>OV651822.1:24018680-25257847 GCA_927349885.1 Psylliodes chrysocephalus | reverse complement strand
TTATTATTATTATTATTATTATTATTATTATTATTATTATTATTATTATATTATTATTATTATTATATTATTATTATTATTATTATTATTATTATTATTATTATTATTATTATTATTATTATTATTATTATTATTATTATTATTATTATTATTATTATTATTATTATTATTATTATTATTATTATTATTATTATTATTATTATTATTATTATTATTATTATTATATTATTATTATTATTATTATTATTATTATTATATTATTATTATTATTATTATTATTATTATTATTATTATATTATTATTATTATTATTATTATTATTATATTATTATTATTATTATTATTATTATTATTATTATTATTATTATATTATTATTATTATTATTATTATTATTATTATTATTATTATTATTATTATTATTATTATTATTATTATTATTATTATTATTATTATTATTATTATTATTATTATTATTATTATTATTATTATTATTATTATATTATTATTATTATTATTATTATTATTATTATTATTATTATTATTATTATTATTATTAATATTATTATTATTATTATTATTATTATATATTATTATTATTATAATTATTATTATTATTATTATTATTATTATTATTATTATTATTATTATTATTATTATTATTATTATTATTATTATTATTATTATTTATTATTATTATTATTATTATTATTATTATTATTATTATTATTATTATTATTATTATTATTATTATTTATTATTATTATTATTATTATTATTATTATTATTATTATTATTATTATTATTATTATTATTATTATTATTTATTATTATTATTATTATTATTATTATTATTATTATTATTATTATTATTATTATTATTATTATTATTATTATTATTATTATTATTATTATTATTATTATTATTATTATTATTATTATTATTATTATTATTATTATTATTATTATTATTATTATTATTATTATTATTATTATTATTATTATTATTATTATTATTATTATTAATTATTAATTATTATTATTATTATTATTATTATTATTATTATTATTATTATTATAGAGGTTATATGTCAACTGACATTACACTAATACGGCGTATTAGTTACATACCTAATGCAGTTAATCCAGTTCAGTTGAAATACCACTACTAATATTGATACGCATCAAACTACGCATATTTATTCTCTCTTATCTCTTTTTATTTATTTTTTAAAATACGCAAATCAAAATTTTAATATACTTTGGAACTAGACAATATATACTGAGTACATTGTACTCAAAGATGTATCTCCCTTTTTAGAAATAAAATAATTATCATTTATTAAAATTATCGCATAAAACATCATTCTCAAGTGATGATTGAAGTCCAGAGAAAAGTGGTGACAAATACTACAAAGTTTAATATTTGAATATGTTACTAATAGAGTACAGCAGGGTGGTTAAAGCTATGCGGAAAAGTTTAAAGAAAATTATATAGTGCAGATCAGTCTTGATGTACATGTACAGGGCAGACGGTTATACAATAAACAATTGTTGTGAAGTAAAGGGCATTATCATATTGAATACGAGTTGAAAACTACACTTTGTTAAAACATCAAAATAGTTTGACCATTTATTGTTATTCCATTATTCATTTGCATTAAACTATAATAAATATTATTCTAGATAAAATATGAAGTGGCTTTTTTAACCTAATTTACAAAATAGTTGTAGATTGATTACGATCGATATGAGTATCGCGCTTCAAATTAATTTTCGCGTGCCTGTCATTTGTCACCTATAAGTAGGATGTTTGTTTATTTACATGTGTTTGTTTTGGGCGGGATTTTGTATTTGTGATTTTTTAACTAGTTTTAGATAATATTCTCATTATAATAGTGTTTTTGAGTTTCATTTAGTGTTAATTTAAGTTTAGTTTTCGTGCTTTCGTCATAAATATAATATTTATATAACTTAATTTGTTGGAAATATTTACCTATTGTTTGCTACACGAACATCTAGAGATATTTATTTACTAAACCCAGGACATGACTTACTATGTGGTTTAAAGGACATTGCAGATACCAAACGTTTAAAAATCTTTATTCTTATATTATGAAGTGAATTGTATAGTACTTTGTATACATGTAAATGGTAATAAAACTATCACAAATCCGATTGCAGCTTGATTCTAAACAAAATTTTGCAAAGTCTCAATAATGTGAATTTGTAGATATCCATTTATCGTAAGAAACAAAATTTTACGACTTACGGTTGGAATAGTATATTACGTAACAAGAGTTGTAAGTGACAATGTTTACGCACGAAGCCGCGTAGCGTATAATCATGGAATCTTTTATTTTTTTGGATTGAAATTTTTCACAAATTCTGCATTTTTTTACTTATTAATTGTTCAATGTCATTGGTCATCGACTTCCAATAGAATAAAGTTTTAACCCTAGCCACTGTTTTAGTAATTCCAAAATGTCTGGAACTACAATGCGATTATCTAAATAAACCAGCTCCTCTTCTACAAATATCTCATTTCTTTTGTTGAAATAAAATTTTACAGAATAATTTACTTTAGACTTTGCATTAGGCCACCCATTGACAAAATAAAACTTCAATTTATTTAAAACAATATCATTTTCAGTTTCACTGCTAAATAGCTTTTTCTTTTAATCGCTCATATTTACAGTATGTGCAACATTAAATAAACAAGGATCAGTTTTTGATTTTTCTGCTGTAGAGCAAGCTCTACTAATTGCATCTGCTAGATATAAGTATTTTTCTGGTTTAAACATCAATGTCAAATCTAAGCAGTTTTAATTTAATTCTTTGTAATCTCAAAGAGGGGATATTATTGATATCTTTTTTCATTATTGACACTAATGGCAGATGATCAGGGTGCACAATTGTTTCTCTATCATGTATAATATACTCGTATTGAGAAAATTTTTGACAAGCGAATAAAATAGCAAGAAACTCCTTTTCAATTTGACCAAAAAGTCTTATTTCAGTTTCTGTTAAGCTTTTAGATGCAAAACATACTGGTTTATTATTTTGAATTATTGCTAAACATATACCACTCTTACTAAAGTGTGTTTCAATAATTATTTCCTTATTTTTATTAAAATTTTGCAGTACTGGAGGATTGCTTATTAAATTCTTTAAATTATTTACACAATCCGTATTAATTTTAAACTAGCTAAATATTACATTCTTTTTTAGTAATTCCCTAAGTGGTGCTGTCACTTCTGCCATATTTGGAATAAAAGCTCTTAAATAATTGATTAAACCTAAAAATCTTTGCAACTCTACCTTATTTGATGACATGTCATAATTTTTAATAGCAGCCACTCTATTCATGTCTGGCAATACTGTACCTTGTTTAAAAATGTGACCAACATAATGTACTTCATTCACCCAACACTGGAATTTTGACTTATTAAATTTGATATTGTTTTTTTCTGGATCGTTGTAAGACTTTACCTAATATCATTGTGTTCAAAAGGAAAGACTTGTATTTCGTGCAAAACTTTTTAATTAATAAATGCAAAGCGCTTCCTGCTTATTTGCCATCATCAGTGCTTATCTACAAAAATTGTGGATTCGTTTATTATTTTTTGAGTTTTAAGAAATGAATCATGAATAAAATGCGAGAGATACCGGTGATAATCCCTATAAAAGAAAATAAAAACTTGCGTGAAATGACATTCCGGTGACAATCTCCGGCGAGTCGCCAGCTTTTTAGGCTTTCGCCGGCGGATCGCCAGCGAATTGCTGGCGATACGACGAAATGAATCTCTGGCGAGCCCATGGGCGTCGTTTGGGGGGGGGGGGGCAAGGGGGGGCGGTTGTCCCCCCTGGCTTTTACGGCTTAATCAACAACGCATAAGATATGCATTACGAACAACAATCTCATAGACATAATATTCAGGCTAATATAGTTGAAGAATATTATAGGTTGAATATATTTATTGCATATCTGGGTTCCGCTTTTCCAAAGACTTTGTTAGTTTTTCCTTAAGCACGTACATCCCAAAAATATAAAAAATACTTTTTTCACTACCGATAACAAAATGAAAGTGGTGAAAAAATTTGGAATCGACAATTTTGAAGCTGAATACCAAACTGGAATACGAAAGAGCTTTCTGCACACAATGAGCTCTCCATTGATGATATAGCGTCCAAATATTGTGAATTTTATTTAGACATACAAAATGGTTTAAAAAATATTTATGGCTCTTCCACCAACGACAGAGTTAATCGAAAGAACGTTTGGAACACTTAGGCATGTTAAAACATGGCTGCGGTCTATTCGATCAGTGCGAAGTCTTGGTAAAAGCGATACTAGCGCAAGCTGCGGATAATTCGAGTATTTTAGGGCGATATTTTGTAATTTTGGCGTATCAAATACACGTATACATTTTACTTTTTATTAAAAAAGTAGGTAAAAACAATAAAATGAGCAACCGGAGTTGCTATGTTGCAAATTATACTAGCAAAAAGACTGTAAATTATATGAATGTTCAGTAGCAAAATTGAAATTAAATAATAGAAATAAATGGACAGCTGTATAATAAGAACAAAAACCTTTATTTTTGTAATAATTAAGCAATTTTTTTTATGATATTCTTTAACATCCCTTAAATCTTAAAAGTTTAGTAAATGATTATATTTCTGTCTTTAATTATTGTATATGGCTGACATGCAATCTTGTGACTTATTGATAGGAAACCAGTTTTATTCATTAATTTCTATGGGTTCTTTCGAACTAAAAATGAAGAAAATATAAATTACAATCGCAAATATAACAATTATTTTTGTTATTACGTTTTAATTCTACGTTATTATATAATGGTAATATTTTTATTTTGACATTATTTAACCTATTCTTCAATAACAACTTATTATGCTCAGGCAAGATCTCTATTTACGAGGAAATGTAAATACCTGCCTGTTTTATTATTGATTTTTATTGACTTTTTTTAGCTAAAGTAATAAAAATATATAATAATAATAATTTTTTCACTTGTTTTAAAATTAAAATTTACATATAAATTTCTTAATTACGAACTCTATTAAAAATTGTATTGTCAGTATACGCACATATAGTCCGTTAGTTATAAAATAGTTGGCGTTGCTGTCACGAACGGAGTGAATAATGAATGAAAATAGGCTGACTGAAAAATAAATTATGTTTTCCGTTATCGAGAAAAAAGAAATTTAAAATTTGCGTTTTCCTAGTGTTTTTTTTTGTATTCATTGACATATTTGAGTGAGTTTTTTTATGTTTTTGTTTTTTATAAATTTTTATTTTTAATATTATTATGTTCATATTTTTCTTTTATATCACACCTTCTGTTTGTTTTTAAAAATGTGCTTTAAGTTTCTTGTTTTTTTTTTTTAATTTTTGTTTTTGTCTTTTTTGTTTGGTTATTTTATTTATTAAAGACTCGTTATGACAACTTAAGTATCAGTTCTGTCAAATGGGTCATTGACATTGTTAGGGTTACTACTAAAGTTCCACTCCCCTTATCTTCACTATTCAGTGAGATATCTGATTAATTTTGTTCTGTTTGAAAAACTGGAACAAACACTTTCTTTTGATTGATTCAATTATTCTGTGACGTCCTGGCTTACTTCCGGTTTTTCCGGAAATAACGAAAATCGAAATTTTTTTATTGTTAAATGGAAACCCTCTCTTTTATTGTAAATTTAAAAATTTTTGTATAATAATCATGTATTGAAAATTTTCTGTCAGCTGTCAAAATAGTCGCCATATTGGATAATATTTTTTCTAAACATGTCACTATTAATTCGTTTATGGAAAAAAATATAAAAATGTACGATCTTTATAAAATCTTTGTAAGATTAAAAATTCCCATTGAGACCCATTTTTCGTATACCAGTGGCACATCTAAGCATTTTTATTATTAGCAAACCGTTTAATAATTCCATCCGCTTTTATCTTCGTTGTTAATTGAGATATTGGAATGAAAACTTTTTTGTTTAAAAGCTTGGAACAAATACTGTCATATACTGGATTCAATTGGTGTGTGACGTCTTGGCTTACTTCTGGTTTTTCGGAAATAACAGAAAATATTAATTTATTTTTAATTTTTAAATAGAATCCCCCTTTTTTTATTGAAAATTTGAATTTCAAGAACATTTATGGAAAAGAAACATGTGTTGAAAATTTTCTGTCAGCTATCAAAATGACCATCATATTGGAAAATATATTTGTTTAATATGTTACAGAAAATGTTCAATAAACGCCCCAAAAATGTCCCAGAAATTCAAATTTTCAATAAAAAATGTTTTTCATTTAAAAATAAAAAATAAATTGCGATTTTCTGTTATTTCTGGAGAAGCTGTAAGTAAGCCATGACGTCACAGAAAAATTAAATCCATCATAAGAAAATTTTCTTTTATTTTTCATTTCCTTTGTTTTCCAACAAACAAACATTCTAAAATTTTTTTCAAAATTTTGCCCCTCCCCCTATAGAATTGTGTAACGACGCCCATGGGCGAGTCGCTGGCGATCGACTATGCATACGGCGGTTAGTGTTGCTAATATAATTATGACAAGAACAACTGGTAAATGAGTGATGCTGTTAGTATGTAAACGTGTAATTCACAATGCTGCCTTATCCATACTGCCCAACAGAATCAGAAAATAAAATAATCCTGAAAAATCCTGATAAATAAAAAAAGATGGCTACTACTCTATCGATAGTAAATTAATTCCTTTTAATTTAAAGAATAAAATTGAAAAGCATTATTAACAAGTTATTACTATCGGCAGACCCAATCACACTATCCCTTCTCTTTGACTCGAAAATTGATTTTACCTATTATTATTACTATGACCTATGCATCTTGAACTTCTCCAGACACAAGCAAGTTATTAACCTCCACACTGGCTTCTATAAATTTTTATTTCTTCGAGGCTAGTCCACGTGCTAAGTTCAGCTTAACACAGAATGCGTTAAGTAGGTTGCGTTACGTAACGATAAGAGTAAGGAAGCTGTCTCACTTTCTCTTACACCTTAAGGCATCGTCGATATATACATATGAAAGTTATTGATCGGACTTTATTGAAGATTCTTGCGCTTATCAGAGATAGTATCTATTAGGCTATGATGTTTGCTCTTCTTTTTAGCTATTTTCATTTCCTTTCGTTTTTAATTTCTGTTTTTACAATTTGTGAAGCAGTAAAACATGGATCATTATTAATTTATACATATTGTATTTTTTTAAGTGACCTTCATTAGAAGAGAGACATTTGAGATGAGAGACCAAATTAAGTTTAGCCACGCCTAGATGTCGAAATTAAGAGGAGTTTCATTTAATTTCCTATTTCTATCTATAACACAGTTCATTTTCCATAGCTCGTTTTACAAAAGTCAATCTAAGACATTTACTAAATATAAATACAGTGTGTGTACCTAAGTTGGCTACATACTTTTTTATTATTAGTTTAATAGAAAAATGTATTTCTTTATAAAAAGTTTTGCATAGTTAGTGATGCCGCGAGACAAGACGAGACGAGAGAATGGCCTCTCTCGTCTCGTAGGGCGAGAGAAAAATGTTCTCTCGTCTCGACGAGAAGGCGCTTCTAACGCTCGAGAGAGCCTTTCTCTCATCTTGTCTCGTCTTGTTTCTCTCGTAATAAAACAATATCAAATTTAAAATTGAAAAAGACGAAACATGAAAAACGGTAAAATTTGTAAGATAGAAACAAATAATGTTTCAAGTAATTTGCGCATTAGTACCCAAATTTGGTAATAAGAAACACTTATGTCTCTCTGTCTGTCCGTCTGTCACAGTCGTTTTACAATTGAAATTTGAAGTAATAAGTGGCCCAGATTAGGCGTTAACTAAAAACGAAAATACTTGTAAGTCAGTTGGGGAGGGAGGGACGAGGTTAAACTGGAAGTTAGAATTTTTCTATGCAATCCTGCGATGTCAAATGAAAGCATTTGGTAGTATGTTTTCAAAATGCAAGAAAATAGAGACATAAAACAAAAACGATGTGAAATTAGAGAAACATTTTGATATTTTTGTTATAATGAGATGCACTTTACTTGAGACATAAAATAGAGGACGTTACTATCTTTAAATATTCTAATGGAAAGTAAAGTCATGTAATACCTCATTTAAAAGATATTTTGATTATATTTACGTCCAAGCAAACAGTTTTAATTTTTTACAAAAACTACATTCTTGATAATCCACGTGTGTCGCAATAATCCTAGAAATATTAGATAATGTTAGAAGATAATTTTTAATAAGTTTTTTTTGCTAAGAAGTTATGAAAAATTTAATACGTCAAGTGGTTTTTGAATCACCTTTGATATTCTTAATTTATGTATTTTAGTAAATACGAGAAGCGTTTCCTTAGTAATAAACAATAATTGTTAATACGAGAGTTATCAAGAATGTAAAGGCCTAGAACATGTCTGTATAAAAACAAAGTACCAGCTACAATAAATTGCCATTTGTGCAGTGTTAAATCCCTCTAACAGTAAAAAATTACTTAAATTTATAAAAGATACTGACATTTAGTCTGTAATAGTCAAAATGTTAATTATCCATTGTATACTATTGTAAAAAACAGCATTTATAAGGTATTATACCTTTGATAATGATCCTTTGAGGTTGAAGCGGTAAATAAAAAAAAATAATTTAACCTACTTTATGAATTTATTTAATATATATTTTGTAAAAATATAAATACCTAAATCTGTTTACATGAACGTAAAAATATAGAAAATATTTTTCAAATGAGGTATCACATGACCGTACTTTCCATTAGAAAATTTAAAGCTAGTAACTCCCTCTATCTTGTCTATCGTGTCTCAAGTAAAGTGCATCTCTTTATAACAAAAATATAATATGTCTTGAGTTTTACCTCGATTTTGTTTTGTCATTATCTTTTTTCATTTAAAAGTTAAAATAGAGGATGTTGCAATTTTCGTCCTCACTGTATATAATACATTCGTTTGAATTACCTTTTCTTTGACAGTTTATCGAAAAAACGCTTAAAAATTTTCAACTTATCTTCAAAAGTAACTTCAGAAAAGCAGAATGGATTAAATATAAGAAATGATTGTAAAAATTTTAAATAAATGAAATGAGAAATATTTTTTTTATAAATCACTATTTATAAAATCCTAATAACACATGTATCATTTGTTACCATTTAATATAGAATAGGTGTGTTATAGTTAACTTTTTGACTATCTCGAAATCTAATATGTTAAAATTTTATGTTACGATATGTTACGATTTCATATCCATTCTATCTAGTAAGAACACGGCACACATACACACCAATCACAGTTCATATTTGGTCATCAGACTGCTATTAATTTGAAAAATTTTAAAGACATAAGTAACAATTCTGTCAAACTAATTGTCGGTATATTTTTTAGTTATGCTTCACATCCTTGTTAGTGGAAGTAAAGATAACCATGTAGTATACCTATGTTACCCCGCTAACCCACAAAAATCTTACGTTACTCTTTAAAGAATGCAACAGGTGTTTGCTTGCTAAAGAAAATTAGCTTGATTCTCATATTTTTTAAGACCCAAATGAAATGATTCATCTAGATTCATCTTTAACAAATATATAGATTCTCGCTTTTCAAACTGGAAGATCTCGGGTCTGCCCAGAATATTTTGTTACAGGACAATGTTGTTAAAAATTAAATTAAAGAATCCCTCTTATCTCATCTTAATACATAAAAAATCAGGAAAGTACTTGAAAAAAAAAAATAACTTACGAATTTGAGTGTCTTACATTTGGTTTGACCATTAGCTCCATATGTTTTTGCAAACACTTTAAAACCGGTAGTACATCAACTAAGGCTTTTGGAAATAACCTTAATGATTTCCTAATTACATCTAAATCTAGTGATGAATGTCTCAAACATTGTACTACAACGGTTAATTCTTTACAATCTCTATGACTCACCATAAAAAAAAAGTGTTTTTATCTAAAGTGTGCGATAACTCGATTGTTACGTAGCTGATGCATTTCTTGTATAAGTACTAAAGTACTAAAATTAGAAAGCAGAAGGCATAGTGATTGTACCAAAATGGGAAATTCAACCATCCCATGTTACAAAAAAAAAAAAAAATAATGCTTTTTACGGTACATGTCAACATTAAACCTAGTTATTAACTGCAGCAAATCTTCATTTAGAACTCCTTATGACCAGAGTTCTGCCCTAGCTCTCATTATAAATAGTCCCTAACTTTCATTATTGAAATTCTGAATACACACAGCGTCAAAAAACTTGGTATAACACCAAATCTAAAACCTTTATCAAAATTTTGTTTCTGTAGAAATAATCTCGTATACATTGTTGTTTTTTATCACGAATAAAAAACGCCACAAAACTTTATCACTTTCTTTTACTACAGCTTTTGTTGAAAATGATCAGTTTTGTATAAATCTCGAAAAGTATAGTTCGTTTTCAATTGTTCAAAAATGCCTGGCCAGCAAATTTCAGGTTTTGATTGAGCTAGAATAATCGCCCTACATCAACAGAACTGGTCAAATCATAGGATTTCAGCAAGTCATTCCTAGGATGTCTGTTATCAGAATAGTGCAACTGTTTCAAGAAACCGGAGGTGTGAATAGGAGACCTGGTAGTGGGTGGCATCGTGTTACAGACGAAAGAGAGGATCGATATTTAGCCAATTTTGTTCGACGCAATCGGAATATCACAGTCACAGCAGTAAGAACGCATTTCAGAAGAACGTACGGAAGATACATTTCTAGGCCCACAATTCGACGAAGGCTAGCTGGCGAAAATTTACGATCGAGAAGACCTTTAAGAGTGCCAAGGCTTACTAGAGCACATAGAGCTGGCCGCTTAGCATGGGGTCGTATTCACAGGAACTGGCTTTTACCTCAATGGAGAAATGTTGTTTTTTCAGATGAGTCCCGATTTGGATTAATAAGTGACAGTCGTCGTGTAAGGGTATGGAGAGAGTCAGGACGTGCAGCACTTTTAGCCTTCCTCAAGAAGTGGTTCCTTACCAAGGAGGGACGGTTATGTTTTGGGGGGGGCATTATACACGGTTATCGCACTCCGCTTATTCACATACCAGGGACGCTGACGGGAAACATCTACCTGGAAAATGTTATAAGGCCAATTGTTCTGCGTCGGAGAAAAGAATTTGGACCAAATTTCATTTTTATGGATGACAACGCCCGTTCACATCGCACTAGAATGATTCAAAATGTGTTAGCTGAAGCCAATGTCCAGCGAATGAACAGGCCAGCACAATCGCCGGACATGAATCCGATTGAGCACATGTGGGATATGCTTTCAGAAGCTATATTTAGGAGACCAAACCCTTCAGGAGCTGATTGTGGCGGCATTGGAAGAGTGGAACAATATTCCTCAAGAACAGATCGATAATCTTATTCGCTCAATGCCAAGGCGAGTCAATCAATGTATCGAAAACAGAGGCGGTCACACGGAATATTAGTGTTGTTATTTTTTTTTTTCATAAGTTCATTTTTTGTTAAATTAGGAATTTTGATAAATTGATTTTTGGCACCTTTTTGGATTTTCTAATTTTTTTCATCGCCAAAGAGAGTTGCACCTAAAAAAAATATATGTATAAGCTGGTGAAAGAATAACTCATTTTATGATATACATTAATATAAAAAAATATCTTCGCTCTCGAAAAAATTTGGGGGGTCAATAAAAGGAAATGTATATTAGGAAATTTCTAAGAGGGTCCTCTTGTCTTACCAAAATGTATTCAAACTTGAGACCAAAACACAGTTTTTAAATACTTCAATAGTTTCTTTCACTTGAAAAACTTAAAATAGCTAAGAGCCTAACTGGTTATGCTTGCAGCCAAACGGGTATAGACTTTCTCAAAAATTAAAGTTGAAAATGTCAAGGTGGAAGCTAACAATATACAAATTTTCATTGATAAAATGCTCAAACTTCGACTCCACAACGAGCCCAGCCTTTTTTAGTATTTTCATTCTCCTACGAATTACCTCAATTTATGCTCGGCAAGAACAATTTTTATTTTATGGGAAAAAAAACAAAGTCTCACTGTTCTTCAGGACCTTTTATTCTAACCATTAACGCTCCAGTTCATCCAGTATCTCCCCAAACTATTGGGTGGGTAGCTCAAGCACTTAGTACACATACGTATGTACCTCGACCGTCCTCATTACCTGCGTCAATATCGAAACCATTAGAAAAATTGTAGGACAAAGAGATCAGCAGTGGGATTCTCATCTTTCGTACTCGGCACGTGTTGTAACGAGAAAGATTTTGCGATTCCTATCTCGGATATCGAAAAGGGAGATATACCGATCTTAAATGTCAGTTGCACTCGCTTCATCTTTAGGTATCGAGAATCGATTTTTAACTTGAAATCTTGTAATTTTGTGTCAATACTGTCAATAGATAATTATTTAATTTTCGTTTTTATAAAATAATATGAGTACGAAAAAATGTTTCCTCCCAAGATGTGATAATGATTTACATTTTACATTTATTATTAAAAATATTTATTTGTGTTGCCAAAAATATGAAAAGAAGAAAATTATTACACAGAAATGCTTCAAGCAACAGATAAATTATTTTACGGTTTGTATCTATACTCTTTATTAAAATGAAAATGTTTTATTGTAATTTATTAGAATTCAATTATCTCCCATTGTAGTAACGATGCTTTTTCTTTTTTTTTTTTAGATATCAGTTGATTTTGAAAACTTCCTTAAATTATGGATAAACCTTTACATATAAGAAATGGGTAGTACCACACAAATGTCTCTACAGTTCTTGTTATTCACCACACAAGAGCCAGCTCACTGATTCTACAAAAAACAAAAAAAAACAAAAATAATGTCTTCTAAAAAGTTGACTGGAAAATAACCTACTAGAGGCGTTTTTTATCTCTATTTCGTAAAAATACACCGATTCTTCAAGATGCAGCAGCAATTTCTGACATTGTCCCATTTAGGAAATTTAAAATGGGCCTACTATATAAGTTCGAAGGTGTATATCCTAAAACTCTCCTTCGGAACCTCCTGAAAGATTTGAAGATAGTAAAGTTTTGTCTGAATCAGAAGAAACATCTTTAATATTTGATTCAGAGGGACTTAATAATAATGAGCAGGATATTCAAGACCAATGAACTCTCAAAATAATTGAAAATAAACTAAAGGTATATTTAGGATTGGCCAACAGTGTTTTTAAAATCCTCAATCATATTTATGAGAAGGAAAGTGTAGCTTACATAAACCTTTTACATTTCTGTGTGAATTAAAAGAACTCATTTTGTAAGACTAAATACTTAATAAACTGTTTGTTTTTTAATTAATATATTACATTATTTCAGGGATTATAATAAATGTATACAAACAAAAATGTAAAATCTGTGAAAATTTTATTCACCTATTATTAAAAAATAAAAGTAGCTGAATAAGATAAATGAAGTAAAAAACACTTTATTTACAAATAATAAAAAATATATACAAGCCTTAACAATAATGTAGTTGAACAAATTAAACGTTTCTCTAAAGATTCATTATCAAATAAAACTTTTTATCTACCTCAGCATTATTTACTTCAAATGTGGGAGAAACAGTGCAAAATACTTTATGTTCATGTGTAATTATTCTGATTAGGTACTGTACAAATATCTCCTTTTCTCAAGTTCATGGAAAATCGAATTATCTCCATATACTGGCTTGGCAGATCTAAAATTAATAAAATATTTAAAGAAGTTTTTTTAGTATTTTCAAGAGTACATTTTTATGGATTCCTATTTTTTCAATATTTATTACTTTTCTATGTTCCAAATTATTTCATAAAATATAAACATATTTGTGTTTTTATTTTTATAATTTAGCAATAATGCTCGAAGGCAATATGGTAGATTTATTCATGTATATACTAGACATGTGTATAATAGTTGTAATGGAAAGAGTTTGTATATTTACACTATATATTTACTACTGTCAACACTTTTTATTAACTGCAAAATATTAATTTGCATCTTATGTGTCTTGTTCGGGAGGAGTTACTCGTTTATCTTGAAACAGATCATTCTCATTAACTAACCCTTGTGTGTTCTAATTATTACATTCATACTGATTGGGAATTTTTTTTATTTTGAGTTATTTTAATTAGTCTTTTTTAGATTTTGAAGTAGATGGAACAGAGTCATAAGAATGTTCCTTAACAATTGGCAGTTTTAAAGGCGAGTTTCTTTTTATTTGAGTGTTGACAGCTGCAACATGAAAAAAATTAAATAGAAACATTAAATTAAAAAAATACCTAAGTATTACCTTTATAAATACCTATAAATCTTTAAAATGCTGAGAACAAACTTTCCTTTCATAAATTTTGATTCTCTATTTTCAAGTTTTGAAGCATACTCTTCTTGGATCCACACGTTCAGATTTTCCAATTTTATTTTACAAAATTACCTTACATCTACCGGTTTTAGGAAACCAGTGAAATGTAACAGAATGCCATTTTTTCATGAAATAATTATTCCAGGGTTGCATTGAGGCACACAAAAGTGTCTTTCACTCATTTTACTATATTTTAAAATAATTTAAAATGTATTCTAAACGTCTATTTTAATAGAGATGACAAAAATTTTATACATTAGCTTAATTATTAAATAAAATATTTTAAACGAAACATTTTCTAACCAAAAACACCATTTAATGACATAACCATAAAACGCCAGTCTTATTTTCACGTCTCGATCGATACCCAACTCCATTTAACATAAAGAATCGATTATTTTCCAGCGAATAGTGAGCTTCTCAACATATCCCGAGTACGAAAGATGAGAATCCCATTGCAGTAGTAAAACCAACGTTCGCAAAAGTGTTAAAAATTATAAAATTGGATTGTTAAAATTCAATATTATTTTTTGTTACGTTGTTTAATGATTAACTCATTAGTATAATTATTAATTATTATTGTTAATTTTGTGGGAAATTTATAGTAATATTTTTTTGGCATAATATTCTATTGTATACATTTACGTAGAAAGCAAAAATCTAGTTTTATTTTGAATAGAACATCCTCTAACCAACTACATGGTTATCTTTATTTCCACTAACAAGGATGTGAAGCATAATTACTGGCTCAAACGACTTACCTGAAGGAAGTTCGATCCTAATTATGCGAGCATCCTTGTTAGTGGAAATAAAGTCCCACCTCCACCATATTTATATTATTTTTAACCCCAAACTTCTAGGCTCCACAACAGGTAATGAGTAATCTAGGAAGGCAGCGATAGAGAGTAACGTAAAATTTTTAATCTGAACATGTGGGTCAGCGGCGTAACATAGGTATACTACATGGTTATCTTTATTTCCACTAACAAGGATGCTCGCATAATAAGGATCGAACTTCCTTCAGGTAAGTCGTTTGATCCATTAATTATTAAAATTAAATAATAATTAAGAATGAGTTATTCTTGTTAAGAATCGATAAATAGCAGCATTTCATAAGATATTCGTCTTTATTTTCAAATAAATTATAAATTTGAATTAAATTATATGAAATCAATTTAATTATAAGTATTAAAACTAAAATGTTAGGGGTGTCGATAGAGATGAGGGTAGTGTATTGAGCGGCCATGCGAATGTTCCCGGGTTCAAATCTTAGAATGGAAGACTAATTAAATAAAATCTTTTTTCTTCAATTGACATTAAATGTCACTTTTAATGACATTTCTCGATCATAGAAGTAACGCTTTTACTGCCTAGGCATTAAAATCTTTCTTTTTCTTTTGAAATCTTCCTCTACGTGAGCATCTGGCGAAAAAAATTACCCTAATAAATTAACTACAAAGTTAGTAAATTAACTACAAAGTTATTATAAGTATATTTGTGTAAAAATTGAAGATATATAGTATAATTCAGAATTTTATTATAGGTCATTTCAAGTGTAACATTAATCAAAAAGCAGAACACATAAACGAAAACAAAAATAACAAAAATGTAGGTAATTAAGATGAAATATGTAATATTAATGATTGGCGTAGATATTTTTTATAGTAATGTGCGAACAATTTTCCAAAATTACTACAATAACTTGATAATCAGTTTTGCCCTCTGTAATGACTAGTGAAATGATAGCCGTGGCACTAAATTCTGTTACTTCTCTGCCTAGTTAAACAACTAGTTAAATAACTATTTTTTCAAGGCTATTTTATTTTATAAATTATTTTTAAATTAGTTATTTCATCTTAATAACCTAAAATAATTTTTAAAATTTTTAGATTTTCGTTAAGATGATTACAGCACCCCTTATAATTTTCGGACAAACATAATCTCAAAAAGTGATTTTTTTAAAAAACGGACTTGAAATTTTGAAATATCATAATGAAAATAAATGCATTCCTAAACAGCACTATTCTTAATATAATTCCCAAATTTAAGATGTTAATGTCTTGCTAATGATTTTTTAAAATTCGCCAAAATTAGTGGCTAAAACGCCTCGTTAAGGGCTATCTTCTGGTGTAAACTGATGTAAATCATTACAAGAAACGAATGATGACTAATAGTATACGATACGATAGTTACAGGCGCGTTACACCAGAAAGCAGCACGTAACGAGGTGTTTTAGTCACTAATTTCGGCGAATTTAAAAAAATCATTAACAAGAGATTAAGAACTTAAATTTTGGGATTATATTAAGAATAGTGCTGTTGAGGAATGCATTTATTTTAACTGTGATATTTCAAAATTTAAATACCTTTGATTTTTTTCTTGAAAACTGATAGGAGTTAAAACTATAAAACAACTCGAGTGGATTGTATCGAGTCGAAGTATCGATGTTCATACGGAATTCGCTCACAAAAACACGTCACTACAGTCACTAAAACCTAAATGAAAATTATTTCATCCTAGAAAGGTTAAAGCATTACAATTCTCTATAAAGCACTAAGGGTTGTGGCTTCTTTGGCTTCCTACAAATTACAAAATAAATAAATAAATAAAAGATAATATTATGAAATTTTGAAATTGGCATAAAAAAATATAAATTTTCCACTTCGCTTATTTCTTCTTCCATTTGGTCCTCCTAACTTCTTTTTTACCTACTAACTTTCTATACCTCTCGTTCGCCAGCCTGGTCGCGATTTTACGTTTCCGTGTTCAGTTTAAACCGACGCGGTCTTGAAATAAACACGGGAAAGTAATGCAATATGTATAGGCAAACCCGTGTTGATATCGAGGCGCCAGACAATGAATTACGCACGGATTTGTTGGAAACAAGCCGTATTTGCTCACATCCAAATCCGTGTTGATCTTAAGGACGAAATAGAAAAATACACGTCCAATCTACAGCAATCGCTCGTAGAAAAAATAGAGACTTATCTTGCAGTGGGAGAATCCAAAAAGGTAGACCCCCGAAAGCTTATGAATGCCGGATAAGAAAACGTCCCCGTTCTTATAATATTTCTCTTAATATTAACAATAATCAATCTGTTGCAAAAAACATTAGAACTTATCTTCCTACATAATGAAAATTATTTTGATTTGTTTGTGAAAATAATAATTATTAAATATAGGTATGTTAGTAACAAGTAAATAAATAAGTAGTACCTCCTATTCTTTGTTCTGTGCCTAGGTAGAAAACTCCTAAAAATTGCTTAAAACATTTTAAAAGCAATACAAATTTTTTCTGTAATTTAAACATGAATCGCCACATTTTGAGTTAGAGGCGGCTGTGACGTTCATTGATTTCAATAGGTATTATCAGCAATGCTCCATAATAAAACAAATAAAAAAAATAATCTGCACCAGTCACAAAAAGTATCGCATAATCTAATAATGTTAGATACCTACTACTAATTTTCTACTACGAAAGATGTATTAAACTATTAAAACGTGTTTTCTATACCTATACGTATAGACTATACCTACTACTTACCCATTTTTTCGTCATTATTTTATGTTGATATAAGTATACCAATAAAAATTAGTTTATTAAAATCACTTTTATATTTCTAGAATATTTAACGCAATTTTGTTCCATTGGCCTAAACGTAAGATATGCGATCCTTTTATAAAGAAAAATTAGACCATTTACGAATGTGTTGTCATTTTTGTGTAACGTCTCCATATTCAGTACCAAGATGCTCTTTGAAATCAAAACGGAAACGTGAACATGTACCTACATTCATTTCTAAACAAATCCTTGCGTTATTCATTGCCTGGCGCCTCGAAATCAACACGGGTTTGCCAATAAATATTGCAATACTTTCCCGTGTTTATTCCAAGACCGCGTCGGTTTGAAGTGAACACGGAAACGTAAACTCGCAGCTTGGTCTTCTCTTACTGTGGTCCGCTATGGTTTCCTCTCACTCTTACTCCTCATTCCTCCTCCTGCTGTATTATTCTTTCTGTTATGACTCTATATCTTTTAAAATTATTGTAATGTAATAATTTTCAATTACCTTTTCTTGTTAAATCCTTTATTTTATCTTTCTATCAATATATCAAATAACAAAAGTCTTCAATTTAGTGTTAATTCTCTTTTCCTAAAAAATCGCAAGAACAAAACTGAAAAATCCAAATCAAGAAAACCATCCAAATGCCATTAGACGTTCTAACGACAAAATGCCTGCTCGTTGGCACGGTAGTCTTCATATGCACAGTTCGTAGATAATACGGTGGTCTCGTCCGGTTGCTATGGACGGGGGTGTGACGTCACAAAATAAAAATCGAGATAACAGAAAATATTCCAGGGTTGGCATATAATTTTCCCATGTTATAAAACCCTGTGAGTTTTATCGGGTTTCTTCAATTGATAAAACCCATTATTATTGGGTTTTTGGGTTTTTTCAAAAATAGTAAATTTTCAGTTGAATGAACGTCATATACATATATTTATTTCTGAATAAAAATAAAAACTAGCACAAATAACAAGAAGTAAGTAGTAGGTGAATACGAAACGAGAGAAACTGAAACTAAACTAACAAAACATTTATTTTAAATATGGTATATAGAGAAATAAAAAAATAAACAAGTTTTGGTAATATTGTAGTTGAAGGGTGTGGGAATGCTCCTGTGCGCACCATTGTTTTGGCTAGTTTGACAGTTGGAATGGTTACATAGTTGCCAGGTTATATTTAATTATTTGGAACCAGGGAATAAGCAGATTTAAATAACTATTTTACTTTGAATCATCTATTTACCAATTTTTTATTGTACAGAGGTTTTATGTACAGAGGTTACAATTTGGGTAAAAAATAAACTATGAAATAAAGCAAGCTAAAATGAAAGTGGATATTTGGCAACTTGGCTTGTGCACATCCAAATTCTAAACATTAGTGCAGAGTGGTGTGAATATGTGTATTTCTAGACCCGTCAACTACAACATTACCCTAGTTTTTTGTCAAACTTAGCTTATTAGTTATCATGAAAATCAGAAATCAGAATATGTGTTTTCGTCACATTCCCATTCCTTTATTTTTAGCAAGTTTGCTGCTAATTAAAATTTTACAATGTTTACATTCGGCTTTCAGCTTTCCTTCCATTTCAATTTTGTTAACGTCTGCCCAACTGAAATCTAATTTTCTTCCTTGACCTCTATTGTTATTCGCCATAATTTCAGAACGATGTAATTTCACAACTCGAGAACGCAACGGCAAAACGCACTCATCAATGCATCGGATATTCAGTTAAAATTTTAAAATTCAAACGTTTGTGCTCTAAACAAATCCCCTAAGAAATATCGGTGATTCCCCATTCTCCGGCTGTTGGCGTGGGCTGCGTGAAGCGGAAGACGTGTGCAGGTGCTGATGCACGGATGCCAAATGTATTTATTTATGTCAAGTTGCTTGCTTTATTTTGTAAGCATATTTTATTTTATTATTTTTGCAATAAGTCATAATTTTTGTAAAACTTTTAATAGAGCAGAAATTATACTAGGTGTTCGATAGGGTTGCCAGACATCACGCTTTTGGCGTGGCAGCCACGCTTTTTGACTTGCCTGCACGTAAAAGTTTAATAAAAAAATACAATTTCTTAAATATTTCCAAAACCACTTGATATATTTTAACATCCTGTATATCAAATCTAAATGAAAAACTGAAAATCTCCAAAAAAAAAACGAAAAAACTCATAAAAACACAAAAAAAGCCCGTCAGGTTGGCGTTTTTAAAAAAAAACTTGGATTTTTTACCTGAAATATTTTGCTCTGTTTCTAATATAAGTTTTTTAAAAAATATAATATTTCAATAATATTTAGTGGCGTTTATATGTATTTTTACTTCTGAACTATTTTCTAGTGTTAAAGTTTTTATAATATTGGTAGTTTATTTTTTAAAAGACAAGGAAAATTGATTACAGAAAATTTCAAATGATTACTTTTTTTTGTATTATTAAGAGAAATATTATTGTGTGAATGGTTTATTAAACATTTTGAGTTATCAAGCTGAAATCTGACCGTATTTTGTTTATACCATAAAATAATTTGAAATGTTAGCATGCCTATAGTGTTGCTGTGTGCAAACACAATTTTTACAAAAAAATATCATCAGAAGAAAGGATATCATTTTTCCAGGATATCATTTTTCCTTTCCCAAAAAACAACCATTTACAAAAAATATGGGTGTAATGTTAAAAAACTAATATACGAACCCAAGTAGAATATTTTCTGTCAACTCACTTTTTCATTTCATTTACCAAATGAAGGGTGTTAAAGTTGAAAATTCAAAAATTATTAAAGGCTATAATTTTTTTACTAAATTTTTCTAAATTTGGTAAAAAAAATTATGTCATACCAGTAAAACAATTGGTTAAATAAACTTTGCCAGAAGCATACGCCATGAATAAGTAACACCCTTATCCCCTCTAAATTTTACGCCACTATCCAAAAAGTTATTTGAACTATACTTTTAAATTTTTAATGTTTTTTAAATAAATCATGTACTCTTGTTGGAAACTCATAAAGTGTTTGGTTTTCGAGATATTCATAATTATAGGTGGATTTTCTTCGATTTAATTAATTTTTGATTTTTTTATAAATTTCCAACAAGAATACATGATTTTCTTAAAATACATCAAAAATAAATCAAAATTATAGTCCAAATAAGTTTTTGGAGAGCGGCGTAGAAGAGTTGAAGGTGTGACTTACCCATGCCGTACGTCACTGGGAAAGTCTATTTAACTGATTTTTCTTATGACACCCAAAATGTTTTCTCAGTTTAATTTTCAGTAAAATAAAATGATTATAGCTTGTATTTTTGATCTTCTATCAATTTTGTCCGTAAACTGCTAGGTACTATGCCTATTTTTAAATCAAGTAAATCAGAGTAGTCAGGGTTGTCATGGTGATACTCAACAAGTTGTAAGTCTTCCAGTCTTAGGTTTTTATTTGTTGAATATTTATAAATTAAAATTGAAAATAGAAAATTATAGTAAATTTTTTTTCTTCATAGGAAAATTTCGTTGATTTTTTCATTGTCTTCTTATTAATTATCATTAATAGCTTAAACGATTGATTTATTATGTAAACATATTATTTATTTTTAAAAACAAATTCAAAAAATTTTGTCGGCTGGTCAGCCCATAAATTTTAACAGAACTAGTCGACCTTATCAAATATTTGTAGTTGAATAACTGGTATTCGCGTTTTTAATATATGACTTGAGAATAATTAATAAAATATGTATAAACAATGGAAAGACCAAAACTACATAAACCATTTGACAAAGCAGTTCTTTATTATTAATATTATTTCAATAAAATTTCCATGATTCACCCTATATGAGACTTAAATTACCATGACATGCAACTATGCATTTTATTAAAAGTTAACCATACGAAATACTAAAAATTTTGTAAAGTACAATTTAAATAAATCTTAAAATTATTGAAATTACTAAAACGTGTCCTAATTCCATTTTTGGTGTCATGATTTTAACATGTTTATTGACGTAGGTATTGGCAATAAAATTATGTATAGTCATAATAAAATGAACTACCTTTAAAGTATCTATAGGTAAGGAATTTTAAACACGGAAACTATACCTAAAGTTGACAAGGGGGGTAGCCATGTGTGAGTTGAGGTAATTTTAAGGTGAAGGGGGAGAAAAAGTACTTTATATCTCACAAGGAAAGTTAATGTTTATTTATTCAATAAAACATATTCTCCTTTCCACTAGGCGAGCCTGAAGATGAAGTGATGATACTTCGAAACCGGTCGCACTCAATGTTTTATTGAATAAATAAACATTAACTTTCCTTGTGAGATATAAAGGACTTTTTCTCCCCCTTCACCTTAAAATATACCTAAAGTACCTCAAAGTATACACATTTCAGAGAGAGATCGCTGTAGCTCATCGCACATAAATCTATGTCTGATGTATGTAGTGAAGCAAGCAGAAGTCGAAGTCGTATCGATGCTTGTTATTTGTTATGTTCAGGTACCTATTAAATTTTGGTCAACTCAGTGTTAGGTGTGAAAATTTTGTACCTATAGGTCTGTTCCAACAACGATCAGAAACCAGTCACTGTCACCAGGATTCTGCGCAGTTTATTATTTCGACCGCCAAATTATATACTGCACAGAATCCTGGTGTCAGTGACTGGTTTCCGATTGTTGTTGGAACAGACCTTATATATTGTATCCTCCAAAAATGCTATAACAGGACATATTTGAAATTTGGTTAAAGAGAAGAGATTCGGTTAATTGTAAAAGTTATATATGGAAAGGGACTATTTACACTGTTTTCCATAAAGTTGGATCCATGAGTTTTTTTTTTAATATTACTATTGGAAAAAACATCGTAGGGCATTCACCTCTGCCTTTTATAAACCTAAAATAGCCTACTGCATTAGTTATCTGTCAAATTCAATATTATTTTAAAAAATCGTTCAAAAAAAATTTAAGTACTCAGACAGCACACCAAATCTACTGGACATCCCAATATCCACTGAATGTCCAGTCCATGGTGGATATCTATTTTATATCCATGAGATGTAATTTGTAAACATGCAAATGTCCATAAATAATAGTAATTATATAACAAATTATTAAAAAATTACGCCACTGTGGCTAAAGTACTGTTTAGATATTTTAAATTTAATTTTTTTTAAGGTGTATTCACTAAATATATCAAAGTTTATAGAAATAAATAATATTGGCAATGAAAGCGAGCGCAAGCGCGGATATTTTCTGCCCTTACAGGTGCTATCGGCCATTTTATAGTTCGTTTTCGTTTTGTTTGTTTGTTTGTGTCGTGTGCATGAGTTTTATTTGATAATTTTGAATTAAAATGAGGTAAGTAAGCTTTAAAACCTAAATTTATTAGTGTAAAAGGTTTATAGACTAGTTAAATAAGACAATGGTTAAATTCACGTTATTAAGATTGTTGAGTAGGTAATCTTATTACATCTGCCTTGTATTCAATAGCATGCATGAATAATTTAACAAGTAAGGTTAGGTTATGTTTAGCTGGACCAACAGTTTAGATAAATAAGTATAATATATACACATATCCATCCCTTTTAAATTATTAGTTAGTGTTATATATTGTATAAGTGACACTCTGTACAAAAGGCTTTTCCAGACTTCATTTTAGTTTTGGGTATAGCTTGATTTAAAATATAAGTTCACTTTTTAAGGAATTCTATAAGAGAGCGTCTTTTTTTAGGAAGAAAATTCCAGTTGAAATTGCGGCGCCAATATATAATGTTTATACTATAGTTTACTTTTTTTAAATATATTTAGCCTGCTCATAATATTTGTCTTTGTTTTACCTAACTATACTTAATATAACAACAATAAAGAATAAGATTTATTTGTAAGATGCTTATATGTTAGATAACTCGTGCGTTGCATTCAATTTAAAACTTACTTCACATATTCAATGATATTTTGGTGTTTTTTTAGGTATGGTGTATAATATTTAATTGTAAAAGTAAAATGTTGATACTCTTTCTACTCTAAATGCTGTACCTATGCCGAGTTGCATCAAAAATAGTTAATACTAGAATAGTAAACTTTGTATAGGTGTATATACTAAATTTAAAAAACAGGGCGTTCCGATGTTACGCTACTGAAATGCTTATTTTCCATTTATCTTAAAAAAAAATTTAATGAAGCATTAAATACGACACCCTATAGGCATATAATTTTCGATATCTTAAATATATCAAATAATGTATGTACACTGGATATGTTAAACATCTATACGATATATATATTGGTTACTTATGAACCTCTACTAAAGATACCCATTAGATATTTTGCTTGATATCCATGGAATATCTTCTATATCCTGGATATAGACGGACATTTGGATATCCATATTAGATCCACTGGATATCAATGGGCGGGCGGGCCCCTCGGACACCCAGGAGCCGTAAAGTGCTTTAAGGGTAACATAATTTTATAAAAGATTGCCAGGATTGGACTACACTATATTTATCTGTCAAAAGTCTCTCCATGACGTCGTCCCTTTAAATTAGTTTAAATTAACATTTGTCAATAGCAATGCTGCCTTCGTAAAAAATATCATTCTTGTCTTACATTATTCAAATAACTGAAAGGACACTAGTGTTCCATCCCATTTGTGAATTGAACATTATGAATGGTTTTATGCTATACCTAGGTGTTTATTTAACAAACAGGTTTACTATCTACAGGAATATAAGCGTACGATATTTTTCAATTTCCACTTCGTTTGTAAGAATTTGGAATAATTTGGAACCTGTCAATATAAGTTAGACAGCTGTTTTTACCAATGTAAAAAAGTACATCAGCCGGTTGCAACAACGTACATTAAAAGTCATAATAACACACCTAAAACGTAAATGTTAACATCATGTCTAACAACAATCATCTCAAAACAATGTTGCCAAATTTAAGTTGTAGATATATACTTAGACTTTTTAGTACTCAACGCTTCTATGTTTATTAAAATAATTATTTTTTAATTTAAACAGATTACTATCACATGAAAAACGTTTTATAAAATAATTACATTGTTAAAAAAGTCTTGATCACATTAAGGTGTGAATTTCTAAAATTTGATGGTTTTTAAGCAGTTGTAATACTTTACTAAATCTGTTTGATCACCAAAGACTGATTCAAAATCAGTGGCTCAAACAGAAAACAGACATGTCACAGCCAAACCTCATTGGGTTAAGTTTATGTTTATTATATTTATTATTACGCATTGACTAGCAGTACATTGGATGTACACGAAATATTTGTACATAAAAAGGAATCCACATTATTGGTATATCATAATTCTAGAGATCTTTGTTTCTAAATAAAGGAAAAAGTTACGAATTATGACTTAATACAGTTTTTCTTCGAGATGTGCGATATTATAAATCACCACAACGTATATTCCCATGGCAATGGTTTTTATTAATAAAAGTGTAAACTCCAAGCGTTTAATTAAACAATCTAAAATTTTATTTTGATACAAATATAACCAATTATTTCCAATTTTTGCATTTTCCCAAAAAACAAAAAATGAAAAAGCTTCATCGAGAATTGAAACAGCGCCACTACATGGTCGCGAAAAGTTGAAAAAGTTGAACACACAAGAATTATCTAATCAAATATCTATATAAACCAGGAAAAAACAAAAATAATGTAGATTGTTACTTTAAAATTATTTTAATAATTTGCTAAAAATAAATATCTAAGATTAATACAAGCCTTTAATCATCAAATCGGTTTTACTGTTAATATGGACATTAAATTAATCAAAAAAGAAATTATGCGATGCGTCTGACATATTTGACAGCTTATGCAGAAAGTAGATTCATGTTCTCACACGGGTTGAAAGTAGATCGTTATCCGCACGTGTGTGATATAGGGATAGGGCACTACCCATAAGACTAAATAGTGCGATAGATGTCACTTTCTAAGTGATCATAGGAAAAAAACATTTACTCACTATATTCACTCGATATGTAGGTACGAAAATTTAAACGCGAACCATCTATTTTACAATGAATTGGATAATGTATAATAGAACCATGCACAAAACAAACAAAGACCACTGTGCAGTACGGAGCGCTTGGCAAACTAATTTGATGACTTCCACCTCACTCAACTTACGATCGGCTTGAATAGATTTGGATAAGATGATCCGAGC
The DNA here is from genome assembly GCA_927349885.1 of Psylliodes chrysocephalus. NCBI lineage: Eukaryota > Metazoa > Arthropoda > Insecta > Coleoptera > Chrysomelidae > Psylliodes > Psylliodes chrysocephalus. Next base: position 25,231,696 of record OV651822.1, on the reverse strand, counting down.
TTAATTCCCTTACTGGTATACAATAGATGTATGCCTAATTCTTACTTAACTTTTTCAGTTTATTCATGGTTTGGAAAACATAAAAATATCGGCTTTTAACGTAAAACAAATGATACTTGATGCATCTATTCATGATTTCTGACTTTGGTTTCATTTCTGTTTATTTTATCACCTTATTATATCTTTCATAAGCCATATAAAGTTATAATAGAACATATAGAAGAACCGGAAGTGAAAAGTATGATTCATATCTACACCGATGGTTCTAAAACAAAACAAGGCTCAGGATGTGGAATATACTCCAGATTCTTAAACCTAAACATAAAATGAGCTGTGAGCAATAGTCCAAGTGTAGTTCAAATAGAGCTAACGGGGATTCTCATCAGCAGCAAAAGAAATAACCAAAAAGAATATCACTGGAAGGAATATGCTCATCTATAGAGATAGCAGACAAGCACTACTTACCCTGAACAGACCACGAATTTATTCAGGGTTAGTACTAGAATGTCACGAAGCTTTGTCCGAAATATCCATTAACAATGTGGTCACCTTAAGATGGATTAAAGGTCACGCCACATCGGTAGTGATAGATCTAATCAAGGAACATTCCCTTGTGAAATTCAAGGAAAGATAGGATGAAACAACAAACTGAAGAGTTGCCGGGGAGCTCTTAAGTTATCCTGACAACACTACAGTAAACAAATTCTTGGCTATGACTAGACAGAATCTGCGCCTAGTCACAGGTATTCTGACTGGTCATTGCTAAGTACGAAAGCATCTCCATATCATGGGGCTGTCAGAATCCGCACTCTGCAAAGGGTGCGAACAAGAAGATGAGACCATCGAGCATATCCTTTACGATTGCTCGACGCTCTCATTTATTAGAGAATCGGCTAACGCCGGCCGATATAAATGAAGCACCTCTTGGCGACGTTGTCAACGACATTAAATCTGTAGGCTGGCTCACGAGCTAGGAGGTGCCTATCATCTCAAGAGGATGCACAATGGGACTAGTGAGGCTTCACACCCACCCTTCACACGTTACAGATACAGATATCACCTCATTTACCGGTTGCTGGAAAGATGCTCTTTTTTGAATTCTGTTGGTTAGACTTTTAAAATGAACTTGTTTAAAAATATTTTGCTTATTAGTGAAAAACATTGTGTCAAGAGGGAGATAAAATATAGTATTATGTGTTCTTATGTATGTTATGATCATTTTGCGCTTAATCGTATGGTTTAATGTTAACACTATGTTACCTTTGAACATTCCTTATATTTCAAAACTGGTTAATTGATTTTTCGTCTGCTTCATTGTTATACAATGTATAAATCATAAGTGTTTGAATATCTATTGCAATTTAAATATATAATAATTTTAAAAGGGCACAAATTAAATGATCATTATTTAAATTTTATGGCAAGTACATTTTTCCAGTATTTTATTTCAGTTGGTCAGTATGATAATAAATGGTCGGGGAAAATAATAAATGGCCAGTATAATATTAAATGGTCGATGAAAATAATAAATGGTCAGTATAAAAATAAATGGTCAGTAAAAATAATAAATGGTCAGTAAAAATAATAAATGGTCAGTAAAAATAATAAATGGTCGGTAAAAATAATAAATGGTTAGTAAAAATAATAAATGGTCGGTGAAAATAATAAATGGTCAGTATAATATTAAATGGTCGGTGAAAATAATAAATGATCAGTATAATAATACGCGTTTTATTTGTACATCGGTCTCCTTTTGACAGACTAGGTGAGCTGTGTCCAGGCTGTTGGTGTTTATGCCGGTCGGCGTAGCCAGGTATGGATTGAAATTTTTTGGTGGTGGCGAAGCCGCCATCCTACGAGAAGTCTTTGCTTCGTCTTTTTGTTGTCACGGCATTAATATTATTTGTTCATGTATGTGAAATTTGCTTCTATGGTTTATAAAATACTACTGCTGTAAATGAAAACAAACAAGACGCATTCACACAAACCCACCCACCACCTCAATTACAAATCATCAGTGTTGTCCCTGATACGCGAGTGTATTTTGGGGCAATTGATTTTTGAAATATATCCTGACAGGCAGACTTAATTGTTTTAAACGAAAAACAAATCCTCGGTTTCTTCTTTGCTGCAAACCGGTAGCCCAAAATCATGAAACACTCGATCTAAAAACATAATACTACTTATTTAATGCACATTTTCAAAATTATTACTGACTGCTGCATACTGGCCATTTATTAATTCTTACTGACCATTTGTAGAATTATTACCAGTTAATTTATACTGACATTTCATTAATTACTTTCCTATCTGTATACAGATATAAGGAAAGTATAGGAATCATGATTTTTTTCGACCTCGAGTTTTCGACGGATTTTTACGTTTTGAGGTCCCCCGAATCCGTTTTGACTATTTTCGCGATGATGTCTGTGTGTGTGTGTGTGTCTGTGTGTGTGTGTGTGTGTGTGTGTGTGTGTGTGTGTGTGTGTGTGTGTGTGTGTGTGTGTGTGTGTGTGTGTGTGTGTGTGTGTGTGTGTGTGTGTGTGTGTGTGTGTGTGTGTGTGTGTGTGTGTGTGTGTGTGTGTGTGTGTGTCTGTATAACGCATAACTCATGAACCGATAAACAGAAAAACACCAAATTTTAAACTTAAGCTTTGTTTCAGCGTTCAATGAGCTGATTAGATTTTGGGCAGAGTCGGAACATCTGGGGGGGTACTTTATAGGTGGTCATTTTTATATTTTATGGAATATATCTGTTATTTACGTTTGGAGAAGAAAATTCTTCAAATAAGAGTTACTTCTAATATAATTATCTATAATTTTTGTTTTATGCAAAATTTTCCTAAAATGGTCCGTATTCGAGAAATTTGACAAAATGTAAAAAAATATTTTTTTATAAAAATTGTTTAAATAAAAGTTGTTTGTAATATAATTTTCTATAATTTTTGTCCCATACATAATTTCTCTAAAATGGACCGTATTCGAGATATTTGAGAAAATGTGTAAATTTCGAAATTTGAAGAAAACTCAAAAACGGATAAAGGAAAAAACATTAAATTTTAAACTTAAGGTTTATTTCGGCCTGACGTGAAATGATTAGATTTTGGACAAAGTCGGAACATCTGGGGGGGTACTTTATGGGAGGCCGTTTTTATATTTTATGGAATATATCTGTTATTTATGTTTGGAGAAGAAAATTGTTCAAATAAAAGTTACTTCTAATATTATTATCTATAATTTTTGCTCTATGTCAAAATTTCCTGAAATGGTCCATATTCGAGAAATTTGACAAAATGTGCAAAATTCTGATTTTTATGAAAATTGTTGAACTAAAAGTTGTTTGCGATATCGATTTCTATAATTTTTTTTTATACATGATTTTTCTAAAATAGACCGTAATGGAAAAGTGCTAAATTTAAATTTTTCTGTATTTTCGTTTTCAATGAATATCTATAGAAAAATGTTTCGAGATAGATGTATGTGGAAAATGTATATATTTAGTTTATCCTCTAAACATTTATAGAGATGCTGCAATAGGTTGTACAAAATAACCGGAAAATGCCTATAATAACTAGATAGGAAAGTTATGTGTTGGACACATCAGATTTTTTTTACTGACCATTATAATCACAAAAGTGAACATAGAAATACAGGCCAAATAGTAATTTTACTGCTACAAAATTTAATGTTTACTCATCATATTTTATAAAAGTACTGAGTTTTTTACAATATTTTACTGACTGTTTGTAATATTATACTGTACACAATGAATTAAATACTGTTCAGTTAATTACAACCCATTTTAAAATCCTAAATATTTTATTTTGTTATATTAATTTAATTAATACGTAAATAAATAATCCTTTTTTATTCGCCTTGTAGTATTTTATAAACGCCACAATCTAAAATTCGGTTCTGTGCAATTTTGCATGACTATCGCCAATCGTTTTTAGATCTAATATATTTTAAATTATTAATCAATCACATCACACCTACTTGAGAATGACAAAAGAAAAATATCATTGTTTATCTAAAACTATTTTTTTTAAATATTGTCTGAGGTTTTGAAAAAATAATTTACGAGTATTAATTATTATTATAATTTCATGGGCGATAATGGGCGTGTTAAGTAAAATTCAAAAATATTTTTTTTCTAAAAGCTAGCACAGAATTTAATCTAAAAATATTTTTTTGAAATTTTTTTCGTTTCAAATTTTCCTGCAAGAATTTTTTTAAATTCCAAAAAAGTCAAGCAAATTTGAAATGCGCGCCACAATGATTTTTAAACATCGTCATAATGAAGCCTAAAATCTGATTGGCTAATTTATAACCTTCCAGACAGAGTCAATATGTTTTTACCTTCTTATAAATAATTATTGAAATTTCGGATAACCGACAATTTAAAGGTAACGATCGTATAATTTAACATACAAACATGTTTATTAAAACTAAAACAATATTTGTTTAAATTCCGTTTTTATGAAATTTTATTCAAATCTTAATCGTGATATCGCTAAATATTTTCTCTAAGTCTGGCAACGTGGTTTAATTTGTCATTCTAAAATCAAAATCCTAACCTCGTTTTTAATTTCGAGTTGAGTTTATTTTGATTTATTTTAAAATTGTTATTTATTTTTTTAAAAATGGGCAAAGTACAAACTGGATTAAAAGAAGAATCTTTAGACAACTTTTCGCAAGGTGGATTCTAACGTGATTTTATATATAAATTATATAAAGTTTATTGGCTCTGAAATTTGCAACGTAAAGACGACAGTAAGTACACTTTCTAAGCTCCAAATATTTTTAGAATTATTGTATTCAAAGAGGTTTGTGTTTAAAAAATGAACATTTTTTATTATACAAACTTACTATTAAATGTTGTAGACATTTTAGATCTACCAAGCAAGTGCTAGAATTACCTCAGAATACAAAAGTTTATAGCGTTATTCAGTAATAAATTAACAAAAGAAAAAGGAGATATTTTGTAAATTCACAGAATATTCTGCTTTCTAAGGTAATTTCAATTCCTGTCAATAATAAAAAGCTCAAAATACTGTATGAAACGATTTTTCATTTTGTTGTGGCTTCTGAACACCATCTATCACATCCACATGGTGTCATAAGAAAAGTCCACTGTTGTTAAAAGTTGGAAGTTCTAATAATTTGAGGGTGTAGATTCTTTTTCGAATTAAAAACATTAAATGTGTGCTTTTTATAAATAATAGTGAATAGATATGCAGGGTGTTTCAAAAAGGTATGTCATAAATTCTGCCTCAGATAGATTACCAAAAAATAAGTGGATTTGGCTATATTTACCTATATCAAGAACTGTCTCCCAACGAAGTTATAGACATTTTTGCCACTGCTGTAGATTTAAAGGCCTAATATTCTAAAGAGAAAAAAAATTAAAGCGACCCTTTTAAAAAAAGTTGGGGGGTTGGGTACCTTTTAACACCCCCGTATTTTTTTTGTCATAAAGAAACTTGCTATCGACCTTAAAATCAAAAAAAACTATGAATTTTTAAATTTTTTTTACAGCAAAATGAACTTTGTATCTTTCTTAGTAAACGAGCTATTTACAATTTTTTAACTGAATTTCTAGAGCAATTCGTCCGTCCTGGACTTAACATATCAACAAAACTAAGAGTAGATGTGGGTTATTGTACAAAAAACGTATATAAAAATCGATTTTTCGATTTTTCGATTTCTCGATTTTTCGATTTTTCGATTTTTCGATTTTTCGATTTTTCGATTTTTCGATTTTTCGATTTTTCGATTTTTCGATTTTTCGATTTTTCGATTTTTCGATTTTTCGATATTTCGATTTTTCGATTTTTCGATTTTTCGATTTTTCGATTTTTCGATTTTTCAATTTTTCGATTTTGTTTTATTAAATAAATGAGAAGTTAATATTGTTTAACGCCGCACCGCTGTGCCGTTCGGAGTGGGGTTCGTTACGGTCGTTACGGAATTTCTTGATTCGGTCGCCGCACTCAAAGCCCTCGATAAAAGCTATGCAATAGCTTAAAAATTTATTTTTCTTTGTAGTTTTATTTCTTAACTATTCCAATGGTCCAACTAACGTTTTTTCGTAATTACAATAAATAAATAAATTATTATTATTATTATGGTCTAACAAACTCGCACCTTAAACCGCTGCGTACATTCGTATCTGGTCTAGGTAATCTGTACCATGGTAAAGCACGTCACACATAATATATCGCATGTGTTTATCTCTTGCTAAGCGATATTTTCGTTGTCCTTGTTTTTCGCATCATAATGAGAGAAAAAACAACAGAGGCACACATTTACTGTGCTCATCTTCCACTTAATTTCGGAATTCTCGGAACGTCGCTCAACGCCCGTCCAGTATCGTGCCAATAGGTTTGCGCTGAATATTAGATAAAATAATAATAGGCATTGAGGAAAATATAAAATATGTAAGTTATTTTTTTTGTTTATTATACCAGGGCACGTGCCCAAGTGCCCTTACGGGCTAACCGCCACTGGAATCAATATGAATATAAGATTATTTTGACAGTATATTAATTATCCAAAAAATCCGACTTACTAAAATCTTCCATTGTGATTAGTGGAATTAACTTCTGCAGTGTATTTAATTAAAATATTATACCGCAAACTATAAGCAAATTACAATGGATGGATGCCCTTTAAAATAAAATTAAAGATAATTACAATAAATATTAATAATTGATAACATAGAACTCAAAAAGCGTACTACACTATCCCGGTATTTATGACTTACTTGTTATTTGCATGTTCTTAAAAACTGGTTTGACTTTAATTAAGTCATTGCTAGAAATTACCTACTTGAATAACAATTAATATAATATTCTAAAAGAAAGAACCTAGTTGATAAAATAAAAATGTAAACAAAGAAATGGATTGGGTACTGGGCCGATATCGAAACCGAGGAAAGAAGATCCAATAAATGAACATCATGGAAACAGTCGGTTAAACAATATTAATAAAAATGAATGTATAAATAATTTTTTTTTTAAATATTACTAATAGTAATAGTTATGATTTAGCAAGTTGTGAATCTCCAGAAATATTTAATTTTGGAGCGAGGATGACTAATAACTTGGTGGATATGCTTGTTTGTGGACAATAATCACTGATGATGGCACCATGCTGAAAGCGCTTTGCATTTAATAATTAAAAAAAAATTTGCACGAAATACAAGTCTTTCCTTTTGAAAAATGTAATTAAACAATAACGATTGTCGAAGATGTGTAGTATTTATACGGCAGAAGCGGTTGCCATTGAAAAAAGTTTATGTTGGTATGCCGACAATGACATACAGAAAGCTACCATAATCTCGAATTTCGAGTCGGTATTACAGCGAGTTGAAAACCAAGATCTGACATGTCTTAAAGATAGTATTATCTGCAAAATCAAATACTCACTGTATGAACTATCTCGCGAAGGACATCATGTTAATTTTGCCTGGGCTAAGGGACATTCGGGGATATAAGGAAATGAAAAGGTGGATTTAGCTGCTAAAGAAGCCAGAATATCAGATAACTATAATACAGACTCCAATATACCAAGACCTCAACAACTTTTATAAAAATGAAATGTTCGAACAATGTATGTTGAAAAAAAGTAGGCTCTAATTCCAAGAACCCCTATTTTTTTGCTCCATGAAGAACTTTCAAAAAAAGTAACACATATTTTTGAATACAAAGTTAACAAAAACTATAGCAGCACAATAATCCGGTCAAATTAGACCAAAAAATAGGAGTGAGGGTACAAAAATTCCCACCTAGCTGAAAATTGCTAGGATTGTTCAAAACACCATTATAAATGAAACCTAAAAGGTCCTCATCAATCCGGCACCTGGAAAAAAAATTACTCGGGGTCAAAGGTCACAAAAACGGGTTTTTCGTGATTTTCAGCAACATGGTCAGTTTTATCACAAAAATTGTAGAACATATAATTATCTATAAAAAATATCTAATATCTAAGAGCCACCGTTTCTGAGATATAACGATTCAAAAAGTTAACAAGTAAGTACACTTACATTTAAAGATTCGATTCTGGAAACAGCTCGGACTCGTTCTGATGCTATGGCAAAAGCTGTTCTTGCTCGTCTCGAATTCGAAAACGATTTAGTTGCTTCTGAGGCTAAGTATCATCATGATTGCTTTAATTCCTTCTTGAAACGGCCCACTTTACTACCACCTGCGCCGGAAAAACTGCTTAACACAATTTTTTGCAACTGCAAAACGGGATGTAGTGCTAACTGTGGTTGTAAAAAAATTGAACTGTTTTGTTCTCTAGCATGGACTGTCAAGGCCGGTCGTGCTCCAATGTTGAATCATCAACACTTGAGGACTCGTTTGATACCAACGAGGAGACATGCGATGTATAACTATTCAGCCAATTTACATGCACCCAGGATGAAGAAGAAGAACAAGGAGAAGAAGAAGAACGAGGAGAAGAAGAAGAAGAAGGAGGAGGAGAAGAAGAAGAACAAGTAGAAGAGGAAGCAGAAATATTTAAGAATTATGGTTCCGACGAATAAATTTCCCTATTTTTTTATTTACACCGCTTTTATCATTTTCAACCCTTGCCAATATATTTTATTATTCAATAGTTTCAAATTAAAAAGAGTCACAACAGTTCCGTGGAATATGCCTACCGGATAAACTACGTTAAAAAAACGCGCTAAGTACACTACCTTAAAGGTGGCGTGGAAACGTATGCATCTTATGACGATTACAACTCTTTTAACTTTTTGAATGGTTATATCTCAGAAACGGTGACTCTTAGGAAAAAAATCTTAGATATTTTTTATAGATAATTATCTGCTCTACAATTTGTGTCTGAACTAATTTTGTTATAAAACTTATCGTTTTGCTGCAAATCGCGAAAAACCCGTTTTTGTGACTTTTGACCCCGAGTAAATTTTTTTCCAGGTGTCGGATTGATGAGGACTTTTTAGGTTTCATTTATAATGGTGTTTTGAACAATCCTACCAATTTTCAGCTGGGTGGGAATTTTTGTACCCTCGGATGTCTAAATTGACCGGACTACAATTTCTAGAATAAAAATCAATCACGGTTGCTTTCCAGCTCATTTGAATAAAATATGTATATTAGAAACCCCATACTGTGAATCGGATAAGGAAACTGCAGATCTAAACCATCTATTTTTTCAATGTGGCAAATATAATAATAACAAACTTATTTAATTTAAATAATTTTAATATCAATCCACCAAGATACGGTTTTGAGTGTGTGGCAAATGGCTTACAGTCGATGCAAAAAAAAACTCGCAAAAAAATCGCAACGTAGTACAGGTTCAAGGGGTAGATATTTTACTTATACCTCTTCTTTAAATGCTTATTTGTAGTTAAAATGAAAATTTTAATACATCTGAGTGGCTAATTAAAAGTTTTCGTTTAGATGGTTTCATGGTTTCTACTGTAATAAACCTTTTCTTTCGACAGATAAGTCAGACTTTATTTATTCATAGTCGTATAGTATGTATTTTAATTGATTTGGAATTTTGTATTAGTATATAATATTATAATTTTACAGTTATATTGCAAACATAGGTACGCGTAAACGACTTAGTGGATACAAAGCATTATCTTCAGAAATAAAAAAATTTTGTACTTAATGTATTTAATAATCTTCGAAAAGACTTTGTTTTACTTTCTGTAGCTGAAGTAGCCACTAAATGTGAAACCTATACCGGATTATCTAAGCGGACAGTACATAACATTATTAAAGAAGATACATTATTGGAGAAGTCTAACATCCGGAAAAGCCCCCAGAAAGAAACAAGACCCTTATTAAAACTTGGGCAAATAATGTAATAAGGCCAATGGTACATTCTTTTTCTTTCGAAATGAAATTCCTACACTGAAAAAATTACAGAAATAAAAAATTGCTCCATTTTTCTAAATATATCATATTTTCATCTGCAAAAAATATTATGTACAGTCCATAAATTTAAAATTATATATTACAAAATAAATTATACGAGTATTTCCGCTAAATACCACACAAGCGATAAAATTCAGAAGTATCCGCTACTACAACAACCAAACTTTCTGAAAGGGAAAAGTTTTTTTTCAAGTGAGCATTGATCAAAATACCCAAAGTTGTTTCTATGCGGTGGATATCACTTTGTTTGTTCTACTGTATACTAAATACGAGGCTTAGTATTTATTTTATTTGTTTTCTCTTTATATTTAATTGCCGCCTAACTTTGAACGAACCTTATTCATTCAGTTAAAAGTACATTAACATTTATTTAATAATAATTCATATAATAAGTACACCTACCGGATTTATAGTTTCTATATAGTACGTTGACGGTCGAATATCGCAACACCCTGTATGATAATGAATAATTTAATTGTTTAAAGTAAAACCAGCTTTTGTCGAATAATTCCACAAAACTAGAATATTATTTGTAATTATTTAATTATTTGGTAGACTCCATTAATTTAGGAAACGACTATGAACAAACAAGTTTTTTTAAATAATTATTATTTTGCATACCAACGAAAAATATTGTTATTTATATTTTGGTGTAGCAAAATAAAGTATGTAAAGCAATCAAGACAAAAATAATGTTTTTATGTTTTAATTAATATTTAAATTTTATACGGCCAACTCAAAATGGTTTTGATAACGACTGACTTTATTTGGATATTATTGAATAGCAGGTTTTTGCTCACGGCCAAAAACAAATGCAACATTATTTAAGTATGTGAATGAAATAGACGAATAGGTATATCGGCTGAACACTTTCGGTCCTTCCTAAAAAAATCACAATGGAACCGATAATCTATTATTATTAACTGATGTGTAAAATTGACAATAATGTAATTAAATATCTTAGATAAAAGAGACCAGAGATATAACATACACCGGTTTTAAACCTGCGCAAATGTTGCCAATTTCTAAAGAAGGGTTAACGGAGTGGGGGAACTGGGCGGCGACACGCGGCGACCCGAACTCTGTGACAGCGACCGGACTTTGTTTATTAGCAACTTAATGAACTATTAGGTTTATTTAAAAGGTGTTTAATCGAATTTTGTATTATGAAATCAAATTATCGTGATTTTTTAATATCAAACAGATGCCACGACATTTTATGTAAAGAGAAGACCTTTTATAGAATATTTCGTTAGCGTTTATTTACTACTGACTTTTCTGCAAGAGATTACAGTAAAATGTTGAAATAGAATATATTGTTAATAGAGCAAAAAATGTTACTCATTGTCTACGAGTATTATAAAAATAGCATGTGCGCAGGCTAATACTGCAAATCTACCCTTATGAGTTGAACATTATATTTTTTCTACGGCTATTACATATTATTAAAAATTAGTCAAAATGAGAAAATGCTGTTTTGTATTGTAACCTCAGAAAATGTATATTAAGGCTTCTTTCTTTAAGAATATTATTTATTATAAAGGATGAGTCACATAAAACTCTAGAAATGCATATGTCTGAAACCAGATAACATTTTAAAATTTAAATCTATTAAAAGTCATTTGGTCGCTAGGGATGAGTGATTATCGAAATAAATTATCGATAATTGAAAATAATCGATTATTTTCGATCAATAGATTATTTTCAAACAATATATTTTTTGTCATTTCCTTTAAAATCGACTACTTGATTATCTTTGAAAAATCAAAAATAATCGATTAATTAAAAAGCCAATTAACCGATAAATCAGTGTTTACAAAATATAATATAAATAGAATTATCGTTTATTTTAAATAATCGATTATTTTCAAATAAACCATTTTTTTTCGTCCATGGAAACAGATTATTCGATAATCTTTGAAAAATCGAAAATAATCGATTAATCAAAAATAATCAATTAATTAAAAAGTCGATTAACTGATAAATCGATTTAAAAAAAAAACAGAATGATCGATTATTTTAAATAATTGATTATTTTCGATCAATCGATTATTATCAATAATCTATTTTTATTGTATTTCCTTTAAAATCGTTAATTCGATTATCTTTGAAATACCGAAAATAATCGATAATTCCAAAATAATCGCCTAATCGAAAATAACCAATTAATTAAGAAGCCGATTCTCATATTTCCTTTGAAATTGATTATTCGATTATCGAAAATAATTGATTATTAAAAAGCTGATTATCCAATAAATCGATAATTTTAAAAAAATAACCAAAATATTGATTATGTAAAATAACTGATTATATTCAATCGATTATTTTCATATAATATCTTTGAAAAATCGAAAATAATCAAATAATTAAAAAACCGATTAAACGATAAATCGATAATTTTGAATAAATGTACTTTTTCTGTATTTCCTTTAAAATCGATTAATACATTATCTTAAAAAAAACGAAAATAATTTATTAAAAACAGAGGATAAATCGATTTTCATTAAAAAATATCAGAATTATCGATAAATCGATTATTTTTGTAACCCCTATCGGTCGCTTGCTTTTATCTGAGCATTTAGTTCCAAAATTTAGAGATTCGGATTTTTTGATCCAGTTATCTTTGAAATCGCATTCGCTTGCATAATAAATAAATACTGCTAAATTTTGGATTTTTTTTAGTAAACGAAAATTATGTTCGAGTTGTTTAGGGGTTTGTAATGTAACATTTTATTAACGTGACTAAGGGTTGATTCCACCGTTGTGTTAAACGAAGTTTAAAATGACATTTTTACATTAACACTGTCATTTTAATCTCCGTTTAACACAACGGTGGAATCGGACCTAACTCCTGTAACTTTAGTATTTGTTTTTGTTTATACTAGATTACTTTGTTTTAAGACTGAAAATTCAATGTCACTTTCGATTTGACCGCAAATAAGATGAACCTTGAAATTTTAAGTAGGTCATCCTGTATTTCATCTAATATTCTTATAAAAATACCTTATAAAAATAAAATTTAGCTAGCAACTATGATTCTTTACCTCTTATTTATCTACCAAAAACGGCTAAAAACTACCTTTAGAAAACATTCTTATAAAACTACTATTTAAATACAAAATTTCGTTAGCAATAATGCCTATTTACTATTTATTTAAATTAAATGTTCAAAATTTTACCCTTTTGTAAATTTATGTAAGTAATATGAAATCTGATGCTTAATATTTATTGAAACCCCTTAATGCGGATCTGAAGTATTCAGCCCAGAGAATCATGGCGCTTTATGTCAAAACGTTAATAAATATTTACCGCTGAAAACGAATATATTCATAACAGTAGTACTTGTATTATAAGTGCATACAATTTTTCAAGATACATCGTGACATTTTGAACTTGAAATTGAATAACTAGAACACTTTAAATTGCTAAAATACCAACAAATAAATCAAAAAACAGCTGTCAATGGTGATTAAACTCAGGTGGAGGTGTGATCGCTGAATGGAAATCGGAGCAATTCGGGTGGCGTCGTGCAACAATGATTTTCAATTGGTGGGTTACTTTGGCTTAAAATAGACAGCATGCGCAGTGTGCAATGTTACATCTTCGGTCTCTTTAATCTAAGTTAAATATCAAAATATAATCCCCCAATATCCTCTATGAAATTTGGAAATGTATCCCCACATCTCCAAAGTGAAAACAAACCATAGAAAAATTGAAAAAGCTGAGAAATAAAAAAAATAAAAAATTAGTGCCTCAGCCAGGGGTCAAACCTGAAACCTCTGAGTTGAACTTTGGTGCCTCTCGTAATTGAACTACCAAAGCACATAGCTACTACGATCAGGGAATCAGAAGATCATAAAGAGAAACAAATGGCAAACCCCTAGAAAAATTTTCATATCTAGTGTCAAATGAGAAATTTTTGAAAGAGCCAACATCAATACAGCTTTTGATGACATTTACAGAAGTTGAAAAAATAAAATAGGAGAAAGCTATGGAAGACGAACTAAATTCTTTTATAGAAATACAAGTTTGGTATCGTACTGAATTACCTTCAAATAAGAAACCAATAGATTCTAAATGGGTTTTCAAAGTTAAAACAGACTGGTAGCAAAGAGGTATATACAAAGAAGATTATGACAGCACTTTCACTCCAGTAATGAAACAATGTAGCTTTAAAATTCTTCTTACTATTGCTGCTGTTTTTAATTTGACCATAATACCCTATGACGTAAAAACAGCTTTCTTCAATAGTGAACTAAAGGAGGAAATTTATTTGACACAATCTGGTTAATTTTAAGATACAGAAAAACAACATTTAGTATAGAGAATGCAAAAATCTTTGTATAGCTTAAAGCTTGGAATCACAAACTAAAAGAAACTCTACAAGAACTTGATTTTAAGCAAAGCTCCAATGATCCTTGTTTATTCGTAAAAATGGAGGAAAATGACTATTTATCTTCTTATCTATGTAGACGACATCCTAATCTGCCATAAAAGCGCCTCTGTTATCGAGAATCTAGGAGAAAAATTGAACAATAATTTTCAGGAAAATGATCTAGGCGATATAAGTTTTTTCTTGGAAGTAAGAATAGAACGTGAAAAAATACGGTTCTTACTAGCTTGATCAACAAAACTAATTGAAGATCTAAATGTAACAGATACTAATCAAATATATACTCCAATGAACCCGGATTGTCACAAAATAACGGACCAACGAAACTTATTACCGAACAACGAGAAATAGCGAAAAATAGTGAGGAAACTTTTATATTTATCTACAATGACTAGACCCGATATTGCAACAGCAGTAAACTATTTAACAGGAAGAGTGAGTACATCAAGACAAATTGACTGGGAAGCTGTTAAAATAGTGACGAAATACCTGAAAGGAACGAATAATTTAAAACTATAACTGAACTCCAGCTCAGACTTATTATTAAGATGTTATATTGGGCGAGCGATAGTTCTGGATACCTATTCTCTAACTCATGGAAGCACTCCCACACTCCCATGCTCCCATACTCCCATGCCAACGTTGCCAAGTCGACAGAATAACTTTGATCTACTATTTAAGGACAGATCCACCTTTGTGTTAAACGAAGTTTAAAATGACATTTTTACATTAACAATGTCATTTTAATCTCCGTTTAACTCAACGGTGGAATCGGCCCTTAGTAGTTCAAATTTGCTTTGTGATAAATACGGACCTAATCTGGCAAGCCCGCAATTCTCCCTCCCATAGTATAAAATCTGACCTTACTACGCATGTACATGGGCTAAAAATGAGTAAGCACGATATACCCACCTAAGAGTAAGAGAGCAAAATATATGGGAGCACTCCCATGGGAGCGCTCCCATGACTTAGTGAATAGCTATCCTGATCGCAAATGGACTAAAATCTATTCAGATTTCATTTACGCCGCGTCAAAACAATCTCTCCCATCCAGCAACAGCTCACGTGACATTTTTTTTTGCGCTTCTATTGGTTAATCGGTCGTTAGTCATTTAGACGACGGGCAAATATTTTTTGTCACAGTCGAATTCAGTTCAGTTTGGATAATTATAAACGGCGTTTTGGTAGCATTCACCGTGTTGGTTAGTTTGGACATTTTGTATGTTTGATTAATTATAATTCATTATATTATATTATAGTATAGATATATATTATTGTGTTATTTATTTTTTTTGTTTTTGTGGTTGTTGCTAGTTTGAACATTTTTTACTCTATTTTATGGACATATTTTGTAACTGCTGCGTGACACTATCTCCTTCACAGATATAGCAGATGAAGTCCAGAAAAATGTTTTTACTCCTTCTAAAAAGCGACCGAAAAAGGAACATTTGGTCATCTGTACTAAAGAAATGGTTCTTAATATTTATAAGCATTAAATTTTATAGAACCCTGATATGTTGGTACATGATGTTGAAAGGAGAGTTGCTGATAAAACAGGGATGTGCGCTAAAACCGTTTTTAATGTTATGAAGGAGTATAGGCAGATTCATAAATTTTCTGAACCAAAAAGAAAGCTACGTTATAAACAAATTAGTGGCTCTGTGGATGATTTTGATAAAAATGCAATAAGGCGCAAAGTAGATCCATTCTTCTTTAGAAATTAACTTCCAACAATCGATCAGGTTTTATAAGAAGTCAACGATGATCTATATTTGTCTACATTTAAGCGAGCTACATTTTACAAGCTTTTCAAAACCCTTAATTTTAAATTTAAAACTCGAGGAAAAAATAGTTTGCTTTTAGACAAAAATGAAATTGTTTCGTCCTACGCCACAAAAAATAAAACGGTACAGAGAAGAAAAGCAAAAAATATATTATCTTGATGAGACTTGGATTAATGCAGACCACACCAAATCAAAAGTTTGTTTCTATATGTCGGTTTTTTCATCCAGACAAGCCTTTTTGGATGAACTTTTAACTGGTTTTAAAAACCCATCAGGTATGTGCGTAAAAACAGCTCATTATATGCCATATTGGAAGTGAAGAAGGCTTTGTCTCTAATGCACTTTATGTATTTGAGTTGAAAAATCCGGTGACTACCATGAAGGAATGTGTGGAGAATCGTTTATAGAGTGGTTTTCAAACACTCTACCAAAATTAGAAGATAACTGCATTATTATTCGATAAAGCTGGAAAAAATACCTACAACGACGTCTAAAAAAGGTGATATTTAAAAATGGCTGTAAGGGAAAAAAATTGAATTCGACTACCAAATGCTTGATCCAACTTCTAAAATTTGTTAAGCAACATAAACATTATGATAGGTATGTAATAGATGAAATGGCTAAGCAGCAAAACAACATAATACTTCACCTGTCTCCGTATCACTGTGAACTTAACCCTATTGAATTAATCTAGGTTGACGTTAAACAATACTTAGCAGATAAAAACTCAACATTTAAATCTGGAGACATTAAAATTATTTTTGAAGAAGTAATATTATTAGTTTCTCCAGAAAAATGGAAAAAGTTATCGACCATGTTCGCCAAAAAGTTGAAGTAAAAATGTGGTAGTTGGATAATATTATAAAGGTTCAGGTAGAACCACTTGTAATTTTGATTAATGAAGATAGCCCTTCAAGTCTAACTAATTTATCCGATTCAGAATAGTGCTAAGTCAAGTAAGGAAGATTGCTATAATACAGGTTACAAGGTGTCTAATCTAAATACTAGTAGAACAAGAACAATAAAGAACAAAAGTTGTCAAAAATACAAAAGGTTTCTTTTGAAGATGCACAATTTTAAATCAAATATCAAATTCAAATACCAAATACCTCTTATATTTAAAGTTTTTTTTAATGCTTTTAGTAGATATATATTAACTATTAAAGAATTTGAAATTATTTGGACACCCTGTATAATATAATTTTATAATATGATTTTTTTAATGCTCTGTATCACAGTAGACATATGTAATGAACTAAATATAATGCAAACATCTCTTTTAACGTCAAATACATTTATTGATTTGTATTGCAGGTTAACGCAGTTTATGTCGCTCACCTATCTTCGTCCAGAAATGTCACTAAAGTCTGGGAGACCGTGTATGGCATTTATTTTATAGTTTTAGTTTACAAAATATGTTTTTATCGTAATAAAAAAATAATTTCACAATTACTCTTTTATTTTACATTTTTGCAAGGCGGAAAAGTAAAATACGGCCCTGCTCAATTTTAGCGTCCACCTGCTTCTGTTTACATCAGGCGTAACTCAAATTTGAATAGACTTTAGTGGATTTATATTTTTCCTTGGAAGCAACCCTATTTCATGGACAAGTAAGA
Organism: Psylliodes chrysocephalus; assembly: GCA_927349885.1. Classification (NCBI taxonomy): domain Eukaryota; kingdom Metazoa; phylum Arthropoda; class Insecta; order Coleoptera; family Chrysomelidae; genus Psylliodes; species Psylliodes chrysocephalus. Next base: position 25,213,983 of record OV651822.1, on the reverse strand, counting down.
AGCAGATATCAGTAGCTTTATTTTCCACTGAGTCCGAATATGTTTTCTCCATCTCTAGCTAGCCATGAACTGATTTGGATTAAACGTTTACTTTCGGACTTTGACATTGGATGTGAAGAACCTACTGCTGTGTTTGAAGATAACCAAGAATATATTAAAATTGCTAGTTAAAAGAAATTTAGTCAAAAGACTAAACACATTGATGTAAAATATCATCATTTGAGAGATTTGGTAAACACTAGAATAATCTAGAATATTGTCACACCTCAAAAATGACAGCAGATGGACTCACCAAGCCACTACCGAAAGAAGTCTTTCAGATATTTCGAAGAGTAGTTGGACTTTGAGAAAAGAAAGATGATTCGTTGAGTGGGGATGTTGGAAGTTGCATCGAGTAAAGTTTACTTTGATGTTCTATTTTTTATATTTCTTTTTTGATGTGTAAAAAATAATATATTGATTGATATCAGTTTGAGAATAAAAAAATAAATAAGAATAAGGATGATTTCCTAACCGTAGTAGAATTTTATATAAATAAAAATTTTCCTTGGTTTTATCGATCAAATGTTTTTATTTTTGTTTAGCACACTACATATGTTTCGGAAAGTACAATTTTTTCCCTCTTCAGGTGCAATTTATAAAAATTATAGGGACGAATACAAACAGTTTCAACATTTTTTAAAATAAAAGAACGCCATCTTTCTATTTCACATCGTTTGGTGTATTCGAAATAATAATTTGCTTTAACACGATAAAGTAGGAAAATAAAAAGATGAGTTTTTACAAAGTTAAAAAATTACCAGTGGCGTTACAGTTAACGATTAAAAAGCTTACATTTATTTTGTTGAGATTAGGTTAATTTTCGAGAATTCTTACACTTTCAAAATCGAAAGAGTGCAAATTTTCTAACGCATGTTTGGTTAGGGCAGTGGAATTTTCATTATTATTTGCAATATTATTTTTATGGTTTTTTATTCTTTTATGTAGATATTGTTTTGTTTGTCCAATGTAAGTGGAATTACAGTCGTTGCAGTCAATTTTATAGACAACGTTTGGTTGATTTATTTTACTAATTTTGGGCTTAAAATTCGAAAATAACGTTTTAGTTGTAGTGTGCTAAACAATAAAAATAAAAACGTTTAACCAATAAAACCAAGGAAAATTTTTATGTATATAAAATAAAAATTAGTTTCTCTACTTTACAATTTAATTAAATAATTCTGTGACGCGAAAGCCGTCTCTGTTCCTTGCCCGCGGTATGAAGTCTAGCGCTGGCCATATAGAGACAAACGCACCGCTTCGAAAAACTACGGGATAGATCCCTTTGCGGCGTATTAGTCATAGAGAGGCAGTTTTTGATCGTTCTGGAAAGCTATGAGAGTTCTAGTACAAAGCTGGCTTTATATATATAGTGCGAGTTTCTCGACGGACAAGAAGATGGAAAATTTTTATATATAAAAAGTATTTCCGTTTTTGCAATCGCTAATTAAATCTATATTGCTGTTTTGGCATTAGACATTTTAGTATCAAATCCTTAAAATAGAAAACCGCTATAAAACACCTCCATATTTAATAATTTCTCATAAATAATAGGACACAGAACAACTGAAGATTCTCTGATTAAAAATAAGACGATTAATAACTATAATTTTTTTAAATAACTCAGTATCTCGTACTCTTGTTGGGAATAGTATAAAAAATTCAGAATTTTAAAATAAATTAAAATAAATAGTATCTACCTTTGTTTACGAATATCTTCTCTGATAAGTTGTAAAATACAATGTATACTGAACTAAACTTGCCAAGGTAATAAAACTTTTAAATAAATCATAGTATAGTAAATATTAATATAATTATTATGAGTTTTTTTTTTTTAATAAAGGATTAAATTTATAGCTATTAAGAATTTCGTGTTTTGCCGTTCATTTTATGAAAGTCAAACATCGCTCACTCTGTATAGTACGAAACACTGTCCAAGTTACGATGTCATAGTTTTTCTTCTACGCCATTCCCAATATTTACCAGTTATGCAAACAAACTTGGATTATACTTTGAACAATTGTAATTTTTGTTAAGTAGGAGCACTTTCTCCAGTAGTTCATTTGTGTAGTAAACACCCAGATAAATATCATAACAATACATTATTTTAAAATCATATAAATAACATAAAAAAATTCAATTTTAATATTTTTATTTTCATACATGTTAATTTCAATTTTTGTTTGGACACCACTGCGCTCTGGCTGGTTGAGTCTCTGTCGGTGAACTATGCTGATTGAGCACGAGAGGTTTATAAAAATGCCTGTAGTTAAAAAGAGAGGTCAATAAATCCGTGAAACAAACAATGTAGTCGCTTAAAACCACGCTATTTTGGGCATCGCTAATAAACAACTGTACGAGGTTTGTCAAAAATAATGGTAGTTTACTATTCAGCAAAAATCATATTTTTTGACAAACCTCGTATACGGCTTAAAAAAGTTAATATCTGATGGTAGCATTGTAAGTTTTGGGCCATGCAGAACTTTATATTAAGAATAATTTTTTTCATTAAATCAATAATAAAAAAAGTTTTCCATAGTGAGACAAATTGTATAATCAAGACTCTACCCAAATATTTAAACCAACATTCTTATTTTCACTGAATATTTGTATATTTTAATAATAAATAATTGATTTTGGTAAATTTGAGAAAGTATTTTTTGTAATATTTCTAGATCTACTGTCTAAAAATAAAAGGATAAGAACAATAAAGGATTCCTAATTTTTTTACAAACTGTGTTGCGTGTGAAAGGAATAGCATTTCGGTAGTAAAAAAAAGATTTTTTGGGTTAGTTCTCTAGAAAATTGATCAGTCACACCTCTTATTTGGAATATTCTTGCATTATTGCAACAAAATATTGAGACATTACATATAGAATAAACGCATGGAATGACCAATATAATTTTGAAACATTTCGTGGAAACCCAGAAGGTTGATTGCTAGCAAGTTAGTGATATCGTCCTTGCGCATCTACCGTTGCTTAATTCATTTAATATCGCAATAGTATAATCAATAACCCATCTCGTAACATATCATTAAACAAATTTAAATTGTTCCCAAACAAATAACAGACAATACAGACGGTACCTAAGTTTCATTTTATAACTTCATTACCGATATGATGATTTGTCCTTGTTTCGATATTGGCCGTAAATTCACTTGCTACTTTTTTGATTCTACTTACTATATAATTAATATTAACAATGTTACGAAGGATTTTATTTCAAAATTTTGGAATATTTTAATAGGGTACAGCTGGAATAGTGATGTGATCATTCGAATGGTAAATCATTCGAATATTCGAATTAATTTGATTATAATAATATCATCCGAATCATTTGAAATGTCTGTAATTGTTATAAACGAACGAGAGTCACTTGGGGGCCTATTTTAAAACTACTCATTTATGTTGTTGTAACGCTAAAAAAACCCCTTTAATAATGACGGTTGTTGACTGTCTTGTCGATTGTCATGTGTCGTTTTTTTTTTTTGGTAGAATGTCGTAGATTAGAGAATGGTGATGTTGTTATGTTAAAAGTTAATATGGTTCAATAAATAATAATCACAGGAATATGTATATATTTTAATTAATATAAGAAGAATAGCAGACAAAAGAAATATCCAACAGCCAAAAGTTGAAAATTTAAACGTACTCATTTCAACGTGGAAATACTATTTTTAAATCCAGTTAGAAATGACTGTTTTTTTTTGGGAGAATTAATATTCTTCTAAAAAATTTAAACCTCACTGGTTTTCAAAATACTATTTTCACGTCAATGTGCAAACGCTGTTTTTAAAGGCCTCAAGTATTAAAATTCTTAGAAGAATTTTAATTCTCTCGAAATAAACCGAGAGAAACAGTTAGTGAGTTCACACTGGCCCTAAAAATACTGTTTTACGTTGTCGTATGACATTTCTCTTGATAGAAATGAATTCTCTCGAGTTTGAAAATAGCCCCCCTGGTGACTTGTCAAAATATGGAGTATATAAGCACCCAAAATTGCTTATTTTCCTTAAGTAGGATACACATGCAACGGTTTTGCGTCTTCTCTTTTAGGGTATCGCGTTCTAATTGGCTAGATCTCTGTCAAGTCGGGGAACCACCCAACTACTCTAATCAGAACGCGGCACGCCAGCGCCGTAAGAAAAACGGTTGCATAATAAATAAAAGTAAATATTGACGTATGACGTAAATATCCACATCCGATGCATTTTTTACATCTCGAGCGTTTGTTTATCCCCATCTGATACATTTTCTATATCTACATCTGCGTTTGTTTATCCGAGATGTAGCTGTCCAGATTACATTTTTTACATCTCAATTTGAAATGAGATGTTCGTTCCATGCCAGAAAGTAGGTGTTCTGTGAATCCAAGTTTATCAATTTAGCCTTTGTTTATACTAGCATGAATTTAAAAGTGATTATTGTGTTTAATTTTTGTTTAAATTTCAAATTTAGGTTGATTTCTAGTCTCAAAAATCAAATTTTAAAAATATAAACTTCTAACTTGTCTCTGTCATTTTATCGCATGACCAGTAAAGTCTAGAGCGTTTATTTATTACATCTACATATAGATCTAATCCTCTTTCACGTGATAAAAACATCACAACATCTCAGATGCATCCGATGTGGATATTCAAAGGCAACATTAAGTGTACTGCTTTCTGATTTTGACACATTGATCTTAACCTACCCAATAATTGATAACGGCATATAATAAATCATTCGAATAATTTTATTCGAATCCTCGATGAATTCGTTTATGACGATCATTTGGTTATGCCCACCACCAAGCTGGACACAACCACTGAGTGTATGCCACGCACCCAGACTAGTTTCTAGACTTGATTGTAAATTGTAACTTCGTAACACGCAATAAACAAATTTATATATTTTAGCCGAGTTTATCTATTTGTTCTTAATATGCTGTCGTTCATTTTATTAAGCTAAATTAACCTTAATACTCGACAGTGCTCTCAATATTACCGTTTATAGTGGTAGATAGATCGTACTTTTTGATTCGGCTTTCCCTATTTAGTAATGAACAAAATTATTGCTTGCTGATGATTACAGACTCTAGCCACCTAATCTGTGAAGAGGCAGACCATAGAAAAGAGCAAACTAGTACGAAACATACTTGGCCCAATAAGGTAGGTACATATATAAAATTAATATAGAATATAAGGAATCCGACAAAAAGAGGTTTTAAAAGAACATACTGAATGTTAATATAAACACAAGAGTGAAATGGCTGATGGAGAGAATTCGAGATAACAGAATACACATTAATAAGTGGGAGTTAATTGGAATAAAACGACCAGGCAGATGTAGATCAAAATGACCGAAAGAACCATCAAAGATTTAAACAAGTTAGAAAGGCGGAAGATTGATTAAATTATACTTATTTTTTCCATATTCAAGTTTAAAATGTTATTTGCATTGTCTTACAAAACGTCCAAGTCTAAGTCAATATTTTGTGAAAGTATCAAATAAATACTGTCAATGAATATAATTAATTTTTATCTAATAGCTGCAAATTCTACGAGAAGCTTCCACAATTTAACACTAAATATAAAACCTGTTCAGGTTCAAATTATATAACATATCTCGCATATTTTCTGTACTTAATTATTTTTAATTAATCTTTATATTGTGCGTACAAATTAAAGAAATTGATTTTGTCGTTAAACGCCACAGATGAAATGGGACAGTCAAAAAATTGTCAAATTTTGAGTAGCTGTAACTTCGACAATACTTTGTTGATGTTGGATTTTCAGCCAGAGATGCAAAGCACCATCTTTGCTCTTTGCGTTAGCGGCGTTAAATTTGTTTTTCCACCCTTCTTGTTGTACAAAGTGTTAATATAAGACAGCAAAAAATGTCCGTTTTCTAGCAAAGAATTTAGGAAATGCGAGGGGCCAAATTAAGTTCTTTCTAATGTTGAGTGGTTCACTAGGTCGACACGACAGGGCGTCTTTCTTTGCCATTTATTTGATACTTTGCGTTGCCTTTCTTTAATTAAAGAATAACGTATACCGACTAAACTGCATTAAGGAATAACGTGTAAAGAAAATGGTCAACACCAGCGGCATACAAAAAGGGGTTTATGAAATTAAAAAAACGAAAACTCGATTTTATTTGAAATTTTTAACCCTTTTGTTAAGCGTTCCATTTTAAAAGGTGCCATAACTGTAATAAGTTTGATTTTGACTAATTCAGAGGCATGCAAAAGTATAAAACCGTTTTTATGTTGTACGGCGCCTAAGTTTGCGATTTTCACATGTCAATATTTAAACATATTTTCTGGTAGTTAATGGGGGTTCCATTTTAAGCTACTTACCCTGTAGCGCCTTCTGATAGTGTCAGTAAGTAATAATAGGTACCTACCATTTTTGTATTTGTTTGTCGCTCTTATTTTCGATACCTGAGCATGCGCAGATCGTTTACGTTTTAGAACAGACTTTATTAAAGATTGTGCCTGTCCTTAATTGTGGATATTTAAGGGCAGCAGTTAGTGGTAACTTTATAGCTTTCGGGTGTTTTCGCCGACATTCGTATCAGTTCGAAGTTTTTTAATATTAAATATTTAATATCATCGTCATCTAAACCTTCTAAGATGATAATTTCTAATGCCTTTTCCATATTATGTACTATTATAGACATCAAAAAAGATTAACTGTAGTTTAAAATGAGGTTAGAAATATGTTTAAGGACAAGGACTCTAATGTCAAAACTTCAGGTTTGCAATAAGTCTTATTTTAGCATGCAATTTATTTGCCACCAATTAAATTGTCACTATTAGTGACTGACGTTATAGAAATTTGCAATATATCTCTAATGGTAATGCTGTGGAAGATCTCGAAAAAGAACTAATCTTCGTCAGGAGCCAGCAGTAGTACGGACTGCAATCAGAAATAGAGTTTGTACTGCCAAGAGAATCCGAGCGCAACTGCAGTTAAATGTTTCAGCAGACACTATTAGAAGGCGCCTACTTGATCGGGGATTAAATGCTCACTTTCGGCCAAAATGCCCACTTCTAACAGATATTTATCAGGCCAAAAGTAGAAGATGGGCTAAAGAATACATAAATTGGGATCGCAGGTGGAGATACTGTCTCTTAGTAGATGAAAGCCGTTTCAACCTCTACAATTCCGACTGCCGATTGCTAACTTGGTGGAGACGGAGGAACGTTATTTAGAAGAAAATATGTTACCCCAAGAAGTTGCATTTGGCGGTGATGGTTTGACGGTTTGGGGAGATACAACGGAAGGACAAAACTCGTGATATTTCGGGGTAATGTAAACGGCCAGGCCTAACTGAATTAATGTCTAATCCCGGAAGTTCTCAAGCATTCTCAAATTATGGCGAGGATTTTGTTTTTGTAAACGATAATGCTTGGTCTCTTCGTGTATTATTAGTCAACAGATATCTACAAGGGCAAAACCTTAATTTTCTCCTAGATCCTTAGACTTGAATTCTATTGAACACGTCTGCAGCTGGATGAAGTATTTCCCACCACCTGTCAAATGTCCTTGAAAATGGATATGAAGTACATTCTATTTATACTGATTTCTCCAAAGCCTTTAAACGGGTAAACCATAGAGTTTTAATACACAAATTGAAAATGGGTGGGGTAAATGGATCACTTTTAAATTGGTTAGAAGGCTATTTAATTGATAGGCGTCAAATTGTACATATTTCAATCTACAAGTCCTTCGGCATACACGTACCTTCAGGCGTCCCGCAGAGCTCACATCTAGGACCACTACTTTTTAATATATTTGTAAACGATATTAAATCCTGTTTTCATTTTGGTAAATTCCTTTTATTTGCAGATGATCTCAAACTGTACTCTATAGTATCATCTGACCTTCACTGTATGTCACTGCAATCTGATTTAGAAAACTTAGTCAATTGGTGTGACTTAAATGGAATGAGCCTAAATTCGGATAAATGTAATGTTATCATATTCCATCGAACTCGTGATACAATTAATTTTCAATATACAATCTGTGCCAATATCCTGGAGAACTGCAACATTATTACAGATCTAGGGGTCAACTTTGACTCACAACTATATTTTGTTCCAGATATTTCAAATATTATCAATAAATCTCTACAGATGTTAGGATTTCTAAAAAGAACTACTCAGGATTTCACAAACATCAACACTCTTAAAATCTTATATTGTCCTTTAGTCAGAACCCATTTAGAATACGCTTCATGTGTTTGGTCCCCAAACTATGTCTTACATATTGTTAAATTAGAAAGAGTCCAGCATAAGTTCTTACGTTATGTGGCCTTTAAGCAGGGTATTGGAGTTGAAGATATCAACTACTCTAAATTGGAGACAGATTTGAATATCCAATCTATTAACAGCCGTCGAAACAAAAAAGATCTCATAATGTTATATAACATATTTAATTCTCGAGTACCGTATCCTCAATTGTTACAAGAGATAGGAATTCACGTCCCACCCAGGACATTTTTCAAATACCCTTCCACAGGACGAATTATGGACGAAATACCTTCATTGTTCGTTCTGCTAGGTTCGTAAATACCTACCGTGCTGACCTCGATTTCTTTAGCTCCGTCAGCTCATTTATGGAGAATCTTAGGGGTGCAGTTTAATGTAATGTATTGTAATGGTATTTATTGAGGGTGTATTTTTACTTAATTTTTATAAATGTACTTTATTAACTGTACTGTAGTATTATTCGTATATTATCTATTTTTACTATTGTTTGTATTATTTAATTTATAACTTTATTTTATTAATCGAAATTATACTGTGTAATGCTGCTATACATAACATTGTATTTAACTAAAAGGGGAATGTCCCGTTAATATTTATAAATAAATAAATTACAGTTATGGCCCTTTTTAAACTGTAACGCTTAATAAAAGTTTCAAAAATTTCAAATAAACCCTTTTTTGCACGCCGCTGGAGTTGAGCATTTTCTTTACACGTTATTCCTTGATGCAGTTTGGTCGGTATATGTTATTCTTTACTTAAAGAAAGGCTAATTTTAAAAGAAAAAAAGGAATTTTATAAAATAGCGATATTTCCATACCAACGCAAAGTATCAAAAAATGGCAAAGACGCCCCGAGGTGTCGACCTAGTGATCATCTCAACATCAGAAAGAACTTGATTTGGCACCCTGCATTTTCCCAATTCTTTGCCAGAAAACGGACTTTCGTTGCCTTACATTCACATTCTGTACAAGAAGAAGGGATTAAAAAAATGCCATTGACCCAAACACCAAGGATGGCGATTTGCACCTCTGGCTGAAAATTCAACATCGGCAAAGAAATATCGTAGTTATAGCTAGTCAAAATTATGCATTTTTTTTTCTATCCCACTTCATCTGCTGCGTAATTTAGAATAAAAATAATGTAAATTACTCTTATCCGATCTATATAGTAGCTAGTTTGTGCAACAAGAGTTGATATGATGGCCATATCGCAAGAAGAAGAAGTTTAAGTGCGATACGGACAATCCACTCGAGTTGTATAGCATATTTTTTTTACTAACGAAAATCCACAAAATTACAAACTTAATAATCCTTGTAACAAGACTCTCCCATACTCTCTCCTAATAATTTAACAACTAAGTACGTGGATAACACCGTGAATTCGATTTTTGTATACAAAATTAGTCTAGTAGTTGTTCGTCTTTGCCGAAGATAAATAAACTCCAACGTGATGCTTAAATTTATGTTCCAAATACAATTGCGCATGTGCGTTTAAAAGGCTAGGTTATGCTATTGTCCATCGAACTTCTTAAAACTATTTTTCTACATCTTTTTAATAATAATAATTGTTACCTTGTTAGCAGAGCAATTTCAGAAGCAGCTACCATATAACTTTACCTCATTTTTAATGATTTGATAATTCTTATGCTTAAGTTTCGGTATTCCTTTGAACGTCCTTCAGGTGACAGCGATGCTCTTAACTTTTTTAAAGGCAGAGAAATTTAATTGTCACCTCGTTTGAAAGGTTGTGAAATGCTGATTTCAAATATGTATTGGTTTATTTAACTAGTTATTTAGAGTAAAATAGAAAAATTCGTTTTTGACATTTGGTTTTTTTTTGTAAACAAAAAATTATTAGGTCTGGAACGTAAACAAAATACTAGTTGTAAAATCGGACACAAAATAATTATAAAAAACAACTAATTGTATTGTATTGTATCTATATCTAATTACCATTTATAACAAAGATCTTTAGTTATGAACTGCTACAATAAGACATTTTTAAAACCAGCTTTTGATAACCTTTTATATATTAAAAAAAAGAGGATATGGCTGTCATCTTAAGAGGGTTAATAGAAATACCGAAACTTTAATGCCGTCAAACACTCCAACACTCCGATGTGTTTAATGTATTCCTTAAAATAAACAGTTGACAAGGGTGGTAAGTAATATATAGATATAATGAAAATGTTGAAGATTTCTTTAAAAATCTAAACAAAATAATAAAACGTATGAAATAATTACTAAACGATTTATTTAAAAAAGTAGGTATAGGCCGTCAAAAACTAAAAACAAAAACAGTTCCTCGATTAAAAATACTTGAAATTAAATATAAACCATTATATAAAACAAAGGGCACACACAAATACAATTACAGAAGACAACAACTGTCTATTAAATATTTACATAAAGAATAAATGATAAAAAAAAGAAACAAAATTTAATTTCAACGACCAAAAGAACTGTTTATACGAGATTTTAAGTATTCTTTAATACGTTTGATGATCTTCTTTAAAATTCCGGACAATTTGTAATTCCCAGCGCATTCCGGACAAAACGTTAAATTTACAGACATGTCCGGACTTTTTCTGATGTCTGGTAACCCTAGGTAAGACTGTTTCGAGTAAATTCACGAATCTTTTTTAACTATGTATAGTTGTTTACCTATATAATTTGAAAAATGTCTAATAATTCCAAATTCAAATTAATATATGTGCTAAATGTTCCTAGGATATAGTAAGACCTAAAGAAACGAAGATCAGTCGAACTGTATCACTAGGTCTTTGGTAATGTAACATTTGCCACCCTTTCCTTTGCCAATTGGCGCTTGATTTCGACATAATACTGATCCATCTGTAAAATTTCACTGCATCGTATTTAAAGTTTCGTCATAGCTTCTTTTAATTTTATAATTAGGTAAATATTGTGCAAGAATATTAAACACTCACCTGTTAGAAGTCCATGAAAACATTTTCTTAACATTATCGTTGTTTTCACTATTCCTCCTGCTGTAATCCTGCGAAGGGATGGACGTAGAAGAAAGTGGGGTAGTATTGCTCATTTTGAAACAGCTTTAACGAAGTATTAACGAACGAACACAAAATACACACACTAGTATTGAAGGTTATACCATGTTGCGAAAACAACAGCAAGTGTCAAACTATTATGATCACAAAATAACACGAATTCCCTAATCTCGGATCGATTCTTCTATAATTCGCATAAATCAGTAACTATACAGAACGTTTCGTAATTGAAATTCTCGAGAAAAGTTTGGAATTTAGATTTTCGTTCATAGAACTGACTAGGTAACCCGTAAATCAGTTGCAACGAAATAGAAAGTAAAACAAGAGTCCTTTCTAAATCACCATTGGTTATTGCTGTACAACGTCGGCATATGCACGCTGTCTATTTAAAAAAGAAAGTTTACCGCGCTCGTATAGTAGAAGTGGTATATGAGAAACATACGTATCACACTAACTGAAATGTCAAATTAAATAAAAAAAAATTATGGTATCAGTTATTAAAACATGATAAAAAGAAAATACAGAGTAATAAATAATAATAATAATAATAATAATAATTTATTCACAAAAAAAATACAATAATAATTACAATTACAAAGTATTATATCAATTTAGAAACAGTGAATAAAATATACTTGATAAGCGTATGAACGCTTGTTTCGAGAAAAACAAAAGATATATATTTAAAATCTAAAATAATATTTAAAAGTAACATAAACTACTAAAATCGATTTAAACATAAATAAATTAAAAATATAACCTAATGTAGATACTATAAATTAGATTAGCATTTTTTAAATATTTTATTTTATTATTTTTATTTTATTATTAAAAATTAAAAAATTTAAAAATCTAAAATCGTAAAAACTTGAAATCCTGCACAATAATTTTTTTTTTGAGATATTGTTTAATTTTCAAAATAACCATGGAGCATACTGCGAAAGTTAGATAGAATAAATTGTTTTAGTTTTTTTTAAGTATACAAGTTTGATTCAGTTTGAGGGCTCTTAGGAATTATATTGTACAGTTTGGGTGTAAAATAGTAAAATGATCTCTGTGAAACCACTTTAAACATCAATGGAGTCAAATAACGACATTTTTGTCTAGTATTATATTCATGATATACTAGACCTTGAGGTTTACGAATATATTTGTTGCTACAGCAAAGAAAAAATATAATTGTCGTAGATCCATTATTTTTGTTTCAGTATATAAGATTTCTGTAGGATATCTAGATTTTTTTGAATAAATTAACTTTAGAAATCGCCTTTGTGTGACTTCTTGTGTTTTCAAAGCTGCACCCCACACAGTGATTGCATACCGAAGATGGCTTTCAACTAGAGCAAAATAAAGGGTTTTAAGATGCTGTAATGGTAAAATATTTTTTAAAAATTTGAATTTGTAGAAAATAATGCGTAGTTTGTTTACCGTGTAGGATATGTGTAGGTTCCATTTTAAATAAGGGTCTATTATTACTCCAAGGTATTTAATTTTATTTTTATTTGAAATGAAAAAAGAGTCCCCGCCATCAGTAATTTTTAGGTGATCAAACGGTGGTGCACCATATGAATTACAGCTAAATGGTAAACAATGTGTTTTCTCTATATTTACAGTCAATAGTTTTTTTATCCAAAAATTTCTTAATAATTAGAAAGTCTTGTTCTGCTTTAGTGTTTAGGTTAATCCAGCTATCGTCAGAATAGAAAATAGCTGTGCCATCCGCGAACCCAGTTATGTTTCCTATACTTCCCTGTGTAAACAAATCATTTATATATATGTTAAAAAGAATAGGACCCAGTATAGATCCCTGTGGTACCCCATATTCGATAGCTTGCAAACTCCATCCACTCTTACTGCCTGAAATCTATCACTTAAATAGGAGTGATTGTGACACAGTGTCGAAAGCTTTCGACAGATCAATAAAAATGCACAAACATGGTATGCTTTCATTCAAGGATGTTGTTATTTTTGAAGTTAGGTTTTAAATAGTATCGTCCGTTGATTTTTTTCTCTAAATCCATACTGCTGTTCAGATATTATATATTTAATTTGTTTAAGTATAATTGAAGCCGATTTTTTATTAGTTTTTTGAAAATTTTAGATAAGTGTGTAACTTGTGAAATAGGTCGATAATTTGTAGCATCCGTAATGTCCCCTTTTTTAAATGTGAGTGAAGTTGAACCAGCTTAGAAATGTTTAAAAAGGCTTTCAAATGCTAGAAAATGCTAGAAAATGCTAGAAAATGCTAGAAAATGCTAGAAATGCTAGAAAATGCTAGAAAATGTTAGAAAATGCTAGAAAATGCTAGAAAATGTTAGAAAATGTTAGAAAATGTTAGAAAATGTTAGAAAATGCTAGAAATGCTAGAAAATGTTAGAAAATGCTAGAAAATCTTAGAAAATGTTAGAAAACGCTAGAAAATGTCAGAAAATATCAGAAAATGCTAGAAAATGTTAGAAAGTGCTAGAAAATGCTAGAAAATACTATAAATAGTTAGAAAATGTTAGAAAATGTTAGAAAATGTTAGAAAATGTTAGAAAATGTTAGAAAATGTTAGAAAATGTTAGAAAATGTTAGAAAATGTTAGAAAATGTTAGAAAATGTTAGAAAATGTTAGAAAATGTTAGAAAATGTTAGAAAATGTTAGAAAATGTTAGAAAATGTTAGAAAATGTTAGAAAATGTTAGAAAATGTTAGAAAATGTTAGAAAATGTTAGAAAATGTTAGAAAATGTTAGAAAATGTTAGAAAATGTTAGAAAATGTTAGAAAATGTTATAAAATGTTAGAAAATGTTAGAAAATGTTAGAAAATGTTAGAAAATGCTAGAAAATGTTAGAAAATATTTGAAAATATTATAAAATGCTAGAAAATGCTAGAAAATGCTAGAAAATGCTAGAAAATGTTAGAAAATGCTAGAAAATGTTAGAAAATTTTAGAATATGCTAAAAAAAACTAAAAAAGCTTAAGAAATGCTAAAAATGCTAAAAAGTGCTAAAAAATATGCTTTAAAATGCTTAGTTTTAGATTTTTTGATACTTTTTCTAAAATAGTGGCGCGGAATGAAAATTGTATACGGGAATGACAAACTATACAACATGGGATTGATTTTAAATTTTAATTATATTATTTAAGTTTCTTTTTTTAATAAAATAATTGATATTAAATAAGACAGTATTTCTCCAAAAAATATATATTAATAAAAACATGAAAAACGAAACATGAACACTGTTAAAAAACTAGTATAATATAAAATTATACTAGAAGAATTGTAATAATTTATTATAAGTTTGTCGTTTTTATAGTGTCCACCATGGACATTTTTTTGGACATCCATTGAACTTCTAAATGTGTACATCCATTGGAATAACGGAAAAGGGATGTCCAATGGACATCCATATGAAGTTCATGTACATCCAGGACATTATTTGGGCAAAATATGGACGTCCAATGGACGTCGTGTGCTGTCTGGATTATGGAACTAGGTATGTACATATTTTGATTACTAATTAATAAATACAGGAGTAGGAATACAAGAAAAGGCTGGTTCCTTAGTTCTTTTTAACTGTTTGTAAAAGTAATTAATAAACAACTTTTTCAAAGAAACAAAAAATTAAAAAAATCAAAAGTTACAAGAATTTAAGTCTGGTGTCGGTACCTCGGTAGCAACGTAAAAAAGGAAGATACAAAATTTAAAAAATCATGATCCGGACCATTAGTTAATAAGAGCAGAAGTGTTTAGACATTACTTTCCCGAATAGGATCGGTCGGAATAGACTATAGACGAGTTTGGTGGCTACCGATGTCGTCAGACATAGATCCTAATTTTTCTATTTTTAGTTTTTTTAAGAAGATTTTAATGAATTCTATGCACAGTTAAAAAAGCTGTCAACTCAAGCAGCCAATCAATATTTGTAGTTTATTTTTGAAAAAACATTTAATGACAACAATTTTGAGGTAAAAATAAATATTTTTGAACTATTAATAATTTTAGGCTGAAATACAATACCATTTATTCAGATATAACCTTAATGCATAATTATTTAGATACCACTACTACTAATAATCGCATATTTACACAGAGAGGGAAACGCTTTTGATTTCAATATTTATATGCAGTTAGTCACATGGCTAATTTTAATGCATTCGAATTTGATATAACAAAACGTTATCAAATAGGAACTTAATAAATTGCGATTGATTGATAAAATAAATTTTGTTTTCATTTTATTAGCGAATGTGTTTAATCGACCTAATTTTTAATTACATTTAAAAACAACTTTAATAGCATAATAAACATTAAAATTATATAACAATATTGAACAAAGTTGACTAGTTTTACGTAAGTTTTCTTAACCTTAAATGCATTCAATACCCACCCACCTAGTCAAGAATCAAGGAGTTCTAAATTCCAATCATAATTAAGTTCTGTTCCTTACAGCTCAAATCACACATGAATCCGATATTTTCATAATCATTATTAAGGGATCCGAAACAAAGTTTGTTACTATGTCTACATAATTAGTTCATTCACTAGATGTGTCTAATTCGGTTACGAACATTATGGATCTGGTCTGTATGTGTTTGTGACGAGGTTAACTCCAGCACTTGGATCTAATGACCCATTGTGTATACCACTATTTGAGACAAAATAAACCGGTGCTGTGTGAATGCTTAGTATCGATGGTGTCGGAAAAGGAAAAGTTGCACTCAGGTCACGGAATATGAAATCTATTGGCAGGGGCGGTTAATCCATTGGTTCATTTGTGCAGTGAACACCCAGTTAAATTTCATAAAACACATTATTTTAAAATTACGTAAATAACAAAAATATAAATTTAATTTTAATATTTTTATTTTCATACGTGTTAATCTATATTTTTTGGTACATCATTGCCCTGTGGCTGATCGCGTCTCTGTGGCACAGTATACCTAAGTATACTGTGTCTGTGACGCATTATGATGAGTGAGCCCAACACGAGTGAGACGATTTGACGAATGCATATAACTAAAAAGAGAAGACAACTCGCCAACAGATCCTTCAAACTGCAGAAGAACACATTAATAGATGATTTCAACGGAAGACATCTTGAAGTTGTAAGGTCATTGGAAGGTCTTTGCGCCATCTATAAGTTTACATAACAACTAATAAAATAAAAAAGAAAACTGTAAATTATTATTTGGGCAATCTGTCTAAAGTTACGGCGGCGTCATCATAAATTTCTCTTTTTTTTGCCTTCTTCTTTAATTGTATGGGCTCAGTTTTCAGTCTCACTATCGCCAAGTTCTGGAATCTAGATCTACATGGCTTGCTAAGCGCGTTTTAGGTCTCTATGGCTGATTTTTGTTAAAATAAAACCTTTTTTAATGGGTGTCGGTTGCATTACCCAACAAAACGGTTTGAATTTTTTCAGTATTTTTGTTGACAATGAAGGTATAAAAAATATTTCGAGTAATATGTGTGTGTGTAAAATAAATATTATTTAATCCTTCCTCTAAAACCTTACAGGGGTCTACAATAGTTTGTATAGAATAACCAATACATATGAAATAATCTACATAGGTATAGGTCTGTATAGAAAAGCATCGGTTGGCATGGACTTAGGTGTTAGGGTATTTGAAAGAAAAGTTTTATACAGTGTGTCCAATTTAAGTCGGCGCATATGGGAAACTTTTTTTATTGCTAGTTATATAGAAAAAAGGTATTCCTTAAAAAAAGTTCTGCAAGGTCTAAAGCTGAAAATACAACCATCAGATATTAAATTTTTGAGTCGTGATGCATCAAAAAATATAAATTTTGTTCAAGACTAATTATAAGTACCTTTATTTTTGACAAACCTTGTATACGATAAAATTTGATATCTAATGGTTTTTTTAGGTTTAAGACCATGCACATTTTTTTTATGAAGAATTAATACCTAATACTTCATTTTTTATATGAAACAATAGAATAATAATACATAAAAACAATGATAAATATATCTATTCACTTTGAAATTTAAAGTAGTAAACGCACACCTACCTTTTAACTTTACTTTTCATAATTTTTTTGTGTTTCTAAGCTAGTATTTTAAAAATAAATGCAAAAAATAATTCCTAAACAAAACCAGAGATTGTAACCTCAATTTGTTTTGTTTTTACAAATTCTGACATGACACATGACTAAGAAAAAGAAGACTCTGGGACCTGGCACTAAGTAGATAGAGATGGTGAAAAACTGAGCACATACAACTAACGAAGAAGACAAAGAAAAAATAATAAAATGAATACCGACGCCGTAACCTTAAACAGATTGCCAAAATAATAATTTTCAGTTTTCTTTTTTATTTTATTAGTTGTTACGTAAACTTATAGATGGCGCAAAGATCTTCCAATGACCTTGCAACTTCAAGATGTCTTCCGTTGAAATCATCTATTGGCGCGCCGTTCACAAACAAGGTTGCCAAACCAATATTGCCAGTCTAGTACAATTCACAATTGTACTAGATGTAGTACATTCTGCGTGCATCAGTGATCACGTGTTAATTGTGTTCCTTGTTTGGGTTCGTTATCAATAAAGACCCCCTTTTTCTTCTTCAATGAATTAGATATCACTGCAAATTAGGGTTGCCACCTGTCCTTTTTTCGAAACGGACAATCCTTTTTTGAAAGAAAAATGTCCTTGTGACTTTTTAAAGCTTAAAATGTCCTTTTTTACGGCAAATGTCTTTTTTTACAGCACATATTTTTGGAAGGGACATGGTTTGTACAAAAATATATAAGCTTAGATCTTCACTAGAAGGATAAGGACTTTTGGTATACCAGGACCTATCAGCACTTTTCAAAAAAGTGTTCCAACAACGATACGAAACCAGTCACTGGCACGAGGAATCTGCGCAGTATTGGATTCCTGACAATAGGTTTGTTCCAACAAGCGCAAAAACGATCATATTTCGATACAAATCATGCGTTGTACACAAAAATTGTTACAGCGCATGATTTATACCAAAATATTATCGTTTTCGCGTTTATTGGAACAAACCTAATCTACTGTGCAGAATCATGGTGTCAATGACTGGTTTCTGACAGTTGTTGGAAGATACCTTACATGTGCTTCACCCAGGGCCGTTGCAACCATATGTGCAGGTCGTATGGCGTCGTCACGCAAAATGCTTCAAAAATATTTTTTTATTTTTACCAATGTCTGAAAAACTAGTTAGATGAATTATGTCTATGTGAGCCGTTTATGCCAATATAAAAATGATTTGCCCATTCATATTTATTCATATTTCTATTCAATAAATGAATCATACTGGATTTAAAAATATTTATAAATACTTAAAAAGTAATATTTCTAAAAATGCGTCTATGTCCAGACAGCACACATAGTCCAAGAGACGCCCACTTTAGATCCATTTACAGAACATCCATTTCCGGGCATCCTGTGTACGTCCGTGTATGATCATTAATTGACAGCTGAATATTGATGCCAAGAGGACGTCTGTTTTTGGACTTAGTTTTAAGTTTAGTCCAGTGGACTTTGTCATTATTTATTTAGCCTACCAGATAATGCCCATCTATTTACAGTTCCTTTTTTTAAATACAATTGATCTAAAAATTGGCAAAGTGAATCTATTGCATTTCATTTTATCAACAGAAATTTAAAATCTTATTCTATTATAACCATATCTAGTATAAAGTTTTCGATTGAAAGCGTAGAACAATAATGGGCGTGTCGTGAGTTCGATCCCTGTTCAGGTCAATTAAGAATAAAAATAAATAAATAAATGGTGTATAGCGGGTTGCGAAAATAATAAATACATTATTTATGATATAAAATAGTGTGTGGTGAGTTGTTATGGGTGTTTTTTGAATGTCTAGTATTTGATGTCCAAACATAATCGGAATTGGACGTTCTCTGAATGGTTAAAAGTGTGCCATTTGTATACTTCACTGGACATCCATTGCATGTCGAAAGTCCAGAAAAAACTCATTTTTGGACGTCCAGACGTCCAAAATTTTATATTGAATGGACGTCCAATGGAGATATTTGTGTTGTCTGGGTATTCAACTCTAAATGCATAAACCTTAAATGACATCCGGCTTATCTTTTCGGGAAAACATTTATTTCCATAGAAATGTGTAATAAAATTGAAAGTCCTTTTAATATAATATAAATCCGAAAATTCTAAATATATCTAAGTACTTTTAAGATGATGGCGTTTTCTTTATAGATTTCTACAGTTTTTTCTCCCAATTCGTTTCTCACATTAGATCTCCGTATTTGTCCTTCAGCTCTTCGTTTTCTTATCTATTTGAGTGTATTAGATTTTCTTCCGTCATTCCTCTTTGAATGCTCGTTATTAGGGCCATTGGGTTTAGGTTTTTGCTCCCGTCCTTTGCCTCCATGGTGTCTGATTTACTCTCTGAGAATTTTGTTTTGTATATCTTTGGTTTTGAGGTTAATTATTACTGCCGTTGTGCGCACCTGGCATTCTTGCAGGTCTTTTGCGTTAAAGACTTTCTTAAGTTCCGTCACTACCTTGTTTTGTACCTTAAGTTTGATTAGTGTGTCGAAGGATTCTATTTTGTCTTGTTTGGGAAGTGTTTGCCAAGGTGTCGGTGCCTGGCTGGGTGCTATGGATCTATTTGTCAGCTCTGCATACATTTTGCGTGCCGGATTTGTCATTATTGGGTTTGTTTGTGCCGTGGATACTGTGGTAGCCTTTTTTTGCTTGCGTTTGTTCCATTTTCTGTATTATTTTGCTCGTTAGTTGCTTTATTTGTTGTTTTCCTGTATTTGTCTGTGTTTTGTTGGGTTGTTTATTTAGTAAATCGTTTATTTTCTTTTCTTGTAAAAATAGGAAACCCAGTAACTTTTGTATGTTGTTATTGATCTCGGTCATTCTGGAGTGTACCATTTTCTGTTCTACTCTAGAGAAAGCCTACTATTTATCTCTGGATTTCTATTGAGGTTGCCGTGTGGATGTCTGTACCCGCTTTTTGAATGTTGTCGATTATGACTTGTATGTTCTCTTCTGTTTTTGCTTGTTTTGCATGAGGTCTTGTCTTCTTGCTCTTTCTACCAGTACTGGTTTCTCCATACTCTGAGTCCCTTATCTATTCTGTTTCTCTTATCCTTCTCTCCGTCTCTGAGAAGTTGAAACAGTGACCTTATAACGAATTGTTAGGTTTAAAAACATTCGTGCTAGTTTTACTTGTTGTTGAGAGGTTACCTTCTGATTGATTCGTCTGAACCCATATTGCTGTTTATTTATGTTTCTTAAAAAAGTGTGTATAGAAACTAGATATGTATATGCGAGCAAGGGCCAAGGGCACCTCTGATATAGTCAGAGATTTCCAAATTATCAAGATGAATATAAGATTTCTAATCCAACCTTGCGTTTTAGAAAATTTTCAATTCTTCAAAACACTACTGTACAGCATCGTCTGAGGAAACATACAATCACATGCAGACACTTCCTCAGGTCATCTGAATGTAATAGGTTTTCAATATACGTATAACAACGCAAACAAATTCAGTGAGAGAATAGGTTTTAAAGTACCAAAAACTGATCGGTTAAATATCCTAAAAATATGAAAATAAATTCCCACGAAATCCCTAAAGAAATCCAAATATTACCCAAATTATTTTTGATCCCCCAACAGGAAAAAAAAATTAATGAAAAGTTGTTCCTTGGTTACATAAAATAAGGCATTTCGTAACTGGTTGCATAAATAGCTATAAAATTCAAAAACATGTAAGAAATATGACGACGACGACAACGATACTGTGAAATACGACACTCCAACAAACTTAAGACTTTATTTATGGGATATTTAGACGAAACACATTAAGATGTTAACGAAGATATGCTAAGGATGGGATAACCTAAAGCATACAGTATTGATTGGTAAACGAACCAGAAACGAACCAGAAACGAACCATTCTGTCCGATAGTATAATACGATATTTATATTTTAAATATAATTGTTTGTTTTATAAAATAAAGTATTTTATTTACGATATTCTTACAAACATTTTCAACAATTTTAAATACCTATTATTGTAGTAAAACGATTTAACAAATACAAAAATATGACCCTGTCCCTGAAACCTTTAGAGTTGTTTCAATTACTTTTAGCACTTTATATGGAAGGTGATGTACCGGAAATTCTTAATTATTTTATTATTGTTTTCGTTAAGAGATATATAAAAATACATTCTAAGTAGATATTTTTAATGGAAAGTCCGTAATAAATGTTTTCGATCAATACTAAATAGTTTTACATCATTAAAAAATATGGGTACCAAAGTTCAATGTTTTATAACCTTACCAAGCAATAGGCGATTTAACAAAAATAAATTTCAAAAAAACAACCTTGAAATTACACGTGTTTAAAGAATTTTATGTCTAAATATAAGCCGTTTGATGATAAACAAGGAAAATATTCTACAATCATATTCATCTTAAAAGTTTTTTTTTATATTATACTAGTTCATTATTGTGTTATATTTCAGTGTACTTTAAAGTATGAAAGATAAAAATATCACACGAAGACGAAATTTGAGCACGACACCGTAGGCGGAATGCTCAATCGTCTGAGTGCGATGTGGATAATCCACTCGAGTTGTACAGAATATTTTTTCTACGACCCACTAACGATAATTTACAAATAAAAAAATATTTTAGGTCATTAAAACAAATTAACTAATTTTAAAATTATTAATGACTTAATAATTTAAAAAAAAAAGAAAAATGTTCATTTCATTTTTTCCGATCCGAGAATCGAAGTCGAGTCTTCTGTGTGGAAGGCAAGAACGCTGACCACAGGACCATCTATTCTTTTATTTTTGTTGCTTTTATACTCGTAATTAAATTGACTTCATATAGTTTTATTTAAATTAACAAATTATTTATAATTATAGACGAAATAAAAACGGAAATGCTATTATTTATCGATTTTACGCAAGAATGGCCCATTTTAATGTATGTTTAATCTCAATAACTAAAAAATATACTGACAGTTTGACAGAATTGTTACTTATTTAAAATTTTAAAAATAAATAGCAGTAGGTTGATCAAAATATGAACGGTGATTGGTGGATTTCATTTTTTGCAGTGTTCTGACAACCTAGAATGGATATGAACTATATTCGTTAAAGGCAATAACATACTTTTTCGTTTTGTAATCTGTGCGTAGATAAGCAAATATCTATGTGGGTGTAGAAAAAATACTTTTTGATTAACTTTTAATAAACTTTATTAAAATCAAAGTTTAGCATTTTTTCTTGATATTATTTATAATATGTATGCAACAACGAACTAGTAGATATGCTATAATCATCTCTGAATTAAGGGAGGGCTTTTAAATATGACAAATGTTTTTACAATAGCATTAAAAATCATATTTAAAAAAGTTTTTTGTTTTTCTATTATTTATCGAATGGCTTAAATGAATTTTCTAAAAAAAAAAACAAATTTTGTTTTAGCAATAAAAACTGAAATTTTAACCCTCTCTAAATTCCTTATTACCTATACACCACTCAAAATTGCATTAAAAAAAATACTTTGTTTTTTATTAGCTACTGGTTGGCGTAACTAAACATTTGAAGTAATAAATTTAGTTCTAGTAAAAAAAAATGGAACTTTTAACCCCCTTCTAAATTACTTATTTTCCATATAGCATTTAAAATGATATTTAAAAAAGTTTTTGTTTTTCTATTATCTATCGAATGGCTTAAATAAATTTTAGAAAACAAAATTTCTTCTCACAATAAAAACTTTAAAATTTCAAAATTTCAACCCTCTGTTTAAAGCATTCAAAATGTATTATTTTTTTATAATTTATGGAGTGTGATTTTACGCAATATAAATGGTTGAATATTTTGCAGTTTCTTTAGCACTCCTCTCCCCCATCATACTTTGTTTAGGGGGCCCATAATTCAATTTAGCCCTGGGCCTCGTAAAAGCTTAATCCGGCCCTGACTATAATAATATTGTTTTCAGGTTTTTGGTAACTATGAAGACTAGAGATAAGGAAACGAATCGGCATGCTCAAAATACGGTCCCAAAAATCACACGTCAATTGAGCTTTTATAATTAACCGCATGGGCGCTGTTACGATTTACGTAGTTCAAAATTCATGGCTTCTTATAGGAATTATACATAATTTTGTCAAAATAATAAAAATAAACTTGTTTATAGCTAAATAAAGCACAGAACATACTGTCGTATTTATTTCTAAATAAGTCTTACATATTTTAATGTTTACTATTTATTCCTATTTAAGTAAAATGCAAATTATTGATGATAAGTGTTGAAATTTTATGGGTAGGGCTAATTATTATTTAATTAAAGCTAAATAGGGCTGAGGGCATACTAAGACACGGTTTAAATGAAAATATTTAGTTAGGGATTTTACAAAATTTTATGAAAATAATAAAAATCAAATTGTTTATTGCGAACTAAAGTACAGAAAATACTGTTGATTTTAATTATTGTAAATAAGTCTTTGTTTTAATTGCTAACTAAAGTACAGAAAATACTGTTAGTATTAATTATAAATGAGTCTTTATGTTAAACATTATTTACTATTTATTATTTCATTTTATTTATTTATTAACATAAAATTAGGTATGACCAAATTTGAAAAGGTTTGTTAAATAGTGAAATTTGGTGAGAACAGTTTTGTGGTAATTTTGTATTCGACAACTACAATTTCATCATCCTGGTGAATAGTTTCTTCAGCAATAGGTTCTAGTATTTTCTTCCTTTTTTTTATTCAGTTCGGTTCAATGGTGGTTTTCGTCTTTTCCTAATACTGGACAAGTATGAAGGGAGATTCGGGAATATACATGGTATTGCTTCGTTCTTTAATCTCAGCCTTTCCCTTTTTATTTTGTTAACAGTACCATTAGTTAAAATAGTCTCATCAAATTTTAAAATATCATCTTCTAAAAAGTGTAGCTCGCAAACAGAATCATAACTAGACAGTACTTTATCAGCCCTAGGAATCACATGCTGCAATTGTTCTAAACATTTAGGATCCTATAAAAAATATTTGCAATGACTAACATCAAAAAACATAAAAAAAACAAATTTTCTCATTCTAATAAGTAAAATTTAATGTGTAATTATTGTTATTTGTAAGTAAGGATTTATGACTTTTTTATTTTTTTTTTTTATAGAATTTTGTAATTAAGTAAACTAGTAAGATACGGTTTGTAACTATTTTACAATAAATATATATTAATTAGAAATACATACATTATTTTACTTACACTAGGAGCTTTAAAAAGACTTGGATTTTTATCTTCTTGTGTTTTCTTTAATTTATTGTAGGATTTATATCCCGTTTTTCAACCCGGAACGAAGCAAATCCTACGTTGTCGTTTTTTGTTACTCATTGTTACAGTCAGGTTCTTTATTTTAGCTTATTTTTATTTTTTTCACTAAATTTTACAAAAATCACTTTAATTCCCATTGACTTGCATAAAAAAAAGACGTCGTTATTTTGCCACCCGCCAACTACAGTAGTTTTTTGGAACTCCATAAAAATAGGGACGGAAATTTTAAATTTGACCAAGGCCGATTCGCCTCTTTGTCTCTAGTCTTCATATTGGTAAATCAATTTATTTCAACTCAACTTTTACAATAACTAGACAACTGATAACATTAACGTATAACGTCCATCATAAAACTGAAACTCTGACACACACACACACAAACACACCCACACACGCACGCACGCACGCACGCACGCACGCACGCACGCACGCACGCACGCACGCACGCACGCACGCACACACAATCACACACACACAGAGTAATTGAGCCCAAGTCGGGAAGGTTCCCTGTTAAACTGGATCAGAACCCTCCTGACGACCACCATCCCCCCTGGTAAACTTCACTACAGGGGGCCTCAATTCTCCATCCTATGATTAGTATGCCATTTTTTCTGAAAGGGCTGTGAAGGATGACATATTATCAGCATTTAGACAGGGTTTGCTAAAGGCATTTCCCTGTTTCATCGTCCGTTTATTTGTCATGTGTGTGCCGTTCTGTGAAAGTCGCAACTTGTGAAAGCTCTCCCAGTCTCCTACTTGGCGACTGGAGGGACCTTCGTCCCCAGGTGGTTAGTCGTCAGTTGCTCAGTCCTTGTCTAAATCGCGTGATGCGCTCTGTCGGGTAATCTGAAAGAGAGAGAACGCTGAAAGAAAAATCTTAAATCTATGAGACTCTTGAATTTTGCACCCAAGGGTCGATCACTCGCCGCCATAGTTCAGCACCTTGCGTGGTCTGGCGTGTCTTCTATAATCCGCACTTTCGTACTCTGTGAGTTCTTTTATCTCAATGTTCGGGTGTGTTCTTAATTTTTCGAAGGTGTCTGTGGCCTTCTTATGTATGAGGTCTAGAACCCTTTTGGATTCCAGATCCCTCCTGATAACGTCATTTCGGGTATATCTGTATGCGTTTGAGGCCCATCTTAAGCTGATGTTCTGCTGGCTTTGGATCCTCTTTCTGTTTGTTCTACAGGTGTATCCCCATGCCGTCGATTCGTACATGAGGATAGGTATTATGACCGCCTGTATGAGCCTCATTTTTGTCTGTAAAAAAAGCTTACTTTTACGTCCTATTAAGCAGTTCAATCTTGATCTAGCTTGTTTTTTTTTATTAACTACCATGTCCACGTGTTTTGTGAAGGTGAGTCCTTTGTCCATGATTACTCCGAGGTACCTGGCTGAGTCGGTCCATTCATCGTTACTTTTTCTCCTGGGGGTGATGTCTCTTCTTGAACAGCACAGCCTGTGTCTTCTCTGCGTTGATCTTTGTCTTTTATCTAATGCACCATTCTTCTATGTCTTCCGCTGCGTCTTGTAGATATCTTGATATGAGTCCTGGCTGTGTGCTCGTAGCTGATATCGCTGTGTTGTCCGCGTAGAGGGACATGGTAGTATTTTGGGTTTTCGGGACATCTGCGGTATTGAAACTCTGACGTCAGGATGGTCGACTTATATAGCTCGCCTTAATCTTCTAGAACCTTCTCGAACAATACGGATTTTTTCTTGACAAGGACTGACATTTCGAGACATTTTTGGACTATTCATATATTATCTAAGAACTATTCTATCTTCTTCTTTTACTCGTAATTTTACTTATAACGACCGCAGTAGACTGTAGGGTGTTGGGCGACATTGCACTTCTCTTTTTATTTGTACGTTTCCTATAGCAGCCGCACTGCAGGGTGCAGGGTAACAGTATATAGTATGTAAATAAATTATATGGTTCTTGCGAGTGTATTAATAACCATTACATGAGTGTTACATAATACATTGCGACAATGCATTTACCTCGTATGCGGAAGATAACGGGTTTGATCCCCACTGCCATCAGATCTGCTGTTTTCCAACTCCTATAGGCTAAATTTAAACCAACCACGTCCGCCAGAGGTCGCTGCAGTCGTAAAAATAAGTGAAAGGTGGAAGAGGTGGTTGAGAGTGTAATGGCAGATGAATTTGTCTATTAAAAACAGGGTGGCATGGCCATAAAGGAAGCCTAAAAATATTAAAAATATATTGATATTGTTAACCTCGTTTCATTCATTTGTACTTTTAATTTGTTTAATTGGTCTAGTACCGGATGGACTGCCTTCAAATTACTTTAGAAATCGAATATTTATATTATGTGACTTCAACTAAAAACTAAAAGTTTGGACAGAAAATATTCAGCGAAAGAAATGCCTTTAACTTCAAATGATTAATTTGTTTAATTAGTATATTACCGGATGGCTGCCTTCAAATTACTGTAGAAAATTAATATTTATAATATGTGACTACAACTAAAAACTAAAAGTTAGGATAGAAAATATTCAGCGAAAGAAATGCCTTTAACTTCAAATGATTTAGTCATAGAATATATTGATCAAAGTAATTAGTTACGCCTTGCTATTATTCGTAAGTTTTTTAATTTTTGTATTAATGTGCTTACCAGTTTTGGAATCTAGCACACAATTTTACTGAGGCCCTTCCTATGGGTTTGTAAACCCTAATCAAAAGGCGATATAGAATTGTTTTAAAAATCAAGGCTTGTGAAAATCATCACATGGTTTAACCTAAGTAATGCCAATGCTTTACAAACCAAAAAAAATCAGCGTCCCAATACTACTATCGGCTTTCGGTATTTCGTTCCAAGTTAAATCATTTCTCATTTTTTGTTGCACTACGAGTTTACCCTTGTGGGCCTCAGTCTCGATAAGGTGGGAACCACCATTTTAGCGTCTCTCCAATTACAGTTACATTGACACAATACATATATATCACATAATATATTCTGTAATGAAACGTTGTGTTACTGTGATATTTATGTAATCGGTTCAATTGCCTAATTCGATATGTATTTCAATAATTAGTATAATAAGTGCTGCGAAGATACTTAACACAATATATGCCTTAATAAAGGGGCGATTGCGCAGAAATATTAAGCCTGTCTCGACGTGAAATAATGCAATTTCTCAATTATTATCACAGCAGGCAGTACACTGTAATTAGCATACGGTCCTCTTAGATCCTTGACTTGGTGATTAGTATTTGTTTGTTGAGGTAGAAGGTAAATACTATATTTATATTACGTTTACTTATAACTTTTGCATTTTGCATTATGTATCAGAAAGATTTACATCAGTATTTATATAAAAATTCGTCAAAATTCTTTGCTCCATCAAAATAGTTGTCATTTATGTTGTTATTAACGATTCTATGTTAATTATTGGAAAGACGTTTAACTTCAAAAAGTACAAAATAAATGTAAGAAAACGTGCAAAAACTTTACTGAAATAAACAAGCTAAGTTTACTAAATATTATCAATACAACTGGAATGATAATAAAGATCAAATTATTTCTGTCAAACTTCAAACTTAAGAATACAAATATCATATCAAAAACAAAATATCCATGGAAAAATGTATTAGAGAGTTATTGCAAGTTCAATTAGGGTCAGTCACTATTAGTGCCGCTCTTATTTTGACATCTGATTATGCGCAGATCTCTAACTTTAATAAAGATTGTGCCTGTCCTTGATAAGAAAGTTATTAGACATTCCAACGACCTGTCCAAATGGCTACCAGTGGGTAATGACAGTTTAGATATGGCAACCCTGTTGTCATGTTGTCATTAACAGGGTCAATGATACATATATAGTTATATAGATTGCTCAAAGCTGGTCGTTTACAAGCGGCCATATTGTCTGGTAAATATTTATTAATTTGAATCGGTTTAGCAAAAATGTGTTTTAAAACCAATTTTTAGCCTTTAGGTATTTAAAAAAAATAATTGCTTATATTTTTACTTTAAGGCATAGGCTTATGTTTATTTTGAAAAATATGGATGATCAATCTATGTAACTATCTATTTCATTGATCTTGTCAAATCACCAGGCCTACAGGGTTGCCATAATTTTGCCATATTATAACCCGTCAAAACCCACTGGTAGCCATTCAGTTTGGAATGCCTAATTGCAAGTTCACTTAAGGTCAGTCACTATTACTGCCGCTCTTATTTTGACATCTAAGCATGCGCAGATGTTTATGTTCTAAAACTGACATTTTTAAGGATTATGCCTATCCTTAATTGTGGATGTTTAAGGGCAGCAGATAGTGACAACTTTATAGTTTTCGAATGCGCTCGCTGACATCCGTATCCGTTATAATTTTTTTAGTATAAATATTTAATATAATCGTCATTTAAACCTTCCAAAATTATAATTTCTAATGCCTCTTTAATATTATAGACAACAAAAAAGATGAACTATAATTTAAAGTATAGTAGCTGGCTTTATAGAAATTTGCAATATCTCTCTATTAAGGACAGGCACAATCTTTATTAAAGTTAGTGATCTGCGCATGCTTAGATGTCAAAATAAGAGCGGCACTAATAGCGACTGACCTTAAGTGAACTTGCAATAACTCTAATATCTTGAAATTAAAATTTAATCTCCTTTTATGCAACCCACTACTGGTAACTAGACCAGCATTTTCATTTGGTTAGAATAATATTCAATAGTATTCCTTGTTATTGTAATTTATTTTGTGGTTATAAACAAAATATAATTAAAAAATTGAAATAAAAACTCCACTGATTTTCCTTTTCTAATCCATAAGGATTTATCAAACCGTTTCTCCAAATATTTCTCATTAATTTTTTTAAAAAATACTCATGACTTAAAATCAACTATGGATATTTCTCGACCCATTTGCATAAGATAGGAATAATAGAGTAGCATCCTTGTCCAGATTTTAAAAATCATTAATGACGTCATCGCCCTCACACAGATCACGAAAAAAGGAATATTTGACAGAAAGCGTGTTTGAAAATAAAAATTGACGGGTTTCAGAATTATTTTCAGAAGTCTACGAGTTACAAAATACCTAATGAATTTATTCATTTTATTTACATCATAGAGTATAGGATGAATATTTAAGTTTTTAATTTCAATGCCAAAATTAAGTATTTATGTAACATAAAATTATAACAATATTTGTATCAAACTACATGTTACTTATATTTATGTGGCGAGAATAATATAGTTAGTCTCTTTGTATTATTAGATATGCTTCTGACTGCGTATTGTGCAAAAACTAATTAAACGCGACTAATTATCATACAGTTTTAAGTAACTTTGAATAAACTTTCACTACATCTATGTAATTTTATTTATAACATAAGTCTTATGCAAATCACTTCAAATAAAATGATTGGAAATCAAACACTTTAGTACGCGCTTTTGTGTTAAAACTAAGATATTTTAAAACAATATTCAAGTAGATTTTACATAACTAGGGTTGCCATACGTTCGTTATTTTGAAGCCGTCCCTTTGTCCGGTTCATTTTAGTCCATTGTCCAGTATTTTTATTATCCACTTGAAGAATTTTTATCTATTATCGTTGTATGAAGATAATATAGTAGGATAATGCAACAGTAAAAAGTGTTGGATGCAATCTCGAGCGGCATCTAGTGACGATTTAATGAAGTAGTCAATTTTTAATGCTATGCAGATACGCCATCTACGTCTTCTTTTCGTTCAGGCACATGGCCTCTATCACCTACCTATTATAGTTAAAAACATCTTTATTTATTTAAAAATAACAATTTATGATAAAAGACATGAAAAATTAAACATAATATTGAAAATTTATTCCAGTTGACAAAACCGTACGAATAAAATTTTTGGATTAAGGTGATAAAAAGTGGTTAAGGACTTTGGTCAATATTTTGGTTATGTGCGGTTATGTCAAAATATATAAACAATAACAAAGAATACCTAATAACAACTTATAACAATGTCCAATGTTTTAAATAAATTGAAAAGTTCCAAGTAGAAAACAAAAAAGGAATAAGCTTCTGAAAATGTTGCATGTAATCTAAGTACCTCTAATTGGACTAAGTGTTGGAAAAGTTTATAACCATAAAAATAGCTGAATATTTTTATAGTTTTCAAAATTTGAACAAGCTTTGCTACAAAATTTCATCAAAGCTATCAACAGTTTGCAAGATATTGAGTTAAGGAACAAGAAAATCACACTAATCAGGGAAAAATCAATCAACACTGGAAAACAAATTAAAAAAAAATAGTCACAGGGATATATTAGCGACTTTCAAATGTATCTTGGCTGTTGATCATGAATATAAGGAAAAAATGTTCTCTCGGCTGGCTCTGAGTGTTGAAATAAATCACCTTGAAAGGAAGTTTTCAATAGCTCCACTCTTTAGGAATAGCTCAAGACGAAATCAATAGACCTACAAGTGGTCTATCTGTGGCAGACATATTCAGTTAGTCTTTATATTTCATTATGCAATGTTACAAGGTTCAGCAACTTGCCAAAATGGTTAAAATTTATTTCCAAAATCAGTGCTCTTATTTAGTACAGAATTCTATGAACGACACAATAATTATAAGTCCTAACTTTGAACATAAAAGAAAATCTTATAAAAAAACATTTTTTTTTATATAATTTATCACTGTTTGGAAAAGTATATTTGTTTGTAAAATATTTGTATTTACAGTTATATTTAATCCAGTTTAAGTGTCAGTGCGCGAGTATAATGTTAAGTATGAACAAAATCCGCCCATTCTGTTTATATGTTTGGTTACCGACCCTAGTAAATAGGCTATTTGTTATTACTTTTAATTTAGATTTTGGATTAACGTTTTTGTATATGACTTGGCTGTTTAGTAATAAATGAAGTCAAAACTGTAACACGTGGTTTTATTCTGGAAAGTATTTTTAAATTGAATCATGCACGCCGTTCGAGTGAAAATGTTTTAAGTAGTTCAAAACAACAATCACTCTTTTTCATTGTTTATAGAATACAGCCTTTCAGTTAGCTCAGACAAAACTGATTAAATAAATAAATGTCTTATTATTTTTTGAATTTTTTTTATTTTGACTGGTTGACTATCTCAAAAATTAAAGCCAATCAAGCAAAACGTGAGTCACATTTCGCTTTTTTAGAAGAACAATAATGCAAGTGAAAATTAATGATTCCACAGAAATAGCAAATTAAAGAAAATGTAATATAAAACTTACAACTAAGACGTTAAAGAAAAGTTTGGAAATAATCGATGGGGACTTCGAGATAGCAAATTTATTTTAGTTTTAGACAGAACTACTTTATTTTATTCGTTTTGAAACAATTGAAGATTTATAGGCCGGAAAAGCGATTTTAAACTGAATATTCAGTCCAATAGGCTCTCGACTGAAATCCTTTCCATTTTTAGAATATTATCTTTCAAATTCAACAATTTTATGTTTTGTTCCAACACGGATTTTAATAATAGATTTATAAATTGTTTTTGTTTATTTGAATGTTAAAAGTTCTTAAAACTAACTTTAACATATATTTCCCATGCTGGCGCTTAGTGTTAAAATAATGAGACGATTAAACGAAAAAGGCTTACGAGAGCCAGTTGCCCTCTTTTGGTACACATTTGTACAAGGCAACTTTACAAATGTTTCCTCCTTTTTTCTCTTGTAGAAGATGGACACGCAGTGGAGCGCACAATGATGGTATTTTAAAAAGCCACGTCACATATTTGATTAGATAATTAACTTGATATAAGTGCCTTCAAGACTTAAGTCGTTAAGCATTCAAGTTTGGATTTCCCAACCCAGATTCAATTACATATAAAAACATTCTTTTTTATTTTGGAAAAAATATGAAAAATATAATTAATGCAATCTTTCTGCTAAATTTTGTAGTATTTTGATAACAGTTCAGAAAAAAATAGTAGTAGTCAGTAACTGATCTTTACGAAACCCAAAGTTGAGCACTTAACGTCCTGAGCAATGAAAGTTTATGTCAATGTTAATTATCTAATCAAATATGTAACATTCGCATTTTCTATAATTTATTTTTTTAAGACGCCTTCGTTGAGAGCTTCATCATTGTAGGACATGCAGCAGACATGCAGCAAAGTATTTCCATGTACAAAAAAAAAAACAATGAAAAATTTTTCATTTTGCCTTTCGAAAATAATACTCCTAAATGTGCCTACCATAAATTGGTACTCGATTCGTTTTCAAATGATGTCAAAAGTTGAAAACTGAAAATTAGTGGCTAACATGTTTTTATTACTTAGTATAATTTCACTAAACGTGTTTGGTATTATGTTATAAGTTTACTTAACAGCAAAAAAATCTGTTAGTTAAATTTTGTCAGTGCCGATTTTAGTAAAATTATATTGAATAAAATTATAACTACCTATATATTTACCCATTATTACTTTTTTAATTTTCAACTTAACATCCTGTATTTCAGAACATTTTATCCAAACATTTTTTATTTTCGTCTATTCGTCTCATTTTGAACAATAATATACAGTTGTTCATGTCCTATTCTTAATTTGATGATACCATTAAATAAAAGTGAATATAAATTAACAGCGTACAACTCAAGTTTAATTAACCATCAGCGATATATCCAAAATCCAACCACAATATAGAAAAAAATGTTCCCTATTATAGTAAAATTCCACCCAATCTCAACTAATTCAATCTTTTTCAAACAAAAACTGGTTTATTTTATTATATCGATTATTTTCGCATTTTATGTGACCTTCAAATACCCTGCATTCTGTGCTTTTGTAATAATTTGAAATAGTAAATTGTAACTATAAAAATACATTACCGAAGACAAGTAGAAATGAAAAAGAAGATTTTAAATTAGAATTCATACTCAAGCACAGACATGACCTAAAGACCTGACTTGGACATAAGTACAGTATCGCCATCTACATTCTATGTCCATCGTCCTCCAATGATAAGTCCATAAGGTTACCCTACTATATTTCTTCATACAACGCTATTATTATTCCATGTGGCGTCATCTATGAGTATAAAGGAGCGCACCCGGAGCAGCGGACAGAGGGCGCTGTCCTTTAGTTTAGTCAGCACAAAAGAGCACTACCAGGATAGCTATTCACTAAGTCATGGGAGCGCTCCCATGGGAGTGCTCCCATATATTTTGTTCTCTTACTCTTAGGTGGGTATATCGTGCTTACTCACTTTTAGCCCAGGTACATGCGTAGTAAGGTCAGATTTTATACTATAGGAGGGAGAATTGCGGGCTTGCCAGATTAGGTCCGTATTTATCACAAAGCAAATTTGAATTACTAAGGGCATTGTTAATGTAAAAATGTCATTTTAAACTTCGTTTAACACAACGGTGGATCGGTCCTTAAATAGTAGATCAAAGTTATTCTGTCGACTTGGCAACGTTGGCGTGGGAGTATGGGAGCATGGGAGTGTGGGAGTGCTCCCATGAGTTAGAGAATAGGTATCCAGTAGGTTAAGGTTGGCATTGTATAAAGAACTAATAGTAGTCTCATCTTATGGAAGTTTCATTGGAGCGAAATGGATACTACCAATAGATGGCGCTAGTGAATATGGATAAGTCGATATTTGTTTGCAGTGGGCACAGTTGAGGGTCCAGCTGAAATTTTAGTGAATGACGCAGACCGATCGATGGATTTCTATTTTTAGCTCTTGGATGAAATTTTATTCACTGGTGATTTATTATTTGGACTATTTTCTATCTGTATGTTATTGTGCGTTAGAGCGTTTACGGATAGTAGGTATTGTGAATGAGTTGTGTTTATGTTTTATTACTGAATTATTTTACTGTTAATAAAGGACGAATTCCCAACAAGAGTACCTACATGATTTATACAAAAAAATTTAAATTATAGTATAAATTAGTTTTTGGAAAGTGTCAAAAATGTTTACCGAATTCAGTAAAATGATACTGAATAATAAAAATAATATAGCCATTAATAATTTTTGAATTTTTAACTTTAACATTTCGAAAACGGGTATTTTTTTTTCTAAGCATATTTTGTTTAATAGTTTTATTTTTAATCAGATAATCTTTAGTTGTACTATCTCCCATTCTTAATGATATATATTATGATATAAATCAGTTAACTATTAATTAATTTTTTTTTAAATTAGAATTAAAAATTTGTGTATTTTATATTTATAACTGTTTTGAAATTAATAAAATAGAAAATATGATTTGGTTTTTCTTTTCCTTTACATGTTTTATCCGAATTAATTTAAAATAAATTATATAATATTATTAATAGCAATAATAATACATTTCTTAAGTGTTGAGAAAAATTGTATTTTTAATTCAATACATATACCTATAGGTAGGTAAGGTACCTACCTAAGTACTTAGCATAAGTAATTATAAACAGCAGGTTATTTCTTTAATCTGGTGCGTAACAATTTAATTAAAAAACCCTTAAGATGGTTGGTAAATAATATAAATGCATTCTTAATATTGAAGTAAACACAATGGGTTCTATAAGGATTATTGGTTGGGATTCGGCTCTGGTGGATAGGGCATTTAAGATCGAAATATTGAAACTAAACTTGGTATATGGATGTATTATCCCATAAAAATAAAAATCGCTTTAAAAAAATTCACCCCTCCCCACCCCTATCTGATATGGTGAGGGTGGCATCCCCAAACAATTAAGTTAGAACTTTTTTAATAAAATAGTTGAAGTATAGGATTTTTTATACATAAAAACCCAAAATTACAATTTTTTTTGGAACTTTGAAAAAATTTCGACTTTATTCTTCATAGTTCGGATGTGGGGCTGGCATTTAAAAATAGTTACAGACGACATAAAAATTTTATTTTTGACATATTTATAATATAAATGATTTGCAACATTTTTGTATAAAAATGGGTGTGTTTCAATGTTACTTCATAGGTTTTTTTTTTTATTAATGTGGTTTGTTTTTTAACCGACTTCAAAAAAGGAGGAGGATATTTTTTTTGTTCAGCGATTATTCTTTAACACGGTGTCCGATTTCAATGATTCTTTTTTTGTTAGAAAGGGGGTATTTCAGGGGTGGTCCCATATAAATTTAGTCAAAATCTAATAATTGGTTCCATGAGAAAATCCTCAAACTCGTCATTTTTTATGTATGTTTAGCAATAATGCTTTACCACCTTGTCCGATTTATATGATTCTTTTTTTGTTAGTACCTCAGGGGTGGTCCCATATAAATTTAGTTAAGATGTGGTGATGGTATCTGCACGTTTTTGAAGTCAGTTTTTTTAAATTTTTAATTTCTAATACTTGTTATATGATTATGTTTACTGTTGTTGGATTTTTAAAAAAGTGATTTGTTTGTTTTTGGAAGAAGTGTGTGTTGGAAGTTAAATTAAATGTGTAGAGAAAGATGAATATCACCCTCGTACAATAGTAGTTTGTTCCCGCTGACGCTTCTGTTGTTGTTTCTACTGTTGTTGCTGCTACTTTAGACGGTTGTAGGCTTTGACTAAGAAAAACAATTTTAAAGTTCCGAAAACTATATTTTTACTGATCCGAAAAAAATGGTATTCAATATTTTTTGGAAATCCCCAAATAAATTTTTACAAAATTTCACCTAGAAATATTAACATTATTTTTGAACCCCCAAGGTGAAAACATATTTATTGAAACCGGAAACCGCCTTTACTAATTAGGCGGTCAGGAAATTAGATGCCTGGATTCCAACTAGGTAAACGAGAATTTTTAATTTCACAACAATCGAATCTTATACTTAATTATTTAATTTAACAATTCAGAATCCGGACATCTAATGCCCTGATAACCGAGTTGGTAAAGGCGATGTGTGTTAAACACAAATAGATGCGTTGGAATTCCAACATGGCACAGATTTTTTAATTTTTCAATGAGTGTTTTGACTTTGAGAGTTCAAAAACAATTTTCAGTATTTTGTAGGGGTAAATTTTAAAAACTTCTTTACTACTTAGTCGAGTAGTAGTCCTTTCAAATGTAAAATTTCTATTATGTAGCATAGGCAACTCTATTTACATCTTCGGAATAAAAGATTATTATTATTAAAATATTTACTTATAAATTATCAATACCGTTAATGATTGGCAATAATTTTTTGGTGGAATTAAGATAATTTACAAAAATATCAATGACATACATAAATTAAAATTATATCATGATATAAAGAAATATGTCAATACTTTACCTAACGGAAAATTTATTTTTATTTTTAATTACGTTTTCTGTAAAAAAAATTTAAGTTTGACTAAAATGTAAAAGGGTTCCAACATTTAATTACTTAAAAAACTAAATGGCATATTAATCTTACCGAGATATATACACCTTCCATACGCCATATAAAGTTACAAGTGAACAAATAGAAGAGCCGAAAGTGACAGGTACGGTTCAGGATGTGGAATATATACTCTTTAAATCTACACATATACGCACACAATCGCAAGTGTGCCTCCTCGTGTTTTTTGTGTCTCTGCTTCCTCTTTGTGCTGCCATCTATTGCTTTATAAATAAATGAAAGTAACATGCAATCACTAAGGATTCCCGGATTAATTAATTCAATATCATCTGCAACATTGGTATAGTTTAGATAGTACTATCGATAGTAACTCTTGAGACTATCGAAAACTATCGATAGGGCCGACTATCGATAGTATCCGACCCACATACTTTGATTACTATACGGGGCAAGAGAGAGGTCCGACACGCCCAACAGAGAGCGCGGCCATTTTCAACCCTATGACACAGTTTATAGCTAAAGAATCAGATCGCTCACTCTGCGTCGGCACTTTTGATGTCAATGTTCCAGTTTATACACTGCGCAACTCGGATAATACAATATATGACAACCGCCTATAATAAAACAGCAGTCTTCTGCGTATCCTGGATTTGTATCCCTGGAGTGGATGTTATTTTGGAAATTTCAACTGGTCCGAGTGAGCTAACTGATTCTTTAGCAATAAACTGTGACTCCAAAAATAATATTCACTGACACTGACAGCAGCAAGCAAAATATCAGGTGCGTTTTAATCATCCGCTTCTGCTTCCGGAATTGTCGGTTCAGTCGTTCTAACCTGTCAGATTAAAACAAGAAAACCGACAATTCCGAAGCAGAAGCGGATGATTAAAACGCACCTATTAAAAATATTGCGCCAAGATGTAGGCAACACGTAATAAGGGTTCAAAATGGCGGAGTTTTCTATCTCCTTTTAAAAGACACTCAGAAAGCTGCGCAGTGCGACCATTCTCCGTATAGTAAAAGAAAATCAAAGTATGTGGCTTTTGGGCTATGACGTGTTGAGAGGAATGGTAACATGGCATGATACTCATAAAAATCTAGCTATATGATGAGATCACTTAACTAAAAAGGGTTGGGGGAAGATAATCGAACAGAGTTAACATAGACTTTGAATATCAACTGCTTTTTTCATGATTAACGTAGATATAGACAACACATTATGCACTACTTACGATAAATTTTTACACAATAGCTATTTGTGTATTAAGAGCGAAAAGTGATGCTTTGCCGCTTGAGACAGAAAGTAAGCTACGTGACGCATAGCGAAGCGCGACAATGTGTCGACAGCGGCAACGAACTTTTCGCTCAAAATGCATACAAGATTTTTTTCTACGATCACATTATTTTAAGTAATAGATATAAAAACTGCAGTTGTCGTCAGTAGTGTATAAGGTGTTGTCTATATCTAAGTTAATCATGCAAAACGGAGTTGATATTCAAAGTCAATGTTAACTTGGATAATAAAACAGAAAACATCAAACTATATGTACAAATAACTTGAAAATCATTTATTAAAAACAAGTATATCTAGTTTAAATTAGGCGAGCAACAAAGCTGTCACAATCGTAGAAAAATAGTTATTTTCTACGCTTTGTTGCTCGCCTAATTTAAATTAGCTATAATTCAATATTTCTTTTTAATAAATGATTTTCAAGTTATTTGTACGTAGTTACATGTTTTTTTGTTATATTATCAAAGTTAACATAAACCAATGAAGTGGAGAGGGGTATAATGATAAATGTCAATGAAAAAGTATAGATACTGTGCACACTTTTGTTTTACACATTTTGTAAACATGTTTCAGGGACGGTTTAACATTTTGTGCATCAATTATAAAATAGTGCAACAAAAAATAATTAACAAGCACAATTTAATACTAAATTGAAATCAAAGCACAAAAAATCACAAATATAAGCAAGATAACAAAGAATTGACGTCAAAAAAGCTTACAACACCCACAACACAAACGAAAAAGAGCTAAACATGAACATAATCGCTGAACAAAGCCAAGTCTGGAATTTGTTTACAGTCACATACTTTGATTTTCTTTTACTATACGGAGAATGGTCGCACTGCGCAGCTTTCTGAGTGCCTTTCAAAAGAAGATAGAAAACTCCGCCATTTTGAACCCTTATTACGTGTTGCCTACATCTTGGCGCAATATTTTTAATAGGTGCGTTTTAATCATCCCCTTCTGCTTAGGAATTGTCAGTTTTCTTGTTTTAATCTGACAGGTTAAAACGACTAAACCGACAATTTCGAAAGCAGAAACGGATGATTAAAACGCACCTGATATTTTGCTTGCTGCTGTCAGTAGTCACAGTTTATTGCTAAAGAATCAGTTAGCTCACTCGGACCAGTTGAAAGTTCCAAAATAACATCCACTCCAGGGAAACAAATTCAGAATACGCAGAAAACTGCTGTTTTATTATAGGCGGTTGTCATATATTGTATTATCCGAGTTGCACAGTGTATAAACTGAAACATTGAGATCCAAAGTGCCGACGCAAAGTGAGCGATCTGATTCTTTAGCTATAAACTGTGTCACAGGGTTCAAAATGGCCGCGCCCTATGTTGGGCGTGTCGGACCTCTCTCTTGCCTCGTATAGTAATCAAAGTATGTGTTTACAGTGCTTTAGGGCAACCTCTCCTTGTCATTTACGTGTGTAAGAGTGGAAGGTTGAATCATGCATAATTTCTACACTAGTGATGGATGCGCAGACGGTACCTTATTATTCTACCCTCTACACATACTTTGATTACTATACGGTGCAAGAGAGAGATTCGACACGTCCAACATAGGGCGCGGCACATACTTTGATTAGTATACGGTGCAAGAGAGAGGTCCGACACGCCCAACATAGGGTGCGGCCATTTTGATGCCTTTACCACAGTTTATAGCTAAAGAATCAGTTCGCTCACTCTGCGTCGGCACTTTTGATCTCAATGTTCTAGTTTATACACTGCGCAACTCGAATAATACAATATATGACAACCGCCTATAATAAAACAGCAGTCTTCTGCGCATTCTGAATTTGTATCCCTGGAGTGGATGTTATTTTGGAACTTTCAACTGGTCCGAGTGAGCTAACTGATTCTTTAGCAATAAACTGTGACTCCAAAAATAATATTCACTCATTGCGTTCGGCCTGCCAAGTTCCTTTAACTCCATTAACACTTTTCACTCCAAACGACCCTTTTAGCGTTCGGTTTAGTCCGATTAGTGACAGTTTAACACGCTTAAATGCCATTTAAAAGCACCCTAAAAACTCCGCTTTTGTCCCGCTCCAGTCCCTAACTATCCGAACTCGCCTGACAGCAGCAAGCAAAATATTAAAAATATTGCGCCAAGATGGCGGAGTTTTCTATCTCCTTTTAAAAGGAACTAAGAAAGCTGCGCAGTGCGTCCATTCTCCGTATAGTAAGAGAAAATCAAAGTATGCAACCCTCTATTTCTTTGACATGGACTTTGAATATCAACTGCTTTTTTCATGATTAACGTAGATATAGGCAATACATTATACACCACTTACGACAAATTTTCAGTTTTTATTTCTTAAAAAAGTGTGATCATAGAAAAAAATTTTGAGCGAAAAGGTCGTTGCCGCTTTCGACAAATTGCCGCGCTTCGCTATGCACAGTATCACTTAACGCTCTTAATACACAAGTAGCTATTGTGTTAGGGTAAATGGTACATAAAAAGGCCTAATTGTACATTTTTATGTTTGTTTTTATGTCGTGATAAAAAATAAAACAAAAGTCAGTGTTAAAGATTTATTTTTAAACTGGAATTATAACCCAGTTACAAAATACAAAACTAAATCTAAAAAATGACTAAGATATATGTACCATGTACAATTTTTCCATATAAACGCTATATTTACACTAAGAAAAATGTATGTAAACAAAACTTTGGTGTTCTCCAGCTATCACAAATCAAAAAATACATAAATAACAATTTTGAACACTTTTTACAGCATATCCTGAGCATTCTAACTTTCCAAAATAATAAACAAAACTATGAAATTCTGTATTTATAAAATGTACAGGTAGGTACAACATTAAACTGAAAATGAGTTTCTATAATAAAAATTAAAAGCAAATATTTGTAAAATTAAAAAAAGAAACATTCTTTAGAATAAAATAAATCAGCCATCAATGCTAAAAAAACTTGATATTCATTAAATTGAAGATAAGTGAATATTCTCACCTTATATATTCATACAGAACAAACTAAAGATATAACTAAATAGATTTTTCTACACCGTTACTGTAAAAATTCTAATGTAGTAGAACGACAAAAGACTATTTTTAGGCACAATCGCGTATAGAATTGAATGATTAAAATTTTGTTGGTGACAAAAAAGAAACTTTATACTTTATATAAATTACATTAGACATTAATTCATTTCATGAAAATTGAAACTAAATGTATTAATTTGTCGTAGAAAAAGTATAGTCGACACTTTGAGTAACATATACGAAATTTGTCAGTTTTTTCTCAATGTGATTCGTAAAACTATACATAATGACGAATTTAGATCTTTAGCCTGTTTCTATTTGAAAAATACATGTAAATGCCATTGCTGTTTCATAACATTTTAGTAAATTTGTTTAATTACATTAAAACACACTAGTTTTCTTCAAAATTCATTTCTTATAAACAGGTACTGAATTTTTTTATTAATTCATTTAAACAGAATTTAATAATATCATAATACTATGACTAAACTTTCCAAACGTATCAGCATACAGTCCGAATTTTGTTTTTCAACCAGTCTTTCGTTATACATTTTTTATTTTATACATTTTTACAGTATTTACACAAAAACAAGAACAAGATGAGATCAAAAACTAATAACATATCCAAACATTTACACGGCTACAATTTTACTAGGATCCACTTTGACCCTAATAAACAATGTGTCATCTTTCATGAAATGTCTCTTCTTTAACATTTCATGTGAGACAAATTTAGGGAAACCGAAGCCCAAGGAATCAGGCTCTCTGCTGGGCCTTTGGAAATTCTTCCAGGTTGGGTCTGGGATGAAACTTTCGACTATGTTACATGCTTTTTCGGGACAAGTTGATTGGTCGAAAAGTGTGAATGAGACTGAGTGGGAAAAGGGCCATCTGAGTAAAGCATCGTATTCTCCTGGAAGAATTTTTATGTAGACTGAAATGTGGGAATCTTCACCTGCTCCGTTACCGTTAGGAAAGAGGGATGCCTAGAAATAAATTCAAAATTATTTTTCAATCAAATATAAATCAATTTATTAAAATATTACAGGTATTAATAATAATAATTTCTTTTAAAATTCAAACACTTTTTTATTTTTATTTTGGTAAATTTCAATCAAAGTTCAAATCACATTTTAACCAGACTCTTGAGGAAAATGATGGAAGTTTACATTTTGAGCAATATTTGAGATTCCTTGCATGATTAATAATAGCTATATTGTATGTCTAAAACGTTGTCTCCAAATTGATTAAAAAAAAATAATAATAATTCTAGAAATCAATGAGTAAGAATCAAATTTAGTATTCAGGAAAATTCAAATACGAACAAAATGGCATTTGAAATAATTACTGATATGAATTGAAAATTATATTCAAGTTTAGAATCATATTAATAAGTATATTTAAATTCAAAATGTTTCGACTACACTTTGTTGGATTATTTATTATATATACATCTACTTTTTAATTCCTTTCAATTAGGCATTCCAAACAAAATGGCTACCAGAGGGTTTTGACACGTTATGATATGGCAACATTATGGCAACCCTGTAAGCCTAGTGATTTGACAGGGCCAACGAAATAGATAGTTAAAGTTTATGCCTTGAAGTAAAAAATGTAGGTAATTATTTTTTTACTATATTCAAAAGCTGATAATTGGTTTTAAAATACAATTTTGCTAGACTGATTCTGATTAATTAGCACTTGGGAGGCAAAACAACCGCTCGCAAAAGGACCCGCTTTTAGCAATCTATACAACACAACAACAATCGCAGTTATGTTGGACAAATAATGTTATTTTTAACAGACACGTTATTTGTGAACAGGTTGTTATTTCTGTGTGTTTATAAAATAACAGACCTGTTAAAAATAACACAGGTTGTCAATTATAACCCCCAATATATATAACATTGAACCTGTCAATAACAGCAGGCCCCAAGGTTGCCATATCTAAACGTCAGTTCCCACTTGTCAGTATTTTGACAGGTCGTTGGAATGCCTTATTAGGCATTCCAAATAAAATGGCTACCAGTGGGTTTTGGCAGGTTATGATACGGCAAAATTATGGCAACCCTGTAGGCCTGGTGATTTGACAAGGTCAATGAAAAAGATAGATTGATCATCCATATTTTTCAAAATAAACATAAGCTTATGCCTTGAACTAAAAATGTAGGTAATTATTATTTTTACTATTTGTAAGCAGTGATCTGAGTCTAGAAAAATGTGCATAATTTTTTTTATAAATCGTGTCATTTTACAACAATACAAGCTTCTTGCAGACTGAATTATTATATATTATTTATACAAACATATATCATGCAAAATAATACGTACATAATAATATTGCGTATATTTTTTACTAATCAAAACAAGCTGTTTTAAAACTCACCTGAAGTTTATAACCATATTGACTAGTATAAAAAGGTGGCGATACCAATTCCATCCCCTCCTTCGTCTTAGCTTCGGTCATTTTAGCTGTAAAGTCGCTAATTTTCCAGATAAGCGTTCCAGAATAATTCAAAGACAACCTCGAGATGGCGCTCTTCAGAGACGTAATTTGGTGTTGTTGTTTGGAAACCATATTGCACATTAGGGTCAAATGCTGCTGGCAATTCTCTTCTAAATGTTTTTCTATGACATATCTTGGACCTTTAAATCTACATCCTGCATCTTTGAAGTTACAACTATGCACTGAAACTGTACATTCTTCTTTCAGGTGAGTGTCTAGTTCTTCGCGGGCGAGAACGCTGGCATCACATCTGAAAATTTTTAAGTAAGTTATTAGACTTTTATTTGTTGTAAATAATTATTAATATTTTAAGGGAGATTGGTTGAAAATAAAGGAAAGTGATTCAGTTTACTATTTAATACTGAAAAATTATATATTTTAAAAATAAATGACAAATCTTTCTCAATTTTTATTTACAAGATAATTTCCTTGTTATTTTGAACTTGTATGTTGTAATATTTAATATTTAACAACTAATATCTCTCATATTATATTATTTGCATCAACATCATTAGTTGTTTTGTGACTCATTAAACCACATTAAATAGATCACTGAACATACTTAACTTGTATAACGTGTTGTCTAGATTTAGGCGGTATATTTGACTATAAAAGCTTTTTTTCTTTGATTATAATAATTTATACTCGGATTATATAAGTTATAATTATTATTTGATTTAGCTATTTAAAACAAAATAAAGAAAATTTCATTTTGTAAATTAACTTGCTTTGAACTTACCGATTGGGACACTGGACAGGTACTCTTCCACATTTTACATGGTGTGCTGGTAGGGTATCGGCTACGAATTCTTTTGAGCAATATCTACAGGGTACTAGCCTTTTTGAACAATCGCCGACTTTATGTTGACTAAGGTGTCTCCTATGAACTTTCATGCCACATTTGTTTTCGCAATACATGGGTTCATATCCACAGTGACCTGCATGATTCTAAAATGAAAATAGAATAATTATTTAAGGAACATTTTCATAAAAACGCACAAACATTAACAAAATACTACTACTATAGTTTGTTTCATGTTTTAAATAATTATAATATTAAAAAAATGCATTTATATACAATGCACATAAACATCATGAAGCGATCTAGCTTT
Source organism: Psylliodes chrysocephalus (assembly GCA_927349885.1). Classification (NCBI taxonomy): domain Eukaryota; kingdom Metazoa; phylum Arthropoda; class Insecta; order Coleoptera; family Chrysomelidae; genus Psylliodes; species Psylliodes chrysocephalus. Next base: position 25,169,150 of record OV651822.1, on the reverse strand, counting down.
GCGCTACCACTTAACCTCAACATACATATGAACTTAAAATAATCAAAAGGTATCCATCATTTACAATATAAAAAAAAAATAAGAAATTTAATATACAATTAATTTATGATTAAAACATGTTAACCCTATATTTAATCTAAACTGGAATCAATTAGGTCCAAAAATCCATTATTTTTAAAATACAAAAACAAGAAAAATGTATGATGTTTGAAATTAGTAACATATTAACGTTAACACTGCATTCATTGCTCAACTAATAGCAACGTATTATAATTTTGTTTTAAAAATGTCAGAGGTGTCCTAATTTATTGAAACGGCATTATATGTGAAAGATCTTTTGAAAAATGATATTCCGTAATTCGGAATCGTTAAATTGTGTGGATATCTCAAATGTAAACTGTGCAGATCTTTCCGATATATCAATTTATTTTTTAAATATATGGAAGTTGAGGTTGAAAGAATTCGAAATACCGTGGCCGCCATCTGATATTTAAATAAATTTCCTATATTGAGCCAGCTAAGTTCTTTAATTTTATTTGATATTCTATCATACTTTCTGATACCAAATACAAAACGACAACAAGAGTTTTGAATCTTTTGAAGTCTGTATTTGGTTATTTGATCTAAACAAGGATAGTCCATAATTTAGGATGGACAATACAAGACTTTCACAGAGCAACTTACGTATTTTGAAACTCAAAATACCTCGATTCCTGTATAATTGACAATAACCAGATACGATTTTTTGACTAGAAGCGAAACATAATCCTGAAACCTTAGTTTGCAGTCATAGATAATGCCTAAGTTGTCACTTCTACATGATTTTAGAGGTTCATTTTAAATGAATAACTTAAGGTTCTGTTGTACATTATGTTCTATATTTGTGGGACAAAATAATATTGTATGACATTTACTGGCATTTAGTTTAAGGTTATGATTCATAGAAAAAAATATATATATATACTGCATTTAGATCTAAATTCATGTTTTGCGAGGCTATATCTCCTTCAGATGGGTCAAAGAAATAATATAGTTGGGTGTCGTCAGCAAAAGAGTGTATATTTACATGCTTCAATAATGAAGGTCTGATATATGTAAAAAGGGGACCAAGGACAGAGCCTTGGGGTACTCCTGATGTTACGCACATAAAGTTAGATTATTTCTCTAACGTTACTTTTTGGTAACGGTAACTTAAATAAAATTTGAAAATTCTTAGTGCGGTTTCATTGAAACCAAAATATTTGTGTTTGGCACAAAGAAGCTGATGATCTATAGTGTCAAGCGCTTTAGAAAAGTCAAGCAGAGTAACTGCTGTAGCTTTTCCTTCATCCATTAATCTTATAATGTTATCTGTTAAATCTAAGAGTAATGTTGTAGTACTGAACCCCTTTCGAAATTAATAACTGAGTGGAAGCTAATCAGAAATAATGTTACCCAAATTTAACAGCCAAAAATTTGGCAGAAAAAAATTCTGGAACTATTTTTTTAATTGATAATTAATAATTCGTTCAATAACTTTTTGTAACTACTAATAGAAAGATGCAAATATTATACCATGCTTTGAGTCAAAATAAGATGTGAAAGTCTATATACCAAATGACAATGAAACTAGGGCTACGTTAATATCTGTTTTATTTATTAAGAAGTTTGGATCAAATTTGCAACAAACATACTAGACCTGATTTTGAATTTACACTTAGACAAAATGGTTGACTTCCGGTTTTACCAGAAATGACATTAGGTTAGATTTTTTTAAATTGAAAGTGAAACAAGTTTTTTTCAAACTTAATTAATAATTCTGTACAAATTATATTACTTAACAATAGGTTTTTTATTTAATCAATAAATATTTGAAACTATCTTGCATTTAAGTCTCTTTTCAGGAACAATAATGAAAAAAAAAAGTGTTGGATCTATTTGATGAGACAATCGCCTAAAAAATGTTGGTCACATTTTTTTTTGGCAAGTTACTGGGCCTGGGCTACGCCTGGGCCGCAATTTGACCAAAAAGATTAACTTTACGGCCTTGGTTCAAAAATAACTATTGTTCAACTGTACAAACAATAAAGCTAAAAACAGGCTTGATGGCAATTTTTTTTTCACATACCATAATTTTTGACCTAATTTGATTGGTCTAAATAGAATGTGCTATCTGTATCTGTAACGTGTGGAGGGTGGGTTACCCCCCACGGCACTTAGTCCTCACTAGGCCCATTGTGTATCCTCCTAAGATAATAGGCACCTCCTAGCTCGTGAGCCAGCCTACATATTTAATGTAGTTGACAACGTCGACAAGAGGTGCTTCTCTTATATCGGCCGGTGTTAGCCGATACTCGCCGAACACAAATCTTCTAATAAATGAGAGCGTTGAAGACCTCTTATGGGAGTTAGAGAGAGAAAACTTATACACGCAAGCATTTGCAGATGACATAAGCATCGTAGTAAACGGTAAATTTGGGTATTTTGTATCTGACAGGATGCAGTGGGCACTAAATATCATCTAAAGATGGTGCATAAAGAAGGGATTGTCCACAAACCTGACAAAAACCTCTGTTGTTGCATTCACAAGAAAAAAGAATCTTTAAGGAATGAAGGAGCTTATATGTGGAGACAACATCTAAAAAAGGCAAAAGAGGTTAAATATCTTGGAATCACTCTTGATGACAAGCTTAGCTTCAGCAGCTATATAGAAAAACAATAGAAAAGGCTGTAAGACGGATGGTAGGGAACATATGGGGACTCAAATCAAGTATGATGCACTGGCTTTACACTATGGTTGTAGTACCTGTTATAACTTACTCATCAGTCATATGATGGCACAAGACTAAAAGCATAACAGCTAACAGAAAATTAGACAAGGTACATACTAGCCTGTCTAATAATAACAGGGGCATTTAGAACTAAGCCAACAGCAGCAATATAACTACTGCTAGATCTTCCTCCACTACACCTTGTGGTGGAGAAGGAGGCTATGGCGGAGGCATATAGGCTGTTTGCTAATGGATTTGGATGGGAACTTTTGAGAAAAGTCCACCACACAATAATATTAGAGAAATTAAAACAAAATCCGGTACTAAGAATGCTATCAGATAGAAAGCCCATTATTCACGACTTCAGGAAACCTTTAAATATTCAAATACCAGAAAGGGTTAGAAGCCGGGAAAATAGGGAAAAACAAAACGAATCAATCTGGTATACAGACGGTTCGAAAATGAAAAACAGCACGGGAGCTGGGATCTACCATGTGAACTCAGGGAGGACCATTAGTCTGAACCTGGGGTCACTGAAAACAGTCTTCCAGGCTGAAGTAACAGCAATAAATGCCTGCGCCAAAGTCATGCTAAATGACTCTTTTAGAGATAAGAGGGTCTTTATCATGACAGACAGTCAGGCAGCCCTTAAAACACTGAAAAGGGTAGAAGTACAATCTAAATCAATACTTGATTGCCAACAGTCCCTCCAGGCCCTGGAAGAACATAACAAGGTCACTCTTGAATAGGTGCCGGGACACGAGGAAGTGTTTGGAAATGAGAAAGCAGACCTCCTAGCAAGGAAAAGAGTGGAAAAAACGCTTATTGGACCAGAACCCACATGTCGTTCATTTGGAAGAAGAGGGTTATATCTAAAAAACAATAATTTTACAAAAGAGCAAATTTAAATAATTTGGTAAGCCTAAAAACTAGAGCGTTACATCTGCTCTCTGGTGCTGTTAAGCTAACTTGTTCCCTTTTTCCCTGTAATACATGAGATAATTTATAAATATATTTTGGTTGAAATCTCAAAATTGAAGTTTTTTGAGATGTAACCCTTTTCTTCCAAATGAACGATGTGGTATCTCATACCAACATGTTAAATGAGTGTTAAAGGAAAAAAAACAAAAAGAGAACACCATAGGCTCTGGTTGGAACTTCCTGGACTTAGACAGTCCAAAAGATTCATAGAGCATCCACGAGCAGACAAAATCAACTGCTAAACTTTAGCAGAAGCGAATTCAAGGCCGTAGTAGGACTCCTTACAGGACACTGCGGTCTTAGAAGACATCTAAATCTCTTAGGGATATCTGATGAGTCCATAAGTAGAATATGTGAAGAGGAGGACGAAACTCTTCTTCACATACTGTGCCACTGTCGGAACCTTAAATGGGAACGGGAATGATACTTCGGGGTACAATATCCGGAACCTGAAGAAATCGCGAAAGTGTCCATCAGACATATTATTGAATTCATCAAGAAACTCAATCTGATGGGATAGAAACTGAGAGGGGTACAATAAGCCTAGAGCTTTGAACCACGCCCTAATTCAGAAAGAATGAGAGCGTTGAACAATTGTAAAGGATATGCTCGATGTTCTCATCGAGCATATCCTTTACGATTGCTCAACGCTTTTATTTATTAGAAGATTTGTGTTCGGCGAGTATCGGCTAACACCGGCCGATATAAGAGAAGAATGTGTTAATACAGAGTTTATTTGGCTAAACCTTTTTGTAGACTACAAAAGCTTTCATATTTTAATATTTTATTTAATTAAAAAAGCATACTTATTATTTTGTGCCAGTTGCATCACAAATAGCCTTCTTTTCTTATGCAATTATTAGACAAATGATGTCTTATTCATGTGGTGTAATATTTTAAATTGAAATAAAAACTACAATGCATTAACATTATTTTACAATCATGCAATTATCACGTTTACTTCATTTTATTACTTGTATTTAATACCTTGTATTACTTTCATTATTCATATAATATTTTTGTTATTATCTATTTGTGTAACTTATTTTTATTAGTTGCATTATATTACTTTTGATGTTAAAATAAAATTTGCAAATTAGTTATTTCTTTTACTTTGCCCAATTTCAATATTTTTGTTATCAAAGATAGTAGTTTATAAATAACTGATTCCTTTTCCTGTCTCTCACATAATAATGGTCAACTTAAATCATTTGAGACAGATGCATATACTTCTTATCATACTTGTTTTTGATAACAATTTTCAACTGCATTTAGATAAGACATGTCAGATTGTAAATTATAAAATTTATTAGTTCATTAACATTTCTGTTTTTATATTTCATCTAAGAAGCAGGATGCCATATGCAAAACAGTTTCTTGAGTGTAAACACAGACACAGATAAAAATGCTGATGCTAGGACTATAGTGTTCTTAATGAAGCATGCAAATACCACACATGTTGTGTGAATATTTTGTAATTAGAATCATATCACACATCTTCTTCACACATATGGGCAAACATAAAATATAGAGGATTTGTTGTGCCTGGAATAGTATGAAATCTTTTAATTTTATATCTAGTTGCTCAGATCATTTTACGTACTTCTAATGAATGTCCAGTAAACTCCTTGTTACAAAATTCACATCTAGTTCGTCTTTGAGGGCAGGTATACTTGAGGTGGTCTTCCATTAGAACCCTGGGAATTTGAGCTCCGCATTTACTTGTGCAAGGGATGGCATCGTGTTTGCAAGTATTTAAATGACCCTAAAAACAAAAAAGAGTTTAAATTAGAACTATTTATTGGTCTTTTTAAAGCCAATTGAACCGAAATTATGTATTTGTTTTTTAAATTATTTGAACCAATTACAACGCGGCACTAAACTGCATCAATGAGGAGCGTTGGAAGAACTTTGGAGCAAAAGCAAATAAAGTCACTAAGTATAAACGATTTTTGGGAAAAAACATCAAGTACTGATTTTTTTTGGTTTGTTTTATTAGAAAAGACGGTATTAATAATAACGTAATTAATAATAATAATATCAATTATAATTTTGAAAAATTACCTATATAATATAACAAAAATAGATTTATTCAGTTTTAGTCAAATCAAAACTCAAAATATCTCAAACTAAAGAAAAATAAAACTGTTTTTAAATTGCAGCAAATGCTGGTGCTTTTTTAACACTACTATACTAGTGGATTTATTCCGTTTTGCACGAAAACTTCGATTTCGTCCTTAAATTTTAAAAAGATTTATTCGGTGTAGTTTAACAAAATCAGTTGAAATCCAACGCTAACTTAAGTTTTCAAAAATAAAAAAGTGGATTTATTTGGTTTTGCTCCAAAGCTCCTTAAATAATTGTACTTAAAATATTACTTATTAAAGTAAAGATGCTGAAGATAAAATTAACAAGACATGGAATAATTGCTCCTCTTTCTGAAGAATCTGAAGGTTAGCAGGCAACTGCAGTAAGATTAAACAGTCACAAAATGAATGGAAGCAAATATATCCATAGATAATTAAAAAGTACATATTATCGTTCCTTAGTGAAAGAAGCAGAACTGGCTAGATATTTTCTTCCAAAAGCATGCTAATTGTGCTATTTAAGGAAAATATGATTTACAGAAACCCAGAGATAACAAAACCTATATCATAATTCTAAACCAGTATGTTGGTTTTTAAATTTTATTATTTTGATTATGTGTATTTGCTATTAGATGGATAGTGGGGTTAAATTTAGGACTGCCAACAACTAAATTGCCGACGCCGGACAAAAACCTGAAAACCCCGGACATTTGGGTGAAATTAATTTTTTCCTCGAATATCCTTAAAAAAAGTTTACAATAAAAATAAACAATATCTTTATTATCATTTTTTAACACCCCTTAAAATAATTCGAAGGGGGTAAATTAGAGAAAAACAAGAGTTCTGGGATGAATTTCAACTTTGAAAGATAGATCATAGGCTAGAAAGGCACAATAGGATCCAAAAACCTTTAAAATTATGTATCGCCGTTTGATCACTCCCTAAAATATCTAATAATACCACAAAAATCCGAAGCGGTTTATAAAAAAAATACGATAAATTCAACACGTGGCTGGAAGAGCAAATGGTTACACATATAGATGAACGAGTTGTTCTCGCCTATCTCCAGAAAATGTCGGAACAGTACGTACGTCCGCTACCATTATGGCGAATAATGGCATGACAATAGATCAAATCCAACGATAAGTAGGATGGAAATTGGCAGCTGTGGCGACTGATTACGTTGAAGAGAGCATTAGCAATAAGAAGAATGTTTCAAATATTATTGGAAGTGCTATTAATGGAAGTACAACTTCATTGACTTCCAAGAATGTTAGCAATCTTAATTTGAACAGTATTTCCTCTGATTTAAAAAACCGAAGTTTTAATATTTCAAACAATACTAACTGTACTTTCCACATTCATTTAAACAATTAAGAATGTGAAAAAATATTTGAATAAATTTTTTGAAAAATTTCTCAGAAATATTTTATTTGACATTACAAGGCACTCCTGTCAGATCAATATTTAAAAAGTTGGCATTTAGACATCACGTTTCTCGGGCTGTTGATGTTGCCATGGTAACTTTAAAACACGCGCGTTTTTTATAGTTCGTTTTAAACACGCTGAGGCGTACTTTAAATAAGTAAATAGGGTACCAATAAAAAAAATTATATTTTGACGTTTGACCACCCCTAAAGTAATTTTTGTGTTTCTAAGTAGTGTGAAAATTCGATAAATACAATTTGGAAAGGGCATTTTAACTTTAAAAAAACGACATAATAATATGTGCACAATAAAGATCCATAACAATTTAGAATTATGTTTTGAAAAATTAAAGTAGTGTGAAAATTCGAAAAATACAATTTCGAAAGGGCATTTTGACTTGGAAAAAATGAAAAACGACATAAGTACACAATAAAGATCCATACTACTTTAGAATTAAGTTTGACGTTTGGCCATCCCCTAAAATAATGTTAATGTGCCCAAGTAGTGTGAAAATTCGAAAAATAAAATTTGGAAATCGAATTTCGGCTTGGAAAAAATGGTCAAACGACATAAATATACATTAAGGCCCCATAATGGTTTAAAATTATGTTTTGATGTTTGACTACCCCCTAAAATAGTTTTAGTGTTTCTAAGTATTGTGAAAATTCGAAAAATAAAATTTGGAAATCGAATTTCGGTATGAAAAAAATGGTCAAACGACTTAAATACACAATAAGGACCCATAATGGTTTAAAATTATGTTTTGATGTTTGACCACCCCCTAAAATAGTTTTAGTGTTTCTAAGTAGTGTGAAAATCCGAAACATAAAATTTGGAAATCGAATTTCGGCTTAGAAAGAAAGTTCAAACGACATAAGTTTACAATAAAGATCCATAACGATTTAGAAATATGTTTTGACATTTGACCACCCCCTAAAATAATTTTAATGTTCCCAAGTATTGTGAAAATTCAAAAAATAAAATTTGGAAATCGAATTTCGGCTTGGAAAAAATGGTCAAACGACATAAATGCGCAATAAGGCCTCATAATGGTTTAAAATTATGTTTTGATATTTGACCACCCCCCTAAAATAATTTTAGTGTTTTAAAGTAGTATGAAAATTCGAAAAATAAAATTTGGAAATCGAATTTTGACCTGGAAAAAATAGTCAAACGGCATAAGTGCACAATAAAATTTCATAACCATTTAAAATAAGGTTTTGATGTTTGACCACCCTCTAAAATAATTTTAATGGGCCCAAGTAGTGTAAAAATTCGAAAAATAAAATTTGGAATTCGAATTTCGGCTTGGAAAAATGGTCAAACGACATAAATGTACAGTAAGGCCCCATAATGGTTTAAAATTATGTTTTGATGTTTGACCACCCCCTAAAATAATTTTAGTGTTTCAAAGTAGTATGAAATTTCGAAAAATAAAATTTGGAAACGGAATTTTGACCTGGAAAAAATAGTCAAACGACATAAGTGCACAATAAAAATTCATAACGATTTAAAATAAGGTTTTGATGTTTGACCACCCTCTAAAATAATTTTAACATGCCCAAGTAATGTAAAAATTCGAAAAATAAAATTTGGAATTCGAATTTCGGCTTGGAAAAATGGTCGAAGGGCATAAGTTTACAATAAAGATTCATAATGATTTAGAATTGGAAATCAATGCATAACATATATCATAAGGGCATGTGTAACTTATTGTTTCGTAAAGTCGAAATAAGATTTCAAAAATGTCGAAGTTTCGAATTTTCACACTACCCTTATTGTGCATACATGTCGTTAGACCACTTTTTTCAATTCAAAATTCGATACACTACATTAATTTTTCAAAACATAATTCTGAATTGTTATGGATCTTTATTGTGCACATATGTCGTTTTTTTCCAAGTCAAAATGCCCTTTCCAAATTGTATTTTTCGAATTTTCGCACTACTTAGAAACACAAAAATTATTTTAGGGGGTGGTCAAAACATAATTTTAAACCTTTATGGATATTTATTATGTCGTTATGTCGACTGACCATTTTTTTGAACTAGAAATTGGATTGGGAAATATTTTCTTTGAATTTTTAACCCCTCTGAGGTCTTTTAAGATATTTTAGGGAGCGTTCAAACGGCGATACATAATTTTAAACGTTTTTGGATCCTATTGTGCCTTTCTGGCTTATGATCTATCTTTCAAAGTTGAAATTCATCCCAGAACTCTTGTTTTTCTCTAATTTTAAGGGGTGTTAAAAAACATCTAAGGGGTGGTCAAACATGGTCAAAAATTGATTAATCTTATTGCACCATAATAAAAAATATTTACTTCGTGAGGACAGAGGGCACTCGGCCATTAATATTTTTTTAAATATTTAGGTTTAGGAGGGTGGTCAAAAAAAGTTAGTGGGTGGTCAAACATGGTCAATAGGTGGTCAAACGTATGCCGCTTCTAAAACTAAAATTTTCGAATTTCGAGGGGTCAGCTTCACAGAGCTAGGTTTGGGTCAACTATAAGACATTATCTTGGATTAGGGTAGTTATTTTTTGGATTTTCGGGGGGTTGATATTGCCGATTATGGAGCTTGGGGGGGGGGTTGTTGGGATTGGATCTTTGACACCTTCGGTGTGAGCCAGACGGATAATTAATTCCCGAGGATTTAGAACCCTGGAAAAATGGAAGTGTTGTGTGATTTCATAGACTGATATTATAACGAAATGTATATTGTATTTTATAATTATTTTAAACAATCTGGAGGCGTTAATCTATGCATTAGAAAATATAACCGAACCAGATGCATGGTGTATGTTTTCTTATATATGCAATATTCTAAAATTAAGATCATTTATTTTAAATGAATAAATTGTTATTATTATTATTATTATTATTATTATTATTATTATTATTATTATTATTATTATTATTATTATTATTATTATTATTATTATTATTATTATTATTATTATTATTATTATTATTATTATTATTATTATTATTATTATTATTATTATTATTATTATTATTATTATTATTATTATTATTATTATTATTATTATTATTATTATTATTATTATTATTATTATTATTATTATTATTATTATTATTATTATTATTATTATTATTATTATTATTATTATTATTATTATTATTATTATTATTATTATTATTATTATTATTATTATTATTATTATTATTATTATTATTATTATTATTATTATTATTATTATTATTATTATTATTATTATTATTATTATTATTATTATTATTATTATTATTATTATTATTATTATTATTATTATTATTATTATTATTATTATTATTATTATTATTATTATTATTATTATTATTATTATTATTATTATTATTATTATTATTATTATTATTATTATTATTATTATTATTATTATTATTATTATTATTATTATTATTATTATTATTATTATTATTATTATTATTATTATTATTATTATTATTATTATTATTATTATTATTATTATTATTATTATTATTATTATTATTATTATTATTATTATTATTATTATTATTATTATTATTATTATTATTATTATTATTATTATTATTATTATTATTATTATTATTATTATTATTATTATTATTATTATTATTATTATTATTATTATTATTATTATTATTATTATTATTATTATTATTATTATTATTATTATTATTATTATTATTATTATTATTATTATTATTATTATTATTATTATTATTATTATTATTATTATTATTATTATTATTATTATTATTATTATTATTATTATTATTATTATTATTATTATTATTATTATTATTATTATTATTATTATTATTATTATTATTATTATTATTATTATTATTATTATTATTATTATTATTATTATTATTATTATTATTATTATTATTATTATTATTATTATTATTATTATTATTATTATTATTATTATTATTATTATTATTATTATTATTATTATTATTATTATTATTATTATTATTATTATTATTATTATTATTATTATTATTATTATTATTATTATTATTATTATTATTATTATTATTATTATTATTATTATTATTATTATTATTATTATTATTATTATTATTATTATTATTATTATTATTATTATTATTATTATTATTATTATTATTATTATTATTATTATTATTATTATTATTATTATTATTATTATTATTATTATTATTATTATTATTATTATTATTATTATTATTATTATTATTATTATTATTATTATTATTATTATTATTATTATTATTATTATTATTATTATTATTATTATTATTATTATTATTATTATTATTATTATTATTATTATTATTATTATTATTATTATTATTATTATTATTATTATTATTATTATTATTATTATTATTATTATTATTATTATTATTATTATTATTATTATTATTATTATTATTATTATTATTATTATTATTTTTTTTTTTTTTTTTTTTTTTTTTTTTTTTTTTTTTTTTTTTTTTATTTTGGTGTCATTGGCGTCGACTACTACGGCCATTAGCCTCGTGTTCTGTGTAGGCTTTGTTACTGTTTCCCAGCGCCACTTTAGGAACAGCACTGTTAATTAGAACCCAACAGTGAATGGTCGAGTGGGGAATCCTACCAAGGCATCAGAATTAATTTTAAATAATTAAATTAAATGAAAAAATCCCGGCCAACGGTGGGATTCGATCCTGAGACCTTCCGATCTCAAAGTCATGACTCTAACCACTGAGCCAACCCACCCCCCTATATTATTATTATTATTATTATTATTATTATTATTATTATTATTATTATTATTATTATTATTATTATTATTATTATTATTATTATTATTATTATTATTATTATTATTATTATTATTATTATTATTATTATTATTATTATTATTATTATTATTATTATTATTATTATTATTATTATTATTATTATTATTATTATTATTATTATTATTATTATTATTATTATTATTATTATTATTATTATTATTATTATTATTATTATTATTATTATTATTATTATTATTATTATTATTATTATTATTATTATTATTATTATTATTATTATTATTATTATTATTATTATTATTATTATTTTATAGTTATGCTAAAACTGTGTTTCTGTAAAAAATGAAATCCAACGTCTAACAAAAAAAAATATTCTGCTAAGTGTCGAAACTCAAAACTTCCAATATAAAATATGCAATAAGAATAATTTAAATGGTTTATAATTATTTAGGTTGACTTCACTTATTACCTTCAGTTTTCTAAGTTCATCGGACCATTTGCAACCTTCCTTATGATGAATGCAATAGACAATCGAGCTCATAATAGCCTTCTCTGATTCAGGATCCGAGTAAATCTGCAACAAAGAGAAAAGAAAAATGAGAATTCCTTCTAAGCGCAACGAACGGTACTTAACGCATTGTAGGGATGACGGTACGAGAAAATAAAAGTAAATATAATAAAAAGTAATTAAATTTAGAGTAATTTAGATACATCGTTAATTATACTAAATGAAAATAGAGATTAAAAAGTGCGTGTGTGAAACCAATGTCATTAAAAGGGAGTGCAGTATCTAAATTAAAACTAAATTAAATATAATTAAAGTTTATTAACGTGTATCCCACAATTTTTAGGTATAAGTAATCTGATAAAAAATTAAAAAAAACAATCGTTTTTAATCAGTTGTTTTTTACTGATTTTTAAACTTGTCGAGTAAGAGCTGACGATTGAAATACTGTAGTCATTTCAGAAGTCATGTAATGAATACAAAACTCTTATTTATACAGACCATACCAAGGAAAGTCTTGCTAGCTGACCAAATTTTCTAATTTTTCATTTTTATTATTTGTATATTATTTTAATTATTAATAAAAACAAAATGAAGATCTCAAATCTGGATGTCATGATTTAAATTAAAATTTTGTATAACAATAATAAAAAAATAAAAACTATGGTTGCACCATTATTTTGTATACGACCACGACTATTAATGCACTCGAGCACCAACACAGCCTTGCGAAAGATAACTGCAAGCAAGTGTACTTTAATTCTAATGTCTGAATCATTCTCTTTGAATGCTAATTTAATTTCTTTCCCACAGAATCACACATGTGTATAGTGTAATACGCAAGGCGATCTAGTTTTGAGTGTTTCAGAACATTGGTATTTGTTTCAAAATGGAAGGAGGTAACTAAAAAATACCAAAATACCCTATATTTTAAATTTCATACAGTTTATGCTAACAATATGAATCTGGCTTGGGTATTGTGTATCTAGCGAAAACCAAATAAGAAAAAGTAAGATTTTATAGCAATAGGTGATATAATCGTTTACAATTATACGTGAACCACAATATCGAGCAAATGGCCACCACGATTTCTCTGGCAGGGCACAACTTTTTTGCCAAAATTTTAGATCACAGCTAAGCACATTTCTGGTGTTATCTTCACGTGAGCGTTATCACACGATGTTTCGAGACTTTTTGTTGCATGAAATAATGCATATACCTAGATCTTGACAATAAGTGATTCCAATAAGACAGTGCATCTCACACAACAAGATAAACAATGAATTTATTGCAGATATTTTTAAAATAGATTTCTTTCAAGAAATGGGGATTTTAATTGGCCGCTTAGGTCCTGCGATGTAAGGCCGCAAGACTTTTTTTGTGGGAATACATCAAAAGTAAAGCATATGTAAACAATTCCCAAATAATTCAAGAATTACAAAATGAGATTGGATGCATTATTCGTGAGATAACACTTGAAACGTGAGACCGATTGATCGGTAGTATGTTATGTTATGTTGGGAATGGGGTGTTAATACACTGCGACCTAAAAGATCTATTGTACCCCCTTCTGTCGCCAATGCACTAAGGAAATGTCTCAATGCCTATAACGATCCTTCCAATCCTATTTTCTCAAGGAAGTGTAGGATTTGAAGTGGCTTCAAGTTAGGTAAATCTCCCTCTTCTATTTGATATCCTCCTAGATATAGTTCCCTTGGATTCTGGAGTGCTACACATTCACAGAATCTGCACTCACTATCCTCTACTACTCTCAGTTTACTTAGGTGTCCTTTTAGTCGGCAATGCCCGGTAAGGATCCCTGTTACAATACGTAGCCTGTTCTTGCTCAGGCAAATGCAGGTTTTCGATCTTTTCTGGTTATATTCACCCAGAAGTATCTTGGCCTGTCTCAGCCCCAAGAGATTTTTCTGTTCTAACGAAACAATCACCCTGTAATATTTATATACCTACCTACTGACACCCGGAGAATCGATTTAAAATCACCTTGTTCGCAATCAATAAAGATTAATTAAGGTCAAATATAAATGAATGTTTAGCAGTTTAACAATCAATTCACAATACTTTTTTAATTGCGGTTTGCATTAAAAATAATCTAAATATTATGACTATATTCGCGTTATTCAAACAACCTACTTTCTGTATAAATGACAACTAACTTTCTGCTTAACTTATATTAATGTTGTACGAGATTTTACTTCTGCTTTATTGAGAACGAGCAAATTTATTATTTATGCATTTTGCCTCTAGCATCATTATGAATAAGTTTTTAGATAGAGAACTGATTGATAAAACGAAAATGACATCACGTAAGCTGAATACCAGATTGTTGGTCGTTAAATTTTGCCTCATACTATTTAATTTTGTTTTATTTGTTAAATGTATATTAATAAACATCACAAATTGCTTACCAATTTAACACAAGCTTTAATCATAATCATAAAATGTGGTATGACGACGACCGAGTTTCACAAATCTATTTAAAAATCGTTCATTAATGACACATATTAGTACATTTTAATTTTTCTGTAACCAATAAAAGTGTAGTTTCGTGCAATCAGTCCAACCCTGTCCTTTGTTGACAGTCACCGCTGACGATCGAGAATCGACTGGAATGTTTTTTGTACGCAGGACGATGCATGGAAGAAGGATTTCACGAACAAACGAGATTCTTCTAGCCAGGATTGAATTTTGTCTAGGCTGTTACATTTTATATATAAGTGAATTGTGTTGCTGTACTGTTTTAAAATAAATGTTGTCGAATAAAGATAAATTGTCAAGTGTGAAATATAAAAGCGTTTAAGTATAAATAAATTAATTAGTAATAATACTGGTTTTTTTAGACCTCGAGTTTTCGACGGATTTTTTATAATTTTAGGGTCCCCTGAATATTTTGACCATTTTCACGATGATGACTGCCTGTGTGTCTATGTGCTTCTGTGTCTATATCCGCGATAATCAAAAACGTATCAAAGGAAAAACACCAAATTTTAAACTTGGGCTTTAATCCATCTTGCGGCGAGCTGATTAGATATTGGACATAGTCGTAGCACCTGGGGGGGTACTTTATAGAAAAGCGTTTTTCTACTTTAAAGTATATTTCTATGATTTATCATTAAAGAAGAAAATTCTTTGAATAAGAGTGGTTTGTGGTGTTATTCTCTATAATTTTTGTCTTATACATGATTTCTTTAAAATGGACTGTAATTGAAAAATTTGAAGACAAAAGCGCAAAATTAATTTTTTTTAGTTTTTCGTAGGCAATGAGATGAAAAGTGTGTAAAAAATAATTATCTTTAATTTATAACACTTATTGATGAGATAAAAAGTCATGTTTTGGACGCATTCCATATTTTTTCTATTAATAAACATTTTTCTATACATAAAATTAAATGATCAAACCAATATATAATAAAAGTGATCATTAATAAACAATTTTCTATGCATTTGTCATATTCAAGCACATAAATTTGTATATGATGGTCAATAAAAAATAACTATAAATTGTCCATACCCAGTTTCCAAACAACTAACAATTTTCAAAATATTTCGAAATTATTTGATCATTGAAGTAAAAATCTGATGTGTCCAACACATGACTTTCCTATCTAGTTATTACAGGCTTTTTCCGTTTGTTGTGTACAACCTATTGCAGCATCTCTATAAATGTTTAGAGGATAAACTAAATATATACATTGTCCACATACATCTACCGTGAAACATTTTTCTATGGATATTCATTGAAAATGAAAATACTGAAAAATTTAAATTTAGCACTTTTTCCTACAATTTTTCCATTACGGTCCATTTAAAAAAAATCATGTATGAACAAATATTATAGAGATCGATATCGCAAACAACTTTTATTTCAACAATTTTCATAAAAATCAGAATTTTGCACATTTTGTCAAATTTCTCGAATACGGACCATTTCAGGAAATTTTTACATAAAGCAAAAATTATAGATAATAATATTAGAAGTAACTTTTATTTGAACAATTTTCTTCTCCAAACATAAATAACATAATATATTCCATAAAATATAAAAACGGCCTCCCATAAAGTACCCCCCCAGATGTTCCGACTTTGTCCAAAATCTAATCATTTCACGTCAGGCTGAAATAAAACTTAAGTTTAAAATTTATTGATTTTTTCTTTATCCGTTTTTGAGTTTTCTTCAAATTTCGAAATTTACACATTTTCTCAAATATCTCGAATACGGTCCATTTTAGAGAAATTATCTATGGGACAAAAATTATAGAGAATTATATTACAAACAACTTTTGTTTGAACAATTTTTATAAAAAAAATATTTTTTTACATTTTGTCAAATTTCTCGAATACGGACCATTTTAGGAAAATTTTGTAAATAACAAAAATTATAGATAATAAAATAAGAAGTAACTTTTATTTGAAAAATTTTCTTCCCCAAACGTAAATAACAGATATATTCCATAAAATATAAAAATGACCACCTATAAAGTACCCCCCCCAGATGTTCCGACTCTGCCCAAAATCTAATCAGCTCATTAGACGCTGGAATAAAGCTTAAGTTTGAAATTTGGTGTTTTTCCGTGTATCGGTTCATGAGTTATGCGTTATACAGACACACACACACACACAGACACACACACACACACACACACACACACACACACACACACACACACACACACACACACACACACACACACACACACACACAGACATCATCGCGAAAATAGTCAAAACGGATTCAGGGGACCTCAAAACGTAAAAATCCGTCGAAAACTCGAGGTCGAAAAAAATCATGATTCCTATACTTTCCTTATATCTGTATACAGATAGGAAAGTAAAAATTAGAGAAACATCTTTTTAAGAATCCTTAATCAAAAATCGACTTGAATGGCATTTGGAAATAACCAAATTCTTAATCCCTTACAATTGGGATTCAGAAGAGGCAGGAGTTGTACGGATTGTCTTGTCTATCTTACTTCACAAGTGCAAATAGGCTTCTCCCTTAATGACTACTATTGGTCTCTTCATTGATATTTCTGATGCATATGATTCAGTTAATATTCCTCGGTTATATTCCATTTTACTAGATGCGAATGTCTCAGTGGATTTGGCCAATTTAATATATTCCTTTTTAGTCCAAAGAGAACTATTTACTCGAGACAATTTGGGCCACCTCCATGGTCCTCAAACTACTAATCAAGGCCTTCCTCAAGGTTTTTCGCTCAGTCCCATTTTGTTTAACCTTTATACCTTGTCTCTATTTGATATTCTGTCTAATAATTTTAAAGTAATTCAATATGCTGATGATCTGGTAATACTGGTTAATGAATCGAATGTTTATGATTCGACGTATCAACTCCTTTTTGCTTAAATTAGAGTCCTGGTTGAAAAAAACTTAACCTTAATCTTTCATTGTATAAAACTTCGGCAATTTTATTCACTAAAGGGGTAACTAAAATTACTTTACCTAATATCATCTATAAATCTCAAATCATTCAATGAAAGGATAAAGTTAAATATCTGGGGATAAGCATTCATAAGAATCTTAAATGGAACTCTCACTTAATGATTTAAACGTTAAGATCAATCGTAACCTCAATGTCATGCGTGCTCTCTGTGGGACTTGGTGGGGATGTGACCCACAAAAATTAAGAATTTTACATAAATCAATCATTTTGTTCCACTTGGATTATGGATGTCAAATTATAATACCGTGTTCCCAGGATATACAAAAGAAGTTAAATACACTTCAGAACCAAAGCCTTCGTATCATCACAGAGTGTATGAAATCTACTCCAATTTTAGCCTTATTGACAGAGACAGGTGAAATCCCCCTTAGATTTAGAAGATAATGGCTGGCTATCCCTTAAGTACCTAATTAAAAATATGTCTTTGGTAATTATCACTGATTTAAGAAAACTAGAAAGACTATGTGGGGTCTCTACCTACTGGAACAACAAAAGTAATTCTCTACTAATCCAGCTCATCCAATTCAATGACGTAAATCCTCACCTATATATTTCAGAGCTTTTACCATGTTATAAATTTGATTTCCAACCTCAACTAGCCTCCGTTCCTATCGTAAACATTGGCGCTATTAAATCTGAAAGTATACGAATTGTACAATATCAGAATATCATCAGGAAATACCCATCTTACTCCAAGTTCTTTACCGATGGCTCAATAGACTCTTCCGGTCACTTAGGGTTTAAAGTGTATAGTCCAGATATAGATTATGCATTCTCAAGTAAGCTTCCTCTCCATACTCAAATTTGTATAGCTGAAGTTGTAGCTATCGACAAGGCCTTGCAAGTAGTATTAGACGAAAACATCGTTCAATCCATTATCCTCTTAGACTCCAAAGCTGCACTTTAAAAAATAACAAGATCATGCTTTTCCAGGGAAACTGAACATTGTTACTTCTTGACTAAGGAAGGTATCTTACTCGCAAAAGATGAACATATCAAAATAATTGTGGCATGAATTCTAAGCCACTCTGGGATTCTGGTTAACTTCTCGGCAGATCAATTGGCAAATATAGGAAGATCTCTGAATATTCCAGTGAATATCAAAGTATCATAATTTCTTTCCATTCATCAGAAACATTATGAATTCAAGATGGCTTGAAGAATGGAATAGCCTCAAGAATAGGAAGAATTCCTTTTATTCTAAAGTCGTTCCACGATTTGATAAAATCCCTTGGTTTTTAAATTTTCCCTACAAGGACAGAAGACATTTAACTACAATAATTAGGACGAGGACAGGACATTGCCTATCCCCATATCACTTATTTCGTATAGGAGTGTAAAAGATGATCCATTTTGTGAGTGTGGTCAAATTGGCTCATTAAACCACATTATCTTTGAATGTTCCATAAATATAATGGCAAACTTTGATTTATACTCTGAACTGGCAAAAACCAAGCTTTCTACTCCCTTTGACATTTGTTTTATGTTGGCTAACCTCAATAATAGCAGATTAAACATTCTAATAAATTTAAAATTCAATTATAACTCTAATACTTTATCCTCTCTTTCAGTCCTAGGTGCTCCTTCTATTTACCGTTGGCAGTTTTCTTGTTGTGTTCAGCTTGGCGACTACCTCCAAGCGAGAAAAGTTTTTATCCTGTGTTGTGACGTCTATGTACTAACTTTGTATGCCCCTCTACGTATATAACTCAAGTAGTACCATTAATAAGCTTTTTACTTTCAAATATATAAATATATCAATTTAATAGAGGGTAACCAATTGCTGAGACCAAGACAAGGATTCTCTCCCTGTTGTTGGCTGGGTAAATTAGCCTGTGGGATATAGCCCAATAAAGGAAGAAGAAGAAGAAACGTCTTTTTTAAGGTTATTAAAAATTATATAAATTTAATTATTAATGATTATTAGGAAATACAGTGATTCAATACCATAATATTCTATTTGATTAACATGCACGTAGTAATAAACATTAAAGATGACACAATTACCATGAATCATTTAACTACAACTAAAAATTAGGAGTTGATATTAGGTATTACCTAAATGAAAAATATAGTTCCTCATCTTACTGCAAAGATTTACCGTTTTAATGCCAGAATCTAATAATTAATACAGTTTACAATAACTTGTTTGGAACCAATTTTGAAAAACCTAATTATTTTAATATTAAATGGAAAGTTTGGGCATCGTTTGAGATTCAGTCAATTCTTGTTTAGTAGCTTTTTAAATTTTTACCGAGAACACAACTTCTGTTGCATTTCGGTACCAAAAAAAAATCGATTTAGAACCAAAAACAAATGGAATCAACAGTTTAATTTGAACTACTGCGCATACGAATCAGAATTCAAAATCAGTTCAGGATTCTTTTTATTTTAAATGGGTCAGGGGCAGAACATAGGGATCAACTCTCGTACATTTTATATTTCTGTTTTTAAATCAACTAATGAAATCTGATCGTTCGTCCTTGATATACATACACTTTATAAATAGACAATAGTGGTTTATTAAGTACAGTTTAAAACGGTAGTCAGCAAAAATATAACACTGAATAATTTGTACCATCAGTAAATTCTCTTACATTGACCCATCAATTAATATAATTATTCTATTCATAATGCACGCCGTGACGCAAAACATAATAAAATTATAGCTATCAGATTACAAACAGGTACTGTTTTTCGTCTTACTTTTACCATAAATGAGTTAGAATACCGACTTCCTATACATTTTCTAGGTTATTAACCTGTTAGAACTTGTGCAATTCTCATCGCTTTAATATCGAGCAAATGCACTAAACCATAACAAAATGCGTTAGGTCTCAATTTAATTTGATATATTTTAAAAGGATTACTATACTAGTATTTGAGGTTAAAGAATCAATGGTTTTTGAATATTGAATCTAATGATTGCAAACATGAAACACCCTGTTTGTTTACGGTAATTTTACATAAACACTTTTGCTGTGTGGGATCTACAGCTTATTATTATTGGCTTCGTGACCCACTTTATTTGGATCCTATGGGAAAAACTGAAAAACCAATTAACCAGCTTATTTATTAATTTTTTTGCAAAGTTTTATCAACAAAATACTCATGCTGTAGTTGCAGATTGTCGTTAGCAGCCACAGACTTCCTTTATAAACAGTCGACACCACGTTTTTGCTTAGGCAGATTCCTCAACGTTACTTTCGTAAAATATGAAATAAACCAGTCAAGCGTTTAAAAACATCCTGATAGTAAAGCAACGATTGGAATGCTCGTTTCGATTAACGATTTCCGATACGTGATTGAATATTAAATAATGAAAAAAGAAACATATTGCTTACCTGAGCAAATACATTTTTTGTTATTTTATGTGTTATGTGAAATAGAAATAAAAACTTTTGATACGTTTTTTTAGCCCAAACAGCTGGATACACAAAATCGTTTACGATTTTTGAACGATCTGTCTCAATCTTGCTGATCTGATGATGGTTTGTTGCGTGACAAATAAATATTTTATGGTTCACAAACGTAATTATCTCCAATTATGAAAAATAGTAGAAGATAAGTAAGTTAAATTATTAATTTAGTAAATATACGGGTGACAATTTAAAAACTGGCAACGAGTATATCTCATGAACTAAAGATGATATTTATTTAAATCTTGCAACTTAGAAAAGTAGAATTATTCCACATGATATTTTGAATTGGTTAATCTTTAATTATGTCTCATGTCATCGTAGATATTTTAATTAAAAATTGTGGTTTGTGGTTAACTAACAAAAAAATGTAGCGTGTCTGTCACATATTTTTACGGATAATTTGATATTTAAGTATTGGTTGTTTTTCAAGCAGGCACCTTGGATATTTGGAAACCTTACTATTTTAGAATGTCATGGTAAAAATTGAAAGTGTGGATGTATATATTAATTAATCTATTGTTTGGATATAAAATAGTGAATTACTATTTTTTCTGATATTTCATTTCAAATTATATACTATTGTTGAAGAGAAATGTCTGATTGACTAAGATTTTATTCATATATTTCTTTATTTGATCTACCTATTACCAAGCTTGTACCTAAACAATGGCGAGGTACAATTGATATTTTTAGTTTTTAACGTAATGTTTCAGAATCGACAAAAATCATCAAGATAATTGAAATAGAGACGGCATAAACACCATTTTGCGATATGACGGATAAAACTTAACCTAACCTCCCCCCTCCCCCGGCCTTTTATCGGAGGGCGAACGCTAGAGATTTTCAGGATAAAAATCATATGTTTGACACTTTGAGTGAAGAAAATGTGTAATGAAATTTGAAGTCAATCATCACATATTTGAAGATTGGCGAAATAAAAATGTTTTTATATTATTTAAAAGAAGACTCCCCTAATCAGACATAGGTCCAGCCACTGCCCTCAATCAGGCTTGGGGTCCAGTCTACTTTCCCTCCTCTTGGAGTTCGCATAGCGGCTCTGAGACGCAGATGGCCTATTGTGCAACCATTTAGATGCCGTCCTCATTTCCATTCATCATACATTCATTCATCATCATCATTCAGTCCACGTTGTCGATGTTAACCGCTAGTCGGCTAAGCCCAGCGGTCACCCATTCAAAGCGTGACCGAAGACATCACTGCTTAACTGCCGCGAGAACATGCATGCACACTAGTCTCGCAGCTAGCCTCTCCGGTTAATATGTATACTAGAACTTCTAGTATTTTTCTTATTATAGATTAGTAGATGCTCCGGTGAGTTTTGGCGATGGTCATTTTAGGAACTCTTTGGCCTGTCTATGTCCTAGTATTGTCCCACCATTCCTGAGTTTTTTTAACATCCACTGCTTTGTGCGTATTCCGATATCTTTCTTTGTGACACCATAGAAGGCTTCTGGGCCAATAAGAGCTCGAGGCTCCTTCTCGGGTTAGTAAATCAGTCTCTCCATTGCCCTTATGTTCCGTAACCTTCCAAACAGTCCCACACCTTGAATTAATACGTGTTGTGGTGTTAAGTTAAACATGTCTTCTAGGGCTACTGTTGGAGTCGTTCACATTGCATCCGTGCCACTCAAGCATGATTGCCTTTGAATTTCGTTGAGCTGCTGAGTTGGCCACTATACCATCGACCCGTACGTTATCATAGGCCTTAGGTCCCTGATATATAGCCATAGGGACATTTCTGGCTATAGTCCCCAATTTTTTCCGCACAATCTTCGACATAAGTAAAGGATGTTGTTTTGGCCTCTTGGGCAAACGGAATCTCCACTCCTTTCAGTAGTGGTGGCTTTAGTTCTGTCAATACCTTTTATTTTGTGAAGTAGACTATTGTGGTTTTGTTTCTATGATAAATTATAATTTTTTGCAGTATGGTAACTTTTAAATCAATGGAAAAATCGTAATATTTTATTTAAAAATCTTTTTATATGCTTCTTACTGTAAGAGGATTTTGGAAAAGGTAAACCTACCCTGCTTTCAAATCATTCAATTATCCTTTTTTCTAATTTGGATGCTTCATATAATATATTTGTGTACCTAAAATATTTTTGTGGCTAATATGCCGATAAATGTTAGAATTAGAGATAGATCAGCAATACCAACACGGTAAGATGTTGTTAATGAACTTTTTAGTAAAAGTACGTTAGGAAAACCATTTTGAAACTACTTTTAAAAGAGATTTTAAAGCGAACTTTAAATAAAAGCTTTCTTTGGTCCTAAGAAATATAACAATTTGTATACGTTAATTAAGTAAACGCAAAGCACTTTAATACATACATCTTTTTTAAATAAACATTCAGTTTGTTATAACTGTCTATATAGTTTATAAAATCAACATCAAAATATTTGTAACAGAACGAAAATCGGTGGTGTTAATAGCAATATCTGGAGCAAGTTTGTTTATATTACTTGGCAAAATTTAATAAACACAAACTCACTTAACGGGTTTTTTAGTTGCCATCAAAATAATTAGTCTAGTTGACGACTTTGAAATTAACAAGAGACGCCACATTGCCGGACATGTATTTCGAATTAGTGATGTGTTAAAATTGATTTAGATTTCTACAGAAATTGCTAATGATATAATTGCACAATAAAAAATTAAACTAATTAAAAATGAATATACTTGTTTCCAGTTAAAAGTCAGTTACTAATTAAAGGATACTCAACGGGCGATTTCTCAACTTAATTCTGAAAAGTTCTTCCAATTTTATATAGTCAGTTCACCAAACTCTTAGTTAACGTAACATCAGACTCAATGCGTACATAGGAATAACTAAAATACGGCACATTTCTGTACGCTTATTTGATCTCTATAGATGGTAGAAGTGTCATTATTTCATTTTCTGTCAAGAAAATAAGCTATTATTTCGACATTGGTGGGAAATATGCACCTTCATCTCACATTGATGACACTTTTTAGGTTGTGCCGATGTTGAGAACTATTTAGCACATTTCCTATTGTGCCGGTATTGACGAAAAGTTATTTAGTTATGTACTAATTTAGTTGCTGGAGACACAGCTACTGACTGTATATTTATTAAATTAGACCAAGATCATAGTGGAACAATTCCCAAAAATTAAAATTAAAAATTCCCTAATTATTAACTAATCCCTTAGGAAAAGCCATTCTATCTTTCTATCTATCTGAACAAAGGTGGGAAAGCGATACCGAGTAAGACGACAAGCAAATACTGCCGTGTTAAAAGTGCTGTCGTCGGTCGCGCTCTCCCAAATGCTTTTCATATAATTACATGTGTTCAGACGTGAAGAGACCGTTTTTGGTCTTCTTCGCTGTCGCTTTACGCCTGTCGCCTTACTCGGTCTCGCCTTGCCAAATGGTACCTTTAGGATGTGGTTCAAATCGCACTCGTACTGAAGAATATGTTTGATAGGCGCTTTCGCGATATTTTTGGATTAGTAGTGGCATAGTATGTGAGTAGGAGTTTTGTCCTCCTCTTTGCATTTTCTACAAAGATTCTTAATATATCCTTAAGAGATTTAAGTATCTTTTAAAGCCGCAATGTCCCCTATCTGTACATGTATCTGTAACGTGTGGCCCATTGTACATCCACAGACACCTCCTAGCTCGTGAACAGCCTACAGATTTACAATGTCCCCTAAAGATGCCTACTACAATACTCAAAGACAGACGCTTCACTTCGGACATATCTTCTGGAATGTATAGTAGTTATAAGGAGGGCCAGGTACGAAAAGAAGAAAATCAAAACAGTTTGAAATTGAATTTTGTAGGTATGCATGTCTGTATGCTAATTTATGTTGCAAATATATCGCCTATAAATAATTAATAAATTGATAAAAAACTATTTCTGTGAATATTTTGCTAGTTTTCTAAAAATCTTTTTCCAATAAAAAAGGGAAAGAAAATCGATTACGATCCGAAAACTGTAAATTATTGTCATTAGAAATGTCATAAATCCTTCCTATATTGTTTATTTAAAACAAGTTATCTATAAACTTACTTCTAATCTTACAATTGCCTGAACACACTATAAATAGTTTCATTTAGTTTTTTTTTATTAGATATTTTCTGCAATATTGTAACTACTTTTACATGTAACCCAGATCCATCCTAATATCTCCACTACTATCCTTATTAACAAATAAGCTTGTTAATTTATAAATTGTGTTACAGTTTTCGTTAAGAATGGTATGGTAGTGGACATAAATTATAAATATTTATTCAATGTGAGGAAGTCTAAAAACGTGATATCCTGTTTTCTATTAGCCTTAGTTCACTATTTAACTCTAAAGAATTTAAAATCCACTGTAGGCATTTACTTCAAGCCCTTTATAACAAGATTGACTGGGAATTAGTTTTTAAAGTAAAGGACAAAGTAAATAATTTAAAGTATATTGTATTATTGTATCACATTAATTTTTAACTAAACTGAAAAATATTGTAAAAATAACGCCAAAAACTATCTACAAAATTGTTAATAATAGGATGCAAATAATTTATTTTATGAGTAATTATTTGCCATCGAAAGTATAAAAAAAATATTACTGTAGCAATTAAGATTTTTATTATATTCAAGATTTTTAAAAAGAGTGTTGCTGTAATAAAGGAAGTATAAAAAGAAATTAATAATTTTTTGTGATAATTGAACCATACAGGAAATCCACGGTGAAATAAAAATAGAATGAATCTTTTAACAAGAGTAAAATTAACTTCAATACTTATTAATTATAAATAAGTAATGTATATCTACTATTTATATATTATATTAAGAATTATGACCTTTAAATCTGTAAAACAATTATTTAATACATTTTTAGTATAATTGGTAGGAACATCGTTATTTTATTCAATAATCAAAAATATTGTATTTCGTTAAGAAATGAGGTATTATAGAAATTGTACATTTTAAAAAACTTTTTATCAACATTTGAATAAAATAATTTGTAGGTGTAGGTTTTATTTTGACTTTATGCCCACTATTAAATAACTTAATTTCTAATTGAATCTTCTGCATTACGTGTAGGTTCAACTTCTTAAATTACGCCATGTAGGTGAGTACTAAAATTAGTCACAGTGTTTAAAATAAATGTAATTAGGCGATTGTTAGATCATTGTCGAAAGAAATTACCGAAATGATTTAAAACTCATTATATTTGATTAAAACTCAATTACCAGTAATATGATTCACTTAGAATAATATTTGTTTAAACTCTTTTTTATTATTAGGTAAAGTTTATTTTTTAAATTTCTGGTTTAGCGGGTTAGATTGTTATTTATAGGCTAAAATGGGACTAGTTCTTGCTATTAATAAGAACATGTCTAATTTTTAATTCCAGTATTTGATTTTATAAACTGTGTCACTGTATGAGTGTATTTATTAATCAATTATGCTGTTCTTTGAAAAAGTAAAGCCTTTTAGACTATTTCAACGAAAACATTACAAGAGAGTCAAATGTAATTCAAATTAAGATAAAATTTAATTAAATAAATGGTTCATTAGTTGCAATCATTATCAATAAGAACCTATGTTATTTTTATTATTTTTAAAATATTCTCTTCTAATTATTGTCAAACAAATTAAATTAAAACTATCACCCAAAACAACAATAAAAGTCACAGGTGAACTGTTGATCTGGATTCATTTTAATAATTAAAAATCACAGTACTTTTCCCCATTATAGTACAAACAATACTTAAATTAAAAAATAATCTGCATAGAGAATAAATAGGGTAACTAAAATTTTCTTTGATGATTTATGCCAAAGTTATTTCTTATTTCATTAATCGCCGACGTATTAATTAGTCCCTCGATTACTCCTAACCAGTCGAGGTTTTACGAGTTTGTTATTCGCAGCACCAAACTATTTTGAGCGGCTAATGTGTCGGCGATTTCCGAATATGCCTCAGCACTGACTATCAAATACTTGAGTTACATTACATTTTGTTACAAGTCAGTCGCCACCTTTACTCACTATAATAGTTTTAATTTGTTAATTTTGTGTATGTTGCAGCACATATGTTGTTTATATGTCCCCTTCTGTCGCTAATGCAACATGAAAATGTCTCGGGGCCTATAACAAGGAAGTGTAGGATTTGGAGTGCCTTCAAGTCAGGTAAATCTCCCTCTTCTATTTGATATGCTCCTAGGTACAGTGCCCTTGGATTTTGGAATGCTACACATTCAGTCAGAATCTGAATAGATGTTTCGTCCTCCTCCTCACAGAATAGGCACTCACCATCTTCTACTACTCTCAGTTTACTAAGGTGTCCTTTGGGTCCTATAAAAGGTGTTTAAGCCCCTTTCCTTGCAAGACTATCTGCAATCTCGTT
This sequence comes from Psylliodes chrysocephalus, assembly GCA_927349885.1. Lineage (NCBI taxonomy): Eukaryota > Metazoa > Arthropoda > Insecta > Coleoptera > Chrysomelidae > Psylliodes > Psylliodes chrysocephalus. The sequence goes on along the minus strand of OV651822.1, from coordinate 25,141,306 downwards.
ACCCTGTACCCCGTTATGTCCCGGGACCCAAGTGAGAGTAACTCTATTTTTCTCGCCTAGCTCATTCAATTGTTCTAGGCATCTCCAGGCCATTTTTGAGCTGATTACGTAAGAGCTCAGCGCTTTGATGGCTGCTTGACTATCGGACACTATGATAATCTCTTGTCTATGATAGTTTCTCTCTATGTTAAACTGGATAGCTTCTCGATGGCGTGAATTTCCACCTGGAAGATGCATAGGTATTTTCCCAAGTTTTCGGAGTGCTTGGTTTTCGGCCCATACACTCCTATTCCAGTTCCTTCTATGGTTTTGGAACCGTCCCTATACCACTAAATAGCACGTCTTTCAGTTGCAAGCGCGATGGAATATTGGCTACATTCTTTAATCCTGAAGCAAGTAGACTTTCGTCTGATTACTCCGTTCCTGATCATTCTATATCGTGTCATTTTTGCTACATTCTCTATCATCAAATGTAGAGGGGTGAGGTTCAAGATCACCTCCATTGCGGCCGTAGGACAGGTTCTCATGCAAACACAGGCTAGTCTTTGTACTTTTGAGATATTAGCTCTCGTAGTAGCTAAACTAGTTCTGTTACTCCAGGTTATAGCCCCGTAAGTGATGATTGGTCTCACTATTGCAGTATACATCCATCGCAGTATGTTTGGGTTACATCCCCATCGTGTACCTGCAAGGTTTCTGTAAGCGCCTCGGTATAGCTCTGCCAATCTCCGCTGTGCTTGGCCCTATTATAGAGCTTCCGCACTTCGGATCGTAAGTTTGACAGATGACGGTTCCACCAAGGAGCATCCCTACTAGTTCTATGTCTTTGAATGGGGCAGCTTGATTCATATGCCTCAAGATTGCCCCATTTAGTTCTTCGAGATCGCTTTCCAGAGCAAGTGGGTGCCTGGGCCCCTTTTTTGTCTGGATACGTGCTAAATTTTGTTTTAGAATGGTGTTGTATTTGTCCCAGACTGTTTTTCTAGGATTCCTCATGAGGATCGTCTCAGGAATGTTCTTGCGAGATTATCTGCAATCTGCCGTTATGTTTCAGGACCCGAGTGAGAGTAATTGTATTTTCCTCACTTAGTTCATTCAGTTTTTCTTGGTATCTCCAAATCATTTTTAAACTGATTACGTAAGGGCGCAGCGCTTTGATGGCTGCTTGGCTATCGTACATGATGATAGTCTCTTGTCTACGATAGTTTCTCTCGATGTTAAACTGGATACACTTTTCAATGGCGTGAATTTCTGCCTGGAAGATGCTGGGGTATTTTCTGAAACTTTCAGACGACCTGGTACTAGGCCCATACACTTCTATTCCAGCTCCTTCTATGTTTTCGGAACCATCAGCATACCACTGAATAGCATGTCTTTCTGTTGAAAGTACGATGGATTCTTGTCTCCATTCTGTCTTGGTGTTTTTGTGGTTTTGAAGTTTTTCACTGCACTTCTTTTTTATTTCATGCTGCAGAATATCCTAAGTATCTTCGGTCCTGAAGCTAGTATACTTTCGTCTGATTAATTCGTTCCTGATCATTCTACATCGTGTCCTTTTTGCCATATTCTCTATCATTAAATGTAGATTGGTAAGGTCTAAGATCACCTCCATTGCGGCCGTAGGACAGGTTCTTATTGCACCTGCTAGTCTTTGTACCTTTGGGATATTAGCTCTCGTAATAGCTAAACTAGTTTTGTTACTCCAGGCTATATACATCCATCGTAGTGTGTTCGGGTTAAATCCCCATCTTTTACCCGCAATGTTTTTGCATACCATTAGGGCTTTTGTGACCTTATTTACTACTTCCTTCTCATGTATGTTCCAGAGAAGTTTATTGCCCAGGTTTAGACCTAGATATTTGACTTCTTTTTTCCATTCTATATATATTTAATGGTTTTATTTTCTTTGAAAAGTCTACTAGTGTAATTTTCGTCCCACCTCACAGAACCACCTTTTGTGGTGTATTCTAATCCTCTTTAGACTATCTGCCCTATCTGTATCTACAGTTCTGGTAGGTAGCAACTGAGCCAACCTTCTGGATGTGGGTGCTATCTACTCTATATACAAGTGCTCTGTTAACAGATTCGTGTGGCGTGTTGTCAAACGCTCCTTCTATGTCAAGAAAGGCACACATAACCGTTTCGATATAAAAAGTTTTAAAAATCGTAATTGACGTTTAACAACGTTTTTCAAGAATTTTAGGCAAAGTAAATATCTTAGGAAATTACACTGACCAACGATTTTTCTTTTTCATACTTTCTGCACCCAATAAACAATTCATTAATTATTTGTAATTATTTCGATTCACGATATTTTTTACGCTTTTTAAAAATACATAACACTTATTAACATAGCATAGCCAATTACACATTCTATGTCGTAACGATCGCTCATTGCCATCATTATAAATAATACTATTTTGTTTCCTTGTGACCATATACGACTAAGCAAAAAAAGGTTAAACACCATATATTTCGAAATTCCTGATATCAAAAATAATGACTGCATAATTGTCTTCGCCTACTAAGATTTCTCAAAGTGAAATTAGATACAAAACTATAATTTGCTGTCAACAAAATATGACTGTAATGAGAATAATAAAATTTTATTTTGTCGTAATATTCAATATGCGTTTATTATTTAATATCAAACAAATTAGTTTTTTTCATACAGTAAGAACATATTCAATTTCATCAGATTTTTTTTGCAAATATAAATTGTGGTTTGTCTAAGGTAATTTTCCTCCCAAATTACTTCATCACATGAGCTTAGGTTCTGGCATACGTTTTACTAAGGACTAACTTTTCAACGCTCACTATACGGCGATACTCTCGGCTTAGTAGCGTGTTCTAACGACAAAACAACTGTTGATAATGAGGTTTGCCCTCATTCTCCTCAATTCTCAATAGCACATACACAGCCACCAGTAAACATAAAAGTAAACCAAAAAGTAAATAGGCTTCTTATCCCTTAATGATAATTATAAACAGTATTTTCCAATAGGTACATTTTTGAACAAAAAAATAAAATACAATAGCAATTACTCGTTTATGCTTGTCAAATAGACAAATATCAATGTTTTGGATGGCACTTTGAATGATGGAAGCATGGAAGCCTTGATTTGATTGGTCGACCCTGGTCTGCCTCTACCTTGCCATATCACTTCATACATTACTTTATCTGTCCAATTTAAAAAGATGTAAACAGTATATAAATAGAAAGATATTGCAAGTACACTTAAGGTCAGCCATTATTAGCCCTTCTCTTTTTTGACATCTGAGAATGCGCAGATCATTAAGTTCTAGAACTGACTTTATTAAAGACAGTGCCTGTCCTTAATTGTCAATGTTTAACGGCAGCAAATAGTGGCGACTTTATTGCTTTCGGGTACGCTCGCCAACATTCGTATCAGGTCGAAATTTTTTAATGTTAAATATTTAATGTCATCATCTAAATCCCCTAAACATGGCATTTCTAATGCATCTTCCATATATAAAATAAATAAAACATTAGGTTTTCAATAAGTTTTATCCTTGCATGGAATTTATTTGCCTCTAATTATGTTGTCACTATTAGTGACTGACGTTACAGAAATTTGCAATATATCTCTGTTATGACCGTGGGACACAGTCATAACTAGAACTAGGAATATATGCACCCAAAAAGTAGTTAAATATGCGCATATATATGACGCAAAATACTTCAATATATGCGTAAAAAATTGAAAAATATGCAGAGCATATGCAATAAGAGTAATTTGTTATTTGATCGAAATAGTTTATTAATATTTATTATTTGTTTTTTCTAAATTATCTGTATTAAATGATTGTCTCCTATCAGTAAGTATGTACTTGTACAAAGAAAAACTCCTTTCGACATCTACAGAAGTAATAGGTGCAAACTTAAATTTTCTTGAAATATCTGGATGAATAGTATTATTAATATCTTCAGTTACCAGAATAAATATTAACAAGGTTTCTTAAAACAATAAATCCTTCATTTTTTAAAATTACATTTAAAAATTTATGAAAAATCGTCTTTCCAATATCTCCCTGGACATTTTTACACTCCGATTCAAACGTCTTAATTAAATTTACGGAAGTCACCAAAGGTAAATTTTTTTGTTCTAAATCTAATATAATTTTGGGTACAAATTTTTAAAAACACTAATTGCTTTGGTAATATGTGATTTTGAAACAACTTCTTTGTATTAGATATTCCCTTAGATGAATCATCAAAATCAAATATGATTTCTTTAATTTTTTCATAATTATCTGCGTAAAAAAAGGCAGCTTTAAGCCAGGTACCCCACCGAGTAATCACAGGTTTCGGTGGCATCTGTAATTCAGGAAATTTTTCTTTGTACAATTGAGTTCTTAGAGGAGCTTTAAGAAATATTTTTTTTACATTACTAATTAAATCATTTATTAAAGGAAAGTTAGACGTAATTTCTTCTGCAACTCTGTTAAGGCCATGAGCCAAACATGGATTAAGTTTTCATTAAATATTTTTAAATTTTGTGCGGCTTTTACCATGTACGCATCGGATAACAGCAATAAACATTTTTCTGTTGGAACGGCTTCCGTAAGAAAAAAGGAAGACAATTATGTCTGGATAAAACGAGTTATTGTCAAGTTATTTGTTTTATCTAATTGCTTTGAAGCGATTAGATATGGACCAATTTGCATTTCTTCGCGTAATGAACCTATATATCGACCACAAGAGTCTGTTGTTTTATCCACAATAATGTAGAAATGGTTTCCAACGGTAATCTCACGAATTTTTTCACGAGTCTCAATGTACAAACTGTCAACACCACGTTTGCGTAATATACTTTGCTCTGGAATATTAAATTACCAGTATTTTTGCAATAATGATCGGAGATTTGGATTATTTAATCGTATTAAAGGGATATTCGAAATCACTAAAGCTTTGCATAAATCTTCATTAAAAATAGCTTGTTCACTTCTAGACGATCCAGATTTTAAATATTGTTTCAAGGGAAGTTTTGCTATATGTGAGGGTGTTTTCGCGTGTTGGTCGATTTGAAACTTTTTTTTTATATGGAATCTAAAACAAATAAATTCCTGTAGATGTTGAAGTTTTAATTAAATTAAATAAATGCATACGTTGTAAAGTTGCCCTACTTTTTTTTAACTGTGAGTTGAAATAATATTTTACTATCGTTTGATTTACCATTGTGAAAGGTCAAAATAAAATATAAAATAAAAAAGTACTTACAATTTTAGAACATGTTTTACAAAACACCTGGTTATCACCTTCTACAACAAAATCTGAATAAGATTTTTTCCACGACTCAATTAATTTTGCCATTTTTCACACTGGTTAACACAACACAACAATAAAGACTGAAATGAAGTTGAAAGTAAACTGAGTCATTTAGAAATTTGAAGATATTAATACAACTACCTGAAAGGATATTTAGCAAAATTTGTTGGTTTAAGGAGGGTGTTTATAATTTAATCCTCTCAAGTACCTACACCATTAGCCGTAATTTATTACAGGGAAAAGTTAATCCTTCAAAATTTTAGGAAATCGACCTGTAAAGGCATTTCACAAAATATTATTTTGGTTCAAAACTCATAATTTTATTATGTCCAGCCAATTAGTACGTCAGATATATGCCAAAAAATTAACAAAATGTCAATATATGCATTCAAAATCAAAAATTGTATATATATGCAACATATGCAAAATATGGCGTTTTGCATATATTCCTAGCTCTAGTCATAACTAACTCCATGGCCAATTAATAAAAACTAAGTTAAATTGTTATTTTCACGATTGTACTTCTAACAGGTTAAAACTCAATCGCCATTTTTTTCCGTGATACATTATCTAGCGGATTTTCACTCGAACACCATTTTTTTTAAATTGAAAAACCTACAATTTGTTCCTAAATAATTATTCACTAGACTTGAACACAATTGTCACGGAGGTTAAATCTGTAAAAAATGTTAAAAAGCCGTTCTGATGTTGACCACAAAAGGATACAATATATTTATCAAAAGGGCTATAAAGACAGATTTCTAGGCTCTTTATGAAGATATATATATATATATATATATATATATATATATATATATATATATATATATATATATATATCTGTCCATAATTTCAAAAGATTCGATGCGGTAGGTCCACTGTCCCTAAACACTACCTAACTATTCATAATGTTCCGATACAAGCTGCCAACAAGCCTAATTTAAAAGTAACCGTAAAAATTACCTAACTACATTGAGTCATAAATTTATAAAAGAAATAGAAAATGGTCGTAAAGAATCCAGAACCATAAACATACTACCCTATGTCTAATTTAAAAAAAAAATAAATACATTGGTTCAGTAGTGGGTTTAAATTTAAATTGACAATAGGAGGAAATACAATAGGATTATATTTATATATTTAACCTTTTTGGGTCAGAAAAACATTACTGAAATATAAACTATAGTCAGATTGATAGTAAACATCATGTATCTATGCATCAAATGATTACAAACATTTAATATAAATACAGGAAATCGGAATATAATCAAAGCATTCATTCATTAAAAATATTTTATCTTCATATTTTTATCAACAAGATGAATTGGTACATTTATTTTCAGTAAACATTCCAAAAATATTTGAAACTTTACAAATACAATAATATCAAAAAATCGTCTTTGTAGAAATGCCAACAAGTCCATTTTTATTTATTGGCTTCTTGGATGTAGTGTAGTTTATGGATTACATTGATTTGAAGAGGTCATCTTTCTAGAATACTAGAGTATGGAATGTTTCTCATCATTATAAACTGGATTTTATTTGACTATTTGACCCTAACTGTATTTTTTAATTATTTATAAAATGTTCTCATAAACACATATCAAAAAAGTGTGTTTCACAATGAATACATAATTGATTGAAAAATGGATCAAAGTAGAGAAACAAAATAAACATAATTATTTGATAGATATACTAGTTAGCTTTAGTGTTGTATACTGTTATAATAATATTGTGTCATATTTTTGGCCTTTACTAATCAAATCTAGAAGGAAATAAAGATTATTTAAAAGTATCGGGTTTACTAAAATGACAATGAATTATTTGTTTATTCGACATGGTTAAAGTACCTTTTTCTTGTTTTCTAATGTGATTATAATGATACTTTAATGTTTACAGTGCCCGGAAACAAAATACGATCAGTCCTTTACCATTAAGGGTGGTTTATTTAAATATTTGATGAGTAATCCCTTAACAATTAGTTATTTATATACCAAGGTTAGTAGGTTTGGAAGTGTTCGAGATATTTTTCGTTTGACGTTAATATAATTAAAATAATATATAAAATTAATAGGCTTATGTTTTAGTCTGTTTATAAATGTTAAATTTACTATAATTTTTAGTTTTAAAAATAATTTTTAATAACTCAACTGTGTATCACTACAACATAACAACTTTTTGCTTAACGACTGGCAACAATATTTTAGACAATAATTTTCCACTTTTTCTACTAATATTTCTTTGCCCTAGGGCAGAAAAGTATTTTTTCTACGATCACTATCCAAAGTAGGTTTTTGCGCTTCGAAATCCAACCGAAAAGTTGACGTTTTCATGCGAACTGACATTAAATGACAGCTTTGTCGCTCGCCTAATTTAAATTAGCTATAATACAATAATATTTCTTTTTAATATTCATGATTAACGTAGGTATAGGCAACACATTATACACTACTTACGACAAATAATCAGTTTGTATATCTATTTCTTAAAAAATATGATCGTAGAAAACATTTTGTGTGCATTTTAAGCAAAAAGTTCGATGTCGCTTTGGACAGATTATATTATATATTATTCCTACAGAATGTCTTTAGATAGTAAATTTCTCACAAAAAATACAAATACACTCACCGACTTATAATTCGATCCATTCAAAATAATGATTTATTTAAAAATGTTCTAACTTTCAAATGCGGAGGGTAATTTATTTGAAGTTTTTAGCAACTTTTAGATAAAATACTGTAGTTTTAAGATTATTATTCGGACATCAAAAAGTAATTTAGTATACAGGGGAAAAGAGAAAACAATTTTTTCCTCTACTTTTGACACACCCTGTAGGTTAATTCTGCTAGTAGATCTGCACACAATTAACTTTATCAAGAAGACTGATTTGTTTCCAACACTTTATTTTCTTATTCACCCCGATATCTTAATTTGTTTGTGAAATGTGACGGTTTAAAGAAAATGCTACATTTTAGAAACGGTCATAATTTAAATGACGGTAGAGAATAAACTACAAAATAAGTAGAGTGCCTGTGGCCAACTCACAATATGACAACTGTCAAATATTCGTTACTTGGCAATTGCAGTTTAATTATCAGCATAACAAATATTCATTATCAGCATAACATCATGGTTTTAATGCCTACTGATGCAGCACGAGCAGTTGCTCTGGTACAAGACGTGTTACAAGGTGTAGCGTCCAATGAAACTGGTAGTTTTTCGAGACGAAGAGGATCTGGCAGACGACGTTCTAGAAATGTTCGAGATGATCGTTTTGTAACATTAAATGTTTTTGCGAGAAAGAAATACCACTGCTGTCATGACTCGAAATCGTTTAGAAGAAGTACGTCAAGTAGCTCTTGACGAAATAACGATTCGAAGGCGATTACGCGAACATGGATTACGCTCCAGAAGACTTGCAACTGGTCCGTAGTTACTTAGGAATCACAGAACAGCACGTCTTCGATTTGCCAGAGAGCATCAACTTTGGAATGTCGATGACTGGAGTAAGATTTTATTTTCTGACGAATCAAGGTTTTGTTTACGTTCTCCTGACGGCCGTGAAAGAATATACCGAAAAAGAAACGAAAGATTTGACCAAGGAAGTTTTTTCACAAGACTCAGTTATGGAAGGGATCGGTAATGGTTTGGGGCGGCATACGCATGGAAGCTCGTACTGATTTAGTCATTGTTGGCGGCGGAGCAATGACAGCTAACCGATATATTCGTGATGTGCTAGATCCACATGTAATTCCATTTGCACCGTTTATAGGAAACGAATTCATGTTTATGCATGACAACGCTCGACCACATATTGCGAGGATTGTATCTCAATATTTGGACGAAACATAAATTCAAAGGATGAACTGGCCATCACGTAGCCCAGACCTCAATCCAATTGAGCACGTCTGGGACATGATGGGCAGACGAGTTCATAACCGAGTTTCTTCTCCAAGTAATTTAAATTTTTTGAGAGATGCTTTGGTCCAAGAATGGGATCAGATTGACCAGTTGGAGATATCTAATAGAAGGTAAGCGACGACGCATTGAGGCAGTTATTCGCGCTCGTGGGGGAAATACCCGTTATTAATTTGTAATAATAATTAGTTTATTTGTTGTTTGATTTGTTTATAAAATTATGTATTACTCTGCTAAAACTAAATAAAAAAATTAAGAATGTTGCATTTTCTTTAAACCGTCACATTTCACAAACAAATTAAGATATCGGGGTAAATAAAAAACAAAATGTTGGAAACAAATCAGTCTTCTTGATAAAGTTAATTGTGTGCAGATCAACTAGCAGAATTAACCTACGGGGTGTCAAAAGTAGAGAAAAAAATTGTTTTCTCTTCTCCCCTGTATATGCGGCGAGTACTAAATTACTTTTAGATGCCCGAATAATAATCTTAAAACTACAGTATTTTATCTAAAAGTTGCTAAAAAATTCAAATAAATCAGCCTCCACATTTGAAAGTTAGAGCATTTTTAAATAAATCATTATTTTGAATGGATCGAATTTAAGTCGGTGAGTGTATATGTGTTAAAAAATAGATGTTCTTTAAAAATGAAATTAAAGAATTAAAAACACTTTTTCCACATTTTTCAAATGCATTTTTGTTATCTCCTATATTTATATCTTTTGCAATTTAGTCCAATGTTTGTATATTTGTTAGTTGCAGCTTTAATTAATAGTACTTTATTATGGTTATACAAGGGATGCTGATCATACTGTGCAATTTACAAATATATTTTTAATTATAAATGATTTGTAACACTGAAATAAGGTGGATAAAATTATGCAAATATTTACCGTTAGTGTTAAAATCATAGAATTTATTTGTGAATATTTCGACAAGGCAAAACCTTAAAAGATGACAGAGCAAAGGATATTTTAAAGGTGATTCATTAAATATTAAAATTTCGTACATGTCGCTTTGCTTGAAGTTCATGACCCGCATGAATAAAAAAACCAGGTGTTCCCACAATGTTTTATTTATCAATATTGCGTTTCTCGTTTACTTGTTACTCTTGTAGAAAATATATCTACACCTACATCATTTTCGGAACTGTTAGGCCGAATTAAACGAGAAACTACCAAGCGTGGGATAAAATATTATTATCTGCCATATAAATTGTCAAAATCCTTTCACGACAGTCCCAAAAAGAGAATGTTTAGTCCAAATTAGTACGAATTAATTTTCGATGAAAATACTTTATTAACGAGTTACTTAAAAACAAAAAAAAAACTTTGGCTGGGCTTAATTAATTAGAATTTTTTACAAAATATTTACAAAAATAAAAGATGAAAAGAATGGTGGATACATTCTTAGAAGATTTGTGGTGGATGATAATGATGAGGATCTGAATTTGAGTAACACCATACAAAAAAATCCAAGTCCTATACATAATTAGAAGCAAATAAAACGATTGTATGTTTAGGTACAGATTAAAATTAGGTTCCCACAAAGAAAATGATAAGCAAACCATTTGAATAGATTTTATTATGAAACACCCTCTTGGGAATATAATAATAATAATAATAATAATAATAGATCATTTATTAACTACAGCAGATGGGTAAATTGTATCAGATTTTTATTTTTACATAATATATATCACTGTAGGTAATTGGAAAGACTAGTTCAGTCGTGAATGAGAGTTCACTCTTGTTCTTCCACTAGCGCCAGTAAAATAATAAAATAGTTAATCAAATGACGAACAATTATTTTGAATAAAAAAATATATATAAAAAAGTATAGCGAAAAGAAGGAAGGAAAGAAAGGGAGAAAAGGGAAGAGAGTTAATATTACCGAAAGAGAAACTATTAAGAATCACTGAGACCTTAACAAAATCCCCTTGTAGGATCTCTTAAATGATCCTAGAGATTTTTGAAAAAATTTTGGGCCCATTTTAAATATTTTGTTAATACTGACAGCGGCGGCGTACGATATTGCTTTATTATGTGTAGGAATCCGCAAGATAGTTTTTTTTAGTTTTTTTTTTCTAACATTTAGATTACGGATATCCGTTCTGTATGTAAGTTTACTATGTAGATAAGGAGGCGTATGAGTATTATATAACTTATGTAGTAAACATGCCATATGCAATATTCTTCGGTTATACATTGTAAGCCATTTCGATTCTTTAAATTTATGAGAAATATGTTGATACTTGCGTATCCCAAAGATTAAACGATTACATGAATTTTGAAGTTTTTGAATTCTTCGAGAGTCAATACTATCTAAACATGGCCCGTAAACTACATCACAGTGATTACAGTGGGATAGTACCAATGCGCGGCACAGCATTTTTTTTAATCTAAAGATAAAAATTGTCTTTGAGAGTAAATCATTTTTAGGTTACTATAAGTATTTCTTAATTTAGTCGTGATGTGCTCCTTAAATCGCAATTTTGTATCTACAACAAGACCTATAGGTTTTGAGGTGTAATAGGTATTTCAGCACCCCCTATTATTAGTTGCGCGGTGTCCAAAATATTTTCATTGCCAAATATTAGAGTGCATTATTTATTAGGATTAATTTTCAAACATTTTGTATTACAAATACGGAATTTAAACTCAAAATAGGCTTTTTTTCTGCATTATTGGCAGTTGTAGCATAATTTTTGAGCTATTTACAGTAAGACCAATGCTGGGTACAATCGGGTACAATGTCAAATCGTACCCTAATGGCAGATATGAGGTAAACGATACCATTTTACATAAAAAGGTCCATATTTTGAAATTAAGTAATTACTAGATTCAATAGATTTGTATTCAACAAGATCTACATTGCGCCCTTTAGAATTATATTATTTTAAGTGAGTTTATTTTTTTGTCAAAGCATACATTGCAATATTTACATTACGTTTTTTTATTTCATAATTTTTAAGATCGATAGGTTTACAGGAATAGAAGCTATAAATAAATATAAAAAATACATAGCTATAGTTGTGTTGAACAATAAGTCAATTCTAAAAGGACCACGCAAATTGAGGAAAAAATTCGACCTCCATTTGAAAATGCTCCAAAAAAATCAATAATGTTCCAGGTCTCTACAATTCAAAAAAAGTCGCTGGGGTGAACCGATATAGACGAACTGGACTATCGCATCGGAGCAAACGAATTCAAAGAGTGTCGGCTACTACAAGGGATAGAAAGTTAATTATTTAATTTAATATTGGTTAGGTTATTTTAAACATTTATTAAAATTAAGAATATATTAAATGTGTGATAACAACATTTCGAAAAAATTAAATCTTTAAATTTCTACGATTAATTACATTAATGAGCAGATGTAATAATTCATAAAAATCAATAATGTTGATGAACAATGTTTTACAAGTATACTAAGTTGTATCCGGGATTAAAAATTGATGTAAATACCAGTTGCAAGATGTCTATTCAAATATTCTACTATTAGACCTAATTTGTTTTTTCGACAAATAAAATATCTGCCTCTGGAATCATTGGGATTAAATAATATTTTAATTAGTGATCAAAGATATCGATTTGCTCATGTTATTTAGCTAGTTTAGTTGACTTCCGACAAGTAACCCATTCATTTCAGTATTTTTCTTTCGAGTTCTTCAAAAATATGCCGAACTTTTTCTGCATTTGCGGTATTCCTCTATAGTTGATGTGTTGTTAAATACAAATATTTCTACCTATTTAACAAGAAAATAAATTTTTATTTTTAATTACTTAAATCAAAAATTACTTTAGAATACAATCATTTGAAATATATGAAAAAAGTAATTGTACCTATACCTCGTTGTATACCTAAATGACACTCCCCAAGGAGCATTATAATAATTATTCATTTTAAAATCGTTACATCAAAATACAAGTATATAAATAAATTTAGGAAAAATCTAGCAGATACTGCTTTTACCATAGGTATTGACAAAGTTATTTTTGTATTTAATATTCCTAAAAGTATCCATTGAAAGAATGTTTACGGTACTCACTAACCGAGAGGTAGTATTGCGGAACTATCACACATTTTATCAACTTTGTAAATATTTGGAATCATAAAATGTAGAGATATAAGAAAAGCCGCAAATACAAATGACGTTCTGATAAATCTTAGTGTGTTTTCGTAGAAGTCTTGACGACATTTCTATTCTTATCGGTATCTTTTTAAAACCGATATTTTGCGGTAGGTGAGAAAGGTTTAGGTTCGATGTGGTTTTAAATTCCAGTCTAAACTTTCTAAAATATAAAAATTATCACATAACATTTGAATTGATAAAACGGATACCTAGGACAATGTTTTTCGACGACCAACACCGATAAGAATTCGCTCGCGTCTCTCTAGTATGCAAAGAAACCATGAGCGAGATTTATATATAAAAAAAAAAAACTTAAAATAATTTACCTAAAATGTGCCTTTGGGAGACAACTCGACCTTATTAAATTACAAATTTTGTGCGAATTAATCACAATTCTTTAATCTGAATGAAGATTAATAAGCGTTTAGTTCTAAAATATTAATTTTTAAATTAACAGTATTGTAAGGATAAAATTTGTTAAACGAGGTAGCTATCGTTTGAAATTATCGAAAAATGTGCCATTAGTTTCTAATTTTGATAGCCCGGTAGTAGGCATTAGACTGACGGTTGCATAGTATCCTTTGATTTTTTGATATTTCACTATTTTAAATGTTGATTTTCGATATATTGTCCTTTGGATCTAATGAATTTTGGATCTATTGTTCTTTTCAATAAAATGTTATTCGCTAAAATATATCTTCGATCAAATGTATTTTCGATCAAATTCCATTCGATAAAATGTATTTTCGATCAAATTTCCATTTCGATCAATTTTCTGCCACCCATATAATGCTTGACATTCTATATGATACTCTTCACAGTTAAACAAACCCCCTTTTAACCCCCCTATTTTTAGTCAGACTTTTTTAAAAACCAATAGCTTCGTTCCATTGCAGAGCTTGATTTTTCCTGAAAATTTCAAGTTGATATTGTTTTTCGTTTTTTTTTATTATTTTTTTTAAGTTTCAACCCCCCTTAACCCCTCCATTTTTAATAAGATTTTTCAAAATTAATAAGCTTTGTCCCCTTTTAGAGCTTGATTTTTAATAAAAATGTCATGTTGATATCGCTTTTCGTTGTTGATTTATGATTTTTTAAATTTCAACCCCCCTTAATCCCCCTATTTTTGATCAGATTTTTTAAAAAATCAATAAGCTTCGTCCCATTGTAAGCTTGATTTTTCCTGAAAATTTCAAGCTGATATTCTTTTCAGTTTTTGTTTTATCATTTTTTTAAGTTTTAACCCCGTTAACCACTCCATTTTTGATTAATTTTTTTTAAGTCAATTGTTAAATCATTGCAGAGCTTGATTTTTCCTAAATATTTCAAGTTGATATTGTTTTCTTTCTGATTTATGATTTTTTTTTTTAATTTAATTTACCAATAGGCTTCGTCTCATTGCAGAGCTTGATTTTTCCTGAAAAGTTCAAGTTGATATTGTTTTACGTTTTTAATTTATTTTATTTAAAGTTTCAGACCCCCTTAACCGCACCATTTTTAATCAAATTTTTTTTTCAAAACTAATTCGTACCCTAATAGAGATTGATTTTTCATAAAAAATTTAAGTTCATATCATTTTTTGTTTTAACGTTATTTAAAAATTGATGAAAAGGATTTTGGTACATTTTTAAATTTGGATGAATATTAAAAATTATAATTTCTTGAAAGTAAACCTATAATACTCTTCACAGACTACCCTGTGAAAAGTATAATAATAACATCGCGAAAAACTTTTACACGAAGAATTTTGTATTCCAATCCTAAATAACAGAAATATACCAAAAAGTAGAAAAACAACATCCTATAAAGTACCCTTAGTGGCTTCAACTATGCTTAAAATCTAAATCAGCTTTCTGGGGCACCTGAAAACCCTCTGTGTCGCTTTTTGCAGTCAGATAAGGGACCAATAGATACGCTGCTCTCAAATAATATTTGCATATTTTTTTGTGAGCTCTTTTTTTCAAATCAATTACTTAATTATCTATTAGATACCGGATAGTATGAGCCACTATTTGTAAACAACTACCCACAACAGCTCTGCTGTTATTCAAACATTTTTCTAATTAATAGGTAGGTAAAGTAGGTAGGTATTTTGATTTTATCATTCAGCCAAAAACAAGGACAGGCAAAGCAAGAAATTACTTATCAATTTTAAATAATTGAAGTAAAGAATTGAAAAAATAAAAGATTCTGATGTCAAGATTTCTTGTACCAACAACTGGTACATAATATTGTTACAACATTTTATTCTAACATTATACTTACGGTTTTTAATTTAAATTTTATAAAAACAGTAGGTACCTCTACTAGGTAGGTAGAATGATTTCAATTTTATCTCTTTTATGCAATATTGGTAATTAACCTTTCATTGGGGTTAAACAAAGTCGTGTCCAAATGTAGGTATTTTGTATTCCTCATTGTTTTTGTAAAAAAAATAGGTAATTAGTCTAATAAAAATAAAAACAATTAAAAAAAACAGAAACTATTTCCTTCAGATTACTGAATAAATACCACATATTTGTATAAAATGAAAGGCGAATACGACCCTCATAATATTGAATATCGATACAAATTTTTGCAACGTTTCTCCGGTAGACTGTACCTACCTACCTCAAGCCAGGTGTTTGTCCTTCTTTCTGCAAGAAACAGGATGTAATCGACAAGAACGGACAAGTCCGCAGCGAACGACTGCATATTTTCGTAGTTATATCAGTGTTGAATTTAATTAATATACGAGATATGTGAAAAATTAGCTAGAATAATTAATCAACTACCTACTTAGTTTTATTTGTAAGCTGAACAATCAATGAATTTAAGGAAAAATAGGTAGTAGGTAGGTACTTATATAAATTAAATTGTTTCACCCTTCGTAGGTACCTTGTCTGAATTAATTTTTGAGAAATGTCAATGAAAAACGATTATTTTTGATATCAATGAAAAATACGATTATTATCTATTATTTTAATTTACTTTTGTTTACATATTAGGAAAGTTTATACTTCTTGAGGACCTGTTTTTTGTTTCTTCATTTTCACTAGTTTTATTTATATTTATAGCCTAGGACTGACTCTTTGGCCTAGGAGTAAGTAGAAACTAAAAATAACTATTCCTAGGTAGATACCTAATATCTAAGTGCCTACCTACCCGTTTAGACAGAAAATAATAATGTTTTTGAAGATAACCTACGTACTTAGGTAAATCAAAAAATTGCTAGGTAGTCTGTAGCCCTCAAGGAGCTTTATCTTGATTTTTGTATTCTTTTTTACTCATGTTTGAATCTAACTCGGAAACTAATTATAATTATTCATTTTAAAATCAATATAACAAAATACAATAAATAAATTTGGGTAAAATTCGTCAGATATACTTTTGCCAGTAATATTTTATTATAATATTCAATATATTTCGGTCATTTCATTATACCTAGTTAGATTTTTAACCATTAATATTAGCCTAAGAAGATTATAAAGCTCTTATCTTTAACTTATTTATTTTTAAGTTTTAATGAAAATAAAAAGCTGGATAAAAACTTACTTGATTGACTTCGCTCAAAGAAGCATGATTGTTCATCATAGTATTAATGTCGTTATTTTTCGACAAAGAATTATTACTCAAAGTTGGAGTAATAGTTGGGCTGACTTGATGAATATTCACACTATCTTTAGAACTCTTAGGGGAAATTCTGGCCGGGAAACTCAAAGTTTTCGTCCACTGGGTCAAACTACGTACCATTTTGCACTAAAAATGTCACTGAGATTTTTTTTGTCTTTTAAACTAACTAGTCGAGACTTGTCATAAATGTCATATGCCTCACCGATGCACTCACACTTCTTACGGAATCCTTGAGTGAACTGTTTTCTGTTTTGAATTGTTCATCGAGTTTGTGCTCAATCGGCCTTTCTGTGGCCTTTCTCCCACTACTCATTCTGAAAACAGCTGTTCCTTGTGAATGATTTCAGCAACGGTGTTGCCAGGTGTGTTATTTGGTATGGAGACGACAGATATTTTTTCATATACTTCTCAAAACGAAAAAGGCCACTTTTAAATACATATATCGATATGTTTTAACTGGAATAAATTACTACTATAATTGTTTTTTCTTTATGTATATTGGACTTCTAGAAAAAATATTATAGTTTTTTTTGTTGTATGTAATCGATGTTTATTAGGTACACTTTAGGTTGTTAATAATTATTAGTGCCACTTTATTAAGTAGACTTTACGTTTTTAATAATTAGAGGCACTTTATTAAGTAGACCTTACGTTTATAAAAATTAGTTTCACAAATAAGATTTAATAAAAGAATGAAGTGGATTCTTTTTCATTTTGAATAATTCATTTGGGTAGATAGGTACTCAAAATAATTATTAGTTTAAATTATTCTCTGAATTATATTATATTTTAAAATGGTGGGCTCTTCTAGGAATATAAAATAATAAATACTAAGTGCCCCAAAATTACTCTGCATTTCATATTATCATGTAACGTTTATTTATTTTAAACACTTTATACTTAATTTATATTCACTAAATATACCAATATATTTTACAACTTAATTTATTTAAAATCAAACACTTTCATATACTAATTTACTTTTACAACATTTATGTTAACTGATTTATCTCCTATCTGAAAACTGACTTAAATGGCAAATTAGTCCTGTTAAAATACAAATGTTTGTATTACATACATATGTTTACCTCGGTTCACCTCCTTATGTTATGTTGAGAATGGGGTGTTAATACACTGCGACCTAAAAGATCTATTGTGCCCCCTCCTGTCGCCAATGCACTAAGGAAATGTCTTAATGCCTATAACGACCCTTCCAATCCTATTTTCTCAAGGAAGTGTAGGATTTGAAGTGGCTTCAAGTTAGGTAAATCTCCCTCTTCTATTTGATATCCTCCTAGATATGGTTCCCTTGGATTCTGGAGTGCTACACATTCAGTTAGGATGCGAATGGAGGTATCGTCCTCCTCCTCACAGAATCTGTACTCACTATCCTCTACTATTCTCAGTTTACTTAAGTGTCCTTTTAGTCGGCAATGCCCGGTAAGGATCCCTGTTACAATACGTAGCCTGTTCTTGCTCAGGCAGATGCAGGCTTCCGATCTTTTCTGGTTATATTCTCCTAGAAGTATCTTGGCATGTCTCAGCCCCAAGAGATTGTTCCATTATCGGTTCTTCTACTGCCCAATTCTTTTGTAATCTCTCCTAATATTAAGTTACTGCTGATACCGCAGAACGGCTCAGGTCCTACAAAGGGCGTTTGATCCCCTTTCCTTGCAACACTATCTGCAATCTCGTTACTTTATTTTTCTCGCCTAGCTCATTCAATTATTCTAGGCATCTCCAGACCATTTTTGAGCTGATTACGTAAGAACTCAGCGCTTTGATGGCTGCTTGACTATCGGGCATGATGATCTCTTGTCTATGATAGTTTCTCTCGATATTAAACTGGATACACTTCTCGATGGCGTGAATTTCCGCCTGGAAGATGCTTGGGTATTTTTCCAAGCTTTCGGAGTGCTTGGTTCTCGGCCCATACACTCCTATTCCAGTTCCTTCTATGGTTTTTGGAGCCGTCCGTATACCACTGAATAGTACGTCTTTCGGTTGCAAGCGCGATGGATTCTTGGCTCCATTCTTTCTTGCAGCCCAGCTCTGTGGTTTTGAAGTTTTACACAAAACTGTACTTCTTTAGTATTTCATCCTGGGGCATGTCTCAGGTATATTTAGTCCTGAAGCAAGTAGACTTTCGTCTGATTACTCCGTTCCTAATCATTCTATATCGTGTCTTTTTGCCACATTCTCTATCATCAAATGTAGAGGGGTGAGGTTTAAGATCACCTCCATTGCGGCCGTAGGACAGGTTCTTATTGCACCAGTAATACAGACACAGGCTAATCTTTGTACTTTTGAGATATTAGCTCTCGTAGTAGCTAAAGTAGTTCTGTTACTCCAGGCTATAGCCCCGTAAGTGAAGATTGGTCTCACTATTGCAGTATACATCTATTACACCTATTTGTTTACCTCGGTTCACCTCCTTACCTAGGCCAATATTTGTTTGTCTATTAGTTAAAAAGAAAACGTCATGATGGGTCCCTGGCCAAGAAGCCTGTCATATATCGGTTTTCTGGTTATTGTTATCACACCTCTTTTGTTTGAAAGAAATGTATTTATTTATACTTAGGCACACACATAGCGACTTTTGGGACTTTAACATAGCGTTTGACTTTAATACCTAGTTAAAGTTTATTTAAGACTAAGTTAAAGCAAGTGCCTGCCGCGCCTTCTAAAATGTGTTTCATATAATTACATGTGTTCAGACGTAAACAGACCGTTTTCGGATTTGCTGCTTGCTGACTCTCGCTTGAAGTCGGTCTAGGTCTCACCTTCCCAAATGGTACCTGTAAAGGAACCATTTAATATAGCGTTTAGGTACTTCACAAATATTTTGATCAAGTACAACAATGGACAAATTTAGAGTGAAAATTAATGAGGTTAAATTAGCTTTCCCTTATCCTGATTCTTACAAAGCATGTATTGTCTAAGTAAGAGGCTGCGCAAAGTATCGGGGATCCTTACCAGGTATGGCCGACTCAAAGGACACCTTAGTAAACATGGACTGATATAAGATAGGGAGAGCAAATTCTGCGAGGACAGGACGAGGAGAGCAACAAAATCAATTCATATTCTTATTCGTGTGGCACTATAGAATCCAAGAGCACTATACCAATTAGAAGAGGGATATCTGCCCAGATTTAATCCACTCAAAATACTAAAATTCCTTAGGAAGAAAGGAGTGAAAGGGTGGTTATAGATGTCAAGACTTATTACATTGCTGCCTTAGCGACAGATGGGACACAATAGATCTCTTAGGTCACAGTGTATATGTGTACTGTCAAGACTATCAACACTCCAAAGTCTCAAAACAAATTTCTTCTACAAAGTTATACCAAAAGCCACCTATCCAATTAAATGTTGCATTGCAGCCAGGAAGTCAAATCTCGGAATACAAATATTCGTTTAGTGAGGGTACCGTTCATGAACGATGATTTCTTTATGTCTGCACTTATTATAATAAATCGTTGTTCATAGCGT
This sequence comes from Psylliodes chrysocephalus, assembly GCA_927349885.1. NCBI lineage: Eukaryota > Metazoa > Arthropoda > Insecta > Coleoptera > Chrysomelidae > Psylliodes > Psylliodes chrysocephalus. The sequence goes on along the minus strand of OV651822.1, from coordinate 25,120,860 downwards.
CACAAACGGTACGCTCACTAAACAAATAATAAATTTCAAGAATTGACATATCATAATTCGTTCTAAACAAAGAAATAATGATTAAAAAGGATCGTTTTTGTGATAAGAACCTTCAAAGACTCGAAAATCATCCAATAATATTGTCTGACAAATTAAAGATATATAGAGAAAACCTCAATGGACTTAAAAAGACCTCTTCCTTACAGATTTTCAGTGTATTTAATGATTTTCTTGTGTACTTTAGTTAAGTTGGATTCGATATCAGTGTCAACTGTTTTAAACAATGATTCGTGTGATCTGTTTCCAAAATTCGCAACCAATTATTTAAATATTACAGATATCAATGTAATAATATTTTTAAAATGTAGGTAAACTGAGCTTCCTCTTAGATCGTATAGTATTTACTGATCATGCGGCTTATGATCAGATTGCATTAAAAAGCTAAAATTTATAGCTTCCATGCAAATTCCATAGAGATTTACGTAAATCTAAAATAAAAAATAAGAGAAAAATAAGTCTATATTGATCATATCTATATCATTTTATTTAAACAAATTTTGTACAAGTATTAAAAATTAAAAAAAACCGACTTCAAAATCGTGCAGATGCCATCGCCACATCTTAACCAAATTTATAGGTTCCCGCCTTACTAACAAAAAAGACTCCTAGAAATCGGACAAGGTGGTAAAGAATTATCGCTAAATCTACATAAAAATTGAAGAGTTTGAGGATTTTCTGATGGATCCAATTATTAGATTTTCACCAAATTTATATGAACCACCTCTGAAGTACCTCCTTTTCAACAAAAGAAGAATCATTGAAATCGGACAAGGTGGTAAAGCATTATCGCTAAATATACATAAAAAATTAAGAGTTTGAGGATTTTCTCATAGACCTTGTTATTAGTTTTTGACCAGATTTATATGGGACCACCCCTGAAGTACCCCCTTTCTAACAAAAGAAGAATCATTGAAATCGGACACCGTGTTAAAGAATTATCGCTGAACATATATAAAAAAATATATACCAACGAATTGAGAACCTCCTCCTCCTTTTTTGAAGTCGGTTAAAGTTAAAAATATACCGACAAATTGAGAACCTCCTCCTTTTTTGATTTAACTTACAATTTTCTATATGTAAACGTGACAACACTGTGTGAAATTATTCTAGGCTCCAACAAGTGGCAGTAGGAGGAATCAAACCGACCGTCCTCTAACGTATTTACCTCTTTGTTTTGATGAACCACTTTGACGGTTGGGGTTTGAATTTGTACCAGCTTGCAGTATCTTGCTGATACATGCAAAATCCTGCGTAAACAACACAAAACAACAATGTGAATGGTTGATTTTATACCTATAATGATTTGAGGACGAGGTATACCTACCTATCTACGGTTGTATACATTCTGTTGACCTTTTCTATAATTTCGTTTTATGTTGCAAACGTTTCTAATGACTATTATTGACTACCTACCCATTTATTGATTAATTTATTTTAATATTTAAAGACTTACAAACGAGTATTATACGGGGCGACAATTTAAAAACTTACATACCAGAAAAGTAAAACTTAATTAGAACAATTTATTTTGGAGTAGAAATAATAATAAAAAAAAATATATGAAAATATAATAATCCCCAAATTATGAAAAATACGCCCCCATATCCCTAAAATGAAGAGAAACCAAAGAAAAATTGAAAAGGCTGACAATTGAAGAAAAGAAAATGTGAATTCATCGACCAGGGATCGAAAGACTAGAGACGTCTTCGCCTCTACCTTACTGTTTAAGAATAGTTTCAAGATACTCTTATTTTCAAAATTGTAATGAAAATTATATTTTGAGGAACTTTCCTCTTTTAATGTCATTGTTATAGTTTGGAAGTTGATAAATTGTGAGTATTTTTGATTGATGAATTTTTAATAAATTTTTAATAATGAATAAATAGAGCGCAGATTTTTTTACAAAATGATTGAATTTAATAGATTTTTTACGGGAATTGTCAAAAAAAAAAAAGAACATTGTGAATATAATATATATTAGATCGCAAATGGAAATCCGAAAGGTCAAAATTATCTGAAATATGTTGTAGAATAATTTGAAAATTCGGAAACAAATCTCAAAAATCCCCCAACGAATTATTAACAGGCTCGACGAGAGAGGGGTGGGGGTAGAGGGGGCAAATTCCCGGGGCCTGGCAGCTTCAGCTGAAGACGTTTTTTTTTTTTAGATTTCACTAAGGATCTGATTCTGCTTGAGGACCTTTTTTTATGATTTTATTTTTTATAAAAATGCCCCAGGGCCCACCATGGCTCTCGGCGGCCCTGATTATTAAGACCATCCCCGAACCCCGAAGGTAAAAACACAAACTTGGAAATTTAGAAAATGCCTTTTTTTGAGATTTGTTTCCGAATTTGTAAATTATTCTAAAAAAAGAGATTGTCAATGGGAAAGCAATTTGTCTGGACTTGAAGCGGAGTGGACTGTGCATAAAGAGATAACTCAAATTAATTTTAATTTAATAAGAAGAAAAAAAACAAGATTATAGAAAGGCAGAGCAGAGCAGATCATTAAGCAGGAATCTGAATAGAAGACAGTTGCGAGCGGACAGGACTGTGCCGAAGGAGGAAGATACATTATAAATTAATAAACTTTTTGAGTACATTTTTTTGGTGTCAAAATCTATACAGGGTCCCTAATATTTCATAGGGACAGTATTGCTATTTCTTAAATAGTAACAGATAGAAAGTTGGTCAAATTAAGCAAAAGTTGCACAGTTTTGTGCCCCCTTAAAATGACGTCAAAAAAACCTTTGATATCTACAGGAAATATCGGACAAAAAATGAATAAATTTAATGAAATTATAACTTTCATTTTTGTCTGATATTTAGAATCTCCCTGTAGATATTTTGTTTTTAAACCGTTAAAGAAATAACAATAGTGTCCCCGTATATTTGTAATCAGACCAAATATAAGAAGTTTTGGAGTTAAGAAAGGTGGAAGTTAAAATTTTTTTGTAGAGATTGATGAGGTAAGTTTTGGGTTTAATTTTTATTTTCTTTGCTTATCAAAATTATAGGTAAGACCAAAGTGAGTGAGTGAGTGAACACACGTTGTAAGACAAAAAAAAACAAACAAATAAATTACAAATGTCATATTTTAGTACAGAATTTGCCCCACCCCCCCAATATGAGTAAGATATACCTATGCCAAATGAAAGATATCGGCAAAATCATTTGTTTTTGTTATGACTTCTCTCAATTACGTCCATTCCGAATTATATCATACTACATTTAACGAATCATAGGTTTTTTTGGCTTAACTTTCGTTCAGCTGAAATCAGCTATGCAGAAACTGTTATCATGAGAACAATTGTGATGGTAATAAGTAAACAAAAACGCAAATCCCATAATGATAAATTGCGTAGTTGCCAAGTGATTGAGGATTTAATTTAACTTTAGTTTAGCTGAAGTCAGTTATAGATAAACTGTTGCTATGGAAACGTTTGTCATGGTAACGACTAAACAAAAGTACAAATCCTGTGGTTAGGAAATACGTAGTTGCTAACTTATAGATGATTTAATGTTCACTTTAGTTTAGCTAAAATCAGTTATGGAAAAACAGTTACTATAGGAATGCTTGTAATGGTAATAACTAAACAAAAAAACAAAATCTTGTGGCAATGAAATGTGTAGTTGTCAAATTTTTGACGATTTAATTTTTTTTTTGTTATAAACGGACGCTTACGCGTAATCTTTCTGAATTTTAACTCCAAAAGATATTCATCTTCCTGTAAATTTTTTTTTTTGAAAAATCATGTCATGTATGTGTTACAAATATCTTTATTTATATTCGTTTTAATGTAACTGAGGTATTAATAATTATAATATTATTATGTTTGTCCTATATCTCGGTCTTGGGACATTGGACCAAGTCCTTTGGAGGACATACGTGGAGCCTGTAGCCAACAGGTAGAAGGCCCTTTCACAAGGGATACACGTAGCGGATACAATCCTCAATTGCATCATATATACCCGGAGATTATAATTGTTTTTGTATTATTATGAAGTAATCTATATACAAATACGCAAAGACAAAATAGTTAAGTACCATTTTTTCTTCTGTTTCTGAAGCGATTTTCTTTTTTTTTTTTTTTTATTTTTGTTTAGTAGCTTTAGCATATTTTTCCTAGCCTTAGATATACGAAATCCATTGATCCACAACTATGAATTATGATTCACTAATAAAATGAGCCTATTGCGAACATGAATACCTTTTAATTTTAAAACGACATAGACAATATTATATGGACAAATAGAGTAGAATACTATAGAGTAGAAGAAGAGAGTGCCTGCTTATCAATCAGAATCGGTTTAACGAAAATGTGTTTCATATCAATAATTGAGGGTTTTTAAATTGTTATTTTATTGAATTTATTTTTAATTTAATTATAATGGTATTGAAATATGTCAGAAGTACCTACATATAAAAATTTGTGATCTCAGATAAACGGTGAACGAATGTATAAAAATAAAAAAAATGTCAATAATTTCGACAACTGGGCAAACACTAGTTACTATTATTTACCTGTAATAAGCACTACAATAACATATTATAAGCACTAGCCTATTATATAGATGATATAACTTGAAACGGTCAGGTAAATGAGATGAGTCGTAATAAAAACAAATATTATCCTTAAAAAGATCTTTTAACTGGTATATAATTTATCCTTATTTTGAGTGAGGCAATTTCCCATACATTTCTGTCCATTATCCATTAAATATAAAACATCAATAGGTAGAGTATAAAAATGTTGTGGATCAAATTCCGCATGTATACAAAAAATCAAAGTGTGTTTCATTTTAAATTTTCCGAAAAAAAAAAGCTTGAATTTATGAATATTCCAATATCCTATGTGTCCGCCTTGTATATATAAAAGTATATGACCTGAGACAATTTACAACCTATTACAAGAATATGGTTATATTATTAGTTCACTTATTTCATTTCTCACTAGTATGACAGTGACAAATAGAATTTATGCAAATTAAAAAAAAATGTTAAATACATTTTTACTTCCCGAAGTGTGTTCTCAATTAAATTTATTTAAACATGTATAACTGGTCTTCTAATACTACTAAAAACGTCAAATATACAGTGCCATCCATTTAAAAAAATGATGTGATTGATAAGAATTTTTTGGGACGACTTGTATAGCTTATTATATTTGACTGAACTACCTCATTAAATTTCTTTGCTCTAATAGTTATACTCATCTCAAATAAACTTTCTCTTTAAAACTGTGATTATCCTCTTAAATAAAGCAGTACTATAACTATTCTTCTAGGATAAGTAAATAAAATTATTGATTTCTCAGAAATATATACAAAAGGTAGCGGTTAAAGTAGTACCTACCTAACTCGAGTTGCATTAATAACCTGAATAAATTTCTATTTCAAAAATATGCAGCCATATCAAAATACACCTTAATTTATAAACAATAGATAGTTTAGAACTTTACTACAGACATTGTCATGTTAAATTCCATTGTTTGAATGAAACAGAAGAATATACAGAGTGACACACCCTAATACTGGTCTTCGTATTACAGATACAAATAGGGAAATTTTTAACTAATAGCTAACAGATCATTTTCTAATTCATAATCGGTAAAAACCTTGATTTGCATTCTATTCTAATATTATAATTATAAAATTATACAGGGTTGGATCAAATTGGCGGAATACACAGCATTCATTTCAAGCGGATTTCAATCATTCTGTTTAAATTATTCAACGGTAATATGATAAGTAAGTACAACTATTATCGATCAATTAACTCTAATGTTAAGAATGCCATTGTATACCTACTAACAACTGTTTTGTTTCTTTGACAGCGATTAAAAACGTGCATTCTTTTTTATTTTTCAATACGGAAGTATTGTGCACTTCACTTTATATGTCAAAGCTCGTTATAATTTAATATCTTCTAATGACGTTCATTATGATTCGTTTTGGAGCAATTTCACAAGAACAAATAACAAGAATAATACCACATTCGGCAAAACACATGAAATTGTCAAAATATAGACAATTTATGGAGTTGTGTCATGTCCAAATTATGATCTATTAGAAATAACTCAATTGCAAGATATATCAGATATAAAGGATTGAGCTTTTAATATGAAAAAGAAAAATGGAAAAGATTACAAAGACTGCAAAGATGATTCAAGAAAAATATTTTAGTACATATGATCTTTTTGCTGATATAACTTTTAAAAAAAGCTTGTGATGCAAAAAATAGTAAAAGAAAAGAATTCTAAGTTCTGTCAGAAAAAATGAAGATATGATATGTAGCAACAGAAAAGAAAAATATAATAAAAATGGCAAAATTGTAAAATACAGACGAACCCGAAGGCGTACAAAAATTATTCTTAAGACGGAGCTCCAACAGATAGAAATTAATACAATAATATATTTTTAAAGGCGGCACAGTAGTTAAAAAAAAGCAGACAACAAATGGTTAACAATAAATTATATTGATGAAAGTGTTTGTACTTTTTAAGATAATAATTTAAAACAAAATCTGATAAACATATTTTAAAGCCGCGTACTCACTAGGCGAACGAACAGGATCGCACGCATCCGTTCGGCTAGTGTGTACTAGAAACGCACGTGAACCAATGTATGCATTTTCTTTCGGCAGTGCAGTGTTCCTCCGGCTATCGGTATTTTCTTCCGCATGCGGTAAGCAATGTGCTAGTATACACATTACACGTAGACCGAATGCATTCGTTAAAAAATGTCTAAGCAAACAGTAGCTAGTGGCTTTTAATATTATTTATAAGTGATAATCACCGTTTATAATAATTCAGAGAATTGAACTATTATAATTATGGAATAATACACATGTTTTGCTATAAATCGATCTTTAAAATGGAAATGAATATCTTTGGAACCCAAAACATAACAGGCATAAAAATAAAAGATCAAAAATGGATGGATGTGTATCATTGAGGCCTTAAGTAAATTAGCTACTATTTTTTTTTATTTTTCCAATTTTGTTTATATTTTATTTTTAGAATGATCCGCGATGGCTCCAAGCTGCCTAGGTTAGGTAAGTAAGTTAAGTTTTTTTATTTGGATTAGAATTTGGAATATTTTGTCACGCGCGTTTTTGTCCAGCTCTATTTTGTCCTGCGCTATTTTGTCTTGCACTTCTTTGTCCTTGCAGTATTTTATTCTGCGCTATTTTGTTCTATCGCTATTCTGTTCTTGCGCTATTTTGTCTTGCACTATTTTGTCCATGCAGTATTTTATCCTGTGTTATTTTGTTCTATCGCTATATTGTTCTTGCGCTATTTTATTCTTAGCTATTTTGTATTTGCGCTATTTTGTCTGCGCTAGTTTATCCTGCTGCATTTTGATGATTAAACAAATTTGAAAAATAAAATATTATTCCAATGTCCTCCATGGTAAAAAGGAACGCGAAATCTGATTTTTTTTAATATGAGTATTTTCGAGATTTTTTTTTCCGTATCCATAATGAAATGAACGCTAAATAACGTTTCAGTGTCGACTTGCATTTTGTCAAGAGATGAATGGCAAGCAATTTATTATTTTGATTTTATTGCATTGTTGTACAGTCAAATTGGGTAACTCTGGACTAATAGGGCAACATTAGACCAGACCATGAATTTTATTTACTGTTATCGTCTTAAAAGGAAAGATCCTAATATTTACAATATGACCCATAGCTAATTACAACTTAAACCTTGTCTGTAACAAAAATAAAAACTTAAATACAAATTAATAATTATAACTAATAAATGACCTACATTAAGGTGATTACAGCACACCCTTATAATTTTCGAATGATATCTCAAAAAGTATTTTTTTTTTAAATTTAAATTTTGGCAAAATAAATTAGGCAATAATATCTAGAATACGCATATTTTTTAAAGTTTTAATTCCTTCCAGTTTCTGAGAAAAAAAATCAAAGGGCTTTAAATTTTGAAATATCATAATGAAAATAAATGCATTCCTCAACAGCACTATTTTTAATATATTCCCGAAATTTGAGCTCTTAATGTCTTGTAAATGATTTTTTAAAATTCGCCAAAATTAGTGGCTAAAATGCCTCGTTAAGTGCTGCCTTCTGTTGTAACGCGACTGTAACTATCGTATCGTACACTCTCAGTCATCATTCGTTGCCCGATATGATTTACAACAGTTTACATCAATTTATTGTTTATTCCTTGCTTGCCTTATCTTCTGTTATATATTTTTCTTCTTTTCTTGCTTAGGACAAAAGTGTGTAAGTGTGTATGATTGAATGTATGTATTTAGAGTGATAATGCAATTTAAACTTATATAATATATTCCGCGACTGGTTGAATGGCAAGAAGTGCCCAAGCCAAAAAAAAAAAATACATCAATTTACACCAGAAGGTAGCATTTAACGAGGCGTTTTAACCACTAATTTTGGCGAATTTTAAAAATCATTAACAAGACATTAAGAGCTTAAATTCATGGATTATATTAAGAATAGTGCTGTTAAGGAGTGCATTTATTTCCATCATGATATTTCAAAATTTAAAGCCCTTTGATTTTTTTTTCTCGGAAACTGGAAGGAATTAAAATTTTAAAAAATATGCATATTTTAGATATTATTGCCTAATTTATTTTGCCAAAATTTAAATTTTTTTAAAAAATTACTTTTTGAGATATCCTTGTCCGAAAATTATAAGGGGGGTGCTGTAATCACCTTAAAACTAATATGGACCCGTAGCCTTTAAATGGTAAGAAATCAGTAATTTTTCTCGATGAAAATACTTTGGTCAATGTTACCCCAAATCCAATATAACTTTAGACCACACCCAAAAATATATTTTTTTTATATTTACAATAAATTTTATTTTTTTTAATTAAAAATTCATATAGATCATTTTACAGGAACACCACTAGGTACATCATTCAATATAATTGTGCAACAATAACAAATAAATTCAGATTTATAATAAAAACCTGGTCCAAAGTTACCCAATTTGACTGTACCACCTACTATAATAGTTTGTGCAACAAGAGTCGATATGATGGCCATATCGCACGAAGACGAAATTTGGGCACGACCGACGCCGTAGGCGGAGTGCTCAAGAGTCTGAGTGCGATATGGACAATCTACTCGAGTTGTACAGTATATTTTTTCTACGACCCACTAACAGAAATTTACAAATTAAAAAAATATTTTAGGTTATTAAGCGAAAATAATTAAAATTAAAATAATTTATGAATTTTAAAATAAAATAAATATGAAAGAAAAAAAAAGTCGCCTGCCGAAAATCGATCCCAGGCCTTTCGCGTGAAAGTCCATGCCTCTACAGCCACTTTTTCGATTTTGGTTTAAATACTCGTAATTAAAATAGTTTCATATAGTTTGATTAAAATTTATTTTTTTTTCAAAATATAATTCATATAAAAATAGAAATGTTATTATTTACGAGTATTTATCGATTCTACACAAAAATAACTCATTTTAATGTATATTTAATCTAAATAATTAAAAAATGTACTGACAATTAGTTTGACAGGATTGTCACTTATTTAAAATTTAAAAACAAATAGTAGGTGGATGTCCAAAATATGAACTGTAATTGGTGGATTTCATTTTTTGCAGTGTTCTCACTTCCTATACTGGATATGAAATATATTCGTTCAGTTGAACGCAATGATATACTTTTTCGTTTTGTAGTCTGTTCATAGATAAGCTAATATCCATGTGGGTGTAGAAAAAAACTGTTTTATCTCGAAAATATTGTTATGTAACACGAAATTTGACGCCCGTAAATAAAAAAAATTGTAATGACGTCATAATATGCCGAATATTGATGACGTCATAAATCAATATTTGGGATACATCAACAAATGAACAACTACGAATCAAAACCGACCTATCTGAGTATTTTATTGATAATTTTTTTTGAAACCGGCATTACCCAAATGCTTCAAAACAGTATTGAAAATATAAGAAATGTGTTAGGTACTTTGCGATTTTACAAGTAGACGTAGGGTTTGACACTATTGACATCAGCCAATCATTCTTATAATTTAAAAATTTAATTAAAAGATATAGGTAATCTTAATTATATTGAAATTGTATTATTATATAATTATTATTAAAGCAAAATAAACATTGGTTAAAACAGAACGTAGAAACATTTAATTTTTAATTTGATTAAAATTATCAATATATTAAGTTATTTGAAGTTAAAGTAATTTTGTATCCAGTGAATTTACTCACACTCAAATGGACCTCCCTGTAGGTACGCATCAACAATGAAAGAATGTACTTAGTCAATACGTAGAAGTATATTGAAACAATACTTTAATTTATAGGTATTTTTTGTATGGTTACAATTTTTTAAATTCAAATGCTCAGGTGACGTGTTGTAAGATTCGTAATGATTTTGTTTTTTAAGAACACCTGTATTCAATAAAACATTCTTGTGGAGAAATAAACAAGACATTTTAAACTTTTACAAAAAAAATACTTGATTATCCAAAATACTTCTTTATCTGAATAATAAAATATTGTATTGTGAGTCATGTTCGACCAGTCGGTCATTCTCTAAACCCTTAAGTCCCTCTCTGCCTTGTTTGAGCCTTAGAGGCTCAAATCTACCTGTTCGATTACCGAAAATATTTAAAGAAATAAGTTAATCCTCCGAAATCGACCCTAATGGGACGTCTCTGACCACTGTCGATTATCAATCTAGAATATGCTAGAACACAGTTGAATATTCGATGATACTATATTGCAACTTTTGGCGAAGGTGTCATATATTGTAGTATTAGTTAAGGAATTTAGTGGAAACATCGAGAATCTTCACCATTTGATATAAATGGGCTGTATTTTTATGACAAGGACAGTTTATTAACCGAATCGAAACATAACTGTGAGCCAGAGATAACAGGAGATGTAGCTACTAACAAATATCGTGTGGTCCTGGATAAGACATATTCTAAGGGGCACAGAAGGGTATAATATCTGCTGTTGTCATATGCCTATTTCATTATTCTCGTTTTGTTTACAAAATTATTTACATTTTTAAAAAATAATTCAACCTATTTTATTGCAACTGAACCCAAAAATAATTCCAAAACTTAGTCATGTTAGGTTTGAAGTGGCAACAGGGCTTACACCGGCATGGATATTTACGTTGTTCATTATAAGCGTACTGCGGTTTACACATTTATTCATGGATAAAAAAGTTGTATCTGTTGAAAATTCTTCTCTTTATCCCCTCTCTTACTTCTCACCTTTCGTCACTTCGCCGCGTCCCTACAAATAGAGCGTATTTATTGTCGAATTAATCTCGACATCGTGAATATTATATTTTATTAATTATTGGATATATCTCTGTTATCTCTGCTGTGAGCAGATCGATAATGCAGTAAATATCCACATAAAATAGTATTTTAGTGAGTGTCTATATAAATTAGTATTAAGTTCAAATAAAATAGTAATATAATTCTAGTGGAACAGTAATCTGCCAAATTTACGATCCAAATTTCGTCCGAAGTGCGAAAACTCTATAATAGGGCCAAGCAAGGCGGACATTGAAGGAGCTACACCAACTTACTTACCACCTATAATAAATAAATCAGGAAAGCTAAACGTAACAGTAAGAAATTCTGCGGCAGCGAGACTGCACAAAGCCTTGGTAAAAGGGAGAGTGGGTACAGGCATGGTTCTAAAGAAACCAAATTAAAGCTTCACGGAGAGCACTTCTTTTTGAATAAAGGACACAAGTGAGGTAAACAGGCCCTCCGAAGAGGCTGCGGCAGTGGCTAAACGCATATTATGCAGCAGCAATCGGTAAAAGTATCCAGGTATGGATAGAATATTTCCTGTCCTGCTTCAGTGGGCATAGGAGGAATTACTGCGTATAATTCAGATAATAAGGAGCGATTTGGAACTTGGATATATACCAGAACTATGAAGAAGGGCCAGAGTCACCTTTATTTCAAAACTAGAGAAAAGGTATATCATATATCATAAATCCTTCCAACCAATGAGTCTCACGTCCTTTGTATTAAAAGCATTGGAGAGGGCTGTTGATAATTATGTCAGAACAGAAATCATGGAGAGGATGCCACTCCACCACATCCAGCATGCGTATCGAGCAGGAAAATAGACAAAAACTGCCTGATGCTAACTGATGAAATCCAGGTTGCACTGACTAACAACGAAACGGTCGTGTGTGCCTTCTTAAAGAAGCGTTTGACAAAACGTCACACGAATCTGTCAAAAGAGCACTCGTATACAGAGGAGTAGATAGCACCACATCCAAATGGATGGATGGCTAATCTGCTATCTTCGAGAACTGCAGAGATGGATAGGGCAGGATATCATCTCCATCTGCACGACACGAGGATATCCCCGAGTTCTATCCCCATTGATGTGGATCCTTATCGTAGACGAAGTTCTATGCAGATGGACTGAACTCGGCATAGCCTGTCAAGGTTATGCTAACAACATAGTCGTTACTAGAGGCAAGTTTGAAAATATCATGTGTGATATAGTCCAAAGAGGACTAGAACAGACCAGAAGATGTTGTCGCAAGTTGGGATAGTACAAACCCCACCAAAACTACACTAGTAGCCTTTTCAATGAAAAGAACTCAAAATAGTCAAATTAGACAAGATAGATTTAGAATAGGAAAAAGAAGTCAAATATCTAGGCCTAATCCTGGACAACATACTTCTTTGGAACACACATGAGAAGCATGTAGTAAATAAGGCCACCAAAGTCTAATAGTATGCAGGAACTTTACTGGAAAAAGATGGGACGTAACCCGAATACTCTGCGATGGATGTGTACGGTAATAGTGAGACCAACCTGAAGTAACAAAACTAGTTTAGCTACTACGAGAGCTAACACGAGTATCTCAAAAGTACAAAGACTAGCCTGCGTTTGCATCACCGGTGCATTGAGAAGTGATCTAAAATGTCACCCCTCTACACTTAATGGTAGAGAACGTGGCAAAAAGAGAGATAAAAATGAACTGAAACGAAGTAATCAAACGGAAATCTATTAGCTACAGTTTTGTGAAAAACTTTATAACCACAGAACTGGACTGCAAGAAAGAATAAATCGTGTTTGCAACTGAAAGGCATGCAATTCATATACGGATGGTTTCGAAACCATAGAAGAAACTGAATTAGGAGCGTATGGGCCCAGAACCATGTACTCCGAAAGTTTGGGAGAATACCCCCAGCATCTTCTAGGCGGAAATCCACGCTATTGAGAATTGTATTTAATTCGACATCGACAGAAACTATCGAAGACAAGAAATTGTCATCATGTCCAATAGCCAAGCAGCAGCCATCAAAGAGCTGGGCTCTTACGTAATCAGCTCAAAAATGGCCTGGAAATACCAACAAAAAATAAATGAGCTAGGTGAGGGATATACAGTTAATCTCACTTGGGTCCCGGGACATAACGGGGTAAAGGGTAATGACTGTCTTTGTTCTTGTCTAGCAATGATTGAGGTTAAAACATCCTTTGTGGAACCTGAGCCGTTTTGCGGTATCAGCAGTAAAACAATATTAGGAGAGATTAAAAAAGAATTGGGCAGTAGAAGAACCGATAATTGGACTAAAACAGGCCAAGATACTTCTGGGTGACTATACGCTTCTCCTCATAACCAACACGCCATCTGGCGTATGTTGTGAGAATCGCTTTAAGGATTAGTTTTTTACATTTGGCGTTATTTATTGTGGTTTATTATTGTTTTTCGTTGGTTTTTGTGTTTGTTATAAGTAATCGTGGATTTTTTTTTTATAATGAATAATTATTATTGTTGTGTAGGTACCTCAGTGTTAATCATGGGCGAAAAAAAAACCTGAACTAAGTTTTCATATGTTTTCAATACCAGAAAAGTCCAAGGTTTTTTTTAACAAAGTTTTGAAATAAGGAACTGGTCGATAAGAGACAAATGTGGATTAGAATATTAAAAATGGGGAGGAAAGTTTCTAATTATATGAAGGTGTGTTATCTACATTTCACTAAAAGTGATTTCCTTCAAAAAGGTATAAAAAATGTTTAATTGTATGTAATCATTTTAATTTTTTATTTATTTATTTACAGCTAAAGTAAAATGGAGAAAATTAAAATCTCAAGCTATTGCTACCTGGAATTTTCCAGTTGTTTCTATTCAGTTACTACAACCAGGATCGTCCTCTAGATCTTCTAAAATAACAACAAGAACACAGACAATTGTAGCTGCCATTTCAAGCAATTTCAAAAATGAGGTAGTTAGAGTATCTGTGCCTTGTGAAAATGTTCTTGATATTGAAGCCTAGAAAGATAAAGAAGTAGCAAAAACCTAGATAACCTTACTTAACTCTCAAGAAATAGCTAAAACACATCAGGCAGGCCCTAGTTCTAGAGGAGCATAACAAATAGAACGAGGGAATTTTACTTATTTGGAGCCACTTCAAATCCTACATTTCCTTGAGAAGATGAGAGTGGAAGGGCCGTTGTAGGCATCGAGACTATTCCTTTGCTGTATAAGCGATAGAAGGAGACACAATAGATCTGTTAGGTCATAGTGTAATGATACTCTCTATGTATAACATAACAGAATATTTTGCCTTATGGTTAATTTGTCATTTTGATAATTTGAATAATTTATCTAATTTACGATTTTATTGCAATGATTATCGACCGTTTTTTACTCGTCTCCAAATATGTATAATGATAATCAACGAATTAGGATTTTATTTTTTTGATTTAATCTTTTCTGCTAAATCCGCTGCTATACCTATCTTAATTACCGGCAAGATATTATTAAATTAAAATGTAGAAACGGTTAATTATTATTTTTTTCTGATGTAGCATCTAGATTAAAAAGCACGCAATAAAAGAAATGGTATTATTAAACAGAGCACAAATACTAAGTTTTTATGAATGTAGTTCTTACATAAAAAAAACGGTTATTACTTCATGGTTTCTTACTCGATAATTTCCATAAATATGATTTTCACGCATTACACAAGTGAGGCGAATTTAATCTGATCTACAGTCTTGCATTATTAAATTGAACTTAATTTTCCTGTCCTATTTTAAAGGCCTATAATTTTGTATTCTTAAATGATTAGGGGCACTAAACTATTAAGGGTTAACTTTATTGGTGTTTATCTCCTGGGTCATAAAAATTTTGCTATCAATAATTTTCAAATGAACTATAGAATGTGAACATGGCACAGGTCTAATGGAAAATGACAGAATCAGTTTGTAGGATGCATAAACATAAAAAGTTCAATAAAATGAAAATTAAACATTTAAAATTTTTTATTTTTGTTTAAAAAAAGTTTAAATGCAGAAACTAAGTCAAAAACACAACCAAGAAAACAAACCTTGGTATTTATAAAGCAGCAATAACGTCCAACAAAAAGGCCTATGGATCTTCGAAAGAACAATACTATGATGATTAATGAGAGGAAGTGAAAAAAAGATGGCGGCGAGATCTCAATTTTTCTCTCCTATATGCAATTTAAAAATATATTTTTGGTAATATACATACAATGAAATTGGTTAATATTTCTAATATAAGGTTTATACATAATATAGAATCTTAATTATAATATTATTATTATTATTAATTATAAACCAAACATTAAATATCAATTTTGTTTCCCATAATATAAAGAAAAGAAAAATATAAAGCAAAATTTGTATGTAAAACAAAAAAATTGTCCGATTATAAAGGCAGTGTGCGTAAAATACGCATAGGTTGGTTCAAATCTTGGTCCAGGATCGATTTTTTTCAATTTTTGATTTCTCTTTGGAGCTTCAAAAATAGTTATCACTATTTTGAAATATTTATTTGTGAACTTCAAAGGGAATTTTTATTTATATAAAGCTCAAAAACTTTAAAGAAGTATATAACTTTTAATATGAAACCCGGTATATTAAAACAGTATGATTAGGTATAATTATGTATAGGTTAATTTGATTAGCAGTCAGAGGTTATATGATATAAAACAGTGTAGATTATTTTGTTTTATTTTTTAAAAAAGTGTTGCACTTAATAAATTTTCCAGTAACAAATAGTTTTTAGCATAAATTAATTTGAATAAATTACTCGGCACATTTTAATCCATAAAATCAAAAGTCAAGTAAATAAAAATGTGTTTGTTGAATGTACCTAATTTTTGTTAGTTACTGTGCTTTCGTATTTTATTTTAAACTTGTAATTTAAATAAATCTAGAAATATGAATAGTACTGTTATTTACACTCAATTTTTCAAGATTGGCATCGATAGAGATAAAGAAGAAAGCTAATGAACATAGCCTTATCGAAATTAGTTTTAACATTTTTAATTTAATCTTGTACTTAGTAACTTATTTTCCTAAGGTATCCATTTTGTCAAAGAATGGTGAAAAAATCGGTTTGTATCCGAAAATTGAACTATGCAATTTCCAGAAATTGCATATCTATTTTGTATTACTCACTTACTTTCATTCTATACCTAAGTTAGCGGCTACATATTTACTAGCAACTAACTTTACGTTTATTAAATATTTACTATTTGCAAACTGTAAGTTTTTTCACTTCTATTCGCTCCGTGCGCGACAGCAGCGCCAATTCGTTTTGATACTAATGGATTATTTCTGCGTATAGGAACCGTGCGTGAAATATAGAGGCAGCACTACTGCCGAACTTAGCCCTCTCTAGTGTTTAATTTTAGAATTAAATGGGGTAAACATGGCAAGTAAATAATAAAGGGTATTTTTTATAAAAGTCCCTAAAGGAATTTTCCGATTATTAATTAGGAATCAAATATCTCTGCTCCTAGACATTGAAATAAATTTTTTTTCTAGCATAAGTTAGGTACAACTGTCACTTTAACATATCCTAAAGGGAACGACAGTTTGACACATTATTTTATTTTTACTTTTTAGAAAAAATAAAATATTTTTAATTTATAGTCTATTTTTATGTATGAGAGAATATTAAAATAATAAAGCGTTCGTAATCCATAGGCGTACCACTTCTTTTAGTAGACAGTTAAAATATTTTTTGAAGTTATTCCTCAAGTATACACTTATATTTTCACCTAATTAACCTGCTTATAACTTCTAAAAAGGTAAAGGTAAAAAAGTGCAAACAATCGTGTATATGGTCAAAATGACGTAAAATGTGAAACATTATTAAAATCTGGACATGCATATACATTTTAAGCAAAAAGATTTAAATGGCTAAGTGACAATAAATTGTAAAGTTGTACCTTAAACAAGTGTATCCAATGTCAAAATATCGGTATTTAGTAACACTGAATTTAAAAGTATTACAATTACATTTAAAAAATGTAAATTAATAAAAAAGATTGATGATAATAATAATAATAATAATAAATCTTTTTAGCTTTATGTTAATCGAAATGTCATTCATCCACTGACGTTTATGAGATGTTCAATGATACATATTATAGATTGCTCACCCATCTATAAAAAAATTATGAAAAGCAGGTTGCAATGAGCCTTTCCTAGTGCTCACTAAATAGAGCCGTTCTAGCCCAAATGTGTTTTAAAATAAAATTTCAGCATTTTAATCTTTAGAAAAAGAAAATAATTAAAGTTTTACTTCAAGACATGTTATTATGTATTTGGAAAGTTGAGTTTCCACGTAGTTAAATAATATTAAGAGATCTAAACAAATTTTTATAACAGATGGATATAAATAATTTTAGACGACTATTTCAGAAATAATTTTACATAAAATATATAATTGCAATATGTAATACAATTTTGAAAAGGTAATGTAAACAATTTTGATATGAGGTATAAACAACTTTGGTAAGAGTTGTAATTGGACACTTATCTATTATTCTGAATAATGTTTAATGGTAATGTCACTAAAAAAATTTACAAAAAATTACTGGATTTTTAATAATTTAAAGTTTGTTGCAATCTCTTTTGACAGTAATTGCAATGTATTATTTATGATTTGTTTATTTTAATAATAAATGAGAAATAGTTAATAAATTGTAAAGAGGGTCGTGATATTTTTGTCAAATTGGACATTCTTATTTCATAACATTCTACATTAGTTTTAATCAACAGAATAAACCATTAATTATATGTAAAATTATATTTATATAAAATGTTCATTTAAATATGTAAAAATCTTAATGACAAGAAAACACTAAAGATTCTAATTTCTAAACCGGTTCTGTAAATGATTTCTTTACAACTAAGTGCTCAAAATTAATACAAGCTAGATAAAAAGAAAACTTTGCCCAGTGAAATACGCCTTTCGTCGCCTGATTTACATATGGATAAGCAATCTTTGTAATTATGTATATCATTGGCATAATTGTGCTCTGTGGAAATTTATAAAATTTCTTTACTATCGAATGAAATCCAGATTTCCAAAGTAATGTGTTTGTACATCCACGGATGCAACAAGTTTTTTCGATATTGATATTACGAAAATAATTCGACTTCATTTTATTAATAATTATTAAACAATAAATGCCGTATAAAACATTAATAAATACCCCCCATAAAGTTCACATTTTTGTCACCAGTTAGCGTTAAAGTCATGACGCACGGTCCCTATACGGACAAATGCAATTTTTAATAGAATTCGTAATTAAAAAGTATATATGTTGGTTTTAATAAAAGTATATGGATTTGTAAAACAAGTAAAACATTAATTTAATATTATTATATATTTTTATCGCTTAAATTAAAGAAAATTATGTATAATCAATAACAATCAATAATAAAATATAGGCAGGCAACAGTATTTACTGGAAAATGTATGAGAGGTTGCCTAAGTTTAATAAGTTGTCTTTGAAGAATCCAACCTATTCTGTCAAAATAAAAAAATACCATTAAATAATAGCGTAAAGTTAAAATGTATAAAAGAAGGATCGTTATTTATATTTTCATTTTTGTTTAAAAGAAAACAGAATGAATGATTAAAACTGGTTTTCCATCAGTAAGTCACAAAATTGCATTCTAGTCACATATAATCAAAGGCAGAAATCTTGAAATCTAGTCCTTGCTGAATGAACATTTAAGAATAAAGGGATATTAAAGAACATCGTAAAACGATAATTTATTGTTTATTTAAAACCTTTCAAGTTTCTGATGTCTACTATTTCCAGCATTACTGTTATTATTACAAAAATAAAGGTAATTTTTCTTCTTATTGTACACTTATCCATTTAATTCTTTGATTTAATTTCCACTTTGCTACTGAAATTTTTTTCACTGTTTTTTTGCTAGTATTTGTACAATTTTCAACAGAGCAACTCCGGTTGCATATTGTATTGTTTTTACCTACTTTTTTGAAAAAAAGTAAAATGTATACGTGTATTTGATATGCCAAAATTACAAAATATCGCCCTAAAATGCACGAATTATCCGCAGCTAGCGCTAGTATCCCGTTTGCTTCCCTTTCCATGACTTCGCACGGAGCGAATAGAGAGAAGCCAGTGAAACCAGTACAGTTTCACTGGCTTCATCTTTTCGTGAACGGAACAATTTCTGACTATTTGGAGACTTCTACACTTCTATATAATTTTCCGAGCAGGCTACATTTTTTCGCAGTCTGTTCTTATACAAAATTATTAAATGTCATAAATTTTGTATAAGTCTAGACCAAAGAGGTTAGAAAGGGTAGAGGTAACATAGGAAGCATTTGCCAAAACCGAAAAACTGGGTGGAAGGAGTAGGGAGATGTTCTGGGCCGGACTTAAGATGAAAAATTATAGACGTTTTTTGACTTTATTTGTTAGCACGATTCATTTATGATAAGGGCAATAACACTTTATCAATATATAACTAGTAGCTAAAGGCCGATTCCACCGAAGATTAAAATGGCATTGTCAATGTAAAAATGTCATTTTAATCTTTTAGTATTTTAAACTTCGTTTAACAAAACGGTGAAATCGACCCTAAGAAAAAGTTTATAAAATTATTGTAACAAAATAGCTGTTGAGATAAAAAGTTATCGAAACAGCCAAAGTACTTTTTGCTCGAATTACACACAAGATTTTTTCTACGATCACACCAAAATAAAATAAATAATTAAATTTTATTATTCGTTATAATATTTTAAGTTTATTTGACGAAAGCCTACATTGTTTTGGTACTTATATGCCGGTAATTATTTATGATTTAATTATTTACGGAAAATACTGTTCAATGATTTCAAGTATTGGGAAGTCAATTAATGGTTATTTATGTAACCAGTTACGAAATGCCTTATTTTGTGTAACGAGTAAATATTTGCGGGACGAGCGGAGCGAGGTCCCGCAAAATAAACGAGTTACACAAAACGGCATTTCGTAAAGTGTTTACATACAAGATCTTTTTTAATTTTGACTTATTTATAAAATTGTGTTGAAAAATGATTCACCATCATTCTTCTGTAGGTAAATATATTTTTTTTTTATAGTAATAATTAAAATAAGGAACATGTGCAGTGTTGCCGATCTGATTTTTGACATTACTTGCTGGAAATTATCCCTTAAGGAGTACGTCAAAATTTTACCCCCAACATTTCTGGGCAGTTTTAATAACGGTGTTCAATTATTTAAAAAACAAAACGCAATTTACAGCTTATTTGTTTTCTTTTTTGTTGTTAAACGTAATGTCATATTTTCAAATGTGAAATGTCACTATTTATTGCTTTTTTTCGATTTTTGGTTTTTTCGTTTTTTGGATTTTTCGAACTCAAATTTGCATGTTTACACTTTTAATCGTTAAACGGTCCAAAACGACGCCCTCCATGTGTAGAACTTTTTAAATGACGGTGTTATTCCAACGCAGTTTGTTTTGAGTTAGAGTAGCAATGTCATTTAAAAAGTTCCGCATGCGGAGGGCGCCATTTTGTGCTGTCTTACGATTAAGAGTTAAAACATGCAAATTTTGATTTATGCCACTTTATTACTGAGTGTGCGAAATGTAAGTTTCTTTTATCTCCGTCACTTTTCGTACTTTTATTATAAATAAAGCTTTTTACAACACATATTGGCATTTTCAACGTTAATTTCCAAAATTTAAGTCACTAAAATACCATATTAATTCTCGTTGACACATTAAATTTGGATGGACAACGCTCTGATATGTGATTTTCTCAACTGTGATTGGTGGGTGTGAATTATTTCGAAATGGGATTATGCGCAGTGTCTTATGTTCCATCTAAGGTTTATATAATCTAAGGTCTAGACCAAATACAATGGCCACTTAAATCCCAATTCAAAATTTTAAAAAATTCCTAGTTTTTACAATCATATTATAACTTTATACAAAAAAATATATTTTTGGTTGCTTGTACCGTTAATATGTTCTATAGTAATAGAAACTTACTTATAACATTGTATTTAGATATCCTAATAGAACAACCTTATGAACGTTTCTTTGGAGGTAATTATGCCGCGACATCTATTCTAATTGTACAGAACTTCATTAAAATAGCTCGAATGCTAGCGCTTCCTCGATCAATGAGTATAAAATTCTATATACATAAAGTTTTCTTTATTTTTAAATACATTTGGATCATTGCCAAATATAAAAAACTCGTGTTTCGGTCGGTTTTAAGGGATTATAAGACATTTTTGTTGTTATGACTGAAACTTTGTGTATATGTAGTATTCTTCCTACGCCAGTATTTTTTTAATACAAATTGTTGATTTCTATACTCATTACACTCACTAAGTCATTTAGACTTTTACATTTAATACAGGGTGTCCCAATGAAAAGGAGCCCGTTTCCATTTGATAAAATTTGGTTACAGTCACGGTACACAGACTAATGGTATGTTCCTGCGCATGCAGCTGACTGACGGTGACGTCCCGTGGGATATAGAATTATAAGCATTAAACGGGAGATAGTGTTTAAAATTCGATATTTTGCCAATTTTAGATTTTATGCAGTTACTTAAGATTTATTGGTTATTTTGTAAATTATTACATGCTTAATGAGGCCCGTGCACCTGGTGGAGTTCAGTTTCCTTTTCTTGCGTCTATGTTTAAGAGAAATCTCACAACTACTTTCCTCAAAGTGGATAAGGTAAATTCAATTAAGTTTGTCCTTTCTTCGATAAGAATTTAACCCATATTTTGTGGCATTCGGAAATATCTCCACCGCGCAGCCGGACATTTTAAAAATTAATTTAGTTATTCCCTGTTATATATAGGAAAATATTCTCACTACTAACAAAAAACAAATAAATTATTAAATTATTTTATACTATTCAATCGAAAAGTGTCAAAATAACTTGAAAGTTCTTCCCGCATTACGTCATGCACGGTTTGGACGAATTTTAAATCGAAAGGGTAGATATTAAGATAATGAAATAATTTATCTGTGGCGCAACTTTAGAATTATTGAGTGTTTGCAAAAATATACCGTGATTTATTCGTGAATCACCCTGTAACAGTAAATATTTTAAAATGTCCTTTTCTATGAATATCTGACCAAAAATTATATTAAACTTTTAGATACATTAAGTCTTTTCAGTTTGAAGAAAAAATAACTAAAATCAGCAATTCTCTACTTTAACGCCCTGTATCTCGAAAACTAGTCATAGTATCGGATTTAAAATTCATACATCCCAAAACGACATTAAAATTATTATATATTGAGAAAATGGTTACATTTGACGGGGGAAATTTTAGAATACAGGTTGTTCGTGGTTTTTGTACTTTTCTCGAATAGAATACCTTTCAAAAAATAAATCACCCTGTATATTTTGAAGCTTAAAGGTAGATATATTTTAGTGATATTACCTTTCCCAAAATTCAACTCATAAGTATAGCGTTTTGAATTAATCGTTAAAAAAAATAATTTTATGTTGTGGTTCTCTCTATAAAACACCCTGTATAAGAAATGTGTACTGTGCAATATTTTGTCGTCAAAATACCATATGGAGTGTTACTTTTTAAAAATATGCTTCTCTGACCGCACAGTAGAATTATTGTGATTTTACAAAAAATTACTGTCATACATTTGTGAATCACCCTCTAATTATACATATTTTTAATTGTACGTATGTACTAATGTCTTACTAAAACTCATAGTAATCGTGTGTATGCATCAGAAATTCAATATAGCTCGTAAGTTTGCAAATAAAAATTCCCAAAAACTGGGCAATTTTCAACTTTAACTAGTCATAGGATTAAATTGGGCCCATTGACACTTTTGGTTACTAGGTTGACTACAATAATATACCAGAGTTTCAGAAAATTTGACGGGTCGCCACTTTGCGTCCTTAACTCTTTCGATTTTAAAAATGTAATAAACCTCGAAAATATATCTACAATTACAATTAAAGTAATCGAGTTGATATGTGTAAAAAAAGTTAATTATTTTAATCTAATCAACCAATTATAAGCTTATTTATTTTAATTGTAACGCCACTGATGATTTTTAACTGTGTAAAAACTCAACTTTTAGTTTCCCTACTTGCCTTGTTAAACCAAATAATATTTCAAATACATTTAAACGCGATGAAAAAACAAAAAGATGCAGTTTCGCCTGTATTAAAAAATGTTTGCTTTGTTCTTATTGTCCCTTGATTATAATATTATACTCAGATATTATACTCAGCTGCTAATTAGATTACGAAAGAAAACTGTGGAAGAGAGCCGAGGAAAATTTGCCGCCAAAAGTGTTCTCTTTTACAAGCTTACAAGCCGTTAATTGTGATGCAAAGATATATAAGATTGGTTTTAGATTGGTTGATCATCCGCCGTATTTTCCGGATTTAACACCATCAAATTATTAATTTTCCCAAAACTTAAGAAGTACTTGAAAAGTAAAATTTTTTCGACCAATGATGAAGTTGAGAAATGGTTTACAGAGGGCTACAAATTCTTTATAAAAATTCTGCAAAATGTTCATTAAAAAATATTATGTTGAATAAATAAAAATTTTGTTTCGAAATATCATGGCGTTTTAAATGGTATTTATCAATACTACCTCGTATATTACAATTTTAAAATATAACATTAAAAAAATTTCATTTCTCGAATTCAAATATTACATAATATTGTAAAAATAAAATTGTTTTGTCTAATATGCACATAAATTGATAAAAAATGTTACTCAATAATTTAAATGCTGGTCTTAATTAATGTCATCGATAAGTGCAGATGAATGTCATCAGATTTGTTGCGAAGGGCGATAAAAAATAAAGAAAATCAAGTAAACAACGTTCCAAAAATTACTATAAAAAGTAAACGAGCTGGCAGTAAAATCACACTCAACTGCAGTTTACAATCATGAAGGTGTTAGTTCTTCTATCCTTGGCAGCTTTTTGCTTCGCCCAATCAACCTACAGTGATAAACATGTCACTGTCTGGTCTAATGGCGTCATCAGCATCCATGGGGACGCAGGAAAAGAAATCTATATCTACAAGAACATAGTCAACCCAAACAAAGTGAACGTGGTTCTAAAATCCGCATACGGACCTCCAAAGAAGATCGTAGTAGATGAAGCCAACAACATTCACGATGTTAACTTCAACACTTTGGATGCCCAATACTTCTCCATCTTCCAGAACTTGGGAAATGCCTACACCCAACACGATGTTCTGGTCAACCTTTTCCATCAACACGAAGGTTTAGTAAATGCCGTCCAATATCAAGAATTGTTGGAAACAATCCACCATTTGGTCCAACAACAAATTTTACATCAAACTATTGAAAACGTACTCCAAAATTACTTCAGTCAACAACATCAACAATGGGTAGCTGACTACATGACATACGTTCCCATTAAAGAACAGCACGGTGTAGGATCATACAGGTAATTTTTTTTAAATAATTTATTTATTATTTTTAAATGTTTTTATTTGTTTTTAAACTGAGAAAAATTCTAATTTTATATTAAAAGGAATTCTTAAATTTTAGTATTCCTCTAATTCTAACAAGTCTAAGCTGTGGTCTGTATCACCAGCTGCCTAAATAATTAAAAATTAAACTTACTGATATATTATAGGGCTTCAAAAAATCTATTTAAAGAAGTATACAAAGTGAATTGGTTATGTGGAGAGATCGTTTTATATTTTGAAGGGTAGTTTAATGGTATCTAAAACTTCTAGATTTTTGAGTAGTTCTGGAGATATTCGACAAAATACGAAAAAGCTTCATTTTATTTTTTTAAGTTTAGGGTTCTTATTATAAAAGATGTCAAAAAAACTCGCATGCCGGTATCCATAGTTGCTATAGAAATAATCATTCACCAGGGGCGTATACATATTTTAGATGTCTTCTCTTACATCTAAAAGAAAACACATTTATTAAAAAATTATTAGTTTTGATAAAAATAAAATACACATAAAATTTATATAATCCAAATTATTTCACATTTTTCTAAATATTTAAATTGCCTATGCTAGACTACCTAGTATTAATTTAACCAATTCGCAAAATAGTCTTAATTACCTTAGAAGCCTGAGAATCACTTATATTAGAAGTCTAAATCTGTTTTCGTTCTCACTTAGAAATGTGACATATTATATTTTTAATACTTTTTCAATTTGGATTCATCCAATGCATATTTTATTTTGATCGTCCAATTTTGAAGTCAATCAAGAATATTATATATTATAAAAATAATAATAATAAGTAATGGGAAAGTAATTATTTACAATTTAATATTTTTTTGTAGCCCCCAATCCAACCAAATCTTGACTCCTCTTCAAAGCCTTCAATCCCTAATCCAACAACATCAATATGGTCAAGAACACCAAAACGGTCAAGAATTGTACCAACACAACTATCCAGAACACCAAACCGTCTACCCATATGGACAACACCAAGGATCTGTTGGAGGAAGTCAAAGCTGGAGTCACCAATTGCAATACCAAACACCTTCGGTGCATCAACAAGCATACGTCCAAGGATCCTACCACCAAAACCCACAGGGAATATACCAAAAGCAATCATGGGTACCTCAACAATGGTGGAATGGTCAACAATGGTGGAATACCCAAAACATGTGGAACCCCCAACAATACGCTGCCTCCCAACAATATACTCCATACCATCAATACCAAAAGCAATCATGGGTACCTCAACAATGGTGGAATGGTCAACAATGGTGGAACACCCAAAACATGTGGAATCCTAATCAAGTATCTGCCTCCCAACAATATACTCCCTATCAACAAGTAGGAAACTCTCAACAATACTCTGCCTCTCAACAATATTCTCCCTACCAGCATATAGGTTCACATGGAGTATTACCTTTGGTCTACTAAGATGTAGTATTATTTCGTTATGTTGATCTATTTTGTGATCATGGTTTTGTTGAATAAAATAGCATATATTTATACAGTTGTTTTTCATCAACAAATCCTCATTTGAAATTTGTGAATTTAATATATTCTAATTATTCCAAATCCTCGTGATAAAACAATATCAAATTTAAATTTGAAAAAGACGAATCATGAAAAAGCGGTAAAATTTGTAAGACAAAAACAAAGAATTTTTCAAGTAATTTGCGCATTTGTACTTACATTTGGCAATAAGAAACACTTATGTCTCTCTGTCTGTCCGTCTGTCACAGTCGTTTTACAATTAGGCATTCCAACGACCTGTCCAAATGGCTACCAGTGGGTAATGACAGTTTAGATATGGCAACCCTGTTGTCATGTTGTCATTAACAGGGTCAATGATACATATACAGTTATATAGATTGCTCAAAGCTGGTCGTTTACGAGCGGCCATATTGCCTGGCAAATATTTATTAATTTGAATCGGTTTAGCAAAAATGTGTTTTAAGACCAATTTTTAGCCTTTAGATATTAAAAAAAAAATAATTGCTTACATTTTTACTTCAAGGCATACGCTTATGTTTATTTTGAAAAATATGGATAATCAATCTATGTAACTATCTATTTCATTGACCTTGTCAAATCACCAGGCCTACAGGATTGCCATAATTTTGCCATATCATAACCCGTCAAAACCCACTGGTAGCCATTCAGTTTCGAATGCCTAATTGAAATTTGAAGTAATAAGTGGCCCAGATTAGGCGTTAACTAAAAACGAAAATACGTTGTCTTGTCAGTTGGGGAGGGAGGAAAAAGGTTAAATTGGAAGTTAGAATTTTTCTAATGCAATCCTGCGATGTCAAATGAAAGCATTTTGTAGTATGTTTTTAAAATGCAAGAAGGTAGAGACATAAAACAAAAACGATGTGAAATTAGAGAAAGATTATGATATTTTTGATATAATGAGATGCACTTTACTTGAGACGTAAAATAGAAGGCGTTAATATCTTTAAATTTTCCAATGGAAAGTAAAGTCATGTAATACCTTATTTGAAAGATATTTTGATTATATTTACGATCAAGGAAACAGTTTTATTTTTTTTGTTTTTACAAAAATAACATTCTTGAGAATCCTCGTGTGCCGCAATAATCCTAGAACTGATAGATAATGTTAGAAGATAATTTTTTAATAAGCTTTTTTTTGCCAAGAAATTATGAAAAATTTAATAAGTCAAATGATTTTTAAATTACCTTTGATATTCTTAATGTATTTATTTTAGTAAATATAAGAAGGGTTTTCTTAGCATTAAACAATAATTGTTAATACGAGAGGTATTAAGAATGTAACCTATTAGTAAAGGCTCAGAACATGTCTGTATAAGAACAAAGTACTAGCTACAAAAAATTGCCATTTATGCAGTGTTAAATCCCTAACAGTAAAAAATTACTTAAATTTATGAAAGATACTGACATTTACTCTGTACTAGCTAAAATATTATTTATCCATTGTATACTATTGTAAAAAACAGCATTTATAAGGTATTATACCACCTCCGGTAATGATCATTTGAAGTTAAAGCAGTAAATAAAAAAAAAATAATTTAACCTACTTTATGAATTTATTTAATGTAATTTCTGTAAAAACATAAAAACCTAAATCTGTTTACATGAACGTAAAAATATCGAAAATATCTTTCAAATCAGGTATCACATGACCTTACTTTCCATTAAAAAATTTAAAGCTTATATCCCTCTATCTTACGTGTCTCAAGTAAAGTGCATCTCGTTATAACAAAAATATAATATCTCTTGAGTTTTACCTCGTTTTTTGTTTTGTCATTATCTTGTTTCATTTAGAAGTTAAAATAGAGGAGGGTACAATTTTCGTCCTCACTGTATATAATACATTCGTTTGTATTACCTTTTCTTTGACAGTTTTTCGAAAAAACGCTCAAAAATTTCCAACTTATCTTCAAAAGTAACCTCAGAAAAGCAGAATGGATTAAATATAAGAAATGATTGTATAAATTTTAAATAAATGAAATGAGAAATATTTTTTCTTATAAATCACTATTTATAAAATCCTAATAATACAAGTATCATTTGTTACCATTTAATATATATATAATAGGTGTGTTATAGTTAACTTTTTGACTATCTCGAAATCTAATATGTTATAATTTTAAGTTACGATAAGCAATTGAAAATTTCAAATAAACAAAGAGAAAAGGGGTGGGCGGCTCAGTGGTAGAGTCTCTGCCTGCAGATCCAAGGGTCCCAGGTTCGAATCCCACCGTTGGCCGGGATTTTTTCGTTTATTTTAATTATTTAAAATTAATTCTGATTCCTTAATAGGATTCCCCACTCGACCATTCACTATTGGGTACTAATTAACAGTGCTGTTCCTAAAGTGGCGCTGTGAAACAGTAACAAAGCCTACACAGAACACAAGGCTAATAACCATAGCAATTGATGATGATACGAAAAAAAAAACAAAAAAAAAACGCAAAGAGAAAATTGTTCGAGAGAGCCCGAGTGTGATCGAGAGAAACGAGAAATTCTCGTCGAGAGATGACACTCTCTCGTCTCGTCTCGAATTTGTTTTCGAGAGAAAATGTCTCTCTTGTCTCGTTGGAGACAAGACGAGGCAAGACGAGACGAGAGACGAGAATCTCTCGTCTCGCGGCATCACTATTTCCAATACTCAAATCCCTAGATAATCTCCCCATTGTATAGTGTGAATTTTCTATTACTAACAGAGTTACATCTTGTCCAGAGGCATTTATATTCTTAAATACATTTATTGTTTATTTCTTATTTTGCAAGAATCTTCTATTTTTTGTGTTTTTGCCCACCGTGTACTAATTTAAAGCAACGTGTGATATATTTTTGAAATCAGATCAGCAAGAGAAATTCAGAAATTAAAAAAAAATGTAATGACAACATCACACGAAGGTAGTTCATCCTGTATATTAGATTATTATTTTAAAATTAATTAATAGTGAATTTATAAACTACGTTTGTATTTTTGCCCATCTGGTACCAATTTGAAGCAGCGTGTGATACATTTTTGGAATCAACTCAGCAAGAGAATTCCACAAATTTGAAAAAAATGAGATGTTCCATAAAAAAAATGTTGATGACGATATCACCCTGTATATTTGATTAACATTTATTAATTTATGCATTTATTTATGGTGACAATATAATGAAAGAAAAGTTAGGTGAGAAAACTAAATGCAATTTTTGGAAATTATGAAAATGAAAAATCCCCAATTCCACCTACGAAATTATGAATATTATCCCCAAAGTGAAAACAAACCAAAGATTCTGTGAATTAAGGAAAAAAATGTGTGCATCGGCCGGGAGTCGAACCCGGAACCTCGGACTTGAGTAATCCATTTGCGAACTCATAATTTCCAAAAATTAAATGTTCATGAAATATTGACCAACTCTATTAGACATGCATTATACTATACTGATCTGCTACTTACAAATCCATTATGATATTACTTGTGAATTAGGCTGTTAATCTTATTTTTGCCATTATTAGGATCATGAGAATTTATCGATGAGGATTTGTAGACAAAAAAACAATTATATAAATATATGCTATTTTATTCAACAAAACAATGATCACAAAATAGATCAACATAACGAATTACGAAATAATACGACATCTTAGTAGACCATTCCGTAGACACCTACTTGTTGGTAGGGAGTATTTTGTTGAGAAGCAGAGTATTGCTGAGAGTTTCCTACTTGTTGATAGGGAGTATATTGTTGGGAGGCAGATACTTGATTAGGATTCCACACGTTTTGGGCGTTCCACCATTGTTGACCATTCCACCATTGTTGAGGTACCCATGATTGCTTTTGGTATAAGCCTTGTGGGTATTGTTGGGAGGCAGATACTTGATTAGGATTCCACATGTTTTGGACGTTCCACCATTGTTGACCATTCCACCATTGTTGAGGTACCCATGATTGCTTTTGGTATAAGCCTTGTGGGTATTGGTGGTAGGAGCCTTGAACGTATGATTGTTGGTGAACCATAGGTGTTTGGTATTGCAATTGGTGACTCCAGCTTTGACTTCCTCCAACAGATCCTTGGTGTTGTCCATATGGGTAGACGGTTTGGTATTCTGGATAGTTGTGTTGGTACAATTCTTGACCGTTTTGGTGTTCTTGACCATATTGATGTTGTTGGATTAGGGAATAAAGGCTTTGAAGGGGAGTCAAGTTTTGGTTAGATTCGGAGCTATAAAAAAATATTAAATTGTAAAGATTGGATGAATCCAAATCGAAAAAGCAATAAAAATATATTGTGCCACATATCTAAGTGAGAACGAAAACAGATTTAGACTTCTACTATATAAATGATTATCATGCTTCTAGGGTAATTGGGCCTCCCTCCAGACTATTCTGCCAATTGGTCAAATCAATATTGAGTAGTCTTTGCGATTTAAATCTTTAGAAGAATGTGAACTAATTTGTATTTTGTTTCTATGAAAAATGTTTTTTTTTTAATAAATATGTTTTTTAAGTATTTTCTTTTACTTTACTACTTCTACATTAAAAATCTGTATGCGCCCCGGTGAATGATTGTTTTACTACAATAGCAAAATATAGGTACACCCTACTAAGTAGTTTGTGCAACAAGCGTGGATATGATGGCCATATTGCACGAAGACTAGATTTTCAAGTCGTAGATGTAATTTTTAACCTACTTCAAAAAAGGTGGAGGTTCTCAATTCGTCGTAATATTTTTTTTATATATGTTCAACGATAATTCTTTAACACGATATCCGATTTCGTTGATTCTTTATTGTTAGAAAGAGGGTACTTCACGAATGGTTCCATATAAATTTGGTCAAGATCTAATGATTTAGTCTATTAGAAAATCCTCAAACTCTTCATTTTTTATGTATGTTTTGCGGTAATTCTTTACCATCTTGTCCGATTTCTATGATTCTTTTTTTGTTAGTAAGGGGATACCTTAAGGTTGATCCCTTATAAATTTGGTCATTATATGGTGATGGCATCTGCACAATTTTGAAGTTGGTTTTTATAACTTGTAAAAAAACGACCTCAAAATCGTGCAGAAGCCATTACAAATGGAGTTTGCTGATTTTTCCATAAATCACATCACGAGATTTCGACCAAATTTATAAGGGGTCACATTTGAAGTACCCTTTGAACCAAAAAATGGAATCATAGATTTATCGCTGAACATACATAAAAAATTAAGAGTTTAATGATTTTTTCAACTTAATTATTATAATTGACTAAATTTATAAGGGAACACCTCTGAAGTACACCCCTTTCTAAAAAAAAATAATCATAGAAATGAGACAACGTGATAAAGAGTTATCGCTAAACAAAAAAAATATTCCGACGAATTGAGAACCTCCTCCTTTTTTGAAGTCTGTCAGAAATGAGAGTCTTTATTTTGTCAAAAATTTCCGAAACTATTCGAAAAATTTATAATTTTTATGTACCATTAAATTACCAGTCAAAATATGAAACTTTTTCCCCATTTAACAAACCCTGTATATCTTGCGTTTTACGAGAACTCTGCATACGCATAAAATCCACCTTATTTACCCCTTAATTTTTTTTTAACCCCCATAACATACAATCTGTGTTTTTTACTAGTTAGGCAACTGATAGTTAATAACATAAAAACCTTTTGATGCGAAGGGGATAATTTCAGTACTTGTTACCAAGTTGTTATAATAAAAAAAATACTAAAATATTAGTATTCCTTTAAATAAAAAAATTATGTTTTCCTTATTTTAAGAACACAGAAAATCATTTAAAAATATGAAAACGGAAAGAAATTCATTTTGAAAAATAAAAGTTTACCTGTATGATCCTACACTGTATTGATGTTGTTGGCTGAAGTAATTTTGGAGTACGTTTTCAATAGTTTGATGTACAATTTGTTGTTGGACCAAATGATGAATTGCTTCCAACAATTCTTGATATTGGACGGCATTTACTAAACCTTCGTGTTGATGGAAAAGGTTGACGAGAACGTCATGTTGGGTGTAAGCACTTCCCAAGTTCTGGAAGATGGAGAAGTATTTGGCATCCAAAGTGTTGAAGTTAACTTCGTGAATGTTGTTGGCTTCATCTACTACGATCTTCTTGGCAGGTCCGTATGCGGATTTTAGAACCACGTTCACTTTGTTTGGGTTGACTATGTTCTTGTAGATATAGATTTCTTTTCCTGCATCTCCATGGATGCTGACGACGCCATTAGACCAGACAGAGATATGTTTATCGCTGTAGGTTGATTGGGCGAAGCAAAAAGCTACCAAGGATAGAAGAACTAACACCTTCATGATTGTTAACTGCAGTTGAGTGTGCTGTTACTACGAGCTCCTTTACTTTTTATAGTAATTTTTGAAACGTTGTTTACTTGCTTTTCTTACGTCCTTATCGCCCTTGGCGATAAATCTGGTGACATATTCACCTGCACTTATCAATGGCATTGATTAAGACTAACATTAAAATTGTTAGGCAAAATTTTTATCAAATTTATTTACATGCATGCACATTAGATAATAAAACTTAATATTTTATTTTTGTCTTATTAGCTAATACATTTATTCCATTGAAATTATTTTTTTTAGGACCTACGTTTTTATAAAATTTTTGTTTTAAAATTGAGTAAGGATTGAGCATATAATTAATGATCACACCTTATATTTACAGTTTATTTTATTTCAAATTTTGGATCTTTTGAGTTTCCTGCAACAGTTCTAACCTTACCGCCTTTAATTATTATGACGTTATCGATTATATTTTCAAGGGAAACTCATATACATTTTTTGTTTTTAAATAAAAATATGATAAACCAAAGCCCGTATGTTAGTTAATAAGTCATGAGAATCAGAAGTTTGGATTTAGCACACACCGTAAACCTACAAACATTTAGACTAAATGATACCAGTAGCGTCTGGTGCATAAATGCTGTAGAACTGCAGAACTGCCAATAATATGCATCTGTGTTTTACAGAAATTATTTTAGACATTTTAAAATATACGTAATAGTATATTATTTAACGAGCGGTAATGCAGGTCATGCAGATCATAGTTATGATCATTATCGCAAGTTGAATACTATACTTCATCTACGACTATAACAATAAATACTAAGATACAAGTATCGAGAAAATAAAAAAAAATAATTCTGTATTGCATTATTAGCTACTTCTCTCATTTCTGGAGGTGTACATAACTCATCTTCACTATCTAAATTCATCTTTTTTAGCTCTATTATTAGAAATTGATTTGAAAACGTCAAAATTATCTTGTTTAAATATCAAATAACATTATTCCCATCAATTATAATAATTGACTGTTCAATTTAATAATTTTAAAATTTTTTAATTATTCATTCCTTTTTAGTTTTTAAAAAATAATTTTACGCCAATGGAACGTATCTATCGGCTTTAAAATTTCCAAGAATTTACTGCGCACACTATTTACATACCGAATTATTGTAGGAGCCCAGCGTGAGTTATAATAACTCACTATTAAAACTTACGCTATTTGTTTATTGATACTATTAATTGCTCAAAAGCAGTTGAATAATTAATATATAAATTAATAGGAGTAGATAATATCTATTTATGCCGCCATATTTTATGTAACGGCTGAATCTTTGCGGGACGAGAGAGCGAGATCCCACAAAATGAACGATTACATAAAATGGCATTTAATAACGTGTTACATACAATATGTATTTTTTAATTTTGATTACATTATTTATAAAATTGTGTTTTAAAATATTTGCCTTTTCTTCTCTCCTTTATTATTTAGTTTAATGTCAACCTTTTTTATTTTATGTTCATTAATTATTGTAAGGGTACAAACAAATATTTTTAGGTATCACAAATTATTTAATTTAGTTTATCTACCTTATATTAAATACATAACAAATAAGAACATTTCACGAGAGGTTTAGAAATTTGTGATACCTTCTATATAAAAGGGTGACAAACTCAGTCCATCCAACTATCGTCCAATAAGCCTCGTCCCAATTGCCTGTAAAATAATGGAATCCATCTTAACCAATTATATGTCTAATTTTTTTAAGAGCTATGACGTCTTGCCAAAAGAACAACACGGTTTTATTAAAGGCCGATCCACATTAACAAACCTAATGACCTGTTTAAACGATTGGACTACGTCTGTGGACAATAAAGAGCCTGTCGATGTCGTATATCTTGATTTCGCTAAAGCCTTTGATCGTGTTCCCAAAAAGAGATTGCTTTATAAATTGGAAAAAGCTGGCATTCGCGGCTGTTTACTTCTCTGGATAAGTGATTTTTTGTCAAATCGCATCTTCAAGGTAAAAGTTGGACAGATATTCTCGTCAGAGTATCTAGTTCTAAGTGGTGTCCCCCAAGGCTCTGTCATAGGGCCATTACTATTCCTGGTATACGCTGAAGATCTAGGCAAATACCTAAATTCTAATATTTCGTGTTACGCTGATGACACCAAGCTATACTGTAATCCTGTGACAGATTCTACCCAGCTACAAAAAGACCTTGAAACTATTTCAAACTGGTGTGACACCTGGCTGCTTCCTTTAAACGCGGAAAAATGTGTCGTCCTGCATATAGGAAAAAATAACCCGTGCTATTATCTAAACGGTAGTGCGTTAGCAACTGTAAACTCTTATAATGACCTGGTACTCATTTTAAACTCTTCATTAACGTAGTCAGAGCACATATCAGCGGTATGTAAACGTTCGAACTCAATGATCTACCTATTAAAAAAGACCCTCACGCGTGTGAACTCTCAAACATTTTCTAAACTTTATACAACTTACGTTAGACCGTTGATGAAATATGTCATCGGACCTGCGTGGTATCCTGATTTGGTTTCTGATCAAAAAAGATTGGAAAATGTTCAACGCTACGCTATTCGAATACCTTTCGGCAGAATCAGACCATCGTATGAAGAACGGCTTAACAAGGCGAATTTGTGTTCATTTGCCCACAGAAGATTAAGGGGTGATTTAATTGTGACATACAGAATTCTTCATGGTACTTTTTCATCCAACCTCTATAGTATACTCCCACGGAATACAGATGAGCGCCTCCGTGGACATGAGTATAAGTTGAGCAAAGAAAATTTTAAAACACGTACCCGAGAAAACTTTTTTTGTAATAGAGTTTTTTATACTTGGAATAATTTAACCTCGAGTGTTGTTCGCGCACAGTCAGTAAATGTATTCAAAAACCGACTCGATGACTTTTTTAACGAAAACTAAAAGTTTATTTTTAGTGCTTTGTTTGCATTATGTTATTTGCTAATTACTTATTTAATAATTGTCTTTGTTATTGAACTTGTAATTTTGGGCTTAATAGGATTCATTCCTCAGCCCTAATTAGTTTGTAATAATAATAATATTTAAATAGGCAAAGAAAAAATAGTTGAGTACCACTTTTTCTTCTTTTTTGAATCGATTTTTTTCTTTTTGTCTAGTAGCTATTGACGAGCAATAAAAAAAAATTGAAATAGTTAATATTTTTTTATACAACCATCGATATATGAAATCCATTGATCCATAATAACTATGAATTTTGATTGACTAATAAAATTAGCATATAGCTAATATGAGCACCCTTTAATTTCGAATCAACATTAACATTAATACATGGACGGATAGAAAATCGTGAAAAACGAAAAAAAAAAGACTTCTTCCCCACTCCTCTAACTTTCCTCCCTCCCTCTTCCGTAGGTCGCAGACCCCGGCTGAAACTATTTTAAAAACCCCAGGAGATGTCGTTATATAGAACTGCTAGACTTAGGAAAATGAACTTCAGATAGGATGGATTGGACTTTGAAACGGAACAATATTAACCCCTCGCATCTCCTACCCCCCCTCCTTTCCATATAAAAAAACTTCAACAAATTTTTATTTTTGAAATTTGACTCTAAAGTCGCACACCTTTGGGATCTGTAGATTTCCGATCCACTCCCCTACTCCCTACACCCAACGTTGTATAGAGCAGGGGTGGCCAACAAGTCTATCGGGATCGAACGGTCAAACTCGAGGCTAATTTTGGTCGATCGTCGATCGCTCGCAATGTCTGGGGTGGAATTCCGTGTATCATGGACTTTGAAGCGATTGTAAAAGATAAAACTTCTAGCAATAGTTTAATGCAATGCAAGGTTATACATTTCTAGAATTCAGACAGCCTGACACTTCGTCCACCCAGTACAATAAATTTTGACTTATGTGTTACACAGTTTTGCCAACCAATTTTAACAGAAATTTCCACACATGCGCAAAAAAAATCTATTTTCCCAACAATTTTTCCCACGTTCGTTTTCAATGTATTATAAACAAAACACATTACAATAACTAAAATATTCATTAATAGTTGTAATGTTTGCAAAGAGTAAGAAATCGATAATAATAACTACACTTAATTTTAACGAAGTTATTAGATATAGGGATTTCTTTTCCAACCAATATTACGTTGCTATTGATCTCAAACAATAAAAAAGTATTTAATACATTGATAACATTTATTAAAGAATCTAAAATTAACATATAAACCAATAACAATTAACAATCAGTGGTAACAATTGTAATAAAAATAATAATGTCTGTGGCAAATGGGTTAATCCCGATGCCAGTTAACCACTGCACACACACACACAACTACACTTAATATAAACCCAAATAAAAATGGAAAAAGTGAACATCCTTTTTAAATGACAAAGAGCTTTAAATTTTGAAATATCGTAATGAAAATAAATGCATTTCTCAACAGAGCTATTCTTATTATAATCCCGAAATTTGAGCTCTTAATCTTTTGTTAATGATTTTTTAAATTCTCCGAAATTAGTGGCTAAAACGCCTCATTAAGTGCTGGTTTCTGTTGTAGCGCGTATGTAACTCTCGCATCGTACACTCTCAGTCATCATTCCTTTCTTGCAACGATTTACACTTAAAGACTTTAAACTGTGCCAGAAGATAGCACTCAACGAAGCGTTTTAGCTACTAATTTTGGCGAATTTTTAAACTTCATTAACAAGACATTAAGAGCTTAAATTTGGGGAGTATATTAAAACTAGTGCTGTTGAGGAATGCATTTATTTTCACTATGATATTTCAAAATTTAAAGTCCTGTGATTTTTTTTTTCTTGGAAACTGGAAGGAATTAAATCTTTAAAATATATGTATATTCTAGATATTATTGCCTAATTTATTTTGCAAAAATTTTAATTTTTCAAGAAAATCACTTTTTGAGATATCCTTGTCCGAAAATTATAAGGGGCGATGTATTCACCTTATTATATTGTCGTATCGATTTTAAGTGGTTTTATTCCTATTTTATTAGTAAAATACTTTTTGGGGACGTTCTCAACTAGCAGGATTTAAGACGATCTATACTCCCATGTAGGCTGTACAATGGGTGGAGTAAGGCTTAAGTGATATTGCTAACCCATCCTCTCCAACTTTAATAATAATAATGTTTATTTATATAAGAAAATTTGTTAACATTAAATACAATACAGATCATTCAGAATAAACATAAAAAAATCACAGAAGTGAAAAATTTCACTTGTATGAACTTTTTTTTTGTACATTTTTGTATTTTGAATATTTTTTCTTTATATTAATATTTAAGGAGTCGAATAAACCCATTTATGTCCTTGTAGGATGCGCATGGGTATTCGACTACTTTATATCATAATAAAATTACAATAATAAATGACAAATTTTAAAACAGATGTGCACACTTAAAAAAAATATAATTACATTATATATAAAATATTTTTAATACAGCTTAAATGTGTAAGATTGTTAAATATATTTGTATTATATCGCTTCGCAATTTCAGATCCGACTACTAAATTAGTACTAATCACTCAAGAATTGCATGAATTAAAGTTAATTGAGTATTTAATAAAATTTTTTTGATAATTTGCTTGAATAAATGTTTTGAGTTTATCGTCAATAAATACAATTTGTACATATCTGGAATAAAGTTTTTTGTTTTAGATCATCCCAATTTTTAGCTTCATATAATATGGCCGTATTATCTGCAAAACTAATTATGTGACCATTACTTTGTACATTGAATAAATCATTTAGATATAGTAAAAAAAAGGTTGGTCCTAATACGGTTCCTTGGGATACACCGTAGGTTAAAGTTCTAGAATTGCTATACGCTGTTCCAATTTTAACAATTTGCTCTCTGCCTGATAAATAATTTTTAAAAAGTTTCAGGGGAGTACCACGAATCCCTGTGTTTTCCAAGACCGATAACAATTGTGTATGATCCACAGTGTCAAAGGCCTTGGCAAGGTCTAAGAATACACAACGTGTTGGCTTTTTAGAATCAACAGATTTATAAAGTTTGCTTGTTAATTTAGCAATAGCATCATTGGTAGATAAGTCTTCACGGAAGCCATACTGATTTTTAGAAATTATTTTATATTTATATAAATACTCCATTAATCTACTATTTAGAGTTTTTTCGAAAATTTTTGTAAATGTTGTTATTAACGAGATCGGGCGATAATTTGCTACGTTTTTTTTTGTCACCTTTTTTATGAATTGGAACAACTATCGTTTTTTTAACATTATCAGGGATATGACCTTCGATAAAAATCCGATTGATTAAGTGCGTTAACACCGGTAATATACCTGGTAATATTTCTTTTACTGTTTCTGCTTGCACCCCATCGAAACCTGGGGATTTTTTATTTTTTGAGGATTTAATATATTTTTTTATTTCTTCCTCTGTTGTGGGTCTCAAAAAAAATTAGTTTTGCATAATATTTTGAACAGGAAAAGGTGTATTTGGAGTCACGATTTGTTCTGCTAGGTTTTTACCCACTTCTGAAAAATAATCATTAAACTCTTCAGCTATTTTTTCTGGTTTTGTTTCAATTTTCTTTTTTTGTGTTTGTATTTCTGTTATTTCTTTTTTCTCATTGGAATTCTTTCCCTGTAACTGATTTATTACGTTCCACAATCCCTTTGAACTAAATTGGTTTTCTTCAATTTTTTTTTGTGTAGTAATCTTTTTTAGATTTTTTTATTAGTTGATTGGTCAAGGTTCTATATTCTATATATCTTAATTTTTTTGATAGGTTTTCCTCCTACGAAATTATGAAGATTATCTCCAAAGTGAAAACAAACCAAAGATTCTGTGAATTAAGAAAAAAAAAATGTGTGCATTGACCGGGAGTCGGACCCGGAACCTCGGACTTGAGCCATCCATACTCTACCAATTGAGCTATCAACACACAAACGTATTGATATCCGATTTGGCCAGTTCATAATTTTCAAAAAATAAATGTTCTTGAAATATTGACCAATTCTATTAGACATGCATTATAGTTTACTGATCAGCTACTCACAGATTTATTAAAACATTGCTTTTGAATTAGGCTGTTAATCTTATTTTTGCCATTATTAGAATCAAGAGAATTTATAGATGAGGATTTGTTAATGAGGATTTGTAGATGGGGATTTGTAGATGAGGATTTGTAGATTAAAAACAATTACATAAATGTATGCTATTTTATTCAACAAAACCATGATCACAAAATTGATCAACATAACGAATTACAAAATAATACCACCTTTTAGTAGACAATTCCGTAGGAACCTACTTGTTGGTAGGGAGTATTTTGTTGGGAAGCAGAGTATTGTTGAGAGTTTCCTACTTGTTGATAGGGAGTATATTGTTGGGAGGCAGATACTTGATTAGGATTCCACATGTTTTGGGCGTTCCACCATTGTTGACCATTCCACCATTGTTGAGGTACCCATGATTGCTTTTGGTACAAGCCTTGTGGGTATTGTTGGGAGGCAGATACGTGATTAGGATTCCACATGTTTTGGGCGTTCCACCATTGTTGACCATTCCACCATTGTTGAGGTACCCATGATTGCTTTTGGTACATTCCTTGTGGGTATTGGTGGTAGGATCCTTGAACGTATGATTGTTGGTGAACCAAAGGTGTTTGGTATTGCAATTGGTGACTCCAGCTTTGACTTCCTCCAACAGATCCTTGGTGTTGTCCATATGGGTAGACGGTTTGGTATTCTGGATAGTTGTGTTGGTACAATTCTTGACCGTTTTGGTGTTCTTGACCATATTGATGTTGTTGGATTAGGGAATAAAGGCTTTGAAGAGGAGTCAAGTTTTGGTTAGATTCGGAGCTATAAAAAAATATTAAATTGTAAAGATTGGATGAATCCAAATTGAAAAAGCAATAAAAATATATTGTGCCACATATCTAAGTGAGAACGAAAACAGATTTAGACTTCTACTATATAAATGATTATCA
Organism: Psylliodes chrysocephalus; assembly: GCA_927349885.1. NCBI lineage: Eukaryota > Metazoa > Arthropoda > Insecta > Coleoptera > Chrysomelidae > Psylliodes > Psylliodes chrysocephalus. The sequence goes on along the minus strand of OV651822.1, from coordinate 25,080,210 downwards.
TGCTTCTAGGGTAATTGGGCCTCCCTCCAGACTATTCTGCCAATTGGTCAAATCAATATTGAGTAGTCTTTGCGATTTAAATCTTTAGAAGAATGTGAACTAATTTGTATTTTGTTTCTATGAAAAATGTTTTTTTTTTAATAAATATGTTTTTTAAGTATTTTCTTTTACTTTACTACTTCTACATTAAAAATCTGTATGCGCCCCGGTGAATGATTGTTTTACTACAATAGCAAAATATAGGTACACCCTACTAAGTAGTTTGTGCAACAAGCGTGGATATGATGGCCATATTGCACGAAGACTAGATTTTCAAGTCGTAGATGTAATTTTTAACCTACTTCAAAAAAGGTGGAGGTTCTCAATTCGTCGTAATATTTTTTTTATATATGTTCAACGATAATTCTTTAACACGATATCCGATTTCGTTGATTCTTTATTGTTAGAAAGAGGGTACTTCACGAATGGTTCCATATAAATTTGGTCAAGATCTAATGATTTAGTCTATTAGAAAATCCTCAAACTCTTCATTTTTTATGTATGTTTTGCGGTAATTCTTTACCATCTTGTCCGATTTCTATGATTCTTTTTTTGTTAGTAAGGGGATACCTTAAGGTTGATCCCTTATAAATTTGGTCATTATATGGTGATGGCATCTGCACAATTTTGAAGTTGGTTTTTATAACTTGTAAAAAAACGACCTCAAAATCGTGCAGAAGCCATTACAAATGGAGTTTGCTGATTTTTCCATAAATCACATCACGAGATTTCGACCAAATTTATAAGGGGTCACATTTGAAGTACCCTCTGAACCAAAAAATGGAATCATAGATTTATCGCTGAACATACATAAAAAATTAAGAGTTTAATGATTTTTTCAACTTAATTATTATAATTGACTAAATTTATAAGGGAACACCTCTGAAGTACACCCCTTTCTAAAAAAAAATAATCATAGAAATGAGACAACGTGATAAAGAGTTATCGCTAAACAAAAAAAATATTCCGACGAATTGAGAACCTCCTCCTTTTTTGAAGTCTGTCAGAAATGAGAGTCTTTATTTTGTCAAATATTTCCGAAACTATTCGAAAAATCTATAATTTTTATGTACCATTAAATTACCAGTCAAAATATGAAACTTTTTCCCCATTTAACAAACCCTGTATATCTTGCGTTTTACGAGAACTCTGCATACGCAAAAAATCCACCTTATTTACCCCTTAATTTTTTTTTAACCCTCATAACATACAATATGTGTTTTTTACTAGTTAGGCAACTGATAATTAATAACATAAATACCTTTTGATGCGAAGGGGATAATTCCAGTACTTGTTACCAAGTTGTTATAAATAAAAAAATACTAAAATATTAGTATTCCTTTAAATAAAAAAATATGTTTTCCTCATTTTAAGAACACAGAAAAACATTTAAAAATATGAAAGCGGAAGGAAATTAATTTTGAAAAGTAAAAGTTTACCTGTATGATCCTACACTGTATTGATGTTGTTGGCTGAAGTAATTTTGGAGTACGTTTTCAATAGTTTGATGTACAATTTGTTGTTGGACCAAATGATGAATTGCTTCCAACAATTCTTGATATTGGACGGCATTTACAAAACCTTCGTGTTGATGGAAAAGGTTGACCAGAACGTCATGTTGGGTGTAGGCACTTCCCAAGTTCTGGAAGATAGAGAAGTATTTGGCATCCAAAGTGTTAAAGTTAACTTCGTGAATGTTGTTGGCTTCATCTACTACGATCTTCTTTGCAGGTCCGTATGCGGATTTTAGAACCACGTTCACTTTGTTTGGGTTGACTATGTTCTTGTAGATATAGATTTCTCTTCCTGCGTCTCCATGGATGCTGACGACGCCATTAGACCAGACAGAGATATGTTTACCACTGTAGGTTGATTGGGCGAAGCAAAAAGCTACCAAGGATAGAAGAACTAACACCTTCATGATTGTTAACTGCAGTTGAGTGTGCTTTTACTGCGAACTCCTTTACTTTTTATAGTAATTTTTGGAACGTTGTTTACTTGCTTTTCTTACGTCCTTATCGCCCTTGGCGACAAATCTGGTGACATATTCACTTGCACTTATCAATGACATTGATTAAGACTAACATTAAAATTGTTAAGCAACATTTTTATCAAATTTACTTACATGCATGCACATTAGATAATAAAACTTTAAAATTTTATTTTTGTCTTATTAGCTAATACATTTATTCCAAGAAATTATATTTTTTAGGACATACGTTTATATAAACTTTTTGTTTTAAAATTGAGTAAGGAATAGTACCTTAAAATTTACGGGTGCAAAATACTTGTGTTTCATACAATAATATCGTTATCTTTGCAGATTATTAATTTTTTATTTTCACTTTTCAAATTGCTTCTCAAATTTTGCTTTTTAACTCGTTAAATGTATGCTTTATTAAACAAAGTGAAAAGCTACAAAGTAGTTTTATGAAATAGGCCCCTGAGCCCGTATGTTAATAAGTTAATAAGTCATGAGAAGTTTGGATTCAGCACACCGTAAGCATGCAAACATTTAAAATAAATGATACCAGTGGCGACTGGTGCATAAGTGCTGTAGAGCTGCAGAATTGCTAATAAAATGCATCTATATTTTACAGAAATTATTTTAGACATTTTAAAATAAACGTAACAGCTATTTATGCAACCAGTTACAAAATGCCATATTTTATGTATCGAATGAATCTTTGCGGGACGGGAGAGCAAGATCCCGCAAAATGAACGATTACATAAAATGGCATTGAGTAACGTGTTATATACAATATTTTTTTAATTTTGATTACATCATTAATAAAATTGTGTTTTAGAATATTAGCCTTTTTTCTCTCCTTTATTATTTAGTTTAATGTCAACCTTTTTTATTTTCTGTTCATTAATTATTGTAAGGCTACAAATATTTTTAGGTATCACAAATTATTTAATTTAGTTTATCTACCCTATATTAAATACATAACAAATAAGAACATTCCTCGAGAGGTTTAGAACTTTGTGATACCTTCTATATTTAAATAGGCAAATAAAAAAGATTTAAGTACCATTTTCTCTTCTTTTTTTAATCGATTTTTTATTTTTTCTTTTGTCTAGCAGCTATTGACGATCAATAAAAAAAAAAATTGGAAATATTTTATATTTTTTTATACAACCATCGATATATGAAATCCATTGATTCATAATAACTATGAATTTTGATTGACTAATAAAAGTAGCCTATAGCGAATATGAGCACCCTTTAATTTCGAATAGACATGGACAATAATACATTACCGGATAGAGGATCGCGAAAAACAAAAAAAAAACTTCCCCACCCCTCCAACTTCCAGGAAATATTATATAAAACCGCTAAACTTAGGAAAATTTTCTTCGGGTACGATGGATTGGACTTTGATACGGAACAAATTTAACCCCACGCATCTCTTACCCCCCCTTTTCATATGAAAAAAAGTTCAAAAAATGTTTGTTTTCGAAATAAGACCCTAAAGTCGCACACCTTTGGGTTCTGTAGATATCCGATCCACTCCCCTACTCCCTCCACCCAAGGTTGTATAGAGGACCAAAATGTAAGAGTATTTCGACGTAATCCGATTTTCGTTACTACCTTCCCCCCACAAAAAAGTTGACGAAAGAGACCGCACTTTTTACATTGATTTTGAGTACTGTCAGAATTTGTTAAAATTTTAGTATGTTATTTTTCAGGTCTTTATGGGCAACTTTCTTATGGACTTCAAGTTTGTAGCTTTGCAGGGTGAGCTGTTAGAAGAATTTATGATCCCCGACGAAGGACAAGCCACTTTGTCCCTAACCCCCCAAGTCAGATATTTTGAAACATTATTTGTTACATACACAATTAAAATGAAAGGGTATTTAAATTGTTACTTAGTTATTGTTAGTTAGGTGTTGTTAGTTGGGTACAGTTGTTTTATTGAATAAATTTTTTTATTTAATTATAATGGTACTACTGAACTATTTTTTATTGTAATTACCTAAATATTTAGGGTAAATACATTTTATGATTGTTATTAAATGTCATTAATGAAGTGAAGTCCGCACCTGAAATTATAATACTAAGGGTATGATCCGTTATTAACCGACTACTAACCGCAAGAAACAAGGATTTTTTGACAACGAATCCTGAAAAAAACTAATTTCTTGATTTCATTTGGACCATGGCCGAGAGTTACGTCCACATACTTTGATTTTCTCTTACTATACGGAGAATGGTCACACTGCGTAGCTTTCTGAGTGCCTTTTAAAAGGAGATAGAAAACTCCGCCATTTTGAACCTTTATTACGTGTTGTCTACATCTTGGCGCAATATTTTTATTAGGTGCGTTTTAATCATCCGCTTCTGCTTCGGAATTGTCGGTTTTCTTGTTTTAATCTGACAGGTTAAAACGACTAAACCGACAATTCCGGAAGCAGAAGCGAATGATTAAAACACACCTGATATTTTGCTTGCTGCTGTCAGTGTCAGTGAATATTATTTTTGGAGTCACAGTTTATTGCAAAAGAATCAGTTAGCTCACTCGAAACAGTTGAAAGTTCCAAAATAACATCCACTCTAGGGATAAAAATTCAGGATACGCAGAAGACTGCTGTTTTATTATAGGCGGTTGTCATATATTGTATTATCCGAGTTGCGCAGTGTATAAACTGGAACACTGAGATCAAAAGTGCCGACGCAGAGTGAGCGATCTGATTTTTTATCTGTAAACTGTGTCATAGGAATCAAAATAACCGCGCCCTATGTTGGGCGTGTCGGACCTCTCTCTTGTCTTGTATAGTAATCAAAGTATGTGTTTACATCCACAAGAGAGAGGTCCGACACGCCCAACATAGGGCGCGGTCATTTTGATTCCTATGACACAGTTTATAGCTAACGAATCAGATCGCTCACTCTGCGTCGGTACTTTTGATCTCAATGTTCCAGTTTATATACTGCGCAACTCGGATAATACAATATATGACAACCGCCTATAATAAAACAGCAGTCTTCTGCGTATCCTGAATTTGTATCCCTGGAGTGGACGTTATTTTGGAACTTTCAACTGGTCCGAGTGAGCTAACTGCTTCTTTAGCAATAAACTGTGACTCCAAAAATAATATTCACTGACACTGACAGCAGCAAGCAAAATATCAGGTGCGTTTTAATCATCCGCTTCTGCTTCCGGAATTGTCGGTTTAGTCGTTTTAACCTGTCAGATTAAAACAGGAAAACCGACAATTCCTAAGCAGAAGCGGATGATTAAAACGCACCTATTAAAAATATTCCGCCAAGATGTAGGCAACACGTAATAAGGGTTCAAAATGGCGGTTTTTTATCTCCTTTTTAGGCCTTGGTTTCTTTGAACACTCCGACGCGGTGAGCGGACTGTCCGTCGACCGTCGCGTTTTGACGATTTTATCTAACCAGAGTATTTAAATGGGAACGGTTTTCTCGAATCCGTTTAGCTGAGCAGGACGGCGTCATGCCGCTGATTTGTCGCGACTAGTCGGTTCATATCTGTTGAGTTTGATATCGGCGGAATCGTCGGAGTGTGCGGAGACAGTGTGTGAATACAAATAATTATATTGTTATTATTTTTAAAACAATTAGTGACAAATTCACACATACAGATCATGAAATCTTAATAGATTTGGTTCGACAACATCCTCCTTTATACAGTGTGACAGGAAATGTCGTCCTTTACAAAACTCAACAGTACAGTGATATTAAAGGCACCTTCTGTATCGCGACACAAAAACAAACTTATCCACTGGCTTAATTGAAACTTTCGACTGTTGCAATTGCCAGTTCCTCTTCTTCTTCCTCCTCTTCCAACAAAAATAACAACGAACCAATTTATTTGAGTCCATTTTAGTACCTTTCGTTTCTACTCATAATACATAAACAGCACATACAGACATAAAGAAGGTCTCATTTTCTATATTTAAACAAACCACCTTGGGCGAAAATCGCTGTCCTCAGAGGTCGACGGAGTATCTGCTCATCGCGACGGAGTATTCAAAGAAACCAAGGTTTAAAAGGCACTCAGAAAGCTGCGCAGTGCGACCATTCTTCGTATAGTAAAAGAAAATCAAAGTATGTGTTTACATCACTTTTATGACAGATTGACATTCGACTTAATAGTAAACGTAAAAATATAGCGGTTAGTGAACTGACATTTGAGTCACCATTTTCAGGCAACCGGGTCCCTAATTTAACCGATTTTTCAGGAATGTCAAACAGAGCAGTTAGTTTTGGACCGAGTAACCGATATTTCGGTTAATAACGGACCACTCTTAAAGCCTAATTCACAAACGGTTTGTAAACGTGTATAATTAGGCATTACAACAACCTGTCAAAATGCTGACAGGTGGGAACTGACAGTTTAGGTATGGCAACCCTGTTATCATGTTGTCATTAACAGGGTCAATGATACATATATGTTATATACATTGCTCAAAGCTGGTCGTTTGCGAGCAGCCAGATTGCCTGGCAAATATTTATTAATTTGAATCAGTTTAGCAAAAATGTGTTTTAAAACCAATTTTCAGACTTTAGATATTTAAAAAATAATAATTGCTTATATTTTTACTTCAAGACATAAGCTTATGTTTATTTTAAAAAATAGGGATGATCAATCTATGTAACTATCTATTTCACTCACCTTGTCAAATCACCAGGCCTACAGCGTTGCCATAACTTTGCCACATCATAACCTGTCAAAACCCACTGGTAGTCATTCAGTTTGGAATGCCTAATTATACATATATAGTTATATAGATTGCTCAATGCGGGTCAATTGCGAGTGGCCATATTACCTCGGAAGTGCTCATTAATCAAAATCGGTTTAGCAAAACTGTGTTTACAAACCAATTTTCAGCCTTTGAATATAGTAAAAAAAATAAATACCTACATTTTTACTTCAAGGCATAAGCTAATGTCTATTTTGAAAAACATGGTTGATCAATCTATATAACTATCTATTCCATCGACCTTGTCAAATTACCAGACCTACAGGGTTGCCATATCATAAGCTGTCAAAACACACTGGTAGCCATTTCGTAGCGTGTTCTTTTATTTAGCGCTGTATCCAGCGCATGCAGCAAACCGTTTATAAATTAAGCGATGAAAAGACAATTGTATGTATCAATCTTTTTTTTTCCAGCGGTGAGTTCACCAGTAAGTCAACGATATGTGATGGATGAAGGGAGGGGATAGTTAATCAATTTATTTGAAAGAAACACGATTATTTAGATAAAAGTTAACCTACAATATAAGAGTTTAAATATAAAACGGCTACAGAAGAGATACATTGCTGTTAATTTAAATTAAACAGGGTTTAATTTTTAAAGTGATGTCAAACGTCAAATTTTTCATTCGAGAAATGTCGTTCGTTCTTATATTCAGCGCAAATACCTTCCACCAGAATTTAATCAGTGACGTTTTGACATCAATCACTGATGGAACAATTGGGCATTCCAAACTGAATGCCTACCAGTGGGCTTTGACGGGTTATGATATTGCAAAATTATGGCAACCCTGTAGACCTGGTGATTTGACAAGGTCAATGAAATAGATAGTTACATAGATTGATTATCCATATTTTTCAAAATAAACATAAGCGTATGCCTTGAAGTAAAAATTTAAGCAATTATTTTTTTTTTTAAATATCTAAAGACTTAGAATTGGTTTTAAAACACATTTTTGCTAAACCGATTCAAATTAATAAATATTTGCCAGGCAATATGGCCGCTCGTAAACGACCAGCTTTGAGCAATCTATATAACTATATATGTATCATTGACCCTGTTAATGACAACATGACAACAGGGTTGCCATATCTAAACTGTCATAACCCACTGGTAGCCATTTGGACAGGTCGTTGGAATGCCTAATTGTTGAATGAATGAATGAAAGAACACGCCTTACCAATATAAACTTTAATAAATTTCTAATAGAGTTGGGCGATATTTTAGGAACTGTTATTTAATTATTGATATTTAAAAATATGGGTAAGCTGACATTCTTTACATGCTCTTCAATCGAATTCAAACATTTTTTTAAAAAACAATTACAGAGCGTAAATAGTTTATGTGAATTATGAAGGTCTACAAAATTGACAAATGAAGTTCCTAAACATTTTCTTAAATAAAATTTCAGTAACGAATTACATTGAAATTAATAAAGAAGTACATTAGAAAGAAAAAGTATTTACACTAACCAAACTTGCTCATTACTGGACTGTACTTTGTACGTTATACGTTGTTCTTGCATTATAAATAAGTTGAACCTGTCCCGCAATTTATTCAATAGAAAAAAATTGGCGCGATTCTGTATATAGTGGATCTACAAACTAAATTAAGCATTTCTAAGAAGCCTTTCATTCTACACGTGTAAAGTAAGTTTACCCTCCATAGAGTGCCATTCATAAAATCACCCTTTCCCTATGTTAAATTTTCGTTACAAATTAACACATTATTTCAGGCGGGAGAAAACTGACAAAAATCATTGACAAAAATTGGTAAATCCGATAATAATATTCTTACTAATAATGAAGAATTAGAGTTGGTCATTTAGAACTGTGACTACAAACTAAGATTAGAGATGAAAACAAATTTACTGAAGAGTGAAAAGTCGTGTCAGTTATAGAAATTGAATATTTCGTACTCAGGACACTTGGAGTCTTGGTGTTGTTATGACGAATCTGTAGATTTGTTTTAAAAAAGTTTATTAAAAAAACAAATTTAATTATAACAAATAGCATGTATATGGCGAAATGGTTTGGATTTTGACTTTGTACGCAGGAAGCGAGTTCAATTTTTGTTGTGGGAAATTACTGAGGCCCTTCCTATGGTGCCTCAGTATTGCATTCGAAAATGCTAAAAAAAATTTCGTCTGGTCGTCTGTATGTATGCATGTATGCCGGCAGGATAACTCTAGAACGAAAGTTCTGGTTGACTTGCGGTTTTGATTTTCAGAATTTTTGGTTCATCCTAACTACTTTATAATCAATTTTCTTAAAATCCGCATATGCATTTCTTATGTTACAATTTTAGGAATTTCAATTAATTCTAAGTCAACATTCTTAACATTCTTAAAATTCCATAAATTGCAAACATTCTCTAACGACCTGTCAAACAACAGCTGTTGATAGTAAAGGTGAAATTTCTAAGGCGGGTTGCGACCTTCATACTTGCAATCATAGCCATTTTGGAGGCTATTTTTATTCGAAATTAGTAGCCAAGCCTGCCAATTTATGAAAAATATATAAGCAATTTCTTAAAAATTACTTTTTTATGGTGGTGCTAACTTAAGCGTACTACTATTTCGCCCCTAGCCACAGAAACACATTCATCAAATTTATTGGCTCTCTGTCGCAACCCCATAGAATAATTAACCGGCCATTTTATTTGACAAAAATCAGAATAATGCTTGGCTGTGCCTGTCAAGTATCAAGATGTCAACTGTGATGTGTGAATGGCTCTTAAATGTCAAATTATTTAAAAATGTATACTTCTTTTGATATTTATTGCAAATAATTTGTATATAGTATATATCAATTCAGGTTTTCCCTAAAGGTACAGCAAGATAGATAATATAATATTCTTATACAAAGGTAGGATATAATGCTGGTTTTTTTTGTAGAAAATTTTTATTATACGATATTGGATTACATATTCAACCAGCGAATTGTAAATAATAATAATAAATTTCCTCAATAAATAAAATTTAAAAATGAATCTTCTTACCATGGTACCGAGGTATTTTGTTGTGCTTTTTATTTTAATTATAAAGTTGTCATTTTTTTTTTATTTTGGTGTCATCGGCGTCGACTACTACGGCCATTAGCCTCGTATTCTGTGTAGGCTTTGTTACTGTTTCCCAGCGCCACTTTAGGAACAGCACTGTTAATTAGAACCCAACAGTGAATGGTCGAGTGGGGAATCCTACCAAGGCATCAGAATTAATTTTAAATAATTAAATTAAATTAAAAAATCCCGGATTTGTATGTTGAAAGAAGGCCTTTGTAAATTACATTGCTCACTATGAATCTACTTTAAAACCAAAATAGTTTTGTGGCTATACGTTGCTATAACCTATCGTCGCAAAACTATTAATAATTTAAACATAGTAAGTAGTATTATTATAACATCAAGTAATTTTTTAAAATAAAGTACATGGTCTCAAAATAGAAATAATTTATAATAAATGCAGGTAAACCGAGGGGTAAAATAACAATAAATTAAGGGAAATACTTAAAAAAGGCAGGTTTAAAGAGTATTATCACGAGAAAGTATATCCGTTCTGTTTATTTATCAAGTATTGTTTGAGGTTACTTTTGAATACATTTATTGTTTTTTTTTAATTTCTGTGGGCAGTTTATTAAATTTTTTAAACCTTTAATAAAAATCTGATGTGTCCAACACATGACTTTCCTATCTAGTTATTATAGGCTTTTTCCGGTTATTTTGTACAACCTATTGCAGCATCTCTATAAATGTTTAGAGGATAAACTAAATATATACATTGTCCACATACATCTACCTCGAAACATTTTTCTATAGATATTCATAAAAAACGAAAATACTGAAAAATTAAAATTTCCTACAATTTTTTCATTACGGTCCATTTTAGAAAAATCATGTATAAACAAAAATTATAGAGATCGATATCGCAAACAACATTTATTTCAAAAACTTTCATAAAATTCAGAATTTTGCACATTTTGTCAAATTTCTCGAATACGGACCATTTCAGGAAATTTTTACATAAAACAAAAATTATATATAATAATATTAGAAGTAACTTTTATTTGAACAATTTTTTTCTCCAAACATTAATAACAGATATATTCCATAAAATATAAAAGTGGCCTCCCATAAAGTACCCCCCCAGATGTTCCGACTATGTCTAAAATCTAATCATTTTACGTCAGGCCGAAATAAACCTTAAGTTTAAAATATAATGTTTTTTTCTTTATCCGTTTTTGAGTTTTCTTCAAAATTCTAAATTTACACATTTTCTCAAATATCTCGAATACGGTCCATTTTAGAGAAATTATGTATAGAATAAAAATTATGAAAAATTATATTACAAACAACTTTTATTTGAACAATTTTTATAAGAAATTATTTTTTTTAAATTTTGTCAAATTTCTCGAATACGGACCATTTTAGGAAAATTTTGCATAGAACAAAAATTATAGATAATTATATTAAAAGTAACTTTTATTTAAAGAAATTTCTTCTATAAACGTAAATAACAGATATATTCCATGAAATATAAAAATGACCACCTATAAAGTACCCCCCCAGATGTTCCGACTCTGCCCAAAATCTAATCAGCTCATTAGACGCTGGAACAAAGCTTAAGTTTGAAATTTGGTGTTTTTCCGTGTATCGGTTCATGAGTTATGCGTTATACACACACACACACACACACACACACACACAGACATCATCGCGAAAATAGTCAAAACGGATTCAGGGGACCTCAAAACGTAAAAATCCATCGAAAACTCGAGGTCGAAAAAAATCATGATTCCTATACTTTCCTTATATCTGTATACAGATAGGAAAGTAAAAATTGTATTTTGGGAACTTTTAGTGATGGCTTGCCATACATGAAAGTCAGATTGGCTTCTTGTATTTTAGATGTGATATTTCGAATTATATTGAATTTTTTCTAATAGATCTGATGCGATGGTACTATGTCATTTTTATTTTATAAATAAATATCAGTCATGTACTGAACATAATTCTGAACTGAAAGCCAATTTATTTTTTTTAACATAGTTGCAATACTCATCCTTCTGTCCTTTATTAATATTATATAAACAGGCGAAGTAAGAAGCCCAAATATTTTACATGAGCAGGCTTAAGAGGTAAAGGGGCCAATTATTATTGGATGAATTGCTCAAACAAGTTTGTAAACCCTAATCAAAAGGCGATAATATAGAATGGTTATAAAAATCAAGACTTATGGAACTCATCACATGGTTTAACGTAATTAATGCCAATGCTTCACAAACCAAAAAATTTAACGTCCTAATACTACTATCGGCTTTCGGTCTTTCGTTCCAAGTTAAATAATTTCTCGTTTATGTTACGCTACGAGTTTAGCCTTGTGGGTCTCAGTCTCGATAAGGTGGGAGCCACCATTTTAGCGTCACTCGAATTAATTTTGTTTTATGTTCCTATTTTATTTTACTTATAATTTAATAAAAGTTCTAAATTCAAATCCACGTAATATTTAAATAATAAAATTTAAGCTCATTAAATGTTTCTTTAATTGATCGTAGAAAAATATAGTACAACTTGAGTTGATTTCTTATATTATGTTTGCATCTATATTTAAATACAAGTAATAATGTCAGTTTTTATTGTTATTAGAAATAGCAATTATAATAAAATTACTTTGTTAAAACTATATGAAATTTAGGGACCGGCATATTTTCAATACACTATTTTTTTAATTAGATTAGGTAACTTCGAAATAAATATTACAATATACCTGATAAAGCATGTGAAATGAATGATCTGTATAGATTAAATATACGAATGAATATATGCACACTATAGTTTTAAATTTGACCATTGGCTATTAAACGACCAATAAAAAATAAAAATATCGACACCAAACTGGTAGGTCTGGCTTATTCATGAAAACGATCTCGGTATAATCACTTTATGACTCATACTGACCAATATATCCGATCACAAAAAGTACAAAAACTCTTTCTTCGGTTCTCTGGGAATTAAAGAATGCCCTGACCGCCCGGTTTCAGGCACTAAAGGTTACAAAAGTTCAGAAAAATTATTTAAAATTTAGTATATTTTTTTTTCTACAATATTACTATAATTAATAACCATAGTACTTAAGTAGAAAAAAATAAATCTAAAATAATAAAATTTAATTAAAATAATAATAATAATAATAATAAATATAAGTCGCAGTGGTACAAGTACAAGTCGTAATGGTGTTCAATTCGGTAGTGGTTTTAAAATAAGTAGAGTAATAGATTTAAGCCAGGAGCTGATATAAAGTATCAGTACAATTGTTTTATCATTTTTGCATAAAAAACTGCTTTAAGAAGAATTCAGAAAGCTGGGGTAGGAAGAAGAATGTGTGTGTTGGCGAGAGTCGGAATCTGATGACTTTAAATCTACAAATTCAACTGTTGTAGCTATGTGACTTGGTGGTCCAATTGGTAGAGGCGCCGACGGTTTAAGTCGGAGGTTCCAGGTTGGATCCCTTGCCGATGCACTTACATTTTCTTATCTTTATTTCTCAACCATTTCAATTTTTCTTTGGTTTGTTTTTACTTTTGGGATCTGGAGAATGTGGACATTTCTAAATTTCGTAGGAGGAATTGTGGATTATATTCCAATACTTTCCAAAATTGCAAAAATATATCTAATGGAATGCAATCTTGATAATTTTCTTTCAAACACATCTTATTTTCAGCTTTTATGATTTTTTTCAGATTCTTCTGAGCGTTACTTTTGGAGATAAGTTAAAGTACAGCGTTTTTTTCAAAAAAGTTTCGAAATAATAAATAACCTAAATGAACGTATAAATTTTTGAAATCGTGCTTCAAAATCCTTTTATGTGATATCCCACACAATAGCATCAGATGTGGACAATCCACTCGAGTTGTACAGTGTATTTTTTCTACGACCCATTAACGAAAATTTACAAATAAAAAAAATAGTTTAGGTTATTAAGACAAAATAACTAATTTGAAAATAATACATGACTTTTAATATTTAAAATAAAATAAACGAAAAAAAAAAAGAAAAAAGTTCATTTAATTTTTCCCTATCCGAGAATCGAACTCGAGTCTTCAGTGTGGAAGGCAAGAACGCTCACCACAGGACCACCTATTCTTTTAATGTTGTTGCTTTAATACTCGTAATTAAATTGACTTCATATAGTTTTATTTAAATTAACAAATTATTTATAATTATAGACGAAATAAAAACAGAAATGCTATTATTTATCGATTCTACACAAGAATAATCCATTTTAATGTATATTTAATCTCAATAACTAAAAAATATACTGACAATTAGTTTAACAGAATTGTCACCTATTTTAAATTTTAAAAATAAAGCCGTCGGTTGATCAAAATATGAACGGTGAATGGTGGATTTCATTTGTTTGCAGTGTTCTCACTACCTAGAATGGATATGAAATATATTCGTTCAGTTAAAGGCAATAGCATACTTTTTCGTTTTGTAATCTGTGCGTAGATCAGCTAACATCCATGCGGATGTAGAAAAAAATTATTTTCACTTTATTCTTAGCTTTTGCGATTTATAGTTACTTTTTGGAATACATGGAGGGACAGCTATTTTTGAGTGGTTTTTTCATGTGTTAAAGAAAAAGTAACGCAAACGAAAGTATTTCACATTTTTGAAATCATGATTGAAAGACGTTTCACCTGATACTCTCAACGATGGTATTAGAAAATTTCCAATCTAACCACTTCAAAACTAACCTCACATTACTATTTTAGTTAACGCCTGTATTTGGGCTACTATACTATTCGCTCAGTGCGAAGTCATGGTAGGGGAAACAAAAGCAATACTAGCCTAGCTGCGGATAATTCGTACATTTTAGGGGATATTTTGTAATTTTGGCATATCAAATACAAGTATACATTTTAGTTTTTTTTTTTTTAAGTAGATAAACACAGTACAATAAGCAATCGGAGTTACTGTGTTGAAAATTGTAAAAATACTAGCAAAAAAAAAACAGTGAAAATTATAAAAATTTTCAGTAGCAAAGTGGAAATTAAATTACAGAAATAATGGATAGGTGTACAATAAGAAGAAAAATTACCTTTATTTTTGTAATATTAACAGTAATGCTGGAAATAGTAGACATTAGAAACAGGTTTTAAATAAACAATAAATTATCATTTTACAATGTTCTTCAACATCCGTTTAATCTTAAATGTTCAGCAATAATTAGATTTCTGCCTTTGTATATTGTATGTGGCTAGAATGCAATTTTGTGACTTACTGATAGGAAACCAGTTTTATTCATTCATTCTGTTTTCTTTCGAACAAAAATTAAAATATAAATAACAATCTTCTTTTTATGCATTTTAACTTCACGCTATTATTTAATGGTATTTTTTATTTTGAGAAAATAGGTTAATTCTTCAAAGACAACTAAGTAGGCTTAGGCAATTTCTGTCAATAGAGCCCCATTTGATTAAAAATGTACAATGCTTAGCTTTTTTGAATAAAAATGTTCTTTGTAATAGTTTATTTGAAAATGAATGACCCCAGGAGATAAACCCCAATAAAACATCATAAATCAGTGACAGAGAATTTCTAAAATAAAATCTTTAATTTTCTTCCTAAAATTTTTAAAAATACCAATTCTTGTCAACAAAAATAAGGTAAAAGTAGAAAATATTTACAATTTAAGATCAATTTAAGTAGCCCTCAACTTTCTTAGAGAAGATTAAAATTTTTAAAGTGTTATGCAGATTGTAAATTATTTTAGCCAAACTGATGATTGGGAATTATATTTCTTATATTATCACCAACTTTTTTAGCAGCTTTCTAATAGTAATACCGATTCTTTACTTTTGAAATGGCATTCAATATATAATAGATACAGCAGTGATCCAATCACACTGCCTTAAGGCACACCATTGCATAATAATTATTTATACTAGAAAGTGTCTATTGGTGATTTAAGACCTCAATAGCTTTTTTATTTCTTCTTTTATACTTTTCTGACCCCCGTGGTATCACCCTAATCTGTTTGTAGCGTGATGACACTGCACTGTACCACCATTTGAAGGTCATACTACTTTCACATTCACCAATTTACTTACTCATTCACCGCCATGTATTCCATGTCGTCAATGATTGACCGTCAGTCCCATGGTGGAACGTCCCGACCATCACCTCTCAACAACGTAACCGGAAGGATCACTGCTTAACTATTGCAAGAACGTGGATGCACACTAATATCGCTGCTAGCCTCTACGGCTGACTTCAATAGCTAAAAACCGGTTTACTTGAAGAAAAGACAATAATTTTAAATTATGTCAGGGGCCTTACTAATGCTCATTAAGGCCGGTGTCACCGTGTTCCTCCACTTTACCTGCGATATTAATCATTTATATGTTTCTAGGGATTATTTCGATAGCCGAGTTCCTCCATCAGGTACCAGACCCTAATTGTCGTCAGCAGGATAACAAAAAAATATATTGCATGACTCTAGGCCGCAGAGGTTAGGTAAATTACTATTTTTATGAATAATGCATAATATTAGGAGGGGGACAAAAATATATTTTCACTACACCAATCTGCACAGCTTAGGTAATTTTTTTTTAATTTTTGCCTATTAACAAATAAAAATATACAGGGTGTCCCATTAGTTCGTAATTATTCAATATTTCAATTTGTGTTATGGATACGCAAAAAAGTTTGAAATAATAGTTATATCGATTTTAAAAATATTTTTGGATATACAGAGTGTTGCGTTTTTGCCTGGCAAATAAAAATGTATGTTTTTTAAATAGAACACCCTGGATTTTATTTTATTTTTAGAATGGTTTGGTAATACTGTATTTAACTCTGGACTGTTTTTGAACAATATACCAGTGATGCCAAGCAATTAATTTTTTTTAATTGAAGAATGATGCAGACCCCAAATTAAATTATTATAATTTAGGTAGGATTACATTGATTTCAAAATTATTTAATATACAGACTTATAAGATACTAAGCTAATGAATAGTGGTGATAGAACTGGTTTATTCTATACAGAGTGTTTTGAAACATGTCTTAAATATGGCTAATTTTAAGTTTAGTTTACTTAATTTTTTCAAATGCAACACCATGAATATTATCTTAGCATAAAATTCCTTATACATTTGTCTATACAAAGATATCAATATGTAAGCCAATAACACATGTACAGGATGTCCCATCAGTACGTTTTCTATAATTTTTCTACCACCAAGTTTTGTACTTGCATACTGATTTCTGTAATATAAGTTGAAACAGAAATAGAAAATGGGTTTTATTATTTTCTTATAAACCCTTACACTTTGATACTGTGGAGAATTTCGTTTACCAGATTAGCATTACTGCAAGTAGGTGGAGGAACTCAGCAATGCCCATAAAGGCAGTACTTATCTTTAATATTTTAATTTAGTTTTACCTGTTATTATATTAATTCAGTTGTTGCGTAAGATGTCTAAAGCCAAAATGATAATTACGAATTATCGTTCTTGATTATTAACAATATTTTTAGCAGCTTCTTAATACTGACACCCATTCGTGACATAGACAAAAAGTAAAGCGAGATTTAAAGCCGACCCTGATCTCTGATGGTTCAATTTGCGCGCAAAGTTCAACAAACAAGATTCCAATATTAAAATAGCCACGAAAAAAAAAAGAAACCCTCTTTAGTGGCAGCGGACAGAGGCACAAAGCTTTAGATTGTAAATAATAGCCAAGGGTGTAAAAGGGCACCAAGGGATACTGAACATCTGACTTTGGGCGGCATTCTTGTAAGTAAATAACAAATAAGATAAAGGTAGTTGTAAGACTTAAAAATGATTGAAGTTTAATGGTGATTTACAATAGGTCTTGGGTAATTTTTACGGTTTTCTACAGCGACTCTTTCAACGTTTAGATTTAGATAAATAAAGTGGTTCGGCCTTATTTTTGTCAATACTTATCAAGTAGTAAATCATTCATCATTTTAAAAGAAACAACCTGATATAACTTCGAACATTGCATTGTTTTTTTTTGTGACTCAACCTTATTTGAACTAGAAATAATTTATGTTTGTTTTTGCCTTCATGCATAATAATATGATCAAGGGGCCTATTTCATAAAACTTATTAGTCTAATAATATTGGCTAAAGTTTAATATTATGAGTAAGAAATATTAGTTTTAGTTTCATAATATTTTTAGGTAATAAAATTAGTTATTAGTAAACTTACTCTTAATATTAGTTTATTATATTTGTAAAATTTGAAGTATGTTTCATAGTTAAAGTTAACAAATAATTTTAAATAATAAATAACTACTAATATTATTATTTAATTTGCATTGATATTATGTGACATATTTTATTTGAAAATTATGGATTCAGATTCAAGTGACGATGAAACGAGAATTGTAGTTAGACGACCAAGAATTTTCAGAGAGAGAATTTCATATGTACATTATTTGGAAGAAACCTACGAATTCAATGGAAGGTTTAGGTTACCTACTGGAAGTTTTAATATAATACTGCAACGGATAGAACATCTTTCATCTTCTGATACTCAAAGAAATCATGCGCTTACAGCCAGGCAGCAATTGATAAGTGCACTTACATTGGCTTGGAAGTGGGACGTAGTACCATGGTGTTGCATATATGCATGGTATTAGTAAAGCTACTGTATGCAGAGTTGTTCACAGAGTTACTACAGCAATTAATTAAATTTTAATAAAAGACAGTTTGTCGGCCAGTGGATGTGGCTGAAGTAATTCATGGGTTTAGTGAAATGGCTGGAATGCCTCTTGTGTGTAAAGCAGTGGACGGGACTTTAATTAACATTGATGCTCCAAGTCAATATGAGCCTGGTTTTATGCATCGTCATGGTAATCATTCATTGAACGTGATGCTTGTATGTGATCCAAGAATGAAGTTTTATTATGTAAATGCCAATTGGTCTGGTAGCGTAAGCGATGCACGAGTTTGGAGGCGAAGTACATTTAGCATCAGAATGGAAGAAGGTTGGAGACCTTTTCCAAATGCCGTACTGTTAGATGATTCAATTTATCCTTTAAAGCCTTGACTTATACCACCTGTACTTCGTAATGCAGAAGATCCTGCACAACAAAGCTTTTAAAGAGCACACAAAAGTACAAGGCGAGTTATTGAATGTGCCATTTGTATTTTGAAAGAAAAATTTCCATGCCTCAACCATTTAAGATTAAAACCTAGATTTGCCTACGAGGTAATAAAATGTTGCGTGGTACTCTACAATTTAACAAAAGTAGATGTTGAGAGGTATAATAATAGAGAAGAAAATGATATTAACATTGATATGGTAGACGACGGCGAACAGTTAGGTAGAGAAGCAGGTGGCGAGGAAACATTACATTACTTTTATATTCACTTTCGGAATGCCTAAAATAATATCTATAAATGTAAAGAAAACATTTTATTTTTCAGCATAGTGGAAAATTTATTTTGTATATATTTTTTTTCTGCAAAATAATAAATAATAAAAAGTAGCTACTTATTAAACTTTCATCAGTAATAGTAATAAAATAAATAAAAGTTTAATATACGTTTTATTATAATGCTTTTAAAGATATTAAAATATCATTATTTTTCTATAACACAAATAAACTGCCCTTCGTCACAATCAGTAGAATTTACAATCATAACCTGTCCCAGTTGTGTTTCGCAACCACTGATATAGTTGGAGGATTCAATATTCATGGTATGAACAAAATGTTTAACATTAAGTGAGCATTCTTTTTCCCAAACTTTCAGTTCCAATTTCCGAACCTCAAGTTAAAGTTTCTTTATTTTAAGAGATTGAATGTTCTTAGCATCATCTGGTTGCTGGACGATAACTCTTTTCTTACCTACAAAAATAATATATATATATATATATATATATATATATATATATATATATATATATATATATATATATATATATAATCATCTGAATTAAAAACTAGGTTGACTTGTTTTGAAATAATTTCAGCACTTTATAGTCTTACCTCTACATGAACTTTGTTAAAGTAAGCACTTGCTTTTTGTGGTGCCATTATCATCGTTTTCATTGGGCATAGAATAACTAAAGTCCTCGGTAATGTCTTTAACTTCGGAAACAGTTTTCATTGAATCAGGTACGCCAATTCCTTGAACAACAGGAGATTCCTTTCCAATTATTTCTATCACTAATTTATCAGTGTCATCTTATTTTGATTCGGGACCTCCTTGTGCGCCAGTTTTATTTGATTGGTCAATTTTTGTCTGTAATCAAATAAAAATCTTTTATATGCTTTACAAGTGAGGACGGCTCAATAGTAAAATTAAAAACTATTAGCATTAATTACACAGGATGCAAAAAATATTTTTAAAATTGTCCAATTAACTTATTTATAATGTATTTTTTAATGTTGATTTCAAAATCAAGAATGGTGTATTTTGGGTAAAAAACTAAATTTTAATAAGCAGATAAAAGATGGCATGGTTTACATATTATACACAACAGAATATTGAAAAAATGCATAACTATAAAGGCTTGTAAAATATAATATATTTGCAAAACTGTATTTGATGGAATATTTTTAAATATTTTCCCATAATCAGCACTAAAAATTTTATAAAAATTACTGATTACATTTGAGATAATTTTTTTGTTGCAGACCTGTTATAAAAAAATTAAAAAAATAATCAGAAGTTTTACAGTACTAAAAGGTATTTATTTATTTTTATTTATTTATTTATTTATTTGTAAAGTTTGGGGTACTTACAGGTTAAAACCCTTACATTAAACCCTTACACTTTAGGCTCTAATACGATGGATTTTTATTACAATGTTTCTATTATTTAGACACCAATGTAGAATAAGCTTTGTTAAAGCATTATGTATTAAAAACTCATTCTTAAATGTGGCGATATCTCCTAGAATGCAATTGAAATACAATTAAAGTAAATAAGTGCATTTATGTAGTCGTATTATAAATATAAAGATAACACTTACCTTAGGCTAGGCCAAGTTGCGTCGCGTAAATAACAAAACTCTTTCTCGCTTCCTATTAGACCTATTGAAACAGCATAATCTCTTACATTTATCCATGCTGTTTTCCGTGACTCTTTGGTAATAGTAGTAGAAAACTGACCAAAAAGTTCATTCTTTTTAAAAAGTTTTGATTTTTCATTTTCTTTTCTTTTGCTTAATTTAGGCATCTTTTATTTCAATAAGAATGTCACTTCACAATTAAAAAAATACTACCTTTTGACATATCAACTAAATTTCAATAAGGACACTAGATCTAGTAGGTAGCTGCTAATATATTAGACAAGTTTCTGTCACTAATAATATGTGTAAATTAAAATAATCTGTGAAACAGAACACAGCCAACTTATATTATTATTTTATGAGTCTAATATTATTTACTAATAAGTCATTTTTATGAAATAGGTCCCTGAAAAGAATTTTAATTATTTGTAGAATCTAATCCGTGTGGTTCACTAATTCATGTAATCTAGATTAATTTATGTACTAAAATGAAAGTATTTTTTAATAATCCTTTAAGTAATTGATTTTTTAAATATTTTTAATTTGCTTTATGACTTAATTTCTATATAATCAAATACTATATACAAATTTTTGCGTCACATTTACTTAAATACTAATTTATGTGGACATTTACTATCGATCTGCTCGAGCTATGTCTTAAATTCCACTGACTGCCACAGAAAAATAGCCCTTTTATATAAAAAGGTGAAGGCTTTTGAAACTTCCCCCAAATTCGTCGAGTATATTATAATTTGGCACCTTCACCAAAAGTTGCAATATTTTTAGTAATCGGGCAAGTGCTTAAATGCTTAAATTTTCAACTGCTGGAAATACAATCCTATTAAATAGAGAGAAACAGAATATACGTCGCAAACGGGCGGATCGCATTATACATGTAATATCCCATTATTGCTATCGAAAGGGCACGGTTAAACTAAAGTGACGATATTTTGAAAAGTAGAAAGCGGGACAAATCGAAAATATTGAGATTTGGAGATTTTTCGTTGACGAATTCCATTTTTTGTAGTAATGACGGCGTTAAAGCGAGGCAAAACCGTTTTTAATCGGCCGAAAGGGGGATAAAATTGTTTTAATCGGTCAAAAGTGGGACAACATCGTGACACATGTTAAATTGGGACTAGTGGTTTAAAAGCGGGACTGTCAAGCCTAAATCGGGACGGATGGTCACTTTAGGTTAAACCAAATACTCTCTTTATGCTTCTGAACGTCTCATCTTTATTTTTCAGGGCGAGTGTATTAACGTAGTGTATAGTCTTAATCAAAGGTAACATTCAGTAGAACAATTATTTTGCCTACATATTTCTGGAACATAGAAAAAATGGTTCCGTTATTTTTTAAACCACATATTGCAGACTTTCTCAGCAGTTCAGTTCCAACTAAGTGCGTTTCCGGGTGGTGGATAGGAGAACGGCCAAGTTTTCCTTGGTTAGTGGTAGACATAAGTAGAGTGCGAGAGTCTAAAAACCCTCAAAATCTTTTGCGAAGGATACATAAAAGGTGCTTTTGATAAAACCACCTTCCCAACGATAATACACTCACTAACAAACAGGAATGTTCCACAAATGGTTAGTGGGTGGATACATAACATGCTCTCAAAGCGAGCAGTAAACATAAGTGTAGAAGATGTGAATACAAGAGGCTTGGTTGCGAGGGGATGTCCACAGGGGGGAGTGCTGTCACCTCTACTGAGGAATATGGTCCTCGACACCTTCATCAGCCGCCTCAATAATGACAGTTACTACACAATAGCATATGCAGATGACCTGGTCATTCTGTAAACAGAGAATTTTGAGAACATACTCTGTGAAAGAATGCAAGTAGCTCTAAACAATATAGAACAGTGGACCATTCACTGTCTATCAATCCAAAACAGAAATAGATGAAAATGGAATTAAAACTTCCAGAATTCCTAAACAAAAAACTAAACTTTGTAACAGCGGTAAAGTACCTAGGTTTCACCTTTGACAGCAAGTTAATATGGAACTCGCCTTTAGAAAACAGAGTTAAAAGATCATACATTGCTTATGAACAATGCCGCCGAACCGTGGAACGTACCTGGGGTTTCTTCCCCAGAGTTGTCGCATGGACTTACACGGCTATCATAAGACCTATGCTGACATACGGTGCAGTTGTCTGCCCCATTCAAAGAAATAGGACTAGTAGGGATGCTCCTTGGTGGAACCGTCATCTGTCAAACTTATGATCCGAAGTGCGGAAGCTCTATAATAGGGCCAAGCACAGCGGAGATTGGCAGAGCTACACCGAGGCGCTTACTACCTACAACAAAGAAATCAGGAAAGCTAAACGTAACAGCTTTAGAAAATTCTGCGAGGATATTAACTCTACACCTGAGGCAGCGAGACTGCACAGGGTCCTGGCAAAAGGGAGAGTTGATACAGTTATGGCATTAAAGAAACCAAATGGAAGCTTCACGGAGAGTGAGGAGGAAAGAGCTCGCCTCTTACTCGAAACTCACTTTCCTGGAAGCACACCTTTTCTAATAAGGGACACAACTAAGGTAAGCAGACCCCCAAGAGAGGCCGCTGTAGTGGCCAAGCATATATGCAGCAGAAATCGGTTAAGGTGGGCCGTAAACACTTTTAAACCGTTTAGTCTCCAGGTGTGGATGGAATATTTCCTGCCCTGCTTCAGCAGGCACAGGAGGAATTACTACCACACATAATCCGGCTATCGGCTATCGGAGCAGTCTGGAGCTGGGATATATACCAGAAGCATGGAGAAGGGCCAGAGTCACCTTTATTCCAAAAGTAGGGAAAAAGGATACCACACATCCTAAATCTTTCCGTCCAATCAGCCTCACATCCTTTGTATTAAAAACAATGGAGAAGGCTGTTGATAACTATATCAGAACAGAAGTCCTGGAGAGGGTGCCACTCCACCACAGCCAACACGCGTACCGAGCAGGAAGATCTACAGAAACTGCCCTGGTACAGTTGACTGATGTAATCCAGGATGCACTGACAAACAAAGAAACGGTCGTGTGTGCCTTTCTAGACATAGAAGGAGCTTTTGACAACATGCCACACGAATCTGTAAAAAGAGCACTTGCATACAGAGGAGTAGATAACATCACATCCAGATGGATGGCTCAGCTGTTATCTTCGAGAACTGCAGAGACACAGATAGGGCAGGACACCATCTCCATCTGCACAACCAGAGGATGTCCACAAGGAGGAGTTCTATCCCCACTAATGTGGAGCCTAATCGTAGACGAACTTCTATGCAGATTGACTGACCTCGGCATACCCTGTCAAGGTTATGCCGACGACATAGTCATATTTGCTAGTGGCAAGTTTAGTAATATCCTGTGTGATATAGTCCAAAGAGGACTAGAACATACCAAAAGATGGTGCCGTGAAGTGGGACTTAGTATAAACCCTACAAAAACAACACTAGTAGCCTTTTCAAGGAAAAGAAAACTTAATCTCAAAACCGTTAAATTAGACGGGATAGATATAGAATGGAAAAATGAAGTCAAATATCTAGGCCTAACCCTGGACAACAAACTTCTCTGGTACACACATGAGAAGGAAGTAGTAAATAAGGCCACAAAAGCCCTAAAGGTATGCAGAAACATGGCGGGTAAACGATGGGGATGTAACCCAAACATACTGCGATGGATGTATACTGCAATAGTGAGACCAATCATCACTTACGGGGCTATAGCCTGGAGTAACAGAACTAGTTTAGTTACTACGAGAGCTAATATCTCAAAAGTACAAAGACTAGCCTGTGTTTGCATTACTGGTGCAATGAGAACCTGTCCTACGGCCGCAATGGAGGTGATCTTAAACCTCACCCCTCTACATTTGATGATAGAGAATGTGGCAAAAAGGACACGATATAGAATGATCAGGAGCGGAGTAATCAGACGAAAGTCTACTTGCTTCAGGACTAAAGATACCTGGGACATGCCCCAGGATGAAATGCAAAAGAAGTACAGTTTTGTGAAAAACTTCAAAACCACAGAGCTGGGCTGCAAGAAAGAATGGAGCCAAGAATCCATCGCGCTTGCAACCGAAAGACGTGCTATTCAGTGGTACACGGATGGTTCCAAAACCATAGAAAGAACTGGAATAGGAGTGTATGGGCCGAGAACCAAGCACTCCGAAAGCTTGGGAAAATACCCAAGCATCTTCCAGGCGGAAATTCACGCCATCGAGAAGTGTATCCAGTTTAACATCGAGAGAAACTATCATAGACAAGAGATTATCATCATGTCCGATAGTCAAGCAGCCATCAAAGCGCTGAGTTCTTACGTAATCAGCTCAAAAATGGTATGGAGATGCCTAGAACAATTGAATGAGCTAGGCGAGAAAAATAGAGTTACTCTCACTTGGGTCCCGGTACATAACGGGGTACAGGGTAACGAGATTGCAGATAGTCTTGCAAGGAAAGGGGCTCAAACACCCTTTGTAGGACCTGAGCCGTTCTGCGGTATCAGCAGTAACATATTATTAGAAGAGATTAAAAAAGAATTGGGTAGTAGAAGAACCGATAATTGGAACAATCTCTTTGGGCTGAGACAGGCCAAGATACTTCTGGGTGAATATAACCAAAAAAGATCGGAAGCCTGCATCTGCCTGAGCAAGAACAGGCTACGTATTGTAACAGGGATCCTTACCGGGCACTGCCGACTAAAAGGACACCTAAGTAAACTGAGAGTAGTAGAGGATAGTGAGTGCAGATTCTGTGAGGAGGAGGACGAAACCTCCATTCACATCCTAACTGAATGTGTAGCACTCCAGAATCCAAGGGCACTATATCTAGGAGGATATCAAATAGAAGAGGAAGACTTACCTAACTTGAAGCCACTTCAAATCCTGCACTTCCTTGAGAAAATAGGATTGGAAGGGTCGCTATAGGCATTGAGACATTTCCTTAGTGCAGTGGCGACAGAAGGGGGCACAATAGATCTTTTAGGTCGCAGTGTATTAACACCCCATTATCAACATAACATAACACACCCTTCACACGTTACAGATACTGCATACTTTATATATTCTCAAAATATATAGTGAGCCGCCCTTTTCACTATAGGCTATAAACTATTTTGAAATCAAATCAAAATATAATAATATTCAAGAAATTACTTATTTTTTATATTAAGCAGGAAAATCACATACTTGCAAAAGTTCAAAATGAGTAATGAGTCATATGCTGGAAATTTTTTCTTCTTATATTTCAAATAAATTAGCACCTATAAGTTTTAAATTATGCGAAGTCAATTGAGGTTAAATTCGTTATAATAACCGTTTAATTTAACGTTGAATTAAATTATTTGGATTCTTCCTACGTAATGGCTAATAATAAATGACAGCGAATAACATATTCGTGTGAATTTGAGAACTAGAATTTCAACTTTGAGAAACGATACCAAATGTATAATAATTTGAATTATTACTTTTGTGGGTATTTATTAGCGATTTTGAGAGTATATATATTTAGAAAAATATATATTTATAATTAGTTGATTAAGTGTCTTTTATTATGTGCTAATATTTTTTAGAATAATTGACAAGATAAAAAAATCAGTGGAAGTAATGTTCGCAAATAGAACTAACTGGCTAAGGCTAGTGGACTTTTTTCAAACTTTATATTTTTGAGCAGCCTGGTCTGTAAAGAAAACGAGGCTATATGTATAAAAATTACATTATTTATTACAAAAATATTATGTATTTAATGTATGACTTTCCTGTAGACTTATTAAATATATTGATGTACGATCCATAAAATCAATAACGGTTTAGAAAATCAATTAAACATAAATTTATTCAAAACATTATTATCTACCTTATTGTGGATATTATGGATTCTACATAGGTACACAGAACGAAAAAAGTAGGCCATTGTGTTCTACTAAACGTATATAATTTCATATCCGTTCTATAAGGACACTGTATGGATATGAAGTTCACCACAGTTCATATTAGGTGACCAGACTACTATAATTTATTAATGTGATAAATAAGTGACAATTCTGTCAATCTAATTGTCAGTATATTTTTTAGTTATTGAGAATAAATATAATAATTAAAAATGAGAGATTCTTGTAATAGCATCATTCTACAAGATATTTGTCTATATTTACAAATAAATCATAAATTTTAATAAAACTAACTAAAACCAATCTAATTATCAGTATTAAAAAGAAAAAAATAATTGTCTCGTTAGCTCAGAACTAGAGTACTAACTTCCCATGCAATAGGTCCGGAGTTCAAATCCAGGATGAAGACTAATTAAAATATTTTTTTAAAGTTTATTTTATGTTATAAATTATTTTTAAAATAGTTATTTTTATCCTAATAACTGCTAAATTCATTCATTCATTTTAGTTAATGTTGTACTTTTCCTTAAATTTCACCATCACGATCCATTTTTTAGAACAAAAATTATAGGAAATGACCTCACAAACAACTCCTATTAAAATAGTTTTATTCTATAATCATAAATAACAGAAATATACAAGGTGTACCAATAAAAAATCGCAGGCCAGATATTTTGGAAAGAAATAGAGATATTTTAATTCTGTAACAGCCAGTTTACAGAGCACTAAGAGAGCTTCAGTTTTAAATATAAAATCATTTTAAATAGATCAATATGTAGATGGCCCTGCGCTCAATAATTTTTTTCAATTTGAGAATCTTTCTTGTGTAGCGTATCTTGTAAAAAATTCATTTTTAAGCAGATTTTTTTTTATGAACTAATTCGATAAATCTAGCCATTTTTGATATACAGAGTGGGTAACTCAAAACAGTTTCATCCTGTTTTTCGGCATTAATCATTGGCTTTTAAGAAAATGCTAAAACAAGTCGATTTTTATTCCAAATTGAATACATTTTTGCAATACAGACATCTGTCATGTGTTAACCCCTCCCTTGCACTTCTTCATCACCTTACTTTTAAATAGATAATGTACCATATATGGCACATCACTGAAATGGTAATTTATTGGAGGATTCAGAAATATGTCTGTACATTGTGTTACATACTTAAATATTTCAGCCCTCTAGCGGGATAAAAAACTATTACGTATTATATAGTGTGACACTACCATATGTAGTACATCATTAAAAAGGTAATTTCATGGGGAATAATTGTTGCGATACCTTTAAATGTACCGTCCTCTATCGGGATAAAAAAGTGTACGTATTATAAAGTGTGAAATCAAATTTAATTACTAATTCAATGCACCTCATAACATTAATATAAATATCCTCCATATTGTACTGGCAATAGTTTGAAAATTAGTCATGCATTATTTTAGGCATTATTGCTAACTTTATTTTGTTGCAAGAGCAATATGGAAATATTTATATTAATGTTATGTGCTATATTGAATTAGTAATTAAATTAGATTTCAAATGAAGTATCACACTTTATATTACGTTACAGGTTTTTTTTATCCCGATAGAACGCGCTAAAATAAAATAGAACGAAATCTTCTTTAAAATGCATTTTTTACAAAAGTCCTTATTTATGAAAGATCATCCCATCAAAAAAAAAAAAAATATTAAGCGCAGCGCCATCTACATATTGACCTATTTAAAATTAATTTATATCTACAATTAAAGTTCTCATAGTGTTCTATGAATTGGCTTTCACAGAATTAAAATATCTCTATTACTTACCAAAATATCAGACCTGGGAGTTTTTATTGGTACAGTCTGTATAACTTAAAGTAAAAAATTGCACACCTTAAAGTATCTCTTCCGATGCTCTGACTATACCCAAAATCATGTTACCTTATCGCAGGATAAATCCGTTTTTGAGTTATCGTGGATACAGACACACAAATAGACACATCATCAAGAAAATGGTCAAAATTGATTCGGGTGACCCCAAAACGTAAAGATACGTCGAAAAAATAATTCCTGTACTTTTTTTTACTAGATACAGGAAAATAAAAAAAGAGGTCATCCGTGTTAGTATTATATGCCATTTGTTTCGTTCCGTAATAGTCGTGTTGTTCAGCCATGGTCGACTGTTGTGGTAGATATTCTATTTAGTAATAGATGTACTGCGTTGGATTTTACAACTGTTGTATGATTACCTTTGGTAGAGCCATTGCTGATATTTTGGTTTTTGGTAATATTCTGGTGTTAATTTTGTTGGTTATAATCTGGAAGTTATTTTTCTTGTTGTTGCTATAACTGCGGAACACATTTTTCTTGGTTGGTAATATTCAGAAAGACAATCATTCTTCTTGTTTTTGCAATATTGTGAATGTTCTTTTTCTAGTTGGTAATATTCTTTTCCTTGTTGTTGGTGGTAATATTTTGGATTGGGTTTGTTTTATTGGTTATATATTCATGTTGATAATATTCCGAATAATATTTTTTTCTTGATAATATTAGGGATGATGTTTTTCTTATTAATAATATTCAGGAAGGTGTTTTTCTTGGTTTAGATATTCTAGATGTACTGTTGTTGTTGTTATTGTTGTTGTTGTTGTTGTTGTTGTGGATCATTTTTGATCATAATTTTTTTTAGATATTCAAATTAAATATAATTAAAAATGAGTGATTCTTGTAAAAAATCGATAAATAATGACAATTTACTAGATATTCTTTAATATCTACACAGAAAATTTAATAGAAATTAATAAAACCATTTCAATTATGAATGTTATGCCTTATAAATTACAAACTTTAGCGGAATAGTTGAATAACTTCTAAATTAATTTTTAAAATTTTGTACATTTTCGATAGTGATTAGTAGAAAAAATATATTGTACAACTCACACGATTAAGCACTCCGGCTACAGCATCGTGTTCAAATATAGTCTTCGTGCGATATGGCCATCATATCCACTTTTGTTGCACAAACTACTATATGATGTCCTTTCTATATGGTGCTATCGCCATGTACAGTGACGCGTCTACCAGCATAGGTTGATTTGATGAAGAGAGCAAAGAACTAACACTTTTATATTTGTAAATTGAGGATTGTAAACAATTTTTTCAAGTAATATTTTCCTCTTTTTTAAAGTAAGGGACTTTTACTCTTGCCAATTTCCTATTTTTTGACTTTCCTCGTATATGGTACAACCATTATAATATATATCCAACCATATTTCTGGGTTAATCTGGACCATGTACAAGTACGTACTATGCTTTCCAATTCACGGGATATTTAATGTTAGAACTATAAATAATGATGTGCGTACCTGTAGCTTCGAATGTAAAGAAAACGACTACATAAAAATCTGCTTTTATTTATAATTAAACATGATGCCATCAATATTAAAGCCTAATGCACCATTGGTACATTTCCATAATAACCATGCTGTTGAGCAACGATCGACTGTGGAACATATTGTCCTTGGTAATGGGCGTATTGTGTTGGAATCAAAGATTGACTGTGATAGACTCCTTGATGATAATTTTGTTGTTGGTAATATTGTGGAACATAATGTCCTTGTTGATAATATTCTGGATGTTGTCCTACTTGTTGGTAATATTCAGGGATGTATTCTCCTTGTTGTTGGTAATATTCTGGATGGTGGTTTTCTTGTTGGTACTGTTGTTGGTGGGCCATTGCAGACTGATACTGTTGTTGGTGGGCCATTGGAGACATATACTGTTGTTGATGGGCCAATGAAGACTGGTACTGTTGATGGTGGGCGATTGGAGTCTGGTATTGTGATTGGTAAGGCAGGTTGGACCATTTTTGACCATAATGTTCTGGATCATATTGGTGGTACAGGTTTTGTGAGAAGATTTCATGATTTTGTCCGTTGTTTAATTTGTATTGCTGAAGTAAGTATTGTAGATGTTGTACGGGACTAGAACAAGTAAATCAATTTTCCATTACTATTCTTATATTATTTCTCGTGAGATTTTGGTAATGATCTTATTTTTCTAGATGTAATAATTAGACATTGGTCATCTTATAAATAAATTTTTTAAATAAAAATAAATTTTTAACTTCATTTAATTCGTAGACAAGTTTATATGTTATTTTTTGTAAGCCAGAAAATTATTTAATATTAACCTTTCGTTTTGAATTTTTTCGATAACTTTAAAAACATTTGCCCTATTAAGGAGGTCCTTTCGCCACCAATGTTAAATAAAAAATATTAGATTATGACTAAAATTAATTTTTTTCTAATAGTAGATGTCCTTATTTATCTAATAGTGAACTTTTAACTATACCTTACCGTGCAAATTTTTGAGAAAAAATTTTTTTTAAAAATGTGTGTGTTTGTACAGTGTCTTATGAGAAAGTAAGACTTCAACAACAATTTTCGAATTATAATTAATTTTACTATTATTTATTGATTAGATGGAGTAGAAAAAAACTAAAAATAAGGTTTTTGAAATATTTAGGTTTTGTTTTTTACAATAAAATATATAGGTGGAATTTATTGAGAAATTATTATTAAAAAATCACAAAAAATTTTCAACTAGGTTACCTACTTGAAAATTTTTTGTGATTTTTTAATATTAATTTCTCAATAAGTTCCACGGTTTACTATATATATTTTATTGTATAAAACAAAATCTAAATATTTCAAAAACCTTATTTTTAGTTTTTTTTCTACTCCATCTAATTAATAAATAATAGTATAATTCGAGAATTGTTGTTGAGGACTTACTTTCTCGTGAGGCACTGTACAAATACATTAAAAAAAAAATTCTCAAAAATTTGCAAGGTAAGGTATAGCTAAAAGTTCAGTATTAGATAAATAAGGACTTCAACTATTAGAAAAAAATTAATTTTAGTCATAATCTAATAACTTTTTTTTTAACATTTGAGGCGAGAGGTGTGGCGAAAGGACCTCCTTAAGTAATACATTTGACCAATCATTTTTTAAAAACATTTTAAATTATTTTATTTTTACTAAAAATCATAAATATCCATTTTTGTAATATTTTTTTAATAGTAAAACAATATAGAAATCGAAGTAGTGAAATAATTTGTTAATCTGATCAAGCTTATATCAAACAAGAAGAGAAAGCAGTCAATACAATGAATAATGAAATCAAAATATGTAACTATATCGAAGAAATATATAAGAAGGCACAAAATAAAGGAAAAATATTTTAGATTAAATAAAAAAAAAAATTGAGCAAAATTTAAAGGATAATAAGTGCCAAGAAGGCTATATCAGAAGTGATGGGGCTATAATACAGAAAGAAAATGGCTCTATGGTCATATTAAAAAAAAATATCTCGGGAATTACCTAAAATAATCCTAAAAGACAAGAAGACGAATAACTAAAAAACTAAATCAGTAATCAACAAATTAGATTGCATGTATAACAAGCTCTTTAAAATGCCTACAAGAGCCTTTTTATCTACACCCGCATTATAATAATGCACTTATATGCCCATAATCCGTTTCATAATGATACCCATAACGATACAGATTTTAAATCAATAGAAACCCATAATTTTTCAATCAAGCATGCTGTGCATTTTACATGTGTCTAAGGTTCCTATGTAATTGTTTTAGTTGTCAAAATCAGTACGTATTAAATTTTCGTAGATAGCTAAACTTCGATAATTATATTATCAAAATGTCTGATATCAGCGATATAGAAGACTCCTCCACACTTATCGGTAATACCATTAATTACAATTTTGTAGAATTTTTTTATAGAAATACGAGTAATTACTGTTATTGTGTTCAATACAAATATAAATATAATATTTATAGTTCTTGATTATTTATCGGGTGTAGAAAAAATAGCGTATGCAACTCTCATGTAATGGTTATTACATGCATAATATACTATTAAATGATTAATTTTATAAATTATGTGATATTATGTGATATAAAGTGATTTAAATTGTGATATAAAGTCAAATAAAATAATTAATTAATTAATTCAATTGGAGCTTAAGAAATAAATATAAATACAAAAAATGTTTACCCATAATGTTGACCTGCACCAACATAGGTTGATTGGGAGAAGCACAAAGCTACTAAGGACAAAAGAACTAACACTTTCATCATTGTGAACTGTGTTTGAGTATGAAGTCTGAGGATACTTCTTCACGTTTTATAGTAAATTTTGTGACATTGTTTATTTGATTTTTACGTTATCGCCCTTAACGACAGATTTTGCAATACTTTTAAAAATATATGCGATTGGGTAAGAATGCATTCATATCAGAACCGTAATTACGGTATTTTAAAAACCGTAGCTGTTACAAAGATTATCAGTTTTCAATATTGTTTTTAAAAATATATTTTTATACAATGAATCATAGAATATTTCTAAAGTTTAAAATGGAGTAATTTTTTAAACTCATATAGAGAAAAAAATATTTTGTCGATGTAAAAGTAGTAGGAAAAAAATTCTTCTGAGACGTGCTCCGATAAGGACGAAAATCTATTTCAGCTTAGAGAAGTAAGCTCCAACTTTCCAGTAAATAGTAGAATAATATAATAGGCCAGGAAACGGAGTAGATTTACCTGTGAAAATTTAGAATAAAGACCAATGCCCACTACACCGGATCATACTATGACTGTGACCGTACCGGCATAGGCCGAAAAATATTCTTTGTATAGATTTAAATGAGATAATGCCCACTAGACCGGCCCGGCATCGACACACCATCCTCATTTGAATCTATACAAAAAAAAACTCAGGTCCGGGCACGGTCATAGTATGGTACGGTATAGTGGGCATAGACCTTAAACCTAAAATTGGTATGTTAGTCCAATTAGATGTCCTGATGATCCCTTTTCAATTGCTCCTGGGTATCTAGTTTACATTATATTTAGAGCCATTTTTTTTAAGACATTTTGATCTAGAAGATATTTGTGACACAAAACAAGGCGAAAGTACTACCTTACTATTAATAGTTTACCCTCTAGTCTAGAGCATCCTGAAGAAAGACATGTCTTGTGCTACGAAGGCAACTATTTTCTTCAATATTTCAATATTTATAGACTACAAATTAGGGTGATTTTTTTCCGACTATTTGTTTTTTTTTTTGACCTCTGTCCTGAAATTTTGTTGAAAATGCTCCAAAAAAAATTCCCTGAAAGTTTGAGCCCTTAATATTGATATTAAGTCCTCGGCCAAGGCGTGCAAAGATTTTCCTTTTAAAATACACGTAAAATTAGGGTTTTTTTCTTCAGATTTCTATAGCTTAGCGACATTTTATGGTATTATTTCGACCATAGACATGTATTTCTCCAAATTGAACGCTCTACAAAAGTGTCCATTGCGGCGATGTCGTAACTCACATCGGCCAGGTAGTACGGGTCACTAAATCGAATTTTTTCATGAAATTCTCGTTATTTTGGCCCTATGTCAAAATTGAGAAGAGTTACAGAAAACATGTATATAACAAAGTTGTAGGATATTTAATTTACTACAAAAAATGTCCTGAGAACTAAATCGCTAAGATCAATATTTGTCGAGATTCGAGATGTTAAGCCTTGAATTTATTTTACTGTAAAATTTTTGCCGATTATTGACTGAAACTTTTAGAAATCATGTTTTTTTTTGTATTATCACACTTTTTTGTTCAATACAGTTTTAAAGCTCATATTTGAAGAATCTTTAACAAATAAAGGATTTACTGGTTCCTGTATAAAACATACAAATACAATTACTTTTATATAATTTATATATTACTAACATTTATTAAATTATCAACAATAAATTATTTGTGAAAATAGAAACAAAAATACCAATAAATTATTATTGAAAGTAGAAAAATTAATCGTTACATTGATTCATTGTTAATATATTGTGATTTTTTACACAATGTGTATTGAGAGCGATGATGCTGAATAGTTTAAAAAAATTTTTGTCTCTCAACTTCGTTATGAGTCAATGCTTCATTAAAACTTTCGGCTAGTGCTACTCCCCTTTCTGCAGTATCGTTAACCTCTTTTAACATTTTAAATGTATCATAATACAAAAAAAAAACAAGATTTCAAAAAGTTTCAGTCAATAATCGGCAAAAATTTTACAGTAAAATTAATTCAAGGCTTAACATCTCGAATCTCGACAAATATTGATGTTAGCGATTTGGTTCTGAGGACATTTTTTGTAGTAAATTCAATATCCTACAACTTTGTCATTTACATTTTTTCTATAACTCTTCTCAATTATGACATAGGGTCGAAATAACGTGAATTTCATGAAAAAATTCGATTTAGTGACCCGTACTACCTCGCCGATGTGAGTTACGACATCGCCGCAATGGACACTTTTGTAGAGCGTTCAATTTGGTCGAAATAATACCATGAAATATTAAGGGCTCAAACTTTCAGGGAATTTTTTTTGGGGCATTTTCAACAAAATTTCAGGACGGGAGCGAAAAACAAAAAATAGTCGAAAAAAATATCACCCTACTACATATAGACGAATATTTATCGATTCTTCACAAGAACCACTCATTTTTGATTATACAGGGTGTCCCAATGAAAGGAACCAACCCTAAATAACTGCGGAGATAATAACTTTCTAAAAAAGTGGTGAAATACGTCGACCTTGATTTCAAAGAGGATACATTTTACCATAATACTTGTATACGTAACGTAAATTACAAGGGGTCGAGTGATACCTCTTTTAAAAGATCTTTGAATTCTCTTTACAATCGTCTACATATTTTATAAAATGTATCAATGGGTTTGTGGAAATAACTGTTTTAATAATTTTGGATTTTAAAAATAAAAACATGAAGGATATAATTTAAATTATCGTATGTATTGTTTAAAATAATCTCTGTTAAGATCCATACAATGATATAATCTATTTTCAAATGCTTCGCGGACATTTCTAAGCACATCTGGAGTCAATAAACGGCATTCTCGAACGATCCTTTGACGTGAATTTTTTAGACATTCAGGTTGTGTTAAAAATACTTTCGATTTCAAATGATCCCAGAGAAAGAAATCTAAATCGTTTAAATCGGGTGAGCGGGCTAGCCACTCCCTAGGTCCTCTTCTTTCAATTAATCGACCAGGAAAAGGATTATTCAGAAATAGACGGACCGGTACAGCAATATGTGGTGCACCTTGTAACGGTTAAATCCGTTTTCGTTATTTGACCCAGACCCGTTCTCGTTATTTTGAAACCAACATCTCTACATAAACGTCAACTGTCGTTTATGTCTTGTGTCAAAACTTGGATTGTCATTTTCATTTTATCTGTCGACAAGCTAAGCTGATTATTGAATTTTAATTTAAACTTTATCTGAGACATCCGATGTACTAGTTACCTTAAATTATTTTAATGGCCGTCTGATTATAAAAAGGTAAGTTTTCTACCGATATTTTGTTGAAAATATATATTTAGTACAGAAATGTCAAATTTGAAACATAACCTCAAAACCTCAACACCTCAACACATTGAAAAATACAAGAACGCATGTTTTATATAATTACATATATTATTTTGTTTGAAATGGATAATATGCTTTGCTATATTTATATATGTTAAATAAGACTTTTTCTTTACCTATTGAATTTGGTCTCTGTGGAGCTTTTCATTTAATAATTTAAATTATGCATTTGATAGTAAAAAGCCCTCCCTAATTCATTTTTTTATATTTTTACCTATTTCCTTGTAGCCTTGCTGTATATAGATGGTCTGAAAATTCTAAAGAAATCCTAGAAGTTATATATATGGTTTCAGTAGATTTAGATGGTTCGATAGAAACTATATCGAGGATTCAATAGTAGCTGTATCTACATGAATTTTGGAAGAACGTAGAATACATCAAGAAGTTTAGTTCACAAGAAGTTTAGTTAACAAGATTTACACTACCTTGTAAATTATCACAAGAAGGCCTCTACAGTTACCTGTTACCTGTTTCCTGTATCCCTCCAGATAAGTCAATAAATCATTTAAATATGAATAATTAAGTCTCTGTGAATTAGAATTTGTCGTTACCTTATTTAATTATAATATCATAAAGATCAGTGGTTTTCTATATTTTCATCACTGATCGTTTGTCAAGTTTAGAAAGTTTTAAATATAGTGGCGTCCAATATTCTCTTTCAAAGACATATGAGTTGTTTAATAACCTGACCCACTTCCCAAAATCGTAGAGCTTAAAACACTATAAACATTTATAAAATAATAACATCACATTACATAATATGTTGAAAAAACAGTTCGTGCTCCAAACGGTCGTTGTCGTCTTCAAGAATTTGGAGCTATTCGTAGATTACAGGTAATAAAGAATGACCCGCGAATGTGGTCCCCTATAATACCAGCCCAAACATTTAATTTCTGAGGCCTTTGGGTTTGACTTTCAACAAATAAATATGGATAAGTTTCACTCCAATGCCTGCAATTGTGTCTATTTAATTCACCATTTAAATAAAAGGTACATTCATCTGAAAAACATGTATGGTATAGCAGATTGGCATTACCCTGTCTTAGCTCTGTACAAATCTCGCAGAATTCAAACCGACAGTTGTGATCATCTTCGTTTAGTTCTTGCACTAGTCGTATTTTATATAGATGAAATTTATAGGACTTCAAAATTCGATGAACACTACTCCGCGGTACACCAGAAGCCTGGGCTTCTTTCCTTATCTACTGGATATTTTCCATCTGCAAATGTCCCAAAACTGCCACCTCGACTGCTTCATTCCTGATCGGTCGTCTGTTTTCCACAGAACCCGTTTCCATACATTTTTTCATCAACTTTGAAACATACCGATGACCAATAATTTTATTTGGATGATTATTATTGAATATGCGCGCTATGGCTCTGGCACGTTTATCATTTTTAAAATAAATTCCCACAATTTATATTCTCTCCTGAATGGCATACACCATTTTAAAAACGCAATATAGTAGGTAAATGGATATTAAATTATATTCGTTCAGTGGAACGCAATGGCCTACTTTTTCGTTCTGTAGTCTCTGTTCATAGAATAGGGTAATATCCATATAGGTGTAGAAAAATTAGTTTTTTACTTCTAACATGAGAAATCACCATTATTTACTCCATTCCTCTGATGAGAAGTAATAATTCTCAGCCTAGGTAAATAATGAAAATAAAAAATCATCTAGGCAAATAATGAAATTGGATTGCGTTAGTTTCATTTTGTTAATTTGACAACTAAACTCCTAGACTACTTGTTATTTCTAAATATTTGAAAAATAAGTAGGAAATAACTAACGCTAGATTTATCAAAA
This sequence comes from Psylliodes chrysocephalus, assembly GCA_927349885.1. Classification (NCBI taxonomy): domain Eukaryota; kingdom Metazoa; phylum Arthropoda; class Insecta; order Coleoptera; family Chrysomelidae; genus Psylliodes; species Psylliodes chrysocephalus. The sequence continues at coordinate 25,042,217 of OV651822.1, read as the reverse complement.
TCTAATCAAAACAAATATGGTAACATATCAGTGTTAGTAGTAAAAAAGTCTATATAAACTTCGGTTGAGAAGGCCATTATAAATCTCGCACATTATATCCTTATCATTCTAAGTGTATAATGTATTTTTTTTTCTCTCCTGGGCTCGTCTGACTATGTGTCTCTTTCTAGATGCTGGTTCCAGGTAAGTCTCGAGTCAATCATAACCCCGAGATATTTTACCTCCCCCTTAAGCTGGATGCTTGCATCTCTTAGGTTTAGAGGCCCTAGTCCCTCCAATTTCCTCCTGCGGGTGAATGCAATTATGTCAGAGTTGTTTGGGCTAATGTTTAGTCCTTCCGCCTCTGTCCATTTTGTTACTATATTTAGAGCCTCTTGCATTCGATCTCTTACTATAGTGTTGTATTTTCCCTGTGCCATGATCACTAGATCATCGGCATATCCCAGGGTTCTATGTCCCTTATCTTTGAGAGCCCTAAGCAGCCCGTCCACTACAAGGTTCCACAGGAGTGGAGACAGCACTCCACTCTGTGGACATCCTCTCGCTACCCGTGCCGCTGTTGTCTCTCCCATAAGGGTTGTGTGTATAGTTCTCTCCCTTAACATAGAGTCGATCCAGGACACGCATGTGTCCTCGATTCCTCTGTGTTTGAGAGATCTAATGATCGATTCAACGGAGGTATTGTCGAATGCACCCTCGATATCCAAGAATGCTCCCAGCATTACCTCCTTGTTTTCCAGTGTGTTCTCCCTTATCGTCTTTCTCATCTTCGGAAGATTACATTCCAGGGAAGCATTGTATGCCTCCCAGTCTGTTTTCCTGGGATTCCGATAAGTTTCTTTTGCAATATTACCTTTAATATTGAAGTTTATGTGTCTGTGATCTGATAAACTCTCTTCGTCAGACACATGCCAGTATGTAACAAAGTTACTCAAGTATGTTGATGCTATTGTTACATCTAGTACCTCCTTTCTGTTTTATTACTTGAAATATAATATGTAGATAGATAGGTACCATTTCCAGAGAAAAATTTTCAAATATTTCAATAATTCCTAAATCCTAAATATCTCAAAAGTTAAAACAAATTTCAATTTCTTGATCAAAATCTTCATGTTAAAGTAATTATGTAAAAAGATTTAAATTTTTGTATACCGTGTGTCTCAAATTGTTTTACCCAGGCTATAACTTCTAAACCATACAAGATAATCGAACTGGGCAGAAACCACCCAGTATAATTGGCGGTAGTCACTGAAACGAATGGAGATTTGAGGACCCACCCCCCAAAACCACCTCCTGGAATCACCCCCTCAAAACATTTTAACCCTATTTTTGGGTCAGTTTTGTAGTCGCTACTATTCCCTGTACAACTCTTTTTTAAATTTTCAAATCATTTCATAAACACGTGAGAAAAGCTTTTTTTTATTTTCATCAAGTTGCGTGCTGTCAAATTCATGGTGCATTATAAAGTCCTAACAAATTATTTCAAAATGCCTACTGGGTTTAGTTCCAAAGAGTGCACCGATATAATAATTAATAACGGTGAATGGCGCAAAAATTCAAGACAAGCGAGACAATTGTACCACAAACATTTTCCGTTTAGAACAATTCCCTTAGAATAATTTCCTTAGAATAATTTCCTTAGAATAATTTCCTTAGAATAATTTCCTTAGAATAATTTCCTTAGAATAATTTCCTTAGAATAATTTCCTTAGAATAATTTCCTTAGAATAATTTCCTTAGAATAATTTCCTTAGAATAATTTCCTTAGAATAATTTCCTTAGAATAATTTCCTTAGAATAATTTCCTTAGAATAATTTCCTTAGAATAATTTCCTTAGAATAATTTCCTTAGAATAATTTCCTTAGAATAATTTCCTTAGAATAATTTCCTTAGAATAATTTCCTTAGAATAATTTCCTTAGAATAATTTCCTTAGAATAATTTCCTTAGAATAATTTCCTTAGAATAATTTCCTTAGAATAATTTCCTTAGAATAATTTCCTTAGAATAATTTCCTTAGAATAATTTCCTTAGAATAATTTCCTTAGAATAATTTCCTTAGAATAATTTCCTTAGAATAATTTCCTTAGAATAATTTCCTTAGAATAATTTCCTTAGAATAATTTCCTTAGAATAATTTCCTTAGAATAATTTCCTTAGAATAATTTCCTTAGAATAAATTCCTTAGAATAATTTCCTTAGAATAATTTCCTTAGAATAATTTCCTTAGAATAATTTCCTTAGAATAATTTCCTTAGAATAATTTCCTTAGAATAATTTCCTTAGAATAATTTCCTTAGAATAATTTCCTTAGAATAATTTCCTTAGAATAATTTCCTTAGAATAATTTCCTTAGAATAATTTCCTTAGAACAATTCCCTTACCTAATGTATAAAGAAGTCTTAGACAAAGACATTTTCCTGACGGTAAACATGGAGAACACACCAGAATTATCAGAAATGAACGAAACCGTGTTATAACCACACATTCTCCAATTATCCGGTGGCCGGCTAAGTCACCTGATTTGTCGCCTCTAGATTTTGTCTGGGGTACTATAAAGGACATAGTATACGAAACAAAATTAGAGAACAGAAAATTTAAAAATAAAAATTATAAATGCTAACAGATTTACATCGACCATTATTCTGCCTGTACAAGAAATGTATTGTTAAAAATTTGACATATGTGTGGAAGTGGGATGTGGGTAATTTGAGCACTTATTTTAAGTTATTATTCTTTTCTTGTTTCAATATGCGTTTTTTTATATTGTATTTTTGTCATCAACTTGGCATATAGGTTTTATTTCATATCTCACTTATTTATGGAGCAATTTGAGAATTTTATAACAAATTGTATAGAGAATAGTAGCGACTACAAAATTGGGTAAAAAAAATTAGGATTTTTTATGGGGGTGGTTCCAGGTGGTCCACCGCCAATTATACTGGTTTTTTCCTGTTCGATTATCTTTTATGAGCAGAAGCAGAAGCTTACTCTCTAAGTATGTTTTAAGTGGGACAAGAAATATATTTTTGTTCTTGGTATATTTTTCCAAAAATTTTTATTTGTTGCATTAAGCTTCTTTAGCCTAACTACAGCTCTGATTGATAAAAAATATATTTTCAAACGTTTTTAATCAACTGTCCCTCAACTTTGTACTGTTTATTAAATGATTATATAAGATATATGCTATTTTTAGCAGGTATAATCTGGACCTAATATTATTTTCGTATTTAATTATGCAATTAAAAATTAAAATTAATTTTGAAATTTTTGTAAATGGTTTTTGTTTTGCTTGTTATTATACCCTGAAGAGCATTATAGGTTTACTTTCGAGAAACCAAACTTTTTAATATTGATCCAAATTTAAAAACCTTTGTAGCAAAATTATGATTTTCATCATATTTCAACTAACTTTTAAAAATGACTGTCCGATGTCATGTTTTTTGTCCGCAGGATAAGTCAAAAACGAAAAATGATATCAACTTGAAATTTTCAGAAAAAATCAAACTCAATAAGGGGCCAAGTCTGTTAATTAAAAAAAAACAAAAATGTGATTAAAAATGGGGGGTTCATTGTGGTTGAAATTCAAAGAAAAAAATCATAAATCAAAAATTTAACGAAAAACGATATCAACTTGAAATTTTCACGAAAAATCAATAAGGATACCACGCCTATTGAAAATTTGATTAAAAGAGGGATCAAGGGGAGTTGAAATAAAAAAAATGATAAATTAAAAACGAAACGCGATATCAACATGAAATATTTAATTAAAATCAAGCTTATGAGGCGATGAAGCCTATTGATTCTAAAAAAAATATGAATAATAAGGGGATTAGACGGGGTTAAAATTTAAAAAAAATCTGAAATCAAAAAGGACAAGCAATATTAATATGAAATGTTTGGTAAAAATCAAACTCTATAATAGGATGAAGCCAGTTAAAATTAAAAAAAAATCAAAATGAAAGAATTTAAAGGAGGTTAAAAATTAAAAAAAAAAAATCCTAAATCATAAACAGAAAACGGTATCAACTTAAATTCATAGAAAAAAATCAAGCTCTATAAGTGGATGAAGCATATTAATTCTGAAAATAATCTAATAAAAAAGGGGATTAGGGGAATATGTTAAACTGTGAAAAATTAGTATTCTCAGGAGTTATTAATTTACTAAGACGATTTTACAGGGTGGGTCATAAGATAACTTTTTACTTCATAACTTTCCGTTTTATTTTGTTCTTTAGAAATCGTACTCAGTAGTTGGGAAAATTTACCATGGCAAAATGCACTTCTTTACAGCACCAAAATAGTCCAGTTTTACTTTGAAAATTAACATTAAATTTTAAGAACGCAGCGAGCATATCGCTGACATTTCAACGTTAGAGATGAATGGATGCTGCATTTCTAATTAAAACTGAACGATTTAGGTGCGATGTAAAGAAGTGAATTTTTCCATGGTAAACTTTTCGAATTACTAAATACGATTTCTAAATAGAAAAAAAGATGGAAAGTTATTAATTAAAAAAGTACAAACCCCTTCGTGACTTATATCCCACCCGTTAGAATGCATTTACGTACACCTACCTAGTATAGGCGAAACAAAATTAAATATTTCTTTTAAAATCAATCATAGTTATAGGATACAGGGTATTTTTAAATGTACTGTAAGTATATTAAAACTTTTATTTATAGGTAGGTGATAGGTGATGAATAGAAAGGGCATTCCAGCGAATATATGCAAATAGTTAGGGTTATGACAAGCAAATACACTTTACGTAAAAATATGGTGGAGGGAAGGAAAATTTATGTTATGACTTCGTCTAAGGTAAAAGATAGTGTACGTTGATTTAAAGAAAAACAAAGAAAATAAATATATTTCCCTTTAAAATAAATATATCTTTTTATTAAGTTATTCAGAAAATTAGTAAAAAAAAGTGACAAAAAGTAACAAAAAGTAACAAAAAGTAACAAAAGTAACAAAAAGTAACAAAAAGTAACAAAAAGTAACAAAAAGTAACAAAAAGTAACAAAAAGTAACAAAAAGTAACAAAAAGTAACAAAAAGTAACAAAAAGTAACAAAAAGTAACAAAAAGTAACAAAAAGTAACAAAAAGTAACAAAAAGTAACAAAAAGTAACAAAAAGTAACAAAAAGTAACAAAAAGTAACAAAAAGTAACAAAAAGTAACAAAAAGTAACAAAAAGTAACAAAAAGTAACAAAAAGTAACAAAAAGTAACAAAAAGTAACAAAAAGTAACAAAAAGTAACAAAAAGTAACAAAAAGTAACAAAAAGTAACAAAAAGTAACAAAAAGTAACAAAAAGTAACAAAAAGTAACAAAAAGTAACAAAAAGTAACAAAAAGTAACAAAAAGTAACAAAAAGTAACAAAAAGTAACAAAAAGTAACAAAAAGTAACAAAAAGTAACAAAAAGTAACAAAAAGTAACAAAAAGTAACAAAAAGTAACAAAAAGTAACAAAAAGTAACAAAAAGTAACAAAAAGTAACAAAAAGTAACAAAAAGTAACAAAAAGTAACAAAAAGTAACAAAAAGTAACAAAAAGTAACAAAAAGTAACAAAAAGTAACAAAAAGTAACAAAAAGTAACAAAAAGTAACAAAAAGTAACAAAAAGTAACAAAAAGTAACAAAAAGTAACAAAAAGTAACAAAAAGTAACAAAAAGTAACAAAAAGTAACAAAAAGTAACAAAAAGTAACAAAAAGTAACAAAAAGTAACAAAAAGTAACAAAAAGTAACAAAAAGTAACAAAAAGTAACAAAAAGTAACAAAAAGTAACAAAAAGTAACAAAAAGTAACAAAAAGTAACAAAAAGTAACAAAAAGTAACAAAAAGTAACAAAAAGTAACAAAAAGTAACAAAAAGTAACAAAAAGTAACAAAAAGTGACAAAAAGTGAGAAAAAAGTGACAAAAAAGTGACAAAAAAAGTGACAAAAAAGTGACAAAAAAGTGAAAAAAGTGAAAAAAGGTGACAAAAAAGTGACAAAAAGTGACCAAAAAAATGACAAAAAAGTGACATAAAGTGACAACAAAGTGATAAAAAAAGTGATAAAAAAAGTGACAAAAAGTGACAAAAAAGTGACAAAAAAGTGACAAAAAAGTGACAACAAAGTGACAACAGAGTGATAAAAAAGTGACAAAAAAGTGACAAAAAAGTTACAAAAAAGTGACAAAAAAATGACAAAAAGTGACAAAAAAGTGACAAAAAAGTGACAAAAAAGTGACAAAAAAGTGACAAAAAAGTGACAAAAAAGTGACAAAAAAGTGACAAAAAAGTGACAAAAAAGTGACAAAAAAGTGACAAAAAGTGACAAAAAAACATAGGTTTGATCAACTCTGAAGTTATGGATCACTCTGAATAATCGAAAATAATTTTGAAATGTGCAGATTAATATTATCTACAACTTTTGTAAATAACATTGTTTGATATTTTCTATAATATAGGATATATCGAACTTCCACACACTATTGGGACACCCTGTATAGGTTAGTTTGATCAAAATAACTTGTTTTGGGCCCATAAATATGTAGTAGCTCCATTTACACGCAATTTCCGGACACCCTGTATAAGGCACTTTTATATTTTAACAGTTGTAAAGTGTCGTTCTATTGCATATTTTAGTAAAGTTTTATTTTATGAAAATGTACATTTTTAATTGTTTTTAGCTTAATTTATTTGTATTTGAAAATGTCTGTTGATATTACCATTGACTGCTTTTACTTTGATGAAATAGGAATTCTGTACCTACTAAGATTTATAGAAAAAATATATTTTTCACATAATATTTAATAATTTTTATTTTTAAAAAACAGTCAAATAGGTAATTAAAATACAAAATTGGTAAAAACAAAATATTTTCTCTTAAATATATTTTATTTTTCATTTTCCACTGAACTATTTGACTTGTTATTGATGGAATTAACCCTTAAATCAACAAGAAGGTCACTGCAACTAGCCATTAAAAATAAGTTGTTTGTTAAGTTTACTATCCGTTTTTTAAATAACTCATATCGCGATTAAGTGCAATAAATTGATGTAATTCTGGAAAAATACAACTTAAAATATTTCTAAATAGGTACTTAATCCAAGATGATAAAAATTAATAATATATGTTTTTGTCAAATATTTTAAAGTTTAGTTTATCATTATTGTGCAATTTAAAATATTAATACTAAATATTTTTAGAGGAATTCAAATTAGGACAATCCAAAGCAAGAACAATTATTAATAAAAAGGATATATAAAAGTTTCAGATTTGAATTAAAAAAATATTATATTACCTTCATTTCCAATCTAAGGAGATATATACACAGGTTCCCCAAATTTATTTTAAATAGTTATTTATTTGTTTTTACTTTTAAGAGTAGTATTTATATTAAATTGTTCAGTTCTTGCATCATCGGCAATACTTTTGTTACTGAAAAAGCTATTTGTACAATGACAATAACTAGAAGTTCTCGAAATGATGAAATCTCTGAAAATATTACATTAGGTTTCGAATTAATTAATTCGCATTTTAAATTAAATATCTAAATATCTCTTCAGGATTTAGAAGAATAGTTACTTTTTATTAAAATAAATTAGAAGGCATAAAGGGATAACTAAAAAATCGATCAAGGGTTAGGTGGACAGCTCACTGAGAGTTGCATACTGATCAAAAATATATATTATTATGATTTGTATTTAATTAAGAGAGGGAACTTTTTTTATAGCAGAGAAGGATACCCATTGTTAAGAACCAGTTGAACAAAAAAAATCAATTTATATTCTCTTGGAAAATTATTATATGAAAATAAATTTGTATAGATCATCTTGTCAAGGTATGGTTGACTTGTTAATAAATATTTTTCCTACGACCACTTAGGAAAGTGACACATATCACACTATATAGTCCTATGGAAAGTGTCCTATATCACACGCGTATGACTAAGAATTTACTTTCCACCCAAGTGAGAATATGTTACTTTCCGCAGTAGTTGTCAAAAAATGTCAAACGCCTAATTTCTATTTTGATCTATGTAATGTCCATATTAATACTAAAATCGATATGATTGTTAAATTATTGAAATTGTTTTAAATTAGATCCTAGATATTTATCTTTAACAATTATTATTAAAATAATTTTAAAATAACTAAGATTATGTTTGCTCTTTAATTTGGGTAAATACATAACCGATTAGATCATTCAATTGACGTAAGGCCCATTAGCTCAGTTGGTTTAGACGTCGAACTTATCAACTTTGCCATTTTTTGACCGCGTTCAATCTATGGTTCAAATCCTGGCGGAGCCGAATTTTTTTTTTGTTTTTTTTTTATTTTTTATTAGTTTTTTTTGTTTAGAAAATATGAAAATTGAATAAATACGATTATTGTTGATTATTTTTTTAAATACATTTTAATTAATATAGTAATAATAACCTTGGTTTTACATTTTTTTGATATTATTTTGTAAGCTAATTTCTATTTTGATCTATGTAATATCCATATTAATACTAAAATCGATATGATTGTTAAATTATTGAAATTGTTGTAAATTAGATCCTAGATATTTATCTTTAACAATTATTATTAAAATAATTTTAAAATAATGTTTGCTCTTTATTTTGGTTAAATACATAACCGATTAGATCATTCAATTGACACAAGGGCTGTTAGCTCAGCTGGTTAGGACGTCGAACTTATCAATTTTGCCATTTTTCGACCGCGTTCAATCTATGGTTCAAATCCTGTCGGGGCAGAATTTTTTTTTTGTTTTTTTTTTATTTTTTTTTATTTTTTTTTATTTTTTTTTTATTTTTTTTAGTTTTTTTTGTTTAGAAAATATGAAAATTGAATAAATACGATTATTGTTATTTTTTTAAATACATTTTAATTATTATAGTAATAATAACCTTGGTTTTACATTTTTTTGATGACATTATTTTGTGGTCGTAGGAAAAATATTGTACATCACTTGTGTGAAAAGTGATTTTCCACACTCGTGTGATAGTCGCACTCGGCTTGCGCCTCGTGCGACTATATTTCCCACTCGTGTGAAAAATGTCACTTTCCACACTCGTAATGTAATATACTATATTATAGTAGGATTGAATAGGCAATTTCGAAAAGTACTCTAAAAAGATAAAATTTATTGGAATCAATAAAAACTTGGCAATTCTAAATCCCTTAAACACATGTTCAAATATTTAGAACTTCAAAGAAACCAGAAGCAATAACCATATGAAATTTCATAATTATTTGATTATTTTCTTTATAATTTATTTTAGATATTTCCGTTTTTGAAATTCATAATTATTCTTAACACGTAGATCATTAAAATAAATAGCCTTAGTATTTTGTAAAGATATCTATGAGTTTGGGTATCTGCGATGCATAATTTCTGTGTTTTCTGCTTTGATATTAAGTTGTACGATAAAGGTGTATACTATGGCTGGTCCACAACTGTTAATATTTTCATATACCGATCTCAAAAAGTTTTAATTTTTTATACATTTTGTAATGGTTCCACCCTGTAAAAGACAAAATATTCTACGAGGACAGAGAGTTGTGGCTTCAATGGTTTCCTACAATAATTTTCCTGTCTCCTATCTCTTACTGTAACTCCTGCTGAAACTCCTGCAGTAACTCATTCTTTATGTATATCTCCTGCTCTCCTACCTGGTCTCCTCCGACACCTGCCTTGCCTTTTAATTTCACCTACGTCTCCTTTTAACTTCTGTCTTGCTACTCAAAATCTTCTCCCTGGTTGTAACTCTCACTTCTGCTTGTTCATCTCCTATTCTCGTGGTCCTGATTTTTTAATCTTTCTGTAATACCTCTTATTTTCAATTTAAATAAAATTTCTTTTCCTTTTACTCTTTCTTTCATTTCCTTTAATCATACACAAATTTTCTATTCTAACATCTATTTAACTTCATTTCTATATAATATTCAACTGACTTTTCAAAATTCCTTACTGACAATTCCCATAATTTCTTAATAACAATCAATAACTGTTACCCCTGCTCGTGGATAACCTGCTAGACGATCTCTTTCGGCAGGGGGTGGATTTCTAAAGCTCTTCGGATGATATGGTTATCACAATTAGGAGGAACTACGGAGAGGTGATTCCTAACATCCTTCAACAAACCCTAAATAAGATCAACAGATGATGTGAGAGGAAGTAGATTATTTCAGATCTTTACGTTGCAGCGTCTCTAGATAACGAAAAACATGTTTCCCCATTCCGTCGGTCTGTCTGTTGTCGTGTGCTTTAGACAAAAACTTAAAGTTTTTGTATACAGGTAAGGTTCCTTTCTGCCTCAAAGCCAGTTATCCTTCCAGTGAATTATATACAGGGTAAGCAACTTTAAAAAAATTATTTATTTTTAAAAGTCGGCAGATTTCGACTAAAATTGGTATCTGAGTATTTTGGAAGTCAAATATAACAAATCCTAAATAAGTTTTTAAACATTCAAAATGGCGCTGAAAGGAATCGTACTTAATTAAAAAAGTCTCATTAAATGGAAAAAATAAAAATCGTCCTTTTGGTTTGTGTAACTGGACCATTTTAAAAGTAGCCAATTATCATCGTTGAATAACGGTGATCGTGACGAAGAACACCGGACGGATGCGAAGTGAGAATTCAGGTGGGATCAAGAGGAAGATCGTTGGAGAGAGGAAGGTGGAAAGGGTTGTTGGTTTGATGATTTTAATTTCAAATTCTTAAACTGTAAGTGCTTATTTAATTTCAATGACATATATAGTTTAAATAGACTGCTTATCCATACGTAAATAAAACGATGAAAAGCGGGTCGAACTGGGAGATGTTTTCTCTTTGTCTAGTGCATGCAATGTTTGTGTTTTGTCTCAATTTTGAGTGCTCACTCGTAAACAAACCTTTCACAGGACCGGTTTTAAAGAAAGTTTAGTCTAGTTGAGATTTTGTTCTCATTGTCATTACTCAGTCGGACATTTTGTTGAATTGTTTATTTTATTTAGTTTTAATTATACTTATGTTCTGTTTTAAGTTTTTTAATTATTTGAGTATAAAAACTTGTTTTGTTTTTAAATTTAAATGATGAATTGCTCTATAAAGGGTTGTAAGACAAGCTACAGAAATATAAAAAGTAACATTTTATTTTTGACGCAAGTATCAATACAAGTAGGTATAAGGTAAATACGTTTATAATAATTTTACGAATTATAATTATAATAATAATATTAATAATAATAAAGTATTTATTGTAAATACAATTACATAAATACTATTATATTCAAAGGCCCGAGTTAGAGCTATCTGAGCTTTACAAGTACATTTTAAAAGTTAGTTAGATACAGAGAAGTATCGTATAATAAAAACTCAATATAAATAGAAGAAAAACGGACATAAGTACCAATACAGAGAGACAAACACTTTTATTTTTTGATAGGTTCTTTCTATGTGAATTCTAGCTCTGGCAATTTTGGCATTAAGTAAAGCCTCTTGATGGTTGAACTGATTTTTTTATTGAGGAAAGCAGGCTGTATAATTTGTATACCTTCAGCTTCTGTTATGTTTCCAATAAGAAAACCTTTGTTAAACATTTTACTATCGAGAAATGATTCACACACTTCAAGTATTGAACTTTGTTAAAAAAATGTCTATTTCTGAAGTTTACCACCATATGCTTCACTTTTGTAAGTAATGAGACCAGTAGGTGACACTCCAGTCAATATTTTAATAGTATGCCTCTTTTTGTAGTCAGAGTAATTTTTTAGCCTACAACAAAGACTTTGGCTTGCTGTATTGGGATTTCGGTACAATCAAGTAGTAGTACTCTTACTTACATAGAGGCACATTATTTAATATTTCTTGTTTTGAAGGCCGAATTATACCATACTAAGAACTTCTACCAGTTTTATTAAAAACTGTTAAAAAATTTAACGATAAAAAGTTTCATTCACTCCAAATAATATGAATAAGACATTATATCTTGCATATCAGCTTTCAACTTCATAAAAGTAAATATAACTTGATCCTTTACAGACATAACTGATCTCCTTTTTCCTATTCTTTAGAAACAACTCTGCTACTAATTCCACAATGGTGGCTAATAACTGGAAGGATTGCAATCCTATTAAAGTAGATAGTTCTTTAGCACTAACAATTCTGTTTGAAAACGGATCAACTAAATCACCACTCTTCACTTGTGTTGAACAATCGATCCCAATTTTCTGCTTTTAAACAAAGTTTTGTAAATTAAGCAAAGCTATTCAGCAGCACACAAATCTTCATTATCTGCTTCAGTAGTAGATATATGTTCATTAACTGCAAAAACACATTAAACATAATAATACTAATTAACCAAACATTTTAAATTATGCATACGTACATCCATTGCCTGAAGAAGATAACTCAACACTTAACATTCTACTAGTACTGGCAACATATCATTATTAAAGACAGTAGCCATAATTCTTGTTTTAGCTGGATTACTTTTCTTTTTATTAATAGTCGCTTTCTTTTTACCACTAATCTGAACTAACTTGCATCGACTAAGCTTAGTTGTACGTTCTTTTTATGATTGTAAGTCAGAATCTTTATTTCCCTCTTACCGATGCTAAGGTACACGGATCTTGACGTCAACTAAGATTGTACTTTGTACCTAGTCCATTTTACTATGATGTTGATCAGATTTCCACTGGTTGAATTTTATTATTATTCATCAAATCATTCACATTCACCGCCAAAATAATCCTTAATTGTCTAAAGGGACAAACTTTAGAATGTGAAAATGCTACTAACTTTAAATCTTTAAAAAGTTCATTCAATTTTTGCATAATATCTGCTTTTATAATGCGAAATAAATTTTAAAAGAATAATCAAGTGTCCGAATAGTGCCACTATACAGTAGTCATGGTCTAAAGTTAGTTATATATACATGAGTGTAAAATTGTTTATATCTATGTTCAAAATTGGTTAGATCTCTTAAAATGTTTTGAAAATTGGGAAACTAGACGTTACGACTCAAAATCCTTTTTTAAAATACTTAACGCAAGCTCCTGTCTTGAAATAAACATACAGATATATTTTTTTTTAATTCAATTCCTACTTTGATGAAATATGTGTTTTAAACTCATTTGGGCCAGACCGATTCTGCCTGGTGAGCACTCGGCAAGCCAAGCAATATGACCCGCTTTTCGTCGTCTCGTTTATATATGGATGAGCAGTCTATTAATCTATATATGTCATTGTTTAATTTAGCAAGTGATATTTAACGATAGTCAATTGTGTCACTTTTGGCGACAGTTATTTTGAGAGATACGTCATTTTAAAAAGTATTGATAAATTTATCTATAAAGCTAAAGTGTGAAAAGCTAGGTCTAGTGTAAAAGAAATTATCAAAATTGATTATAAGAAACTCTTTTCACCAGTTTCGTATTATTTGTCATCTAAAATTCCGGCAATTGCTGAAGACCTAACAATTAAAGTGTTGCGGGGGAAATCAAGGAAAATATATGCCAAGATTTTTTAAAAGAAATCAAAAATAAATTAGTTGATATTCCTTAGGCTTAATTGCAAGATATTAAAAAAAATACTTACCACTCACAATTCTCTTGTGCATAGCTTATCAAATTCTATGATATATACCTGTAAAAAAGAAAAGCTTAATTAAGTATTTAATTTTTAGTTTAAAAATGCTTTAAGTAATCATAATACAGGGTGTCCCAACGAAAAGTAGCCCGTTTCCATTTGATAAAATTTGGTTACGGTGAATTTAAAAGAGGAGATTTTTAAAAATCACCCTGTATAGGTAATTCATAATTTCTGTGTCACTGAAGCAAAACACATATCAGCAAAAACCGCACGTTTCTACGATTTGTTTAAAAGTTATAAGCTCTGGAAATAGGCTATTTTTCATTGGGACACCCTTGTATTATATACTACGGGTTTAAAAACAATTTATATATTTAGAATCAGAACCTACTGGTTTGATTATAAGAAAAGTCACATGTCATTTTTGTTATAAAAAAATTGGAAAAATGTATTTTACAATTTAGTATGAAAGTTAATTACGTTTTCATAAAAAAATTATCAGATTAGTACCAAAAAAATATATAATACATCCTTTCTAAATAGCAACAAAAATAAAAGGTTTGGGGATAATGGAGAGTTATTGCCAGTTATTGCGTCATATTTTAAAAATTTCTTGAATTGTTCACTATAAACATTTCGGAAAAATACTCTAATAATATTAATGATAGTGTTAATTTCAAAAAAAAAAAAAAATGTTCAACAAAAAAAATAATATACAATGCGAGTCGAAAGTAAGTAATAAATTCGATATTGATTTTTGGAAAATTTCCAAAATAAGTCAATTTTTGTTTTTAAAATCCCCACTTTTTAACACAATATTTGGATATACAGGGTGTTGCGTGTAATAATAATAATAATAATAATAATAATAATAATAATAATAATAATAATAATAATAATAATAATAATGTTTATTTGCATAGAAATACATAGTACATAATAGTAACAACAAATAAACGGAAATACAGTAATGAGATAAAAACCACGAAGTAAAGCAAGTTACTTGTATGTGGCATACTACACATTTTTTAACATTATTGGTATATAAAAAAGTATTTAAACTTACATAAAAATAAAAATATAGAACCTAAAATAATGTAAATAACAAAAATGATAATAATAATAATAATATAGAGTATATATATATATATATATATATATATATATATATATATATATATATATATATATATATATATATATATATATATATATATATACACACAGGGATTTTAAAGACAAATTCTAATTTTCAATAATTTGATGTGCAAAGGCACGTGGCATGCTTAAGATAAATCTTTTTATTTTCTTTTTGTATATCGGAAATTTAATTTCGTTTCTAATATCACAGGGTAGTGAATTATAAATTTTAGGACCTAAAAAGGAATAAGATTTTTGTCCAATAGCTTTCTTCATATAAGGAGGAACGTACGTTAGTTTGTTACGGGTGGCATATTCGTGACTTGAAGTTTTAAGTTCCACCTTGTGGTTATACTGGGTAATACCTACGTTTATAAAGTATAGCTGTCTAGGATCAAATATACCACTCTCACTATATAACATATTGGTTGGATAATCATAACCCCTCTGCAAAATGATTCGAATAAATCGTTTTTGGAATATTTCAAGTGATGAAAGGTAAGTTTTGGATACGCCACCCCATCCTATTATCCCATAATTAAGATGTGATTCAACTAAACTCTTGTATAACATTATTTTTTGTTTAAAATCAAGAATACAACATATTTGTTTAAATTTATATAATACACAACGCAGTTTTTTTAAGGTATATTCTATGTGTTGATCCCACCTTAAGTTATGGTCTATTATAATTCCAAGGTATTTTATTTTTCTTACAGGGGTAATGCTAAACGTATTTCCAACAATAAGGTTATAATCCGGAAGAGCGTTACTGTAAGAACTAAATGGTATGTAATTTGTTTTTTTAAAGTTTAATGACAAGAGCCTATGATCAAACCACATCTTTATTTTTTCTAAGTCTTGTTCTAATTTTATCTTTAGAGTATACCAGTTACTATCTTCACAAAATAATACCGTATCATCGGCAAAACTAATTATTTTGCAATTTGTCTCTACCAGGAATAGATTATTTAAATATATATTAAAAAGAATAGGCCCTAGCACAGTCCCTTGTGGTACTCCACAAGTAATAGTTTTTTCTTGGCTCAACATGTCACCTATTTTTACTTTTTGTTTTCTATTTTTTAAGTAACTTTTTAAAAGTTCATGTGGAATACCCCTTATACCCATATCATACAATATATTAAGAAGGATGTTATGATCAATGGTATCAAAAGCCTTTGCTAAATCTATGAATACACCAATAGATGGCATAGTTTTGTCAATACTCTTATATATATTCTCAGTTAATACTTTAATGGCATCTTGAGTAGACATGTTTAGCCTAAATCCGTATTGTGCTTCTGAAAGTAATTTATGTTTATTTAAGAAATTGTTTAATCTAGTCTGGATTACTTTTTCGAATATTTTAGCTAGGCTGCTAATTAAAGATACTGGCCTGTAATTAATTAAATCAGTTTTTTCTCCCTGTTTGTAGATTGCTAGTTTTAAAACAGATGGAAAGTGACCTTTTTGTATTGATTTATTAATTAAGTGTGAAATAGGTTTTGCAATATAGTCCTTGATTATTTTTAGTGTTTCTGCTTTTAGACCGTCCCAACCTGGAGCTTTATTATTTTTTAATTTCATTATGGTTTCTTTTGTTTCATTTTCATCGGATGGACGAAGGAAAATGGATTGATTGCAGGTTATCTTTTTCTCCACGTAGTTTAAATTAGTTTTAATTTTTTTAGCTAAGTTTTTACCTACAGATATAAAATATTCATTAAAAGTCTCCGCTATTTCGGATGGTTCAGTTATGAGTTTGTCTTTATTTTCTTTAATTAAATTTATTGGAGTTCTTTCTGGTGTAAATAATAATAGAAATGAACTGTTCCGTTTTCATAATTATATTTCTTTAAAAATTTTCTTATGCAAGGTTGGTATTTAAAAGAAAGTCGACGACACAGGGTGACACGAATCCATTAAAAAAAAAATTGCAAGGTGGAAATAGTAGTTTTTGCAATAAATGTCCACTCGTGTTGTACAGTATATTTTTTCTACGACCCTATAATTAACTAACTAAATTATTTTAGGTTATTAAGAGAAAATAACTAATTTTAAAATAATTTATGACTGTTTATAATAAAATAACCATGAAAAAAGTTTTAATTTGATTAGTCTCACCTCCATCGAGACTCTTACAATTTTAGTTTAAATACTCGTAATTAAATTAGTTTCATAGTTTGATTAAAATTTATTTATTTTTTTTAAATATGGAGCAAATAAAAATGCTATTATTGATCGATTCTAAACAAAAATAACTCATTTTAATGTATATTTAATCTCAATAACTAAAAAATATACTGACAATTAATTTGAAAGAATTGTCACTTATTTAACATTTAAAAAATAATAGTAGTTAGGTGTCCAAAATATAAAGTGTGATTGAGAAAATAGTAGTTTGTGCAACAAAAGTGGATATGGATATTTCACTCGAGTTGTACAATGTATTTTTTCTACGACCCACTAACGAAAATCTACAAATATTAAAAATTATTAATACAAAATAACGAATTTTAAAATAATTTACGAACTTTACTAGTGTTTAAAATGAAATAAACGGCATAAAAATTTACATAATTAGTCCCCCAGCCCAGATTCAATCCCGGGCTTTTCACGTGGAAGGCAAGCGCTCTTTCCTCACCTTCACTGCCAATTTTAGGATTTTGGTTTTAATACTTGTAATTAAATTAGTTTCATATAGTTTGATTAAAATTTAATTTTTTTTAAATATGGAGCAAATAAAATTGCTAAACAAAAATAACTCATTTTAATGTATATAATCTCAATAACTAAAAAATATACTGACAATTAATTTGAAAGAATCGTCCCTTATTTTAAATTTAACAAATAATAGTTGTGGTGTATCTAAAATATGAACTATGGTTGGTGGATTTAATTTTTTGCAGTGTTCTCACTGCCTAGAATGCGTACATAAGCTAATATTGATGTAGATGTAGAAAAAAATTATAGCAGTCGTTTGAACAAAATATGAACTAATAAGCCAAATATAATTTCAATATAATATAATGACTATTGGGACACTCCGACATTTAATGTTCGGATATATTAAACTTTTTGGATATCTATGTGACAGACAATAGGCACTGAATGCACTTTGCATTTCTTAAACAAAACAACTTTTTATGAAATATAAACAATATAAGTAGTAAAGGTGACATGATAAATAAAGAATTATAAAATAAAAATTATCAAATAAAAACGGGAAATAAAAAATCAATTACAATAAAAAAAAATAAAATAGAGTAAAATAAAAAAACTCAAGCATTGTCATAATAGTTACTTATCAAACTATCATTGAAGATATCCGAAGAATTACAGTACAGGTTAAAGTTATTACACATGACATTGAGAGGTGAGCTTAATAGAATATTTGTTCTAGATCTATTACAGTAAAAAGTTAAGTGATGTTTGTTATTATACTGTGGAACGTTTAAATGAATTTTAGCCAAGATAGCAGGACAGTCAATTCACTCATTCATGATTTTATGTAAACAAGTCAATGAAGCTAAAATTCTCCCAAACGCAATACTTTCCATGTTAAAACTGTCCAAAAGTAGCTGATAATCAATTCCTCTTGGCGGGTAGACACCATTTACGATTGGTATTTCAAAAACTTCCTTTGAACAGATTCAACACTAGTTATATGAACATTATAATAAGGACAGTAATCAAGCTTAGTGCGGATGTATGAATAATATAAAGTCTTTAATGCTCCAATGTCTTAGAATCCACGACAGTTTCGTATAACAAAACCATACATTTTTTGCGTCAGAAACTTTCATAATAATGTGCTTAACGAAACTCAGCCTTGAGTCGAAAGTGACACCCAGATCAGTGATTGAGGAACAACATGACAATACCAAACCATTAATATTATAATAAAAATCTATAGTTGATCTTTTTCTAGTGTATGCCATCACTTTACACTTCGATGCATTTAACATTAACCTATTTTGCATGCACCAATCTGACAATATATCTAGGTCCTGCTGAAGCGCTAAACAGTCATACATATCTAATACTGAGAGGTATATCTTAAAGTCATCTGTATAAATGAGTCTATAAGAGTTTAAACGAGATCATTAATAAATAACAAAAATAGCAATGGTCCAAAGTTAGAACCTTGAGGGGCGCCTGATTTTGCAAAGTACACCTGTGACGAATGACGGTTATGAAAGACAAATTGCTGCCTTTCAAGAAGGAATGACATACAGAACCTTATTAAGGTCTAAGAAAAGCCAAATTGGTTCAATTTATCAATCAATATCCCATGATCCATTCTGTCAAAAGCCTTTGAGAAATCAGTGTAAATAACGTCTAGTTGCCTACCTGCATCAACCGGTTTAGATAAGTGCTGAGTTATTAGAAGTAAATTACTTTCTGTAGGCTTTTTGTTTAAGAAACCATGCTGAGAAAGCGATATTAGGTTGCGGACTGAAGAATATATGTGATTATAAATGACAATCTCAAAGATTTTCGATAGATTTGATAGAATAGATACAGGCCGATAGTTTTTGATCTCTGTCTTATCATCTGATTTAAAAACAAGAATAATTCTTGCCTCTTTTCACAGCTCTGGAAAGCCCTCTGATTTTAATGGTAAATTAAATATGTTTAATGGAGAGGCTAGTACATAAATACAGTCTTTAACAAAAAAATGAGGGGATGTCATCAGAGCCAGAGGTCATTTTATTGCTTAATTTTTTACTGGCTTGTACGATGTCTGAATCGGTGATATTGCCAATTTTAATGATATCACCGTAGAATTTTGATTCAAATAAACTAGCCCTATCCTGCTGTGGCTCAGATGATGTTACAAAAACTTTCAAAGAATTGACTAAACTTATCAACTATATCTTGAGGATTCGTAAATGATTCGTCTTCAAGCACCATAGTGCCTGGAATACGTGAACTTTTATTTTTTGAATTAATATATGACCAGAACAAGCGAGAATCAGTTGTTATACTACCCTGGATTTTATTAATGTAATACTTTATTTGCTGTTTGACTTGCGATCGGATTAGTTTAAAATATGCTAAGAAACGTCATCATTTGTTCTTTTATATTTCTTAAGATATTTTTCTTTCATCTTAATATTTCTAATAATGACGGAATCGAACCATGGAGGGAATTTACGCTTGTAATTCTTGTAAGTAGGAACAAATTGGTCAAAAATTGAGTACAAGGTAATATAAAACTGATGTAAAGCATTGTTTACATCTTTGTATATCAATAAATAATCCCAGTTAATATTCATGAGAGCTTCATATAGTAACGGATAATTTTTATGATGCACTGGCTTTACACTATGGTTGTAGTACCTGTTATAACTTACTCATCAGTCATATGGTGACACAAAACTAAAAGCATAACAGCTAAAAGAAAATTAGACAAGGTACAAAGACTAGCCTGTCTAATAATAACAGGGGCATTTAGAACTACGCCTACAACAGCAATGGAGCTACTGCTAGGTCTTCCTCCACTACACCTTGTGGTGGAGAAGGAGGCTATAGCGGCGGCATACAGGCTGTTTACTAATGGATTTGGATGGGAACTTTCGAGAAAAGGACACCACACAATGATATTAGACAAATTAAAACAAAATCCGGTACTAAGAATGCCAGCGGATAGAACGCCCATTATTCACGACTTCAGGAAACCTTTTGATATTCAAATACAAGAAAGGACAAAAAGCCGGGAAAAAAGGGAAAAACAAAACGAATCAATCTGGTATACAGACGGTTCAAAAATGAAAAACAGCACAGGAGCTGGGATCTACCATGTGAACAGTCTTCCAGGCTGAAGTAACAGCAATAAATGCCTGCGCCAAAGTCATGCTAAATGACTCTCTTCGAGATAAGAGAATCGTTATCATGACAGACAGTCAGGCAGCCCTTAAAGCACTAAAAAGGGTAGAAGTACAATCTAAATCAATATTTGATTGCCAACAGTCCCTCCAGGCTCTGGCAGAACATAACAAGGTAACTCTTGAATGAGTGCCAGGACATGAGGGAGTGTTTGGAAACGAGAAAGCAGACCTCCTAGCAAGGAAGGGAGCGGAAAAAACTCTTATTGGACCAGAACCCACATGTGGTATCTCATACCAACTTGTTAAATGGGTGTTAAAGGAACAAATAAAAAGAGAACACCATAGGCTCTGAATGGAACTTCCTGGACTTTGACAGTCCAAAAGATTCATAGAGGGGCCATCCACGAGCAGACAACATCAACTGCTAAACCTTAGCAGAAGCGAACTCAAGGCCGTAATACGACTCCTTACGGGTAACTGCTGTCTTAGAAGACACCTAAATCTCTTAGGAATATCTGATGACTCCCATTGTAGAATATATGAAGAGGAGGACGAAACTCCTATTCACATACTATACCACTGCCGGAACCTTAAATGGGAACGGGAATGGTACTTCGGGGTACAATATTCGGAACCTGAAGAAATCGCGAAAGCGCCCATCAGACATATTCTTGAATTCATCAAGAAAATTAATCTGATGGGATAGAAACTGTGAGGGGTACAATAAGCCTAGAGCTTCAGTACAAGTGGGCTTTGAACCCCGCCCTAATTCAGATGATGATGATGATGATGATGATGATGATGAACGGATAATTGGCACGCTTGAAGTTATATGCTTTTCGTTTTGAATTCAGTTCAAATACATTGGGAACATTAAAAAGATTATTAACTTGAATACTTATATAAAGAAGGATGATATAAATCTTCACTGACAATAGAAGGTACATTACGACAAAACCAAGAGACTTTTTTTAGAAAATGTCCGCCATATTGTATCTCAACAAGGTAACTACAAATTCGTAATCAGCTACCCACAAACCGCTATATGCTGATTTTCGTTAAAACTAAGCGAGTTTTTTCAGGATCTATCCGCCATATTAGATCCGCCATTTTGTATCCTGACCAAATTTTAAGTCTTTTTACCTAAAAATTACTGATTCTTCAAAAATAAACTTTTAAACGAAAATTATTTTTATTAAACCAAAATACTAAAAACATAACGGTTATAATAATCTTAATAGATTACTTCCTTGTAATTGTTGAGGAAGGATGTGGCCTTGTTACATTCTTTGTGAAAAAAGTTGTTGCCATTGTTGAGGTAAGACTTGTCCTTGTTGAGGAAAGACTTGTCCTTGTTGAGGTAAGACTTGTCCTTGTTGAGGTAAGACTTGTCCTTGTTGGATTTTATTTGCTAAAAGTTGTTGCCATTGTTGAGGAAGGACTACTTGTCCTTGTTGGATTCTTGGTGCGGAAACTTGTTGCCATTGTTGAGGAAGGATTACTTGTCCTTGTTGGATTTTTTGTGCTAAAAGTTGTTGCCATTGTTGAGGAAGAACTACTTGTCCTTGTTGGATTCTTTGTGCGTAAAGTTGTTGCCATTGTTGGGGAAGAACTTGTCCTTGTTGAATTATTTGTGCGAAAAGTTGTTGCCATTGTTGAGGAAGGATTTGTCCTGATTGGATTTTTTGTGCTAAAAGTTGTTGCAATTGTTGAGGAAGGATTTGTCCTGATTGGATTTGTTGTGCTAAAAGTTGTTGCAATTGTTGAGGAAGCACTTGTCCTTGTTGGATTTTTTGTAGTAAAAGTTGTTGCATTTGTTGAGAAAGAACTGGTCCTTGTTCGATTATTTGGGCTAAAAGTTGTTCGGGAACTATTTGTTGGTTCAGTAATTGTTGACTTCCCAAACCTTGAATTTGTTGAATATTTTGTTGTTGGCTTTGTTGGATTTCCTGTTCCAATTGTACGAGTTGTTCCAAATTTTGCAATCGTTGCAATTGAGATATTTCTTGTTGGTTAAATACTTGGGGAATCATCAATTGTTGGCCTAGTTGTCCCAAACTTTCTACTTGCTGCAATTGTTGGACTTTTTGTTCCAAATTTTCAAGTTGTTGCAATTGTTGTGGAACTACTTGTTGGTTAAGAATTTGTGGTATGATCTGTTGTTGACTGACATATCCTTGCTGTCCTCTCAAAAGTCCCAAGTTCAATGGACTTATTTTTGATGGTAGTCCTTGTTGAGAAAGGATATTTTGGCTATTCACAATGTTTTGGCTGGATAATAATTCTTGGTTCAAACCCATATTTTGTTGTCCAATTTGCTGGAGGATCAATTGGAATCGTTGAGATGGACTAAGGTTTTGTATGTTTCTGCTAAGATAGAAAAAGTATGTAAAACATCTCAAAATACAATTTTTTTAACAATTTGTGTTGCAACATTGTTTCTAAACATTATGC
Source organism: Psylliodes chrysocephalus (assembly GCA_927349885.1). NCBI lineage: Eukaryota > Metazoa > Arthropoda > Insecta > Coleoptera > Chrysomelidae > Psylliodes > Psylliodes chrysocephalus. The sequence continues at coordinate 25,019,213 of OV651822.1, read as the reverse complement.
AGTTCATATTTTTATAAAAAAAAATAATCTTACCTAATAATTTGTTCCAACTGGGCCATACTGTTAAGTTGTTCAATGTTATTCAAGTTGTTAGATTGAATAACGTTGCTCAACCCATTGGCCTGGGACAGTGCGTTGAATCCACGTATCTGTTCAAAGTTGAAGCCCTTTAGTTCTTCGATCAAATCCAAATTTTTTAAAACTTCCAAGACTATTTGGTTCAATACTCTAGATTGGACTAAAGCTTCAATTTTTCCCAATAATTGTATGTAGGATGCTTCATTTACATCACCTTGATATTGACGAAAAATGTTAACAAGAATATCAGCTTGTGAAATTTGTTGACTTGGAATATTAAAGAGTCCTACTCCTACGTTTCTGATATTATTGACTTCGTCAACTTGTAATTTCCTTGGAGGTCCAAATGGGCTGCTTAGGATAATGTTGACTTTAGATGGATCCATAACACTTTGGAAAATATCTATTTCTCTTCCTAGGTTTCCAACTATGCGGATAATTCCACTTTCCGTCACGATAACGCGTTTACCAGACGAAATTGAGGATGCCACACTGAGGGCTACTAATGAAAGAAGAACTAAGACCTTCATCTTTGTGAACTGTGGAGAACTGTGATGTTTGTTGAATTGGTCAGTTTTTTATAGTAAGTTTTGAGTGAGTTTTTTTTTTTCATATTCATATCCACGACAGGGCCGGTTTAAAATATAAAATTAATATATTGTGGTTTTAATGTCAAATTGTTCGATTCTAAAATAAATTAAATCAGTAAACTATGGTTGAAAATAAAACACTGGTATTTAGAACTTCCTGTTCCACAAACTATTTATGGCTTACATTTTGTTCTCTTCAACAATATCATTTATTTGTTTCTATAATATTAAGTATTAATTTACTTCAGATGTAAACAAAGTTACTGAAACATGTTAAAGGGGAAGACGAATTTACGGACATGGCGTTCCATAAGATCCATATTACCATGATGTTCGCCAACATTCTAAAGGGATAGGCACAATTAGAGCTCTCAGTAAAACTTTGGATTATCTTATAAGAAATTCAGGCATATTTTCATGCCTTGAAATGTTTGAACTCTCAGACAGTCGTTACCTCTATGTTCTTTTTGTAACATAAGAAATTAGTATGTGTTTCTGTATCTGTAACTTGTGGAGGATGGGTTAACACACGGCATTTAGGCCTCACTAGACCCATTGTGCATCCTCCTAAGTAGATAGGCTCCTCCTAGCTTGTGAGTCAGTCTACAGATTTGATGTAGTTAACAACGTCGCCAAGAGGTGCTCCTGTTATGTCAGCTGGTGTTAGCCAATTTTTGCTGAACACAAATCTAATAAGCGTCGGGTAATCGTAAAGGATATGCTCGATGGTCTCATCTTCTTGTTCGCACCCTCTGCAGAGTGCGGATTCTGACAGCCGCATTATATGGAGATGCTTCCGTACTTGGCAATGATCAGTCAGAATGCGCAGATTCTGTCTAGTCATAGTCAAGTATTTGTTTACTGTAGTGTTGTCAGGATAATTTAAAAGCTACATGGCAAGTCTGCAGCTTCTTATTTCATCTCATCTTTCCTTGAATTTCACAAGGGCATGTTCTTTAATTAGGTTTGTCACTACCTATGTTGTTAGTTGGCTAGTGATTCAGTAAGACGGTTACCTTTCGATGTGGCTTAACCATTGATACATCTTAAGGCTTGTTGATGGATGCTTCGGCCAAAGCTTCGTGACATTCTAATACTAACCCTGAGTAAATCTGTCGTTTGTCCAGGGTGAGTAGTGCTTGCCTGCTATTTGTATAGATGAGCATGTTTCTTCCAGTAATATTGTATCTGGTGATTACTTTCGCTATGAGAATCCCTGTGATCTCGGTAGTATGCGTTAATGAAGACGATGACGGTTTGAAATGATACAACCAAATCTTTGACATGGATCACTGGCCACTGCGAAAGTATTCAAAATACAGGAGCAGCAGTAATATGGTCCGATCATACTCCCTCAGCTCGGAACCCATTTAGACTGTAATATATAGGTAAAATGCATGAAGAATGAATGTGAAGGAATAGGGCATCCAAATGGTAGTATAATACGCTATTAAGTCAGCATTGCCACCATGCAAACCCCATAGGATAGAAAGTTCGGCTGGAACCAAAGCCGGATTAAGGGAAACCAGTAACTGGACCCAAACCTGATTGGGGAGCCTGTAAATACCCTTCAAGTGGAAGCAGAGGGATGTCTGAAAGGGTGAAAAATGCAAACAACGGTATGAGGTCCTAAATTTTGCTAACTTATGACATATTTGCATAAGTAGTACAGAAACTATTTTACAAAAGAGTAAAATTTAAACAATAATTATATTTACCCCTTAATGAAGTATATTAGACTGTGATTAGGGCTTTAAAATTTTCAATTGTAATTGATATTTATTTCCACTTTAATTACAAGAACTATGTTTAGTTTGGAATGTTTCACTCCATAGTCTAATAAGTAGTGTAACTTGACTGTTATTGGTTTTTCATTTTATTAATGAATTTATTAAATGTGCTAGCCAAAAAAACATCCCAATAAAATAAATGCATGACATACCAATTGTCATTTAAAGGAAAATAATTGTGATTTATCTTCTTGTAAGCTCCGACATGGGTGATTTAATCCATATCCAATTCAAGAGAAAAATGCTGGGACTCACACCCTATATAGGTCGTAGAAAAAATCATTAACGTAAAGGCGTGAATGTTTTTCCTTTTTTTAAGGCAGTTTAGAATTAATTCAAAGGCGTACACACTTATCACGGACATGACTCGTATCTGTTCTTGTCAGTCTACTTTAGAGTCTACTTTAGAGTCTACTTTAGAGTCTACTTTAGAGTCTACTTTAGAGTCTACTTTAGAGTCTACTTTAGATTCTACTTTAGAGTCTACTTTAGAGTCTACTTTAGAGTCTACTTTAGATACATTTTTCGTGGATCACTCACCAGTAAAGATTTCAATAAATTATTTATATTTTTCTCATTTAAAATTGTTTCTTCGGGATCTTAAACCGTCCCTGACCAAGAATATCACCCTCGCAAAATAACATTCAAAGATCCGGGAGGTTTGGGTTATTAAACACATTTAGTGCGAAGTTATTTGATAAATATTAATTAATTTGTTTATTAAAAATATATTTTTAGTATTTAAACAACAATTGATAAGATGTCTGTCCAATAAAGATTATTAAGAGTAGGGGTTAATGATTTTGGTAGTAGTATGTAATTTTTTTAAAAGTTGCATCTTTTTTTCTAATTATATATTATATGATAAAAAAATACAATTAGTTATAAACTATGACCTATTAGTTAAATGTACGAAGAAAATACTCAAATAAGATTTATTTATTTATGATTTTTAGTATAATATCGTTTTTAATAATACCTGTCTTGTACGGCGTACAAACATAATTTTTGTTTTGTTATGTTTATAGAAGACACTTGAAAAAACATCCGTTGTGGGTTTATCTTTGCAGATCTGCAAATATGGCGGCAACTTTGCAGATCTGCAAATATGGCGGACTTACAGATGCAAGTATCCAAAAAATATCTGCAAATTCGCAATATTTATTACCCCTAACAACACTAAATCCAAATCCACCCTTAAGAAGGTTAGAATAACATCCTACAACCATGAAGTCTTCTGTTTCTTTTGATTGAATACAGTTCATGGTGTCAGATTATCGAGTTTTTAAACATAGTAATGGATTTGGGTTTAGTATTGTTGGGGATAATAAACCACAATAAATATTGCGAGTTTGCAGAACTTTTTTGAAATACGAAAACTTGATACATGCACATGTAAGTCCGCCATATTTGCAGACCTGCAAAGTTGCCGCCATATTTGCAGATCTGCAAAGTTGCAGACGTTCTGTAATCTCACTATTAATGTCTACATTTTAGTGTAGGTACATTTTAAGAGGAATCAGGACTTTTCCTAATTTGAAATAAATTCCAGATGCTTTATTCTTTATTCGATTTTCATGAAATTTTTTGTAGTTAATTATAACAATTTATTATTTGGGACAAAAACATTTTTTATTATTTTAATACATAGTGTTTCCGGATCGGTGAAACGACTCTTGGAAAAGACAGAATATTTACTATTTATATTAGAATTTTTTGTGGTTTATACCTGCTTGGTTAAAGACTAATTTACAACACAATTTCTGTTATGAGAAATCAAGAATGTCTTGGAAATTTTCAAAAAATATATTTTTCTCCAGAGTTAAGTGCCTTTTATTTTGCAGATATGACCAAAAGATATTAAGAAAAGTTGTTTAGAATCACCATCTGGGTTTATATACCAAGATAGTAGCTTTTCGGTAACAGATACGTCAAAAAGTTATTTATAAAAGCTGCTTGAAATAAAATATATTACATTATGAGTGTGGAAAGTAACATTTTTTGCACGAGTGAGAAATATCGTCGTGCGAGGCATAAGCCGAGTGCGACAATCACGCGAGTGTGAAAAATCACTTTCACACAATATTTTTCTTACATCCACAAAATAATTTTATCAAAAAAATGTAAAACTAGGATCAGTTCTGGATTAGTTCTAGATCATTTCTGGATTAGTTCTGTATCAGTTCTGGCTCTAAATCAGTTCTGCATTAGTTCCAGATAAGTTCTGGATTAGTTCTGGATCAGTTCTCGTTCTGGATCGCTTCTAGATCAGTTCTGGATCAGTACTGGATCGGTACTGGATCGGTTCTGGATCGGTTCTGGATCAGTTCTGATTCTGTATCAGTTCTGATTCTGGATAAGTGCTGGATTAGTTCTAGATTAGTTCTGGATTAGTTCTAAATCAGTTTTGGATCGGTTCTGGATTAGTTCTGATTCTGGATTAGTTATAGATTAGTTCTGGATCGGTTCTAGATCAGTTCGGGTTCTGGATCAGTTCTGGATTAGTTCTGGTTTCGAATCAGTTCTGGATTAGTTCTTGATCAGTTCTGGATCGGTTCTTGATCAGTTTTGGTTCTGAATCAGTTCTGGTTGTGGATCAGTTCTAGTTCTGGATTAATTCTAGATCAGTTCTGGATCGATTCTTGATAAGTTCTGGATCAGTTCTGGCCCTGGATCAGTTCTGGATTAGTTCTAGATCAGTTCTGGATCGGTTCTAAATTAGTTCTAATTCTGGACCAGTTCTGGTTCTGGGTCAGTTCTGGATTAGTTCTGGATCAGTTCTGGATCGGTTCTGGATCAGTTCTGGTTATGGATCAGTTCTAGATCAATTCTGGATCGGTTCTGAATCAGTTCTGCATTAGTTCCAGATCGGTTCTGGATCAGTTCTGCATTAGTTCTAGATCAGTTCTGGATTAGTTCTGGTTCAGTTCTGGATTAGTTCTAGAGTCATGTCGCATCATGAGACCACACCAAATCAATCGATAGAGTAAATTTGAATCTTTGAATCTAAGACAACACGTACTGGTACTTTTTAATTAAATATAGTCAGTCGCATGTCCTACAGAGAAATTTTGAAAACGCATTTGTTTTAATTTTTTTATAAATATCTGAAAATGTTCACGTTTTTCTTTATTTCCTTCTCTCCCTATCATATAAACCCTATCATGTGATGTATCAATAGACGCGTCTCGTCTAGCTAGATAAATCTTGTAATAGGTTTTTTTTGCTCTATCTCCCCTTTTAGGCCAACTTTTTCCCGGAAAAGCGTTCGACCCAAAATTTCCTCTAGTTTTTCTGGGAAATGTGTTTGAATTGCGGGAAAATTTCGATGCCAGATTGTGAGGAACATCGAATAGTACACGTAAATATTTAGTTTTTTCGGAAAAACATCGGAAAAGTCGGAAAATATTTTTTATTTTCTCCTTTTTAAAAGAAATTTCCAAAAAACGTATAAATCCGCTATCGAAAAAAGGCTATTTAGCTGGAAAATTGGTGGATTTTAAAAACACATTTGCCTTGAATTTTTTATAAATTTCTGAAGAAAACGCGATAGTTTTATGTTTTTTTTATTTTTCCCTCCCCCTGTTATAAATACTCTGACATGTTATATATCAATCAACGTGTTTCATCGATCTGGATAATTTTTCTTAAGGTCTTTTTGTTCTATCTTCTCTCTTAAGCCAAATTTTTCCCGGAAAAGCGTTCGACCCAAAACTGGGAAATGTGTTTGAAATATCGGGAAAATTTTTATGTCAGATTGTGAGGAATGTTGAGTAGTATCCCGAAATTTTTAGTTTGTAAAATAAAAATTAATTTTTTTTCTACGATCATTATCCAAAGTAGGCTTTGGCACATTCAAATCTAACTGCAAAGTTAATGTTTTTCATGAATTGTCGTAGTTTGACATTATTTCCACATATAGGCGAAAAGTTACTTTTTGCACACTCCTATTTTCATTAGAAAATTTAATTAGTTGTTATTATAAAGCTAATTGGTATTTTAAAAGAAAATGTAGACTAATCTGAATCTTTTAGTTGAACATTTAATACTCAAACTCATTTCACTTTTAATTTCATTTAAATGGTAATTAAAATATTAAAAATAAATTACCCTGTTTTTAACACTCAGATTTAATATGGCTTGTTGGTGTAAAGCCTAGCGCGTTTGTCTTTGAACGTGATGGTCGTGAGTTCAATCCTCACCAGTAATTATTTTTTTTAATTTGATTTTTTTGTTTGTTAAATTAAATAAAACTTAAAACACTTAATTTGCAATTTGAGTATTCTAACCGATGATCTTGCAAGTTATTTTTCAAATGAACTTAGTAACAAATATTTTTATGCTAATCATAAACTTAATCTTCAAGTAAACATGCAACACAATATACACATAACATACTTTTCGTTTGCTAGTCAAGTTAGCCGTGTCTGTCAAATTAACGTAGTAAGATTTGAATTCGACAAAATAAAACTATATACTTTTAATATCGTGTGATCGTAGAAAAAATCTTGTGTGTAATTCGAGCGGAAAGCTATTTGCCGCTTACGATAAAATGCCGCACTCCGCTGCAGGTCGCGCGGCAACTTTTTATCTTAAGCGGCAAAGCAGCACTTTCCGCTCTTAATACACAAATAGCTATTTCCATTTTCTCCAAACGAAAGGAAATTTTCTGAAACGGATAAATCCGCTGTCCAAAGAAAAGTAGGTCCAGTCGGAAAATTAATGGAACGGACAGACAGACGGACAATACGGACGGCGCGGCGCCCGATCGAGGCATGAAGTTTCAATTTAGAGATTTCGGTTTTGCAATGCTGCCAAAGCCTACAGAATTTGTTTACTGTTATTAATAATTCGAAATAATTTTTCCAAAATTGATTTAAAAACAGCGGCGGTCTGTAAAAATTACAAATAATAATATTTAGAATTTGATTAAACTTTTCAACAAAACAAGTTTTATATCAGACCCGTCTGACATCCAACGTTAAGAGAAAAAATATAAAATCCAATAAAAACAAATAATTTGTAATTATTAATAACTCACTCAAAAGGAAATAATAATGTTTTACTGTTTATAAAAGTATGCTAACAAATTACCCATAACAAATTAAAGTTATTAAATATATTTTTTGCAAGCATTTAATTTCAAATTTAAAAAAGTAAACTGTTGATTTCATACCCATACAATGTACATACTAGAATGGATATGAAGTTATGTACGTTTAGTAGACAGATATGGCCTACTCATTCGTTCTATAGTCACTCACAAGTTATGTTTTTTTTTCTAGTCTAAAATTAAAATATATATTTCCTTAATTATCTTTTTTCTCCAAAAACTAATGACTTTAGGTATAGGTATGGTTTAACTCAAATGAACGTATAATTGGGGTACTTGTGAATGGTGATATAAAAATTAAAAAAGGAAAATGAGGCATTTGAGTTGAAAAATAGTACATAAGTATAAGTGTTGACCAAAATCGAAAAACTTTTATCGCAAACAAATTGGTTTTTGTTTCTTTTACAGTAAAACGATCATTCAAATCAATACAATATAAAACTGAATTTAGTGTGTGAAATAATAAGTGTAACTCCATACTATTTGGCATTCTTATAATGGGAAAAGCGAGGGTAATTCAAATATTAAATAAAATATAGGATGTTTCTTTAAAAAATAAACAACTTTAATATGTATGACTTTCCTGGAGATCTCTGTATAATTGAAATTTTTTTTATGATATATATTAGAGTGGAGCGAAAAAAATTCAAATTTTATTTTCTTTTAATTTAAAATAGCATTACTGTGGAAATAGAGCAATAAGGTGTTTAAATATTTGCGTTTTTGTTACATAATATTAAATTGTCAAAATACTAACAATTATTTTAATTTAAATGTACATTAGCTTGCAAAAGTATTATATTAGTATACAGATGAAAACCATTTTTGGTTTTTTGCTTTTTAAAAAGGTTTAGAGGTCCCGCAGACCAAGTGAAAATCATGATTTTTTTGGTTATAAAATTAATATAAACCTATTTTATTAAATTAAATTTATAACAGTTTCTAGCAATTCTTCGCTTAATTTGAGTATTATAATTATGTGGAAAAATAACCTAATATTACATAAATAGCCCAGAGCTCAACACGTGGAGGTGACTGCAAAACGAGCTCCACCCTGCCCAGAAATAACGAGGAGATGTAACTACTAACAAATATCGTGCGGCCCTGAATAAAACATATTCTAAGGGACACAGACGGGTATAATATCCGCTGTTGTCATATTAGTAGAGTGTATGTATTAAAATATTCGCTCTAGAAAACGATTTACCTCCCACTCTTTTGTTACAAGCTGAATTTTTCACAGATGAAAGGTCATGATAAGGTAACCCTTACTCTGGAGGTAATACAAAATTAGACTGTGCAGAAGAGCACTATCATCAAAATCCAGATATTTATACCACCGAATCGAGAAAAATACTCATTTTTTGATCCAATGAACGATAAAATATGTATATGGAGCAATTGTTTATACTTAAACAAAGTCATTTGCATTAGCCCTTAAGGCCGAAAAAAAATATAAACGTAAATATCTCGGTTTCAGCCCTTCAAAAATTTGGTTAAAAAGTCATATTTTTTAAATATACCACTTATTTAACAAAAAACGAAGGCCTAAATGAAAAAAAAAAAATCTTTAGAGAATTTTTGCTTATGTGTTGTCAAGGTAACAAAGTAAACACCATATTTTTTGCTTTTAAATTAACAAAGATATAACAATACACGATGAGAGATGTCATAGGTTTACGCTGTAATTAATACTCATCGCCAATTTCATCGACTCTTACTGTATCTTTCTCTTCACCTTCAAACGTAGCATAGCTCTGCTTCTCTCTACGTGCCGGATGATGTATCACATTATTGATATGGTAGGATTTTTTCATTTTTTTATTATAAAACTTCTCATTATGTTCCAATGGGCAATATGTCATATTTTTATCTGTTTTTATTAAAGAATTAATAAGTATATGTGTTAAATATTAAATTACCTAATAAACTGGAAAGAAATATAGACATTTTTGCATCTTTATTATATCTACATTCATCCTGTTGCAGCTGAATATATTTGGGTAAGTTATAAGTTTTCGTTTAAAATTTTAATTGCGGATTTGTTGTTGCAAGTAGCAGAGACAAAAATGATATCAAAATAGAGAAGCCCAGAAGTTGTATATCATTTAAAGAATATGCTAATATATTTATTTTGTAAACATTATTCTTAGAAATAAATTTAATGCTCAAAAAATAGATGTGGTATTCGATCATTATAAAGGACATTCTATCAAAAATTCTTTCGATATTTAACAAAAGACGTTTAACAAATTTTCAGTCAGAGCAACTTCTTCAAAACTCCATTCAGCAAAAACATATTTACTTTGTAACTAGTGGTGGATTCGCGAATATCAATAAATATGGAAAGAATTTTGAACCATTAAAAGACGATTTCTTAAATTCAAATCACGAAGACGCTGATACTCGTATCTTATTGCACATATTGTCAGCCAAAAATTCGGGGCATTCACGCTGCATTATTTATTGCAACGATACAGATCTTCTAGTCTTATTAATTTATTTTAAGAAGTTTTTGACTAAAGATATATGGTTCAGAACAGGGCGAGGAGACTCAAGACGATTTCTAGCAGTACATTATTTAAATTTGGATGATAACCTTCTAAAAAATGTGCCTGCTTTTCATTATTTGACCGGTTGTGATACAACCAGCCAATTGTCTGGCATTGGGAAAAGAACCTGTTGGAAAACCTACCTTGAACACCATTACTTTTTGGATGGATTTGGCACTGATCAGTACTCTGAAAACATATTCTCTAATCTTGAAAAAAATGTTATAAAAATTTATTCAAAAACTACCAATGTTATTTCCATTAACATTTTGAGGGAATTAATGGCCTCTTCAAAAACCATCACTAAATTTCCACCGACTGAAGACGCCCTAAGACTACATTGTTTAAGATGTTTTTACCAGCTAAATATTTGGCTAAGCTCTTTAAAGCCAGATGCAGCCTCCTAATGTTGAAGAGTATGGATGGAAAGTAGATCACGATGGAAGTCTGATACTCACTTTTAAGACTCTGCCCGACCTGCCACCAGACATAACAGAACTTACATCATGAAAATGCAAAAAAGATACTATACACCGTGGTGTAAGTATAGGATGGTGTGCTCGCCTGCGGGTTGAAATTCAGATCTGGCGCGCACCTACGTCACCAACGAGGCGATTTTATCGAACTGATCTGAAATATTCCCAGTATGCCATTCATTTGTATGTGTTTCTGTTACGAGTTAGATAAATGTATATTGTGTTTTGTGTATTTTACCATTTCAGAAAGGCATTTTACTAAGTAATAATTCATAGACTGGACTTTATCACTATTTAAACAATAAATATGACCTTAAATATATTCTCACTTATAGGCCGAACCAAGATGTTCCTGAATTTTTTTTTCCTATATTCACTTGCCATATTTTCAATGAACAGAAATACTGAGGACAGTACTCGAAACGTGCCTACTCAAGCCATTGCAAAACAAGATGACATTGCAGACAATATGGCATTTGACTCTGAAATCTATTTAACCCAACAGTTGTTTGAAAAAGTTCTTTAAGACGGCGATTTTGTTGAAACAACAAATCTTTTTAGTAAAGAAATATTTTCTGATCATACTTTCCAGAGTCCAGATTATGGAACAGACATTTTTTTTTCTGAAGATCATGACAATCTTTTAAGGTAGTTAGAAAAAAAAAACAAAATGCCCGACATAATTTTTAAAGAAGGTCTAAAAATTATTGCTGGATATGTAGCTTATAGATTTAAATGCGAATATTCAAATTGAATGTTGGGTACAACGACAAAATTTTGCCAAACATCCCATGCCTCCGATTAGATCGAGTTTATATCTAAAAGGCAACTTTGTATATCCAAGTGAAGAAATGTTAGAACTAGCCCGTTTAGTTGAAACCGAATTTAGTCGATTTCATAATAACTTCTTTTCGAAGAAATCAAATATTTTTAGAAAATTATTAGATAAAATTAGAGCAGGTTCTGTAGAAGCAATAAAACAATTTCAAAAAAAAATTATATTGTGTTTAATAAAAACTAGAACCTATATCAGATTGAGATTGAGAATAAAAAGTTAGCTTTGAAAAATGTGGGCAAAAACTGCCAAAAAATGTCAGAATTTACAAATATTGAATAAGTTAGTTTTGTTATTAGTTTTTTATTTATAATATTGTATTTTTTGTTTATTATGTTTGTTTATGTACTTGTATTTTGAAAAAACCCACAACCCTAGCAAGTTTCTTGCAATTTCTTCTTGCTAGGTGTAATCTAAATTGCGGATTTTTCACATTAAATCATTTTAAGTATCATTTTCTTTTCTTTTTCTGACTTATATACACTGGGATGACCATATATGTACAGCATTTCGCTTTATTGTACATACAAGTTTACAAAGTTTATTCAGCATTTGATCTTGTACAGCTAAACGCTCAAGGTGAAACGCCATTATTGTCCTTCGAATCCCAGACCAGACCATGTGGATTTTTAATTAAATTGCATGGTTCGGTATAGGATTTGATGTGTGTCGTATTAATGGAAATTCAATTTCTGTTGATATGACATGCAGATTAAAAAAAATCGCCCTGCATTACCGTCTCGATGATGGTGGGTGAAGTTTTCCGGGTTTTCCTCACCTGTAAGTCAATCTTCTTTAAGTCGCCCCAGAGCGCCACGGCAAATAATAATAGCCATCCCTTTCTCCGCGCAAGCTCAGCTTTTGGGGTTAAAATTCACTGGTAAGGGGGTGAATTAGGGAGAGTATTATTATTAATGTAATACATAATTTATTGAAACGTAACAAATAAAAAAAAAACGTAATACATGACTCTCTCCATCTCTCTGTACATACCATGACTTTGAAAACGATTGCGACATATCTTTTTTATTTTTTAAACTTTTGCGCTTAAGCAGCTTTTGATTTCACACGTTATCACCATTTTAATATAATTGTTTATATTATTATATTACAATAAAATTTGACTATTGTCGTCTAACTATATAATTGGATTTTTCCCTCTGGTACAGAAGCGTCATCTTAATTTTATACATTTTGAGAGACACTTTTTGTATACACAGATAGTTTTCTTTACATTTACACTCCATAACATTTTCCTAGTACCTAAGTGATTTTACAATATTTACTTTATGATGTCTAGTTTTGAATTTAAATATGACTCTATCCGATCAAACCAGTAGCACGTCAAATAGCAACGTTTTTTTGTAAAAAAAAAAAAAAAATAAAAAAAATAAAAAAAATAATAACAAAAGCGAGAATAAGAATAACCTGCGATTTTCTTATACTACTGCATGCAATTTCGACAGAAATACTCGTTGCTGACGTCACAGTTCGGCGTCTGTCTGCGCGCGAGCACACCATCCTAAATCCCACCACGCTATACACCGATAATTTTCATAGATGTACAATATTCTAAAAATAATATTTGCAAATGCAGGAAACAAAATATTTGCTGTATCTGTTCCTGCACCTGTATGGCACAGAAAAACTGCAGAAATAGTTTGACCACAGCCGCTAATGTTTTGGAAAATGTTGATTCGTGTGGTGAATCTGATTCTGATTAGTTTGAAAGTCTTGTAGTTATAAATTTTAATATTATTAATTTATGCTTTATATACTTCCTTCCAATTATTATTATTATTATTATAATTTATTTATATTGGGAATTTATTGTATTTCGCAGAGCAATAGCCTTACTGTTTATAATCGATACTTATAATATACTGTATTTATACCTTCAATAAATAGTTTATATTTTTTTATTTTTCGTTTTCCTCCAAGAATAAAAAAAAATCCTAAAGTAATTAATACACTCTATTATTCATAGTGGATAAATCAATAATCCCTGTATAAAATAATATAAGAGAGTCAAACTGATTGCATACATTTCAACACTGAGAGAGATGCATAGAGGGTCAAGAGGCTCTGCCTTTAATGTTTGCTTTCTAGTAAAACCATGACATCACTAATTGTTTATTGCTATATTTTTGTTAATTTTAAAGCAAAAAATATGGGGAAAGTACTTACCTTGGCGAAACTTTTATGAAGAATATTTTTTTTCATTTAGGCCTTCGTCAATCGTCAAATGAGAGGTATATTTCTAAAAGAAGATTTTTTATACAAATTTGTAGACGGTTGAAATTGAGATATTGACGTTTAAGTTTTTTTTCGACCACAAGGGCTAATGTATATGATTTTTTTTTAAATAATTATAAAAAAATACTTCCTACAAAGATCTAATTGAGCATTAGAACAAAAAAAATAAGCATTTTTTTTCTATACGGTGGTATCAATAACTCGATTTTTTATGATAATGCCCTTTTACACAGTCTAATTTTGTATTACCTCCGGAATAAGGGTTAGCTTATCATGTACTTTCATCCATGAAAAATTCAGCTAGTGACACCGAAGTGGGAGGCAAAGTCAAAATAAGTTTTAATCTACACCATACTATCGTAATATCCTACTCGCACAAGTCAACCAACGAGCATGTGACAACTTGGCAGGTTTCTTTTGCAAGGTCTTCTGAAACTTTTTCAGACGCTACAGCTAGACTAATCTCTAATAAATATTTTTGATTTGTGCTCAAAGTGGTTGGATATAATGTTATATTTTTAGAACTTATATTAGCATATATTTTAGCAATAAAATACCAATAGGACCAAAAATACTTTTTGATTCTGTTGTTCTACCGTCTAATTTATTAATTTAATGTCGAAGAGGAAGTTTATTTACATGGATTTAACTCAATCAATCTTAGTGTCCCACCCTTCGTGCCGGTATTGATCACAGTTTCATCACATTCTAATGCTACAAGTTGTGACAGATCGGTGTTTGATCTAAGATAATATTGGATTAAAAGTTTTTTTAAGGAGAACGTAATTTTTGAAATATTTGCTTTTTTCTCTCATGCGGACCCTGAAGATGATCGAAAATTGAGTAAATATGTTTTTTTTATTAAACTGTACAGTTTTTATCGAGGTTTGTGACCTAATGCGTAAAGCAAGTAAAAAAAACGTTGCTAACTCGATTAAAAAAACAGATTTTTTTAATGTTTTGCCATTCTTTGTGTTACATACGGACCCTGAAGATAATCAAAAATTTAGTAACTCTTTTTTTATTATTAAACTGTATATTAATGAGCAACTTTTGGTGCCTAATGTGTAGTAACTCAACCAAATAAAAAAAAAATTCGCTCCACCCTAATATACATCTCGCTGTAAACACATATTAAAAAAAGTAATTTGTTTTCGTTTTACAAACCGAAACGTTACCAATGGACCACCATGTATATTTATCAGATGGCTTTACAGTTTTTAACCTTCATCCTAAATCTCCTATCTCTTTGTGGCCAACCATCTTATACTTGGGCACGTGCCCTAGTATATAATAAACAAAAAAAAAAAATAACTCAATGCCTATTATTATTTTATCTAATATTCAGCGCAAACTGCGTTGGCACGACACTGGACGACCGGGCGTTGAGCGACGTTCCGAGAATTCCTAAAGAAGATGGACACAGGGCACAGTAAATGTGTGCCTCTGTTATTTTCTCTCTAATTATGATGCGTAAAATAAGGACAACGACAATATCGCTTAGCAAGAGATGAACACATGCGATGGATTATACGTCACAAGCAGGGCGCTGTCCTAGACCAGATATGAATGTACGCAGAGGCAACTTCTATCCGGCTGGCTCTCTCACAAAGGTGATGTCGGTTTCGGCTGCAGGTGCGCGTTTGTTGGACCATGATAATAATTTATTTATTCAAATATATGATGAAAAAGAATCAATAATATTCATAAATGGGACAAAAATTTTATTTTTCTTTTGGTTTTGTCTGACTTTTTCGAGGATTTCAAATCTCTGTTTGCATATTTAAGTCCTATAAATAATTTAATGGTGTACATTTTCGCAAATTGTTGGCAAGGATGACGAAATTCTATTTTGCTCATCTCAAAAAGGTATGCGTTGGAAATTCCAGGCTTAGTTGACAAACTATCTAATAGAAATATAAATATTTTTTCTAATTTGAATATATAAAAGAGAAATTTTTCGCTGGGAGATTTTAAATTGCCAAACACCTTTTCTTCAGAGTCGTATGCTTTAAAATGCGTTAACAAGTTAGAATTGTTAAGTAAATTGCATTCTTCTGAGAAATTTACGCAAATTTCGCAAGAGTGGATATGTAATGATTTTTTGATTAAATAGTCACATACATAGATAAATGCATTTTGAGTGGTCACATTTAGCTCCCTGTAGTCACATTCAGAAATCGTTATTGCCCCAACTGATTGTTTTGAAATATATTTAATTTTCATTAAGCGGAGAACTTGTTTTTCTAAGGGAAAAACGAATCCCGGGATTCTTTTCCAGTATGTGCCCCACTGCCGCTAGTGCCCACGAGCCGCCACTGAATCTGGATCATTGATCTCTTTTATAAGGATTTTATATCAATAAAAATAAATAATAAATAATTAACAATTTTATTTATTTTATGGTCAACAAAACATAAAACATCTTTATACAACAAAGAAGCTTTACATCATCATCTTCATCATCATCATTCTTTGGTAGTGTTGTTTCAACATATTGAATTCTTGAGGAAGAATTTGTCCTTGTTCCATCATGCGTTCCAAACCGACAAGGTGGTTTAATACTTGTTGGGGTACAACTTTTCCTTGGGTCCATTGTTGGGGAACAACTTCATTTTGCATCCATTGTTCAGGAACAACTTGTCCTTGGGTCCATTGTTGGGGAACAACTCCATTGTGCATCCATTGTTGGGGAACAACTTCACTGTGCATCCATTGTTGGGGAACAACTCCACTGTGCATCCATTGTTGGGGAACAACTCCACTGTGCATCCATTGTTGGGGAACAACTTGTCCTTGGGTCCACTGTTGGGGAATTACTCCACTTTGCATCCATTGTTGGGGAACAACTTGTCCTTGGGTCCAATGTTGGGGAACAACTTGTCCTTGGGTCCATTGTTGGGGAACAACTTGTCCTTGGGTCCATTGTTGGGGAGCAACATTATTGAACTTAAGTTTCTGGATAAGTTTTTGGAATCCCATAACTTGCATTTGTGGTACTTGTTGGGAGTATTTGTTGTATCCTTGTTTCATGTTATCTTGATTAAGAACGTTCCCGGTCATGGTTTCTTCTCCCAAGGTTTGTTCCATTTGATGTTGTTGTTTGATGTGTTTGAGTAGCATTTGGACGGGGGTTAAGTGTTCGACATTCCTAATAAGAAGAACCAATATTAGTAATACATACTTCAAGTAGAGTATTTTTAAATTTAGAATAACAGTACAAACTGTGTACTCACCATAAGCCTTGGGCTCCGTGAGTTTTGTATTTAAGATATTCTTGGAAAGTCATGGGAGTCAAATATTCAGGTACAATTTCTTCATCAGGCATGACATCTCTGAAAAAAATAAATTTTTATTACAAGAAAATATTTGCAAATGTATAAGTTAAACATTATTAGTATTGTTATTGTAAGATACTAGTTTCTTCACTAAATATGAAGAAATTTACTTTCGTTTATTTTTTATAATTTTAGATATAACCTTTAAAAGTATAAGTAACAAAATATTTTCTTACCTAACTCCGTGCACAAGTTCACTTTCAAGGGGGTATACAACATCTTTAGTCATCATTTTTGGTAAAACTTCTTCCATAACTTCACCGTTTCCCATGATTTGATGTCCACTCTTCAATTCTTCAATCATGTATAAGTGTTCCAAATTCATCAAAACATCGTATACGGATTCGTGGAGGTGTCCAGACTTAACCAAAGTTTGGATGTGTTCCAAAATCGTTTGGAAAGTTGGTTCTTCTACAATACCTTCGTGTTGACGGAAAAGGTGAGCGAGTACATCAGCTTGAGTAATTTGTTCCATTGGGGTGTTGAAGTAGGTTGAGTGTTGGAAGAGTCTGAGTTTGTCGAGCGTGTTGACGTTGACGTCCATCATGTTGTTGGTTTCATCTACTTCCACCTTCCTGGTGAATCCCATGGGGCTTCTGAGGACGATGTCTACTTTTCTTGGGTTGAAAAGATTTTTGTAGATGAGGATTTCCCTACCTTGAGTGCCGATGATGGTAACAGTACCATCTTGCCCTACTGTGACATGTTTGCCACTGGAAAGCTGGGTAGCGAAGCAAAGAGCTACGAGAGAAAGAAGAACTAGTACCTTCATCGTTGTGCACTGTTAGTAAATGTGCCTTCTGGTTAAATCAGTTGCTGTTTTATAGTAAAATTTTAGACCTTGTTTACAAGTTTTTAGTATTTTATCGTGCTTGACAACACGGCTTAGAAATAATCTCAAGGCGTAGGTCATTGCGTAAAAAA
This sequence comes from Psylliodes chrysocephalus, assembly GCA_927349885.1. Taxonomy (NCBI): domain Eukaryota; kingdom Metazoa; phylum Arthropoda; class Insecta; order Coleoptera; family Chrysomelidae; genus Psylliodes; species Psylliodes chrysocephalus. Next base: position 25,001,261 of record OV651822.1, on the reverse strand, counting down.
AGGTATAGATAATAGATAAATAAAAATATATTGTAAATTTGAATTGACCCCTCGATAGTAATATCGCAATGATAACGATTAAACTAATATTAAAATATTAAAGGTGAATGGGGTTCAAATTCGTACCACGCAACGAATAAAACAAAAAAATCATAATGGATAAGTTTTAGAATTATTATTAAATAATTTGAAAATAATACAAGTTAAACAAACGCCAATAATTTTAGAAGATATAAAAGTAATTTTTATTTGAATTTAAATTTAAATTGTATCACTGTTAAATCAAATTGCATTTATATTTCTACGAACCGTAATAATTAATATATTTTATTAATCAAGTATTATTTGATATTATTACTTTATTAAATAAAGTAGAATTTTAAAATTCTTGGTCAATATTCAAAAATCGAAATAAAAATAAAAACTAGACAGTACATTAATGAAAGTAATATATTTTGGTGACTTACAACATTAGAGAGATTGGAGCACCTTGAATTAAATAATAAATATACAGTGGCTGCAAAAAATAACGCATAAATTCGTTATTAGCTAAATAATTAATACTATTAAAAATTCCCAGAACAGGTCAATTTATTATTTTAATTTAGTATTTTTTAAAATATCAATCTAATATACAGGATGATCTACCATCGATTGATGACGTCATCATGAATTTTTTATTCATTCTTTTTACAATTTCCGGATTTCCCTTTTCCAATTACCATAATTTCTTTACACAGTAGTCTATTAAGAGCAGTATAGGTTTATTTTCGAGAAACAATTTTTTTTAATATTATTCTAAATTTAAAATTTTTTGTATCAAAATCATCAAATTTTAAACAACTTTTAAAAATGCCTGTTCGTCTGAGTCACGTTTTTTGTCCGCACGAAAGCACAAAAACGAAAAATAATATCAACCTGAAATTTTTAGCAAAAATTAATCTTTATAAAGGGAGAAAGCTTATTGATTTTGAAAAAAATTGATTAAAAATTGGGGAGTTTATAAATCAAATCAAAAACGAAAAGCGATATCAACATGAAATTTTCAGTAAAAATCAAGCTTTATCAAGGTACTTATTGATTCTGTAAAAAAAAATCTAAATAAATATGGGGCTAAGGGTAGTTGAAATATAAAAAAAAATCATAACTCAGAAACAACTTGAAATCTTCAGAAAAAATCAAACCCTACAAGGAGCTGAAGTCTATTGATTCTGAAAGAAATCTTAATAAAATTGGGTAAGGGGGTCTATTAAACTGTAAAAAGTATAATATAGAATGCCAAGCATTCTAGTTTATGATTACGTTTTAGTTTTTAATTAAACACGACTAGAAATTATATATTAAATTAAATATTAAACAACTACTTTAAGTTAATATTTATTTTGAAGTTTAAAGGTTAATTTCATCCTGTTTAAAGGGTCAGAAGGGATTTTTACTTACAGTGTACTTTTGTCAGTGTATTTGTGATTTTTTAAATGTAAAATCAAGTTGGGATTTAATCGTCTACAAAGGGTTATTATTTATTTTAAAGTTTAAGGGTTAATTTCACCCTGTTTAACGGGTCGGAAGGGATTTTCGCTTACAGTTTACTTTGATGAGTGTATTTTGGTTTTTTTAAATTTGATATCAAGTTGGGATTTAATCGTCTTCATAGGGTAATTATTTGTTTTAAAGTTTAATGATTATTTTCATCCTGTTTGAAGGGTCGGAAAGAATTTTACCAAGTTGGGATCTGATCGTCTTCATTGGGTTAATATTTATTTTGAAGTTTAAGGGTTAATTTCACCCTGTCTGACGAATCCGAAGGGATTTTTGCTTAAAATGTATTTTGAAATGTTTACCTATAGCGAATGTTAGTGTATTTATGATTTTTTAAATGTAAAATTAAATTGGGATCTGATTTCTTTCATAGGATAAATATTTTTATCAATTTTAAGGGTTATTTTGAACCGTATGTTAATTATTTGTCGATATTAATGTGTAAAATACATATTGACAAGATTATTAAAATAGTTGTATGCCGGATGCCACTGTTTTCCCGATCGGGTGTTTTCGTTATTTTTACTGCTAAAAGTTATTGCTAACTTCACATCGGTCTGTCTTATACGCAAACTTATCACAAGGGACAAAATCGCATAGATTCGCGAACGCAAAATTCCGGAATTTTTGAGAAATGGTATTAGCTATCTATTTTTTATATACAAATCAATGATTTTCTTCATTTAGAATTTTACATCAATCTGTTCTACTAATAAAATAACAATACTGATACAATCTTTATTCTAATGAAAGATCCAAACAAAGATCAATATTATTGAATAAAATCACAAGTGACTGATTCTTCGTAATGGGTCTAGGATAAATTCCCGACAACAATTTGGGACTGGAACATTCCTCGACAGGAAAATTACTCGAAAAATACAATAAATTAAAAAGAAAAAAAATTCTTGATAAAAAGTTTAACATTTCATGATAATACGTAATCAAATTTGTAAAATGTTATGTTTAAAATAATTATTTATCATAAAGAGCAAAGCACTCTTAAATATCAATACAGAGCAAAGTATTAATTGAAAATGTTGATAGGAATTAAAAAAATATGATAAAACCAAACTCATTACACATATTTTTAAGTGATTTCGATGTAATTTATTCAATAAATAATCAAACCAATGCTAAAATGTGTACCAACTAGAAATGTTTGAATTTTTATCAAATTTGACTCGATCATGAATTTTCAAGGAATGCAGAACTTTCTATCAAGATTTTTTTTTTGTAGCACAAAGGGTAGATTTTTTTTTTATAAGGAAATTTATAAAAAGAATTGGACAAAAATAAAAAATCTTTCATATGGTATCTACAGGGTGTCCAGGAAAATGTGGGAGGTCTCTCGGATTCAGATTAAAAAATTAGATGACAAGTTTCCATAAATTTTTTTCCTGGCGGCCCTCCCTACGGAGATATGGCCTCCAAACGGACGCCACTGGAAATCAATTTTTCTTGAATAATTACGTAATATAATTTAATAAAAATTTAATATGATAAACAGTAGTAAGAACTTCTTAAAATACTACCTTTAAAACATAATTATCTTGTTTAGTTTACCAGGGGCGGACTAGGTTGTACATTTTAATGCTTACATTTTTAACACCCTGTATGATAAGGAGTTAAAAAAAATAAATTTCGATAACTTGAACATAAGCATAAGGCTCCTTCATCGTCGATAAAATGAACCGTTTTCGAGAAAAAGAAACCATTATTTTCAATTTTTTTTTTGTCTGCAGCAATGTATGATACGAAAGTCATTGAAATAGAACTTTTATCAGTAATAAAAAACGCACTGTTTTTACAAACATTACTATGGTACAAAATAAATAAATGAATAATTGCATTGACCTATGCATTTTAAATCTTGTTGATACGTTGATCTTTTAGTACTCCGATATTAATTTATTGAATTTTAAATATCTTGGTAAATTTAATTTAATGGGATACACATTTAGTGAGTATGCAGATATGCATCTTATGTACGGTCTTGAATCTTGCACTGCTTTTGAAGGAAGAAGGTTGTACGAGGAAAGATATCCTAATCGCAATATTCCAAATGAGGAAACATTTCAGCGACTTGACCAACGTCTAAGAGAGACTGGTGGGCGATTCCCACTTAATAAGTTAATACGGTAACATTATTGACTTTTGTTTAATAATTTTTAGGAAGTTTTGGGAAAACAAGTACTGATGCTTGTGTGACAAGCAATTGGAGAAAAATATTTTAGATACTGTAGCTGATACTCCTTCAATAAACACTCGAAGATTAGCTGCGCAGCTCCATGTGCCAAAAACGACAATTGCTGAAGTACTTGAAGAACAGTTGTTATACCCTTATCATCAACTACTTCCTGAAGATTTTCCTCGAAGAATCCAGTTCGCAAACTGGCTGCTAGATCAGCAACGAACAAACGGAAACTTCATTAGCACTTTTCTTTTTACCGATGAGGGTTTACCAAAAATGGTATTGTAAATTTACATAACGCGCATGTACGGGCTGATAAAAACCCTCATGCCACTGTTGTTCATCATTATCAACATCAGTTCCAATCAACTAATGTTTTGGCAGGAATAATCGGCAATTATTTGATTGTACCATGCGTATTGCCGCCACCATTAAATGGTAAACTTTATTTACAGTTCCTTCAGAATGCTTTTCAGCATTCAATAGAGCATTTGCCACTTGAAACCCGCTGAAGCATGTTTTTTATGCATAATGGAGCCCCACCTTACTCTAGCGTCGCTGTACGGGACCACCTGAATAACGTCTATCGAAACCGTTGGATAGGCAGAGGAGGTCCAATTGCCAGGCACCCACTGTCTCCCGACCTAATGCCAATGTATTTTTACCTGTGGGGTCATCTCAAAACCTTGGTGTATTACTCTCCGGTTGATACTAGGGAGGAACTTTTACAGAGAATCACATTTCATTGTGATGTGATAAGGAACAATGCTGGGTTGTTGTGGCGAGTACAGTACACCTATATTCGTCAGCCCCTCGAGTGGATCAGAGTTCACGGAGCACATGTTGAACCCACTTATAAAGTTTTTAATTGATTATTTCTAATTAGTGTATTCAGTGGCGGCTCGTGGGCACTAGCGGCAGTGGGGAACACACTGGAAAGGAATCCCGGGATTCGTTTTTCCCTTAGGAAAACAAGTTCTCCGCTTAATGAAAATTAAATATATTTAAAAAAAAATATTACAAAATTAAAGACTTATTGCTAGGTACCGCTGCAGTTGTTATAGTTGAACTCCATTCTTCTGGATTTTTGGCTAGCGAAATGATCGATGACCAGATTATTAAAATTTGGAATGGACCGAATAAGTTTTTTTTTCGATGGATGACATGGCTAACGCGCACAATCTATCTTGTCACATAGTGTTCCTTAAAAATGTTTTAGTGTTTTAGTGTCGAAAAACATATTTTACTCTCCACTGTGGTCATGGGAATTGTACACAGGATAGTTAGCAGCTCCACAGATTCCGAAAATACAATTGTCAAATTGTTCTCAAAAAACATTTGGAATAACGGTATGGACAGTTCATTTTTTAATTTTAAGCTGTTTACGTTTGGAAATAAACTACACACAGTTTTAACATCTTCATTTGGAAGACAACCTCGATAGTCTTTAAATTTTTCACTATCAAATAAACTTGCAATTGTTAGGTGGGTAGTAAAACTAAAACGTTCATTTACCTACACTACTATTGTATCACAAACTTCCTTACATATCATTAAACGATAACGCACCGTTTAAAATATTTTGTACGGAATTTCCCGCAGAATTCATAATAGTGAAAAAACAATTATATATCACACTTATCAAACGGATTGCCGAAATTTACGGCTCCAAAATATCAACAAGCAAATCCACCCGGCAGCGCTAATTGAAGGTAAACAAATAAACCGGTACAGCAAGTTACGATGAGGACAGCGCCCCGCTTGTGACGTATAATCCACCGCATCTGTTCATCTCTTGCTAAGCGATAATGTCGTTGTTCTTGTTTTTCGCGTTATAATGAGAAAGAAAACAACAGAGGCACACATTTACTGTGGCCTGTGCCTATCTTCCACTTAATTTCCGCATTCTCGGAACGTCGCTCAACGCGTGGTCGTCCAGTGTCGTGCCAACGCGGTTTGCGCTGAATATTAGATAAAATATTAATAGGCATTGATGAAAATATAAAATATATAAGTTATTATTTTTTTTTTTTTTTATTATTATACTAGGGACGTGCCCAAGTGCCCTTACGGGTAAACCGCCACTGAGTGTATTTAGTTTCAATCATTACAAGCTTTAGTGAGTGAAAACATAATACTCCAAGTTGTATTTTAGAATTTACCAATTTGAAATGAGCTAATTCTGGGAGTTTAATTTTTTAATAAAAATAAAACATTCTTTTATTATTTTTGTTCTCGAAAACGGTTCATTTTATCGACAGTGAAAAAGAGTACCTTTTCTTTAGCTTAATGTTTAATAGAATCGAAATTTATTTTATTTTAACTCATAATGTAAGCATTAAAATGTACAACCTAGTCCGCCCCTGGTAAACTAAACAAACTAATTATGTTTTAAGGGCAGTATTTTAAGAGGTTCTTACTACTGTTTATCATATTAAATTTTCATTAAATTATATTACGTAGTTTGAAAGTTATTTACGAAAAATTGATTTCCAGTGACGTCTTTTTGAAGGCCGTATCTCCGTAGGGAGAGGCGTTAGGAAAAAAAATTATGGCAACGTGTCATCTTATTTTTTAATGTTCTATTTGAATCCGAGAGAACTCCCACATTTTCCCGGACACCCTGTATATTGTGGTTTGTTGTCATACAAAAAGTCATCAATGAAACTGGTCCAAGAATGACGTTCTCCTTACAAAGCAAAATCAAAGGTAGAATGTTGAAATTTAATTTATATCTGTGCTGTCTTTCCTTTGGACACCTGTTGCGGAATTAGCAAAAGGAATAGTTGTTTTTCGAAGGGAAACAATCGGTAGTATTTTGTGACTTATTGGATTTTAATTTTATTTATTTTATTATTTATTGTTCGTTTTATGCTAGAAACACTTTAGGTAAACAGGCTTTAGTTGGTTGGCTAAGTCCAATACATTCAGTAGAGATGACAAAATGTGGTGCGTCTTGGGTAGTCCGAATCCTTTTTACGAAAAAAAAAAAAAAATAGATTATACAGTTTTTTCAGATCACGAATACGAATCATTGTGAGTGTTATAACATGTACTATGTAATGATTGATACCTAATCTACCTAATCTACTCTATTGCTAAGCTGACCAACCTCTTATTTGAAGGTTTCCCGGATTTGTAGCAAACCGTTTATAATTTTAATCGCTTCTTTTCTACGCCTTTCTTCCTTCTCGTCTTCTTCTTCCTTCATACGCCTTTCCTTTTCCTCTTCTCGCCTTACTCTCTCCTCCTCTTCTTCCTTCCTACGCCTTTTATTTTCCTCCTCTTCTTTCTTCCTTCCTACGCCTTTCCGTTTCCTCCTCTTCTTCCTTTCTACGCCTTTCCTTTTCCTCTTCTCGCCTTACTCTCTCCTCCTCTTCTTCCTTCCTACGCCTTTCCTTTTCCTCTTCACGCCTTACTCTCTCTTCTTCCATCTTCAAAAACCATGCTGGTGGGCCTGAAGTATCTATTTCTGCTTCATACTCAGTGGATCTAGTATTTACCATGAACTTTTACTTTGTATCCCACCGCTGTCACCAATGTTACGCAGGTTTTTGGTATCACAATTTATTTCAACTGAACTTTACAATAACTCAATTCAACTTTAACAATAACGATACAACTGATAACATTAACATGTAACGTCTATCATCAAACTGAAAATTGACGTCAGGATCATCGGCTTATATAGCTTCGTGAACCTTCTCGAACTTTCGTCTAGAATATTCTTGACAGGTAATGACATTTCTGGACTATTCTATCTTCTTTTACTTGTACTTTTACTTATGACGACCTCAGCACACTGTAGGGCGATGAGTAACATTCCACTTCTTTTTCTATCTGTACGTTTCCTATAATAGCCTCAGGCTACTGCAGGGTGCTGCGTAACAATATTTTAATTCCGTCCATCTTCAAATATAAAATTATTGACTTTAAATAAATCAAAGAACGATTCTAAGTCGCCATTTTGATTACACTTTTCCGTCACTTTAGATGCGTCCATCTGTCACATTGCAAAATAGTATTTATGTCGTCTCTACTTCATTCTATCTCGATGATGCAGACTTTTGTTTAGAAGAAAATTTCTGCAACACCGTTCATTTTATCTCCATGAAAGGTTTTTATTTTTTTAACCAAAAATGAACAGAAAGTGAATAAAAATGTTTGTTCCAGTGGCGTAAAAAATAGGGGAAAAAGTTTCCACTAATTAATTAATTGTCATAATAAAAAAATATATTTGCCCCAGTAGTAGTTATTTCTAAAAATTTAATTTGTGGTAGGTACTTACAATTTCTGTACATTCAATATTTGACAATCCAAAATCTTTAAATTTTATCTTACATTTCAAAAAATGAATTTTTGAAAAAAAATTTTGGTTCAGCAATAAAAACTGAAATTTTAAAGCTCTCTAAATCCCTTATTACCCATATAGCATTCAAAATGGTATTCAAAAAGTTGATTGTTTTTTATTATCTTTCGAATGGCCTAAATAAATTTTCCAAAAAAATACATTTTGGTTCAGCAATAAAAACTCTGAAATTTCAAAGCTCTCTAAATCCCTTATAACCCATATAGCATTCAAAATGGTATTAGAAAAAATTGTTTGTTTTTTATTATCTTTCGAATGGCCTAAATAAATTTTTGAAAAAACAAATGTTGGTTCAGCAATAAAAACTCTGAAATTTCAAAGCTCTCTAAATCCCTTATGGTATTTGAAAAAATTGTTTGTGTTTTTATTATCTTTCGAATGGCCTAAATGAATTTTCCAAAAAAATACATTTTGGTTCAGCAATAAAAACTCTGAAATTTTAAAGATCTCTAAATCACTTATAACCCATACAGCCTTTAAAATGGTATTTGAAAAAGTTGTTTGTTTTTTTATTATCTATCCAATGGCCTAAATAAATTTTTGAAAAACACAAATTTCGTGCTAGTAATAAAAGCTTTAGCCCTCTCTAAATCCCTTATTATAATTTTAAGAAAGGGTAATAATAATTATAATGCAACAAATTATGATTTAATATAATATATTCTTTATGTCGAAATTTAAAATAATTAGATGTTAAAAATTTAGTAAGACCGCTGGCGCTTTGGCCTCCACCTGAATTTATTGCTGGCTGGCTACTTGCTAACATGACGTAGGTCAACACATTGATGTAGTTTAAATTTTATTTTTTAAATAATTTGTTAATCAAGTCAAATGAATTTCTTATAGTTCTACCAACTTTTAAAATTTTATGCCTGAAGATGATCTTGCACCGGATTTTTATGTACGAGTACAAAGATAATTGAATTTAAAAAATATTAAGAGGGGCTGGGAGGCTAAATATTCGGGAATTTATATTTTTTGTCATAAATAAAAATATATACCGGGTGTTCAAATTAAAGTGTTACAGTTAAATACCGCCTTTTATAAAAAAACGTTCCAGACGAAAGTTTTATAGTTTTTTGAAAAAAACAATTTAGATAAAATCTTTTTTTTATAGCTAACCATAATGTGGCCAATTTTTTTTTCGCGCAGTAAAATTTTCAAGTAGGTGTTAATCAATAAGTTAAAGTCCAATAAAAAAATGTTTCCTTTAAAAGTTTCTTATTTTTTATGAACTTTAAGAATGTTTAAAAAATGGGGTTTCAATTTGAAATATAAAAGTCCACCTCGATATGGCCATATTATGCTCAGCTATAAAAAAATTAATTTAGGCAAAATGTTACCCCCAAAAAACTATAAAACTTTTGTCTAAAACTTTTTTTTATAAAATGCTTATTTTCGACGGTATTTAATTGTACCACTATAATTTGAACACCTGGTATAACATGGATACAATCTTGACCTTTTTTTTATATATAAAAATTTTAAGAATAAATTATTAAAATTTTGTGAAATTTTTACGAAATTTTTACGAAATTTTTACGAAATTTTTACGAAATTTTTACGAAATTTTTACGAAATTTTTACGAAATTTTTATAAAAATTTTTTGAAAATACCTAAATAGGTACCTAAAAAATGTTTTTGTTAATTAATAAAAAACTAATAATTTAATTTCAAATATAAATTTGACTACAATGATAATATTATAAAAAAAATGTTTTTAATAAATTTAATCAGTGTCCTTTTCGGGTACGATGACCTACGCATTTGGAGATTATTTCAGACATATTATCAAGTGTGACAACTTTAAAAAAATAAGTAAACAATTTTAAAAAAAAACTATAAAAACACAGCAAAGATATAGAAAAAGCACATTCACTAACACTGCACAAAGATGAAGGTATTAGTTCTTCTTGCTCTTGTAGCTCTCTGCTACTCAAGTCCACTCACCGCCCAAAAGCGTGTGACAGTTATAGGAGATGATATTACCATCGTCGGCAATCACGGCGGTGAAATCGACATCTCCAAGTCCGTAATTGATCCAACAAAAGTCAACATCATCCTCAAGAGCCAAAATGGAATCACCAGAAAAATCCAAGTTGATGAAACCGCCAACATCAAGAACGTTAACTTCAACATCTTAGATGCCAGGTTCTTCAAGAATATCCCAAAGGAACAGATTACCCAAGCTGATATTCTTACTCACATCTTCCGTGAATACCAAGGACTTGTAGATGAACCCACCTACCAAATCTTGTTGGGCAAGATTCAAGCTTTGGTACAACAAGGATACTTACACGAAGCCATCTTGGAATCCTTGGAAACCTTGGACCAATTACACAAGGTTGAACAAATGAAACAGGTTGAAGCTAAGAATGTTATGAGCAACATTGTAAGCCAAAAATTGCACCCTGTAGCTGAGGTTAGCCAATTGTCACAAGTTAGGTGAGAAAATATACTATTTTATTTATTGTAGACTTTAAATAAGAACAAAAAGAAAAACATCTCTAATCATTTTTTGCTTAAATTCACTTTGAAGAATATGACTGTCTTATTTCATTTTTAAATAATTTTTTAACATTGTTTTAATTTCAGTGGAGTCGTACCAGTTGAAGGTGTACATGGACTGAACCAATACCAAAACATCTTGCCAATCTTAAAAAATTCTGGAATCCAAGGATTATGGTAAGTTTAAAAAATTTTGTATTTTTGTTCGTATAAGAATAATTGTTTTCTTACAACTGAAACTTTAATTTCTTAATTCATGAAACTGTAGCAATTTTCCAGATTTCTTCTATAAATTAGTTGTAACTCCAATTTGGTTTCCTAATCTGTGTTAATTTAATTTTTCTTTTATTTCAATACCTATTTCTTCTATATAGTGAAACAAATCTAATGATTAATTTTGATTTTTCTTTAAGGAACATTGAACACTTGAGTCCGTACCAACTTCAAGTACTCCTTCAACAAATCAAACAAAATATCCAATATCAACAAGGGCTCCAAGGACAAGGGTACTTGCCAGTTGAAATTTTGGAAGAACAACAGCAACAACAGCAACAACAAATAATGGGACAAATCTACCAACATCAAATTGGACAAAGCCAATTAACCCCTCTTAATCGTTTCTTCTACAACATGGGAGTATTGAAAGGACAAGGATACTACTACCCACAAGTTCCACAACAATTAACAATTCCTCAAATCCAAGGACAATACCAACACATTGTTCCACAAAACCAATATGTAAACCAACAACAAATTCAAAATATGGTACAATCAGGACAAAACCATGTACAGTATCCTTACCAGCAAATCCCCCAATACTCTGCTCAACAAAAGGTAAACCAACAACAAATCCAAAATATGGAACAATTAGTACAAAACCATGTACAATATCCTTACCACCAAATTCCCCAATACTATGCTCACCAACAAGTTTACCCACAAGGATATGTTCAACATGAAGTACTTCCCCAAGTTGGACAAGCACTTTTAGCTCACCAACAAAACGTTTACCAACAATACGGTTACGGAAAAGTCCCAATGGTCTATTAATCAATTTGATTTTTTAATAGTTGTTACTTTTTTGTTAAATAAAGTATTTTTTTTTAATAATGTATTTTCATTGATTTGTCAATAACATTCCACTGAGAACTGTCATCATACAAGCCATACCTTCTAATGAAATTAATTGTAGTACATGGCAAGACTTTGATTCGTCAATATTTTGTATAAAAATATCTTAATAAACAGGAATAAGTACAAAGTAGCATAATAAGTTGGTTAAGGTAAAATATTAAATACCTATATATAGAGATGTATAAAATTTCCATAAAATTTCCATAAAATTTCCATAAAATTTTCATAAAATTTTCATAAAATTTTCATAAAATTTCCATACAATTTTCATAAAATTTTCATAAAATTTTCATAAAATTTTCATAAAATTTTCATAAAATTTTCATAAAATTTTCATAAAATTTTCATAAAATTTTCATAAAATTTTCATAAAATTTTCATAAAATTTTCATAAAATTTTCATAAAATTTTCATAAAATTTTCATAAAATTTTCATTAAATTTTCATAAATTTTTCATAAAATTCTCATAAATTTTTATAAAATTTTCATAAAATGTTTATATAATGTTCATAAAATTTTATGAAAATTAAAAGAATTTCCGAAAATAGGAAAACAATCGAAGGTGATGAACTTAAAGTGCGTCCCAGCACTTTGAAAACCGACAACGACGCGTAGAAAAACAGTGAAATCATTAGAAAGAGTCGACATCTAGGTGCGAGAATGATTGCAGAAAAAATAAATATTAACAATGAGACATTGTATCAAATTCATTACAAGGTCTTCCACATCAAAAAAGTGTGTGCGAAAAGTGTTCCATAAACCTAATACGAGAACAAAAAGACGTACGAAAACACATTCTGCAACGAATCATACATTTTTCAGTATGATCCCGAAACCAAAAGCCAATTCTTGTGCTGAAAGTCCCATTTATCGCCAAAAATTAAAAAAAAAAACAAACAAAAATAAGCAAGTCATAATATAAGGTCATGTTGTTATGATGTTAAGGGTATTACCCTTCTCGAATGGGTACCTGCATGTCAAACCAAGTTTTTCAAATGGAGGTTCTGCAGAAATTGAGGGAAAGTGTACGGAATAAGCATCCAGACCTGAGACAGAACAACGTCACCCACCGTATTCGCCGGACTTAGGCCACTGCGACTACTGACTATTTCCGAAAATGAAATAATCGATTTGAGAGTAAAGAGAAGGTAAGAGACAAAACGGCAACCTCACCTTAGAAAACTTCCAGCAATGTGTCCAGTAATGGGAAAAACGTATGCAACGCTGTGTATATATAGGAAAGGAAAGTACCAGTTAATGTGCATTATTGTGAAAATAAAGTTCATGTTTCACACTAGTCCTATAATTTAATTTTCAAATTTTGTACGAATGAAGACACCGATAAACAATTTTCTTCAAAAACAAAAAAAATCCACGCTTAAAAAATAGCCTATTTTACGTAACTTTACTGGGTTTGTTTTAGTTCAAACAGAACCTGTGATTCCTGTTCTCAAATACAGTTGACGAATTCATTTTTCAAAAAAACTTCACGATAATATAATAACCAGTTGAGCTAAATGAGTGTAATTAATTGATTATGAACTAGTTCATGAAAGAACCAAAACAAGCCTATTGTGTATTTGTAAATATTTAAAAAGTCTTCCTTTTTTTCTTTTCTAAAATGTAGCATGTTTTTTGTTTCTACAACTATATAGGAAAAACACAAAAATAAAATTGTTACTTATTTTTTAAAATAACATTTGTACTACATATATTTCGACTAACGAATACCTTCTAATATTCCTTGGCACAAGTGCGAGTGAAAGCTACAGAGAGTTGGCATTGGAGAGAGCGGTAAAGGAATGATGTCAACGTTGCCATTTATAAGAACCGACCTCGTTGAAACATTGGCTGCGTCGTACAGGCTGGCATCACTGTTATTGTCCTAGTGCTTGGGCTCTCTGTAGTTTTCACACGCACTTGTACCAAGGGATATAAGAAGGTATTCGTTGACAGTTGAGATAGTATACAAGGCGTCTATTAGTGCATAATTGTTCATTATTTCAATTGTGTTATAGACACGCAAACAAGTTTCAAATTAAAATTGAAATGATTAAAAAAATACGTATTTTTAAAATATTTTTTAATTAACTGGTGGTATAACATACAGAATATTCCATTTAAAAAATTGAGAAAATCATAACCTCGCATTTTGACACACACTATACAGGGTGTACCAATAAAAACTCCCAGGCCGGATATTTTGGTAAGTAATAGAGATATTTTAGTTCTGTAAAAACCAGTTCACAGAGCACTAAGAGAGCTTCAGTTTTAGATATAAATTAATTTTAAATAGGTCAATATGTAGATGGCGCTGCGCTCAATAATTTTTTTTCGATGGGAGGACCTTTCTTGTGTAGCGCATCTTGTAAAAATGCATTTTTAAGCAGATTTTGTTTTATGAACTAATTCGATATATCTAGCAATTTTTGATATACGGAGTGGATCACTTAAAACAGTTTCATCCTGTTTTTCAGCATTAATCATTGGATTTTAAGAAAATGCTAAAACAGGTCGATTTTTATTCCAAATTAAAAACATTTTTACAATACAGACATCTGTCATGTGTCAACCTCCTCCCTTGTACTTCTCCACACCTTAATTTTAAATAGGTAATGTACCATGTATGGCACATCATTGAAAAGGTAACTTAATGGGGGATTCAGAAATATTTCTGTACATTGCGTTACTTTAATTTTATCGTTTTCTAGCGGGATAAAAAACTACTACGTATTATAGAGTGTGATACTACAATGTGTAGTACATAATTAAAAAGGTAATTTTATGGGGAATTTAGAAATATGACTGTTCATGGTGATACTTTTAATTGTACCGCCCTCTATCGGGATAAAAAACTACGTATTTTAAAGTGTGCCACCTTATTTGAAAGTAAATTTAATTACTAATTTAATGTACCACATAACATTAATTATTAACATAATATTAATATAAATATCTATATTGCACTTGCAATAGTTTGAAAATTAGTCATGCATTATTTTAAACATTATTGCTAACTTTATTTTGTTGCAAGTGCAATATGGAAATATTTATATTAATGTTATGTGGTGCATTAAATCAGTAATTAAATTACCTTTCAAATGAAGTGTCACACTTTATAATACGTTACAGATTTTTTATCCCGATAGAGGGCGCTAAAATTAAAAATATCGCAATAAACTGTCATATTTCTGACTTTCCCATAAAATTACCTTTTTAATGATGTGCCGTACATGGTACATTCCTTATTTAAAATTAAGGGGTTGGAGAAGTGGAAGGGAGGGGGTTGACACATGACAGATATCTGTATTGTAAAAATGTGTTTAATTTAGAATAAAAATCAACCTGTTTAAGCATTTTCTAAAAATCCAATGATTAATGCCGAAAAACAGGATGAAACTGTTTTGAGTGACCCACTCTGTATATCAAAAATGGCTAGATTTATCGAATTAGTTCATAGAACAAAATTTGCTTAAAAATACATTTTTACAAGATGCGCTACATAAGAAAGATCCTCCCATCGAAAAAAAAATATTGAGCGCAGCGCCATCTACATATTGACCTATTTAAAATCAATTTATATCTAAAACTGAAGATCTCTTAGCGCTCTATGAACTGGCTTTTACAGAATTAAAATATCTCTATTACTTACCAAAATATCAGGCCTGGGAGTTTTTATTGGTACACCCTGTATACAACACAACAAATGAGTGAAGCCTATTAAAATTGCCTAATCAAATATGTATAACTCCCGCAGGGTGTTTTACTTTAAAAATGTATAGGTTTGGTCAGCCCCTTGTTTATGGACTACCCTGTATATTTAAGAATAATTGTAAAATGTGGTTATAGAAGTTTTATTTTATTTGAAATTTGTTTGCGTGTCTATAACACAAATTGAAATATTGAACAATTACGCACAAATGAGACACCCTGTATAGGTATTTAATATTTTACCCCAGCCAACTTACGTGCTACTTTATTTGCAGAGATTTATTTTAGCCACATATAATGAACATCATTAGAAGATGGTTTGTACGATGATTACAAAATTAAACATGAGCCTCAAATCATGATGAGTTCTCAGTGGAAGGTGACGTTATTGTCAAATTAATAAAAATACATTATTTAGAAAACATACTTTATTTAACAAACAAAAGTAACAACTATTAACAAATCAAATTAATTAATAGACCATTGGAACTTTTCCGTAACCGTATTGTTGGTAAACGTTTTGTTGGTGAGCTAAAAGTGCTTGTTCAACTTGGGGAAGTACTTCTTGTTGAACATATCCTTGTGGGTATACTTGTTGGTGAGCATAGTATTGGGGAATTTGGTGGTAAGGATATTGTACATGGTTTTGTACTAATTGTTCCATATTTTGGATTTGTTGTTGGTTTACCTTTTGTTGAGCAGAGTATTGGGGGATTTGCTGGTAAGGATACTGTACATGGTTTTGTCCTGATTGTACCATATTTTGAATTTGTTGTTGGTTTACATACTGATTTTGTGGAGCAATGTGTTGGTATTGGTATTGTCCTTGGATTTGAGGAATTGTTAATTGTTGTGGAACTTGTGGGTAGTAGTATCCTTGTCCTTTCAAAACTCCCATGTTGTACAAGAAACGGTTAAGAGGGGTTAATTGGCTTTGTCCAATTTGATGTTGGTAGATTTGTTCCATGATTTGTTGTTGTTGTTGTTGTTGTTGATTTCCCAAAATTTCAACTGGCATGTATTCTTGTCCTTGGAGCCCTTGTTGATATTGGATGTTTTGTTTGATTTGTTGAAGGAGTACTTGCTGTTGGTAAGGACTCAAGTGTCCAATGTTCCTTCAAGAAAATCCGAAATTAATTATTTTGATTTTTTTTCACTATATAAACTAAGTAGGTGTTGAAAAAAACAGAAATCAATAGAAAATAGATAAATATAAAAATATAACTAACACAGATGGGAAAACAAAATTGGAATTACAACTAAATTATAAAAGTAATCAGGAAAATTGTTAGTTTCATAAATTGAGAAATTAAAGTTTGAGTAGGTAGTGAGAAAACAATTATTACTTAAGTATACGAACAAAAATACAAATTTTTTCTAAACTTACCATAATCCTTGGATTCCAGAATTTTTTAAGATTGGCAAGTTGTTCTGGTATTGGTTCAGTCCATGTACATTTTCAACTGGTACGACTCCACTGAAATTAAAACAATATTAAAAAATTATTTAAAAATTAAATAATTAAGTCATATTCTTCAAATTCAATCACTTTAAAGTGATTTTAAGCAAAAAATGCATAAAGATTTTTGTCCATTTTGTTCTTGTTTGAAGTCTGTAATAATTAAATATTTTCTCACCTAACTTGTGGCAATTGGCTAACCTCACCTACAGGGTAAACATTTTGGTGCAATTTTTGGCTCACAATGTTGCTCATAACATTCTTAGCTTCAACTTGTTTTATTTGTTCAACCATATGTAATTGGTCCAAGGTTGTCAAGGATTCCAAGATGGCTTCGTGTAAGTATCCTTGTTGTACCAAAGCTTGAATCTTGCCCAACAAGATTTGGTAGGTGGGTTCATCTACAAGTCCTTGGTATTCACGGAAGATGTGAGTAAGAATATCAGCTTGGGTAATCTGTTCCTTTGGGATATTCTTGAAGAACCTGGCATCTAAGATGTTGAAGTTAACGTTCTTGATGTTGGCGGTTTCATCAACTTGGATTTTTTTGGTGATTCCATTTTGGCTCTTGAGGATGATGTTGACTTTTGTTGGATCAATTACGGACTTGGAGATGACGATTTCACTGCCGTGATTGCCGACGATGGTAATATCATCTCCTATAACTGTCACACGCTTTTGGGCGGTGAGTGGACTTGAGTAGCAGAGAGCTACAAGAGCAAGAAGAACTAATACCTTCATCTTTGTGCAGTGTTAGTGAATGTGCTTTCTCTATATCTTAGCTGGGTTTTTATACATTTTTTTTTCTAAATTGTTTACACTTTTTTAAAGTTATCACACTTGACAATATGTGTGGAATAATCTCTAATTGCGTAGGTCATCGTACACGAAAAGGACACTGATTTAATTTATTAAAAACATTTTTTTTTAGAATTTTATCATTATAGCCAAATTAATATTTGAAATTAAATTATTCGTTTTTTTTATAAATTAATTAAATGATATGATTTAACATATAATTTTTTACTATTGAGAAGTAATATTACATTAAAAAATATTTTTTTAATTTGATTCCTGTTACAGTTACTACTAAATGCAAAAAACTAGTGTTTTTCATTTGCAAGAAGATTTTTAATAGTCTTAACAGATTATCGTATATGGTCGTGCGATCCATATGTATGAAATAAATTTATTTATTAAGTACTTTTGAGAAAAAACTGAAAGAGGTAATTTATATTCTTAATTTGACAATTATTATAGTACCCTCCATTCTGAATTATGAGCACCTTCTCGAGCATTTTAAATAAGAAAGGGGGTTGTGTGGCACATTGTTTGAAAGGAATTTTATTTCTCTCTTTAGTAATATAAAGTTTTTTAAATTTTGTGCAATTATAATGGAGAAAATTAATTTTGAAAATGTAAAATTAGGATAATGTATTTATCAGAAAAGTTTATGTAGAATGAAGGAAATAATCTTACAATTTTATAATTACATTTACTCATACGAGGTATTGAAATGAAGGTATGGTTCCAACATTCCAATTAAGCTTAAAATAAAATATATTAATTTTAAAGATTAGGGTAATCTGAAGCAATTTAAAACTTTTAAAATCATCATAGGAAATTAGAAAAATACTTCACAAAGGGCTGCTGGTACTGAAAAAACGTAAAAATATTAAATTAATTAAATGAAAACTTTCCTATTTCGGTAATTGAAATAAAAGGAGGCAAGCTATAATAGATAATAATCGACAAGAAGTCTACATCTTGTATGTAACCAGTCCGGAAACGACAAGCCGGCTATCATCGAGGGTCTAGAAGATATCTAAGGTCTGTTCCAACAACGATCCAAAACCAGTTATTGGCACCAGGATTCTGCGCTGTATATAATTTGGGGTCCTAATAATCTACTGCGCAGAACTTGGTATCAATGACTGGTTTCTGATCGTTGTTGAAACAGACCTATATTCGTTGGTGAACTTCAACGCAGAGGTACATGAATGTGGTAGTTGAGAAAAAGATCCTTTTCTTGAGAACTGGATATATTCTGGTGAAACTTCTCGAAATAGTAAGGAATGGTATATGACGCCCGTGACGAGAATCCAATTAGGCTCTTTAAGTAACAAATGCCAGTGTGGTATCCTTTATAAGGAGCGAAACTTGTTGGGTGTATTATTACTGGTAAGTGACGGAATTGTAACTTTAATAAGAGTTGCTATGGAAGCGACACTGCTTTCAAACTTGTTTTAAACAAACACTAACTTGTAATCTGTCAGGGTATATAACACTGTGAATAATCGCTCAAACGAGTTTGGCAAAAATAATGGACCTACATTTCAAAGCATAGCACGAAACCTCCAAGACCATCTCACCGAGATATATCTTCCAGAAGCCATATAAAGTTATAACTTCAGATTCTTAATCCTAATATAAAATGGGCTTTGAGCAACAGAGCTAACGGGGATTCGCATAGCAGCAAAAGAAATCACCAGAAACAATATCACTGGAAGGAACATGTTCATCTATACAGATAGGTGACAAGCACTACTCACCCTGAAAAGACCACGAATTTATTTAGGGTTAGTACTAGAATGTCACAAAGCTTTGGCCGAAGTATTCATCAACAATGTGGTCACCTTAAGATGGATCAAAGATCACGCCACATCGAATGGTAACCGTCTTGCTGATTCACTAGCCAAGAAAGCAGCCAACCAAAGACTTTTTGGACCTGACCCTTCTATTGGCCTCACAAAATCGGTAGTGACAGAACATTTCCTTGTGAAATTTAAGGAAAGATGGGATGAAACAAGAAACTGCAGAGTTGCCAAGGAGCTCTTAAGTTATTCTAACAACACTGTAGCAAAAAAATACTTGACTATGACTAGACATAATCTGCATCTAGTCATAGGCATTCTGACTAGTTATTGCCAAGTACGGAAGCATCTCCAAATCATGGGGCTGTCAGAAACCTCACTCTGTAGAGGGTGCGAATAAGAAGATGAGACCATCGAGCATATCCTTTACGATTGCTAGACGCTATCATTTATTAGAAGATTTATGTTTGGCGAGTATCGGCTAACACCGGCCGATATAAAAGAAGCACCTCTTGTCGACACTGTCAACTACATTAAATCTGTAGGCTGGCTCACGAGCTAGGAGGTGCCTATCATTTTAGGAGGATGCACAAAGGGCCTATTGAGGCCTAAGTGCCATGGGCGTAACCCACCTTCCACACATTATAAATAGAGAGACCTCCAAGACCGTCTTGAGCTGTACGTTCTTCGTAATGATGGGTATATAGAGAATATCATTGGCTATTATAATAGATACCAACTTTGTCATTTTTGTTAAATCTGTTAATATTTATAAGTGCGCAAAATATATATTTTCGCTTCAGTCCTGTATATTTCTGGTCATACTGTATTTGAGTGCACAAAGTAGTAGTAATAGAAGCCAAATATATATTCACTATATGCATGATCTTCCAGTAACACAATCGCAGAAAACTGGAGAAAAATGGAGGAAACTGAAGAAAAACTGAACTTGTCGAATATCTTGTACTACTGCGTAGTAATGCTAGACAAAGTAGTGTCTAGTACGCAAGCGCAAAAGTATTTTGGCGAATGAAACATTAAAAATTTTTACAAAATTAAAAAATTAACCTAATACTATAACATCGGTTGACCAAGAGTAAGAAATTGAATGTATTTGGTAAATAAGTACTGATTTTGAAAATTTTATTTTCGCCTTTATGAAAATGGCCGCATTTAAGCAGTTGCATAACCTCTACGAATTCATTTAAAGATAGTTTCTATTCATTCTATATTAACGTTACATTAATATTCAAATCTACTATTTTAGGAAGTGTGGTTACCAACAAAACGCCAGGTTTCGTAGTGTTTGGCTGCAAGAACTATTCTTAAAAAACAAAGGGAACCGACATTAGAAGTATTTTGGATTTCCGAAACCACAGAGAGAAATTTGTCTAAGTATGTATAGTCTTTCTAGACACAATCCAACACGGCAGAATAACCGATCAGTACCGATTTCAAAGGAACCGCACACATGGGCGTACCCTTTTATTATTAAAATTAAGTAAATTTAATAATTATGTTTAGTTCTTTCATTAAACTCGTTCCGAACTCTTACCGACAATTTTGTTTGATCTGTCACAGGCGTAGATACCTCATTTTAAAAATTTAATATTTTTATAAATACGAGAAAGTATTCGTTAAAAGGCGATCGAATGATTATAAATTTGGGCGACGTTATACCCGTTATTTAGATAGATGCACTTAATTGTAGTCCTACTTGAAACTTAAAAAAATCATTATTATAGCTCGTTAATTTGCTACAACTGAATATTAAATTATAAAACGTAAATAGACGAGTAAAATGTACCTGCCTGTAAGGGCGTTTGGTTCAAACAGGGTACCAGACGTGAACGGACCCCTTTTGGTACCCCATTCGTTTTTTTTTCGGAAAACGAAATTTCAAAGCAAAAACCATAAAGAAAAATAAATTCTTTGCAAATAAAACAAAACTATTAAATAATTTAGAAAAATTAATTTTTTAAAAGAAATAAATGAATACGAACTAATAAAATGTTAACAATGAATTAATTTAATGACTCTCGGATTACCAATAATGAAAAATAAGAAAGTTAATTCGAATCTAAGTTTGGATATATAACTACTGGAGCTATAGAAGGTAAAATATGATATTCTTTTTCCTTTTTAGGACGTGACTAATGCAAATTTTCCAAACGTCAGTCAAAGACGGATCTTTAAAAACGCCATTAATATTTTCCAAATCACATTTGTTAAGGTAGGTGCAAAATTATTACGTCTCAGTTTTTGTTTAACTGAAGACCAAACTAATTCAATTGGATTAAGTACACAATATTAAGGTGGTAACCTCAATACAGTATGATCTTTTGCAAAATTATCAATTTAATACTGTATTGGAACATTCTTATTTTAACAATTTGTAACAATTGTGGTTTTGTTTTTACGGAAGAATGTTATTATCTTTTGAATACTTTGATATATCTGATTTCTTAGAGTCACTACTTGGCTTCTTGTGAATTTGCCGGGAATGATATGGCGTATTGTCCATTACAATGACTGAATTAGTTGGAATATTCGGTAAAAGTTGTTCAACAAACCAGTTCTTAAAAACTGCTGCATTCATATCTTCATGATAAACCAGCAGAGCTTTATTGACATATTTTGCTGAAAGTAGCGAAGCGTTTGCTACAAAGCCATTTTCATTTCCGGCATGTAAAATTATGACTCTAGCATCTACATCTACCTCAAAAGGTCTCCAGAAAGCATCTCGTATAACACCGAAAAATAAAAACAGTTTATAACAAACGCTTTGGGAAAATTTTTCAAACCGTGCACTCTACTGATCAAAGATAAAACAACTAAAGCAGCCAGGCGAGCCTGCAATTCTGGCCGCTCACTTGTGGACTTAACATCAACTGTAGGTGCGTAGATGTTTAAAACTTAAGTGTGCCACATCAGAGGCTATACCAAGATGGTTCACGCTTATTTGCAATGTGAGGGTATAGAATTTATAGCATTCGCATGGCATGTAACGCGAATTATTTCGCAATCCCGGTACAACACCTATATTGGATTGAGTCGGGAAACACTATAACCAAGAATGCATATTTTAAATTCAGCATGACTGTAATTCCTAATTGAAGTAAAATATTTTTTATTTGAATCCTGGCATTCTTAAAGTAACATTGTCTTGTTCAATTTTTGAATCAAAAGCACCAACGTTGTTGATTTAAAAAAAAAATAACGATTTTTTAGCATGCGTACTTAAAAATTTCTTAAATAAAGATTGAAAAATGCTTATTTTTTGCTTAATATGAACATTAATTTCGTTCTGTGTAAGGGATGATAAAAATAATTTAAAGAATGGTAGTTTTTTTGTTTAATTTGAATAATATTTTTTTGTAATATCTTTTATTATGTATCCCTTTTAACTTGTTTCTATTTGTTTGACACATTTTATAAAGGATGGCTTTGAATTAATTACTTTTGAAATAGAGGTTGCTAACTATTCTCCTAAAACTGACAGAAATACGAAACAGAAACTCCTCCAGTTAAAAAAAAGGCATTTATCTGGCAGAATGTGACCAAAGGTTGACAAATCAGGCAAAAAGATATCGATAAACTTTTATTGATAACTTTGTTAATATTTCGGGACATTCGAGACAAGAAGAACCAAAGTGTCCAAATTATTGAACTATTTTAGTATCTTCAAAATTGGAAAGGTATAAAAACTATTTTTAAAATGAAACTTGTATATTACAGAGAAATGACTTCGAATGTGAAATTACACAAATTAGCATGTACATTAGATTTAAAAATACATTTTTAATCAAATAAATAACTTTAAGGTTATCATTGCTTTAACTTCGATATTAACCATGTAGAAATATACAGCGTGGCCCAAAAGTCTGGAAACGGCCAATTATCTCGTAAATTGCTGGTCCTAATTGTACAAAATTTGGGGTACACCTATTTTGGGATACTGTGATTCCAGATTTGATATTTGCAATGTTGCCAGATTTACCGTTTCTCTTAAATTATTAGTCACTTTGGTTTATCAAATTCATCACCCTGTATATTCAATCATTATTCAATACGAGTTCAACCATATGTAACATTTATGATTTTATGTAGTCTGGAAGGTCTTAAATAAGTAAAATAAGTCTGGCAACGCCTAATTGTCATTAGACAATTTAAAAACTGGACTCAAATCAGAATTTACTTTGGTGATGCTTTCTTCAAATTTACACGCAGGGAATGAAAGGGTAAATCTGAGTATCATCTGCATGTTGGTGAAAAATGATATAGTTTAGTGATTCTGGGAATAAAGATGTATAGATACAAAATAATAAAGGGCTCAGAATAGATCCTTGGAGAACCCCATTTTCTATGTTTAGTGAAGAAGATAATTTATTCTTATATTTGACCTACTGTATTCTATTATTAAGATAGTTAGCAATAAGACTTTTCGAATCTTCATTAAATCTCAGATGGTGTAATAGCCCTATTATCATCGCATGATTTATTCTGTCAAACGCCTTACTATTATAGTCTAGTAAGACTAAAACTCTGTAAGTTGATTTTGGTCAGTAGCTCTAATGATATCGTCAATGACTGAGAGTAGGGCAGTGTTGCAACTGTAATTAGGGTGAAACCAGATTGATTAATAGGAATAATATTATAACGATCTAGAAAAGTTTTTATTTGATGATAAAGAACTTTTTCCATAACTTTAGAAGCTTGCAGAGAATACTAATAGGCCGTATATCTTTAAATTAATTTGGATGTTTTATTTTAGTCAGAGGAATTACTTGCGCAACTTTCCATTGAGATGGACAAATTGAGGAACTGATAGAACTGTTAATGCTGTAAGTTAAATATTTTATTATAAACGGACAACAATAAAGTATCATCTTAAGTCCAATGTCATCGCAAGCAAAGGGACTTAAATATCCTTTGTGGGCTGTGCTGTTTTGCGGTATCAGCAGTAACACAATATTAGGAGAGAATAAAAAAGAATTGGACAGAAGTAGAACCGATAATTGGAACAATATTTTGGAGCTAAACCTGTAGCGGTCTAAGCAATGAAAGATATTTTAATAAGGAAAAATTATTGGTTTAATAAATTAAAAGATATGATTGTAAATTTTAAGAAATTCAAAAAGTACATTAAGAAACAGTTATATTATTTTTAATCTAAAAGGGTGCGGCTGTATACCTATATACCTTTAAAGCAATCCGTTAAAAAATCGATTTTAAAATTCAATTTGAACATCCTGTATTTTGAAAACCAAGCGTTTGTCGACCTTTGTTTATATAAAGAGTTTGCATTAATTTTGGAAGTTCCATCGATGGTTATTATACTCTTGCTACAAAATACTGAAATATCATGTAAACTTATGTAGCAGAATTTTATTTTAAACTTCCAATAATGGCGCACTTTTCTAGAGGACCGTATAAACTTGTATTAAATTTTTTATAAAAATAAATAAATTAAAAAAATATTACAAATTAAAATTGATATGTATCTTTATTAGTGTATTTTTTTATATAAATTTTTCTCGCTATCCGATTTATGACACCGACACCACTAAAAATCCCTATAATTGTGCCACTATTGGAGAGATTTTTTCAATCAGAACTGATGATGGCCAGCAAAGGACGAAACTATTTGCAATATTCTATTAAAATAATTAAATCTTTACGCCAACAAATTTTGTAGTTCCGAATTTTATTTTTTTATTTTATTTTTCTTGCTTACTAACTAATATTTCAACTTCATAGAATTTTCGTTTTATAAAGAGTGATAAACAATTTTTTTTTAATATACGCCATGACCCACAAAGACCGAGATGCAAGTCATGCGTCCGTGATAACTACGAACACCTTTGGATTAAATCCTAATTGTCATTTAATAAAGAAGAAAAATTGTACGATCCGACATACGTGAAGGCCTAATTTGGAACATTTTTTGTGGTACATTCTTTATTTTAATACATAGCGACATGCCAATATTTAAGTTTACGAAAATATTTCTAACTATATTAAAAAGCAAGCGTTTTTGAGAAAACAAACTTTATTCAACAAATAAATGTGTCAAAATTATACCATTTTAAACTTTTTAATAGGACATTGGAAATCTTCTGTAACCGTGTTGTTGTTGGAAATCAGTATCTTGGGGGATGAAACGATCTTGTTGAAAACGATCAAATTGTTGTGGTAAAAAACGACCTTGTTCAACTAAACTTTCAAATTCTTGGGGAAAATCTTCATTTTGGTAACGATTTTCCAATTGACCCCATTGGAATTTGGGAACTCTTAATTGTTGTGGGTTAAAGGATCTCTGTCCTTTCAAAGCTCTCAATTTATACAAATAACGGTTAAGGGGGCTCATTTCAGTTTGTCTAAATTGGTGTTCGTAGATTTGTTGCATGATTTGTTGATGAGCCAATTCACGTTCCAGTTCTTGTTCTTTCAACATTTCAATTAGCGATAATTCTCCTAAATCTTCTCCGTATTGCATTTGTCTCATGTGTTGGAGAAGCATTTGACGTTTGTTAGGGGTCCAGTTCTGGGTGTCCCTATAAAAAAGTTGAGGAATTTTAGTGTGTTAATCACTTATCTGTAATAATTATTAAATTATTAGCACCGATCTTTTTACCTCTGAGTAAAGTTACATGTAGGTTTAATTGACAGACTAGCAAACAATAGCCCCATAGTTTATTCAGTAAGTAGTTACTTTCAACTTTACTCAGAAATGAAAAAAACTGATCCTAAATGCGATAATGGACGAAATTTTTAAGTTGTAGTAACAAAACAGATGAATGTTGTGTTTTGTGACAAAAAAAAATAAGCATATTTATATGCTTACCATAATCCTTGGACACCGTGATATCCTTGAACGGGTAAGTCGTTTCTGTACTGGTTTCTTCCAAATAGACCTTCAGCTGGTGTGACACTACTGAAATTAAAACAATGCTAAAAATAATTGTATGTAATAAAAATGTATTTAATTTTAAATATTTAACTAAAATTTATCAAAAAGAAAATTGACAAAGCATAATTTATTAGATAACTTTACTATAAAAACTAATTATTAATAATTGAAATTGGTACTTACCTAGCTCTGTGCCATTGGCTGAATTTCTCTACTGGGTATTCGGCATCTTTAGCTAATTTTTCTTTTACAATGTCGTCCATAAGATCTTGTGCTTCATCTTCTTTCAAGTCTTTAACCATACGTAATTGATCCAAAGTCTTCAATGCTTCCAAGATGGCTTCGTGCAAGAATCCTTCCTTCACCAAAGTTTCAATCCTGTCCAACAAGATTTTGTAGGTGGGTTCATCTACAAGACCTTCGTATTCACGGAAAATGTGAACAAGGATATTATCTTGGGTGATTTTGTCTCTTGGAATGTTCTTGAAGAATCTGGCATCCAGGGAGTTGAAGTTAACGTCCTTGATGTCGGCTTTATTATCTATTTGGATTTTTCTGGCGACTCCAAGTTGGCTCTTGATGATGATGTTAAGTTTGGTTGGGTCAATTACGGATTTGTAAATGTCGAGTTCACTGCCATGGGTGCCCTTGATGGTAATAGTGCCATCTTCTTCAATTGTTACACGTTTGTGGACGGCGATGGGAGTTGAGTAGCAGAGAGCTACGAGAGAAAGAATAACTAGTACCTTCATGGTTGTGCACTGTCAGTGAATGTGCCTTCTGTGTGTCTTTCCTGGGTTTTTATACTAAATTTTCATAGATTGTTTACTTACTTTTCGAAACTATCTCCCTTGACAACATCTTTAAAATAATCTCTGACTACGTCATAGTGCATGGAAATAGTAGAGATTGTATTTATTGAAAACACGTTTATTGTTATTTCAATTTTAATAACAATATCGATTTAGATAATTTTTAGCTTCCCGGTAAATAATTCAAAAATAGAATAATTAATAATACCTAATCAACAAAAGCTATTTCAGTTATTATAATTTTCGGTTGCATAACTATTTTGATTTGGTGATTTTGTTTTAGAGCTATAAAAAAATTAACTCTTGAAAAACTATTTAAACAAAAAATGGAAATTCAAACTGAGTATACATATCTGTACCAGTGTGATGTTGATGACATTTTTGCAATTATGAATTGTAATTTTACTGAGATTGATGACTATGTTTGTTTAAAGATTTTGCATAAATTTTAAAAGTTCCATCGATGGTTATTATATTCCTGCTACAAAATACTGAAATATCATGTAAACTTATGTAGCAGAATTTTATTTTAATTTTCCTATAGTGACGCACTTTTCTAGGGGACCGTATAAACTTTTATTGAATTTTCTATAAAAATAAATTAATTAAAAAAATATTAAAAATGAAAATTGATATTTCTCTTTACATTAATGTATTTTTTTACATAATTTTTTCTCGCTATCCGATCTGTGACACCGACACCACCAAAAATCCCCATAATTTTGCCACTATTGGAGAGTTCCTTTAAATTATATGTAATTTCCTTAGTATAGGGTAAGGTAAGGTATATTGGTGATATAGGTAAGTTGGTGATAATTTTAATTTCATTTGTCAACATGTTACCTATTGCGCGGGGAACTTCTATTTCACAGGGAAGGTTTATTAATGTGTATATTAAGTGCACAATCAGGCAACGTTGGCTGCAATCAGTTTGATTACATTCCAGAAAACATTTCGGCTGGTGGCGCGCGATTCTGAAGATTCTGCCGGCTGTTTTTGCATAAATAATTAGTGTGGTGGTTATTACCTAACATAAATTAAGGTAAGTATTCATTTGTAATTTGATTAAAAGGGAACATGTTAATTCATTAAATACCGCAAACAGAGCAAGGTTTCGAGACTTTTTATTGCTTTAGTGACTTAGGTAGTGCCGGCATTTTCTTAGCCGTTTTCCATGCGGTTTTTTAAGGTGGTCAACTCAACATTTTGCAAAAATGTTTTTGTTAATTTGGAAAAATATTTTATTGGGTTCTATTTTTAAGAATGATGGTATATAACACGTTATTTTGAAAAAAATATTGGTTTTACGTTTCAGAGTATCACCAACTTACCTATACCGCCCATGCCATGCAGAAGCGCACATACAGAGATTATGACAGGGATGACATGGTAGTGGCAAGTCAATTGGTTCGGCAACAAGGTATGTCTATATATAAGGCCGCCAAGGAAACGAAAATACCCTGGTCATCTTTAAAGCGCTATTTAGCCAAAACCGAGGGTCAAGAGGATTTGCCAAAATTAGGGAGGGAGACCTTTTGCTTTGACGGCTGACCTTGAAGTGCAAATATTCAATTACATAATAGCTATGCAAGAATTGGGGTTTGGACTTACTGTGGTTCAAATTCGGAAACCAGCTTTTTCTCTAGCAAAAGCTATTGGTTGGGAGAATTTTTTTATGAACGAAGAAAAAGCAACTGCAAGCAAGTGGTGGTGGGCATATTATAAAAAAGGTTTGGCCTTACTTTGCGCATTCCAGAAAATGTAGCTGCCTATAGAGCATCAATGGCTAATCCTACAATTATTTCTGATTTTTATGTAAAATTAGAAACGTTAATGGTGCAATTAGGCATTAAATACAACCCTTCAAGACTGTGGAATTGTGATGACACTGGTATGTCATTTGTGGTAAAACCAAATAAAGTAGTGACCGCATTAGGGAAGCGTTATGTATACAAGAAAAGTTATGCAGACCGGGGGGAGACAACAACAGTTCTCGGCTGTGTATGTGCAAACGGCACATTTATTCCACCATTAATAATATTTAAAGGCATTCGTTGGAATCCTGAACAAGCAAGAGGTTGTTTACCAAATTCAATTGTCAAATTATTTCCAAAGGGTTGGATTAATTCAGAAATTTTTCTGGAATGGTTGCAATTCTTCATAAAGTCAATACCAAAAGAAAACGACCTATCATACTTTTGATGGATTCCCATGAGTCTCACGTTTCTCCAGCTGTCATACAGTTAGCAAAAGAAAACGAAATTTACCTTTTCACATTTCCTGCTCATACGAGTCACCTCCTACAACCACTCCACGTTGGAGTTTATCGGCCACTAAAATCTGCTTGGAATGAATGTGTAAATGATTACATGCGGGAAAAGAATGGCGAAAAACCTAGCCTATATAATTTTAATGAAATTTTTACAGCCGCCATGGTTAAAAGTTTCTCGCCTACCAATATAGAACATGCTTTTCGCAAAAGTGGAACATACCCTCTAAATAAGAATGCAATTTCACCGGAAGCTATAGCTCCTTCAAAATTGACTGATACTGTCCTACAAGATAACGAAGTAGAAAACGTAAATGCAGAAAACAATAATCAAAACCGCCCTTTAGAAGATAAAACAGTTAAAAATGTGTTGGTACTGCCCTCAGCTTCAGCAATTTCACAAAATAAAGAGAGAAAAAGAAAAAATAGAGACTCCTCTGCAAAATGTCTAACACTCCCTGATCCAAAATCACCTTCCATCGATCCGCAACCAGGTTGTTCTGGAGCAGTGTCGTCAATTCAAGCTAAAATTACTCCACTTAAAGAAAAACGAATAAATCAGCGAAAGAAGAAATCCAAAACAGACGATGATGATTGGGACTGTGGTTTTTGTGGTGGATCATACCAGGATGATGCTAAGAAAAAAAATGGCGCCTCATGCGTTCAATGTTCTTTTTGTTGTGTGCCTTACCATGTCAAATGTCAGACGAACCCTGACGAAGAGGACACCTTCATGTGTGATGGTTGCGCTGGATAATCATCAGATTCGGACTAATGCAACGTTAACGATATTTTTAGTGCTGTTTGATTTTTATGCCTATAATTAGGATATTTTTGCCTATCACCAAATTAAAAAGCCCCTTTCACCAAATTACCTTACCTGTAAGCAATTTACCTATGATAGGATTAAATTCTTAAAGTAGAATTTTTGTAATGAATTTTTAAATTAAAAATTAGTTTTTGTTAATCAGGTATTGAGCAATATATAAAACTTGATTGCGTAAAAAAAACACGTTTAATTTTTTTAACTACAAAGTTATTCACGTAAAAGTAAAATTATCACCAACATACCTTACCTTACCCTACTCATAGAAAATTTCATAATTGTATTGTCTAAGATTTTTGCAATTAGAGCTGATAATGACCAGCAAAGGACGAAACTATTTACAATATTCTATTAAAATAATTAAATCTTTACGCCAACAAATTTTGTAGTACCAATTTTTATTTTGTTTTTCCTGCTTACTAACTAATATTTCAACTTCATATAGTTTGTCATTTATAAAGAGTGATCTACAATTTTTTTTAATGTAGGCCATGACCACAAAAACCGAGATACGAGTCATGCGTTCGTGATAACTACGAACACCTCTGGATTAAATCCTAATTGTCATTTAATAAAGAAGAAAAATTGTACGATCCGACATACGTGAATTTTTTCAAGGCCTAATTTGGAACAGTTTTTGCGGATCATTCTTTATTTTAATACATAGCTGATTATTTGTATGCCAATATCTAAGTTAACGAAAATATTTCTAACTATATTAAAAAGCAAGCGTTTTTGAGAAAACAGACTTTATTCAACAAATAAATGTGTCAAAATTATAACATTTTAAACTTTTTAGTAGGACATGGGAAATCTTCTGTAACCGTATTGTTGTTGTTGTTGTTGGAAATCAGTATCTTGGGGGTTGAAACGATCTTGTTGAAAACGATCAATTTCTTGTGGTAAAAAACGACCTTGTTCAACTAAACTTTCAAATTCTTGGGGAAATTCTTCATTTTGGTAACGATTTTCCGATTGACCCCAATGGAATTTGGGAACTCTTAATTGTTGTGGGTTAAAGAATCTCTGTCCTCTCAAAACTCCCAATTTATACAAATAACGGTTAAGGGGGCTCATTTCAGTTTGTCTAAGTTGGTGTTGGTAGATTTGTTGCATGATTTGTTGATGAGCCAATTCACGTTCCAGTTCTTGTTCTTTCAACATTTCAATTGGCGATAATTCTCCTAAATCTTCTCCGTATTGCATTTGTCTCATGTGTTGGAGAAGCATTTGACGTTTGAGAGGGGTCCAGTTTTGGGTATCCCTATAAAAAAGTTGAGAAATTTTAGTGTGTTGATCACTTATCTGCAATAATTATTAAATTATAAGCACCGATCTTTTCACCTCTGAGTTAAGTTACATGTATGTTTACTTGACAGATTAACAAACAATAGCCCTATAGTTTATTCAGCAAGTAGTTACTTTCAACTTTACTCAGAGATGAAAAAACTGACACTAAATACGATAATTGACGAAATTTTCAAGATGTAGTAACAAAACAGATTAATGTTGTGTTTTGTGACAAAAAAATAAGCATATTTATGTGCTTACCATAATCCTTGGATACCGTGATATCCTTGAACGGGTAAGACGTTTCTGTATTGGTTCCATCCAAATAGACCTTCATCTGGTGTGACTCTACTGAAATTAAAACAATGCCAAAAATAGTTGTATGTAACAAAAATTGATTTAATTTTAAATATTTAACTAAAATTTATCAAAAAGAAGATTGACAAACCATAATTTATTAGATAAAAACTAATAAATAATTGAAGTTAGTGCTTACCTAGCTCTGTGCCATTGGCTAAATTCCTCTACTGGGTATGCGGCATCTTTAGCTAACTTTTCTCTTACAACGTCGTCCATAAGATCTTGTGCTTCATCTTGTTTCAAGTCTTCAACCATACGTAATTGATCCAAAGTCTTCAATGCTTCCAAGATAGCTTCGTGTAGGAATCCTTCCTTCACCAAAGTTTTAATCCTGTCCAACAAGATTTTGTAGGTGGGTTCATCTACAAGACCTTCGTATTCACGGAAAATGTGAACAAGGATATTAGCTTGGGTGATTTTGTCGCTTGGGAAGTTCTTGAAGAATCTGGCATCCAGGGAGTTGAAGTTAACGTTCTTGATGTCGGCGGTATTATCTATTTGGATTTTTCTGGCGACTCCAAGTCGGCTCTTGATGATGATGTTAAGTTTGGTTGGGTCAATTACGGATTTGTAAATGTCGAGTTCACTGCCGTGAGTGCCCTTGATGGTAATAGTGCCATCTTCTTCAACTGTCACACGCTTGTGTACGGCGATGGGAGTTGAGTAGCAGAGAGCTACGAGAGAAAGAATAACTAGTACCTTCATGGTTGTGCACTGTCAGTGAATGTGCCTTCTGTGTGTCTTTTCTGGGCTTTTATACTAAATTTTCATAGACTGTTTACTTACTTTTCGAAAATATCTCCCTTGACAACATCTTTGAAATAATCTCTGTATACGTCATAGTGCATGGAAATAGTACAGATTATATTTATTGAAAACACGTTTATTATTATTTTAATTTTAATATTAATATCGATTTAGATAATTTTTAGCTTCCCGGTAAATAATTCAAAAATAGAATAATTAATAATACCTAATCAACAAAGGCTATTTCAGTTATTATAATTTTCGGCTGTATATTTTAGTTTAGTAATTTTGTTTTAAAACTATAAAAAAATTAACTCTTGGAAAACTATTTAAATAAAAACCTATATAACTATTTAAACTAAAACTGTAAATTCAAACTGAGTAAAATATTGGTAGTTATTGCATATTTTACAGTATGAGCTAATAGTTAAATTTAAAGGGAATGAAAAACAAATATTTTTCTTAAAAGGAGTGGCTTTAGAGCAGAGCATGCAAGAATTTCGTAGTACCCCCACTATTAAAAAAAAAAATATGTGCGTATAGGTAAAGGTTAAATATGTGCTCCTTTGGAGACACTTTTTTAAAATTTGATTATTTTTTCTAAAAAAAAAAATACAAAACTCGACTTTTTTACCCGTTTTCTCAATTTATTTTGGAAAAAAACTAAATTAAACTGGTTCCAAAGGAGCATAGATATAACCTTTACCTACACTTACATATTTTTTTCTTTTGAAAATAGTCAAAAATAAATTTTAAAAGTGGGGTACTACGAAACCCTTACATTGCAAGATTTTTCGTCTGGAAAGTGGCGCCTGTGTTAGATTTTAAAGAAATTAATATTTGTGAATGAAAACAATTTATAATATATTTTACTGATGTTTTACGAGGGGAAAATAAATTTTACGCATTTGTACACCCTATTTTTTTAAGTAAATCATTTCTGTAATACTAAGATTGTATTATGGTACACAAATTTTACGGATTATTTTTTATTTTTACTGAAAGTGCAGGTAAAGGACCTCTCTGGAGTCACTTTTTGAAAAGTTTGCCAATGTCTATAGCTAAGAAAAAACGATTGTGACACGAGATCAAGCTGATTGTGTATTGTGGCACAATGAAAGATGAAAACGAGTCACTGCTTCAAAATTTGGAAAAATTTGTAAAAAAAGGAAAAGTCTTCTTTAAAAAATTTTATAAAATCTTTTATTTTTTGCTATATGGCATGGACAATAAATTCAGAGCAAAATAAGATTTGAAAATTCATTTGCAAGAAAAACTTTTTATTAAATGTGGACTTTTTATTGATTCCGAATTTGATGTTGCTGCCAGTCCAGAAGGAGTTCGAAACAAGAAACAACTATGATAGAGTTAAAATGTCCACATGGAGCTAGAGTACTGACTGTAGAAGAAGAAATATGCAGTAGAAAAATAACTTTTTGAAAAAAGGACATTACCATTAAGGGAAACCATAATTGGCATTTTCAAATTCAGAGCTAGCTGCACATAACACAAATGGATTTTTTCATTTTGTGCATTTAGACTCCTCGAGAAATATAAGTGGAAATGATTCCTTATAATGACGGCTTTTGGAAAATACAATTCAAAATTTTGATATACCAGAACTTGTTGACAGCAGAGCTAATAGAGACATGGAAATACGGGACAGAATACCAAATAAATGGTGAGAAATTTGGTTTAGTTTTTATTAAAATAACGCAAGGAATCTTAAATTATTTTGAATGTTTATTAATTTAAGAGTTACATTTTATTTATTTCTAAAATATGGTTGTAAGCGATCCATTTAAGATATGATTAATGTCTTATTATTATATGCTTTTTTAAATATTAAATTTTACCAGTGGCAGTGGCAATTGATGATATATAATGTGATGCAGAGCCAACCCTGTGTAAGCGCGACCTTGGAAATCTGCCACTCGATTCATGATCGAAGCAACGCTGACGTGTGAAGATAGTCGCACCGCGTCTCGAATATACAAGAACGGGCGATGCGTGCCGTTGTGCCGTTGAATCAGAGATGGAATTTTCGGGAGCTTTTAGAGACTTTTCGTAGCAGAGTTGGACTTGGTATAAATAGCCCTACTCATCGGCGTACAGTTTAGTTTAATATAGAGCATTGTAATAAACAGCTAAAGTGTAATAAATAAATTAGAATTGTTAGTTAGTGTCCAAGTATTATATAAATTAAATAGTACGTCATAAATAAATTGTAAATAGTATGTTTTAAATAAATAAACTATAAATAAATTAGACTATCGTCACAATAATTATTATACCAAATATTTTGAAAGGCTACACCAACTAGTGAACCACGCTTTTAAGTTATCAAATAATAATATCAAGATTCTGATTCGGATTAGAAGTTTTGCTATACAGGGTTTTGTGCCAAAGCCGAGCCCATGTATTGATATTGTAAAACGCAGATGAGTAACTAACACATCAATAGAAATTGAAAATTCACATATGAATTTTTTGTAACTTTAATCAGTGGCGGCTCGTTGCCAAAATTTTGGGGGTTCACAGTGACAGAATATACGTATCAGTGCAGATGTATGAAAAAACTTTCAGTGTTTTAAAAAGTTTATAATATACCTTTCTAAAAACTGACAGTTTTTTATCTATTTCTGTACCGGGATCTATATTCTGCTACTGTGAACCCCCAAAATTTTGGTCACGAGCCGCCCCTGACTTTAATAACTTCATACGGTCAAAAATTTATCTAACTAACTTATTTAATTTTAAATTGAATTTTATTTTAACTTTTGAATTTACGAAAAGTTCTTACGAAAAGTTCACTATATTGTTTAGTTGTTGCAACTTTACTGCCGTAAAATTAAAATATGAATTGATTTATGGAGCTTAACGGAAAAACAGGAACTAATGTTTTCATTCCAAAAAAAAATTATGGTCAATAAAAGGAATTTCAAACTGTGATATATTCAATCCCTTATTTAAAACCTTCAAATATTAATATTTTCATTATACAACAGTTATCTTTACAAATTGTTACAAATACCGAACATAAGTTTGTTGACATAAACATTATTTTCATAATACAAATAAATATAACTATTGTGGAAAATAAATTGAGGGCAGTCCCATGAAGACGAACTTGTTATGGGACATCAATTAATCATCGGCACATTAATGTAAATATTATGTAAGATAAAAGTGATAGTAATAGTAATAATAATAGTAATATAATTATAATTCAAGATAATAATAATAACAACACCAATAATAACATTGATAATAAAAATAATAGAATTAAATTGAACATAATAATAATAATAATAATAACAATCATAACATGAATAATAAGAATAATAGAATTATAATTGAACATAATAATAATAACAATAATAATAAAAAATAATGATAAAAAAAATATCATAAAATAACAAACAATAAAAATATATTTGAAATATTTTTTTTTTTTTTAGTTAGTAGCATAAAATATAAAAAATAATATATAGAGTAGATTAGATTAGATTAGATTAGGAGTTGGACGTTATTTATCCTTGTCCACCGCGACCTTTTCAGATCTATTGTGGGACTCCGTTTGTTTTAGAGTATGTCGTCTAGCCTGGTCTTTTTTATTAGACTTAGTAGCTTTGAATATATAGAGTATAAATTAGACCAATTATAAGAGCAGATAAAATAAATAAAAAAAGAATGAGTGTGGAAATGTGGAGACTAATGCAAAAAACCTAAACATATTTGTAAATCGATAATAGATAAATTTGCAAGTAATGTAATAATTAGAGCGTTGACCGATTGACTTATTTGCCTTTTCCGTTTTAATTTCTGCGTTTTGTTTGTGTCTAGTATTATGCGTATGATCAATAGAAATTAACTTATTTTAATTTTTTTGTTGCAGCGATAGGATTCTATAATAATAGAGTTTTTTAGGTCAAAAATATTTGTTTCACTAAAAGTTGTTCTGTAGAATAGATACGTGTTCTATTATATAAGATTTTTAAGAAATATTTTTGTAGAACTTCTAGATTTTTAGAATGCGTACTGTATAATCCGCCCCATCCGGCAATGCCATATTGAATATGCGATTCTACAAGCGCATGGTACATTATTTTAAGTTCTTTAAAGCCAAGGATATTTTTTAGTTGCTTATAGGTAAATAGGATTGATCTTAATTTTTTTGTTAATTTGTTAATATGCATATCCCATTTTAAGTGATGATCAATCTCAAGTCCAAGGTAAGTTACTGATTCGGCTTTAGTTATTGAACACAGATTATTATTTTCGTTTATAGTAAGAGTTTCTATATTTGGCAAATTGATTTTATTACATGAAAATGTCAAGAATTTAGTTTTTTCCAGATTTAGGGTAAGACTCATTTCATTAAACCAATTTTTTATATTTTTAAGGCTTATTTCCGCTTTGAGTTTGACTTTGTCCCATGAGTTGTCAGAGAAGAGAATGACGGTGTCGTCAGCAAAGGCCGATATATAAATGTTTTTATCAAATGATAAATAAATTAAATAAATAAAATATATTCATTTAAACATATTTTTGTTTTTTGTCTGGAAGATTTTGAATACTTACTTTTTCTATATAACTTCTTATACTCATCATTGTGAGATAAAAAAAAACTTATTACCTATCACTTTTTCTTTTAATTGATTTGTAGTTTTTGCCCAAATGGATAAATTTTTTTAACTGTGCAACTTACAACTCGGCTGCTGTAACAATACGGAATTTTTATGAATTTTGTTCCAGACACTATACCTAGGTGGTTCAATATAACAGATTATACCAACAACAAAAATAATTTTTGTTAAAATATAAATAATAATATGCTGAAAAATTATTATATGTATATTATGATTGTTACGTATTACAAAACCAAAGGTACCTTTTCATTTAACCGACTTACACAACAGAAGATATAGAAAATATTTTTTAATAAAACCTAGTTAATTTAAAAAAGTAAAATGTCATGATACCGTTTATTTTCCGTTTACATTGACCTCCTGTATTTATTACTTTGAGTTTTTGTAACGAGAAAATCTGTTGTACAGGAGCAAATGTATTATTAAACTATCTGGACGCTTTTCGGCTCTCTGACAATCAATTATTGTAAAATACAAATTATTTTGTGTTATTGTGAAATATTTTTTGGTTCTTTTGTCTCAATTTCGCTCGTTACAGTTTCTACATGCAATTGTTAAAATTATGAATGAATACTGATTTACATTTAGTCTCGGAAGTAATTTTAAATAGTTTTAAATATTTGTCTCGAATACCTATATCTTCTAGAGACTGCAACAGTAGACGATGGCTAACAGTATCAAAAGTCTTAGATAAATCAATGAAAATGCAAAAAAATAGCTTGCCATCAAAAGATCTAATTATTTTTGAAGAAACTAACCGAATTTTAATAATTTTTTCAAATATTTTTAAAATATCAGTGATATTGGTCGACAGTTATTTACGTCTGTAGGCTCTCCTTTTTTAAGCCGTGGAGTAATAATGGATTTTAAAACAAGATAGTTTTACATCTGATTGATATCCCGTTTTACAACCGGGAACGAAGTAAATCTTGCTTTATTAGTATTAATATGTTTATTTTAAGGTAAAATAAAGTTTAAATCTATGCGAAATGTGCCTTGGTTTTTTTTTATTTAAAAAAATCTGTGTAATCCACCAACGTCGTCATTACTTCTTTTTTTTATTTATTTTTATTACTTACATACAGAAAACCTAGCAACAATATATTTTACCTTCTCAATTCATTTTTTTAAAAGTATTAACGGAGACAACAAAACGGCAAATGTCTTCTACGTCTAAATTCTTCCTTTTCAGTGGTAGTTTAGGGTAAATTTAACGCGATTTTTTAAGTTCTGTTTTACTAAGTTCTGACTTTCAGTACCTTCTGAAGTGGTGACTCGTTGATACTCTGCTCTTTCGTGTACCGGAAGCATTTGTATTAGAGGTCCATCATGGCAAGAAAATAAAAAAGTTAATTAGTTTTTAAAGTCTGAATATTTTAACTTTACTAGTCGAATTCAACATTATCCTAAACTAATTAACTTATATTATATTCTCTTCTACTGTTTTTTAGGGTTCCGAAGGGTAACCAACGGGACCCTATTACTAAGCTTCCGCTGTTCGTCCGTCTGTCTGTCTGTCAGCGGGCTGTATCTCATGATCCGTAATAGGTAGACAGTTGAAATTTTCACAGAAAAATAAATTTTAAATTAAAGGGGGCTTTTTTTACTCGATCTTAATAAAGTATTTAAAAAGTACCTACATAGCATTAAATCTTGTACGATGGTGCGGAATCCTTCATACAGTTTTTTTTTTAATTAAGTCATGTCTGAGCTTTATTTCTCTTAATTTATTATCAGTGTAAACTAAATGAATGGACTGTAGTATGTATTTTATAATATATTGTTTTACTCGTGTAAAAAGCCCGTATAAGGCCTCGTTGAGTTTTGTTAATAAACAAATAAATAATAAATAAAAGGAAATTTTGAATATACTGCATACAGATAAAATATTTTTGTTTGTATTCACTATCATGATTGATATTTTCAATTTATTTAGGTATATTCTATTCTTAAATATGTAATAACAATTAATTTAAAAAAAATGACTAAGAAATACCAAAATAAGACGATAAGCCTTTAAAGGTTAAATAGTGTTATGAAGACTAAATACAGTATCATCAAAAATCAAAATATCCGTGGTCTTGTTTTGGAAAACCCTTTTAATTTCCATGTAGTAGAGAATAACAATAATTTTTACTGTTTATCAAGAAGAGTTAACACATTTTTAGATAACACACAATAAATAATTAAGTATTTGATTATTTTAGACAAACAACATACAGTATTCTGTAGGTAACCATAAACTTCTTGTTACAAAATGTATTTTTTACGTCGTCCATGATCTCGTAGAAATCTACAATAAAAGAATAAAAATATATTTATCTTCTTCTATAAATAAATAAAAACCAATATTGCTGTTCGTTGGTAAGCGTATAGCTTGAGAACGGCTTTATATACAAAGTTGGAAAATTAGGACAAACTACAAAAATCATAAATAAGCATAGTTTCTAAAATTGACTTATTACTGTCATTAATAGGAAACCATTTAACCTAATTCAAAAAAATATACTAATATTTATTTTATTATCGCTCTGTACTGTGTTTATACTAACGAAACGTTATTTTTGAGTTTCTTTTATCCACACTATCCCTACTAGATTAATTACGCTTGGCACATGACACTATTGTTATTTTATTGTTTTTTTTTTAACAAAATAAAAGTATTTATTTATTTAAAAGATAAAACATCACAAATAGTGCAGGGCATAGTGGCGCATTCGTTTGCAAAATTGTTTTAATTCCTAATTTTTTTTTTAATTTCCGGAAGGGTTTCCTGATTATAAAAGTGTAAGATGACACTTGATATTTGTTGATGTTATTGTTCAAACAACGAAAAATTAATTAAGCCAGAAAAAATGCATTTTTTGCAATGAATTATTTTTTTATATTCTTTAGGATATTTCGAATAAAAAAAGTCCTTACCGCCCATCATCGTATCTTTAACCCTTTAATAGTTATGAATTTTTTAAAATCCGAAATTGACGAAAATTTTAATTCTCTTGAATTAAATAATATACCTTAAAATTTAAAATGCTATAATTTTAAATGTTTTACCAAATATTCAATCTATAATAAACAAAATTACCTAAATAAATTTTCAAAATTTTGTTTGTTGTTATGTTTTTTTTTACGATATAACAATATGCTTCCTACACGCCACGAAGCCACGAAAAAGATTGTTCACAAGTACTTTCATGTTTTTACTAAATATTCAAGTAAAAAACAACGTATTGAAATAAACCAAATAATTAAGTTATTACTCCAGTCAATGGCTTGCATTGAACTAAATAATTGTACAAGGTAGTTGATAATAATTAACCTATCAAGTAAATTTTGGTTTAGACTGTCGATAGTTGAGACTTGAGTAAGGGCTGTTGCCCGAAACTCTTGCTGCCGCATCCTAGGTTCGGTGTAGAGTAAATTGTAAATTATTGTACAGCAATTTGAGTGCCAGAGGTAAATATCTTTATTTTATCATGTTATAAAAGTGTTGTTTGGTTTAGTTTTGAGACAATTAGTTGATTTCCATTTAAATGTTAATTTTTCCATTTTCGTGTCTAAACATCTTATACTTATCATATATAGTTAAATTTTCCTATACTATTATAATTGTAAATAGATCCAAATTATATAACTCAATAGGAAGTTTATGATATTATAATGTTGCATATTACATTTAATTATCAATTAAGTCGTAATCAGAAAGTTTTGTCATATTATCAAATAGTGCTTTATTCTCTAAATATAAATATATTTATTCATTCTTGAGACTATTAGTCATTTTGTTATTATTTTAAATATACATATGATATTGTTTATTCACTCATTATTATTCTCTCTCTCCTTTCCAAAACCAGTTATGAAATATTTCTGGCATTTGTGAAGCCTCGGAGTTTCTACCCCCTAAGGACTAGAAGAGTCTTTACCCAGTTGCCAAAATGCTATTAAGGGATTATTTTGTTTTTGAATTTATAATTAATAATTTTTGTCACTGGTTAATGGATGTTTCTTGGAGACTTCAAGCTCTTTGGCTGGTGACAGTGCTACCTTCATCTCCTAATAGCATATGGATAACAAGTAATTTGTTAGTTGTTACACTAATTATTTAGACTACTTTCCGTTTCTACCTCCATGGACTCACCCTGACTATCGCTACTGTATTATTACTTACGCTGGGGTGCTACGGTAAATATCACAAAACTAAAAATATGTAAATGGCTTTGGTAGTTTAGAAGGAAACGTTTCTGAAAGGGGGTATAAGATTGAGGTTTGTTAGTTTTGCGCAGTAGGTGCCAATAAAAATTATTTATTGGAAAAAAATAATTTCTATAACAGATTGCTTCTGCACTCTATTTACCACATTTATATCTTTATCAGCATCCTTCTAAATTGCTTTATAGTCTCTCATCTGATTGCACAAAGTGGCACGTCGCTTTTATTCTACCCGCTCTTTCTAGTTGGGTGTAGTGCAGGGAAGTGAACAAGTTGTACTAAGCACAGAATACTTACTCTTAGAACGGTAACTCTTATGTTAGAAAACTGTGATAGAATTTCAGCTCCACCTGGTGGAGGTGGTTGATTTTTTCAATTAAGTCCTTATCGGGTAAGAGGCCTTATGAAAAAAGAAAAA
The DNA here is from genome assembly GCA_927349885.1 of Psylliodes chrysocephalus. Taxonomy (NCBI): domain Eukaryota; kingdom Metazoa; phylum Arthropoda; class Insecta; order Coleoptera; family Chrysomelidae; genus Psylliodes; species Psylliodes chrysocephalus. Next base: position 24,959,252 of record OV651822.1, on the reverse strand, counting down.
AAAAAGAAGAAGATAAGAAAAGCGCGGGGCCATTCAAATTTGATAGTAAAAATTACTCGCATTAAAAACTGTTAGTCAAATTAAGATTTGTTCACACAAACTGCATTTTTGTGTTATTATTGCGATAGATAGATAGAAAAACAAGCATAATTTAAAAATTAATTTATTATAAATATACAAATCCAATATTATAAAATGTATTATGTATGCAGTAGTTGGCTGCTACATAATCCAGAATACAGCATTGTGCCCCTAACATTATGAAGAGTATTATCTCTAAAACAGAAAACACAGTATAAGTATAAAAATGTAACATTAATCAGAAACAATGGCAGTGTTCACCGTCATCAAACAGTTTCAATCGATTAGGAATCATACGTTTCTATGGTTTGTGTAAAATGTTGGGATAAGGGTAAACCACATACTTTGATTACTATACGAGGCAAGAGAGAGGTCCGACACGCCCAACATAGGGCGCGGCCTTTTTGAACCCTGTGACACAGTTTACAGAAGGGGTAGTATTCTCGAATCACGAATACCGACATTCGTATACGTGTTTTACAATGTGTCTAACTTTGTTGAACGAAAACCAAGTGAGACAAATCATAAATCTCGCATGCGAATCTACATTCGTGACTCGAGAATACTACCAGCTAAAGAATCAGATCGCTCACTCTGCGTCGGCACTTTTGATCTCAATGTTTCAGTTTATACACTGTGCAACTCGGACAATACAATATGTGACAACTGCCTATAATAAAACAGCAGTCTTCTGCATAATAATATCCTGAATTTGTATCCCTGGAGTGGAAGTTATTTTGGAACTTTCAACTGGTCCGAGTGAGCTAACTGATTCTTTAGCAATAAACTGTGACTTCAAAAATAATATTCACTGACACTGACAGCAGCAAGCAAAATATTAGGTGCGTTTTAATCATCCGCTTCTGCTTCCGGAATTATCGGTTTAGTCGTTTTAACCTGTCAGATTAAAACAAGAAAACCGACAATTCCGAAGCAGAAGCGGATGATTAAAACATACCTATTAAAAATATTGCGCCAAGATGTAGGCAACAGTAATAAGGGTACAAAATGGCGGAGTTTTCTATCTCCTTTTAAAAGGCACTCAGAAAGCTGCGCAGTGCGACCATTCTCCGTATAGTAAAAGAAAATCAAAGTATGTGGGATAAACGAACAACGGACAGTGTTGAAATTTGAAATATATTTATAGGGTTTGTACTTTAATTTAACCTAGGATCAGTTATTATTCCAAACATTTTGAGTTGGGTATTGAAATTATTTTACGGTAAAATATGTTACAGACACAGTTTACTCCAACTCGCACAAATAACACTGCCACATAACCCTTACTTTAGTTCCCATTTGGCTTATTTGACAAAAGTAAGCGCAAAACGAACATTACAAATCACAAAACATCTGTTAAATGAAAATGTTATTGATTGTTAAAGGTAGAAGCGACTTTACACTTTTACGTTTTAATAAACGGTTTCAAAAAAGCTAACCAATAAGTCAATAATAACTCAAAAATAAATAATAAATTAGGACCAAAGAGACATTGATACATAATGAGCAGTACTCAGATAAGTATTAAAAATAACAAACATATCTCAAATCTTTTTGATAAATAATGGAACATTCTTTAATGTCCCCTAGGTTGTTTCAATAGTATGGTTTTAATGCAACATTCTATAACTAAATTACCTATTTGCAACAAAAATGATAATTATTTCAAATACTTATATCCGGATTAGTATTTTTTTTTATTTTATGAAGAATCTAATTTTTTCTTGGTTATCTTCTTGAGCACGAAAGTTTCACGGAACCCTTCAGTGATGGAGTTCCGTGGATTACAGTTTGAGAAACGGTTTGCATTAATCCATAAAATTTTAAAACTTACCAATAATAGCATATTTTGTCTTCAAACGTTTAGTTTAAACCAGAAGAAGTAACTAATTACTTCGATCAACATATTCGATATCCATATCATTTGAAGTTAAAGGCATTTCTTTCACTGGATATTTCTTTTAGATTATTTTAAATACAAAGGTGTAACCAAATTACTATTCGATTACTAAAGTAATTTAAAGGCTGCGTCCATCCGGTACACTTCCAAGGAAATTTACAATAACTAAATCCATTAAACAAATTGAAATCACAAATGAATGCAACCAAATTTAGCAGTATCAATAAATTCACATTAGTCAGTTTCCGCCATGACACCTTGTCCCCACAACACAAAAATCAATATTCATCTGTCATCTGTCATTACACTCCCACCACCACATACTTTGATTTTCTTTTACTATACGGAGAATGGTCGCACTGCGCAGCTTTTTGAGTGCCTTTTAAAAGGAGATAGAAAACTACGCCATTTTGATCCCTTATTACGTGTTGCCTACATCTTGAGCGCAATATTTTTAATAGGTGCGTTTTAATTATCCACTTCTGCTTCGGAATTGTCGATTTTCTTGTTTTAATCTGACAGGTTAAAACGACTAAACCGACAATTCCGGAAGCAGAAGCGGATGATTAAAACGCACCTGATATTTTGCTTGCTGCTATCAGTGTCAGTGAATATTATTTTTGGAGTCAACAGTTTATTGCTAAAGAATCAGTTAGCTCACTCGGACCAGTTGGAAGTTCCAAAATAACATCCACTTCAGGGATACAAATTCAGGATGCGCAGAAGACTGCTGTTTTATTATAGGCGGTTGTCACATATTGTATTATCTGAGTTGCGCAGTGTATAAACTGGAACATTGAGATCAAAAGTGCCGACGCAGAGTGAGCGATCTGATTCTTTAGCTAAAAACTGTGGCATAGGAATCTCTCTCTTGCATCGTATAGTAATCGAAGTATGTGCCCACAACCCATTCCACCACACGACTGCAGCGCCAAGTGGACATGGTTGATTAAATTGCTACCCCAGTCTTGCGCATAGGAGTTTCTTCCCCCTCTAGTACTAAGTCCCGGTGACGAGGGCGATCTTGTGACCTGTGAAATTCAAAGTATAGTTGCGCATTGACGGATTTTTGTTTTTTTTTTGCTTTCAGAGGTGGAGAACAATGAAAAAATGCCTTTTATGCCGACGAAAGGGTTGATATTTTTGCAACCTGTCCGAAAAGTTGCCTTTTAAATAGGTGAAAAGAGGTTTAATTGCTTGAGTATTTGTATCCAGTAGTTTTACTCCTTTTAGCATTTTATTCACTTCGAATCTTCGTAAAAAAAGTATCAACATAGTCTAATTTATGGCCAATGGGGTAAAATTGTTAAATAAAAATATCCGCAAGGGCAATAAGCTTAGTTCAAAGTCACACAAACATTTTGAGAGCAATTAAAATTATTTTACTCCTATTTAGAAAAAAAACAGGCCACTTTTCAGTCAGGTTGCAAAAAACATCAAGCCTTTTTCCGACACAAAAAATGCCTCGCAATCATCTTAAGTTCAGAAAAAAAGCATTTAAGCTCTATCGAGATTTTCGGTGAAAAAGTAAATATCTGGTTACGTGGTTGAAATATTTTAATTTTTTTTTTTATTTTCATTAAGACGCACTTTCTACTTTTATAATAATAAAATTATCAAAACATATATTTTTGAACCAATTTTTTTAAAATACAGAATTAAAAAGTATGTAGGCGATTAAATAAAATCAGAAAATCAGTAGAAATTAAAATATGAAGTAACTTGTGTTGATAAGGTGTTATTATTATTCTATTTGTGCAGTAATTACCGGAAAGCTAAAAAATTATCTAAACCGATACTAATATCAATTTATTGAAATTTAAATAGCAATAAATATGTTTTTAATAAATATAATCTGTATCCTTTTCGTTCATGATGACCTATTCATAGATTTTTTCAAAGATGCTGTTCAAGGGTAATAGTTTTGCAAAAATTAGTAAATTATTTATGGAAATTTAGTATAAAAGCCTAGTAAAGACACACAGAATGCACATTCACTAATAGGGCATAAACATGAAGGTATTAGTTATTCTTTCTCTCGTAGCTCTCTGCTACTCAACTCCCATCGCTTCTCACAAGCGTGTGACAGTTGGAGAAGATGGTACTATTACCATCAAGAGCCCTCAAGGCAAAGAAATCGACATCTACAGATCCGTAATCGACCCAACCAAACTTAACATCGTCATCATCAAGAGACAATTTGGAATCGCCAGAAAAATCCAAATCGATGATACCGCCGACATCAAGGACGTTGACTTCAACATGCTGGATGCCAGATTCTTCAATAACATCCCAAGAGAACAAACCACCCAAGCTAAAATCCTTGTTCACATTTTCCGTGAATACGAAGGTCTTGTAGATGAACCCACCTACAAAATCTTATTGAACAGGATTGAAACTTTGGTGAAGGAAGGATACTTACACGAAGCCATCTTGGAAGCCTTGAGGACTTTGGACCAATTACGTATGGTTGACGACATGAAAAAAGTTGAAGCACAAGATCTTATGGACAACATTGTAAGAGAAAAATTAGTTAAAGATGTATATCCCGTAAGTGAATTCAGCCAATTGCGCAGGGTTAGGTAAGCACTTATTTTCAATTAATAATTAGTTTTTGTATTAAAGTTATTTAATAAATTATGCTTCTTACCGATGAATTTTAGTTAAATCATTAAAATTAAATATATTGCTGTTGTAAACAGTTTTTTTAACATCATTTTAATTTCAGTGGAATCGTACCATTTGAAGATGAATTTGGATTGACCCAACATAGAAACATCTTACCATTTCAAGAAAATCGCGGTTTCCAAGGTTTATGGTGAGCATATTTTTTTAATTCGCAATATTCATCTGTTCTGCTTGAAAATCTCGTCCAATATCGCATTTTATTTAATAACAAATATACATAACTGATCAGCACATTAAAATTCGTTAACTTTTTTATAGGAACATCCAAAACAGGACCCCTTACCAACGTCAAATGCTCCTCCAACACATGAAACAAATGCAATACGGACAAGATTTCGGAGAATTTATGCCAACTGAAATGTTGAGAGAAGAAGAACTGAACCGTGATATGACTCGCAAACAAATCATGCAACAAATCTACCAACACCAACTTGGACAAACTGAAATGAGCCCCCTTAACCGTTATTTGTACAACATGGGCGTTTTAAGAGGAGAGAGATTCTTTAACCCACAACAATTAAGAGTTCCCCGATTCCAATGGGAACAATTGGAAAATCGTTTTCTACCAGAACAAACTGAACGTTTATTTTAACAAGGTCGTTTTGTTTCCCAAGAAACGGTTTGGTTACGGAAGAATTCCAATGGTCTACCAAAAAGTCTAAAATGTTATAATTTTTGACACATTCATTTGTTGAATAAATTTTTTTTCTTAAGAACGCTTGCTTTTTAATATGGTTAAAAATATTTTCTTAAATTTAAATGTTGCTGTACCACCGCAAATAATCATCTAATAATATGTATTAAGAGCGTACGTACAATTTTTCGGGTATAGGAGTTTCAATGCTATTCTTTTTCCCAAATTATGAAAGAACTAAAGAGTATTTTAAAAAAATTTAAAAAGTACAATAAAGGGAATTTACACACGAGTTGCATACAATATTTTTTCTACTACCGTACACATTATCTACTAATATTAGAAATATAATAGTTACTTTTTTCACTAGTGCGTAAAGTACATAGTGATTTGGCTTTAGAAATTAATCTTCAACTTATACTTTTGTCGTGTTCTGTGATGATATACTAATAAAAGTTTAGAGATGTTCTTCTAATCCACACAGCCACGGACTATTTACTTTTACCAAAATCGACATCCACGGTTTGTTTACTTTTAATTAAATCAATGACATTTAGAGAAAATTATAATTAAAATAAAAAACTGTTGATAATTTGTTGGGGACTAAATAGATAAAAGCAAAAATAATTTACTTATTTGTCTTAGAAGGATATAGCATATAAATGGTAATATAAAATAAAACATTATATTTTGTTGCTATGTACAATTTTTGTCAAATTTTATTTGTTTTTTTCACTAGTTCTTAAAGAGTTTTACACTCCGTGGAGTGCGTAAAGTAACATTTGACAATTATTTTTTTCACTAGTGCGTAAAATAATTTACGCACTAGTGAAAAAAAGGAACTTTTATATTTCTAATATTAGTGGATAATGTGTACGGTAGTAGAAAAAATATTGTATGCAACCCGTGTGTAAAGTGTTAAGATAATTAACACATTAGGTTACAGAATACTTTATGAACACTATCATTGTAGTAGTAATAGCTTATTTGAGCATGTATGTAAGCTATTACATGCGAGTGTACTACGGCTATAAATAAATTAATAAATAAATGCTTTACAGATTTATTCCTACAAACACTAAAAATTATAATAATATTTAATTATAGTACATTTGATTACAATAAATTATTCATTATTTACAATTTCTTCCAATAATATTGTTAAATAATGTTCGAAATAAAAGTTCGTTAAATTTGACAACATTTCCCTCCAAAGGTTCTGGTCCCTTTCAATTCTTTGATAAAGAATTCCTTTTGGTGTCCATATAGTAAAATAACAAAATTTTCTTTTACTCACATGAAGTTGACCCTGTACTTGATAATAATATGGATGTGTTTTTTTAACCTATAGTTACCGTTAATTTTTTCCATATATTTTAAATTTTTTTTATCAATAGCCTCTTCTGGTGTATAATTCTTCGCTGAAGGAGAACATTTGACTTCCACCAAAAGGTTTTTACCGATTAAGCCATCTGGAGTTGCAGCCAAAAATGAATGTTCGGAATCTATGAATATTCCTGAGTTGGATATTTCACTATCTAAAGATTCACTCAACTTCCTTAAAGCTCTGTCTTCATTTTCTATACCATACTTAGTATTTTTATTGCTAGAAAATGTACCTTTTAATATATCCATGGCAACTTTATTTTTATTAGTAGATTCCCGAAGTCTACAAATTCGTCCAAAATTTGAAGCAGTTAATCTTTTCCGTCGCTCCTCAAACCACTCATCGGATTTTCTTTGGCTTAAGGTTTTCTCAAAAATATTTTGTGCTTCTACACTGGAAACTTTTAAATTTTCAAGAAATTGATGCTTAATTTTTTTAAATTCATCTGGGTCAATTTCCAAAATTTTCTTCGCATGTGGGCCATAATGCTCATCTGCTAGTTGTGATGGTCTCTTCTCATGCTTTCTAAATTTTATTCTTTTTTTAAGTGTCCGTCTTCTTTTTTCTACATTACAAACAATTTTTGACACAAATTGTTTTGTGTACTGGCCAGGACTTTTCCCTGTAATGTTTTTATGGAATGAGGAATGGTATAGACCTTTAGTGTTATATGATAAAGCTGCAGCATGACATCTTAGTTCATAACTACCTCTTGACGTGTAATTAATTCGTTTCCCGCCTAAAAATTTTGCAATGACGTTGTTATATTGTTCTGCGTAATTATTATTAAGGTTTTTAATTAAACTATCTGCATGGAATTTTATTCTTGATATAGATGACAATATATCTTTCATCATTCCGCATTCTGTCAGGTCCACTGTGTAGTCCGTATTCTCTTCATTTCCTAACTATGTACAAAAGTATTTAGAACAGTTCTCGTGCTTACCAAATACATGATATGGGCTATTAGATATGTCATGCTTTAGATTTTTTATTTTAAGTTCCATTGCAACTTCAGATTCTCGATGGTGTTGAGCAGCTTTGTCGATAGCAATTCGTAGCGTTAAAATATTAGATTTTAACAAACTACGCAATTTGACTGGAACTAACTTTCCTGCGGTACTGTACCTTTTTCCTGCAATACCCCGCAAACGTGCACAATAGTTTCTCAACAAATGGTTTCGGCATTCTATTTTTTCTACTACCATGTTACCATATGGCCTGCTTTCCAATATTTTTTGATAAACACTGCTATCTCCATCAGCAATAAGATATTTATATCTCAATCCATGCATATACATACTACAGTGAAATCCATCTAAAATAGTCTTACTTTCCATTTCAGTTGAAGACCCATCCCAATTTTTGTAGCATCTATGGTCCTTCTCCTCTCCAAACAATTTACAAAATGAGCAGTATTTGTTTTTTATACCTAAATATAAATTTTTTTTAGTGCGATATCCTATAATCGCACCTGCTCCTGAGTTTGAACTATAATTAGTCTTATAAGACCGTTTCGCCCAAGATCCGTCAGCTACTACCGTTATTAATGGATAACCATTCTTATCAACTTCCCCATTCTCTTTTGCTAACGTAGCTTCCTCTTGTCCAGCTTCTATCATCGAACTCCAAGCAGCTTCATGGTAATAGTCCCCCAGATCATTTTGAATATTACGATACATCCGTTCAGGTATAGGAGGTATATCCATACTGCTTAATAACTCCGACAACTGACTTGACCCAATTCCAATCGAAATAGCTCCTTTAACCGCTGAAGCATTAACTCGAAGTGTTTTGCTTTGAGGATTTTCACTATTAATGCTAAACGTTTCTTCGCAGATGTTGCAATGCAACAAAAATTTTGAATGTAGGCCTTTTTTTGACCTCTTTAACTATTTTGACGTTGTCACCACTGCAGTGAAATAATCCATGATGTGGAAAGTTTAACACCTGCTGAATTAGGTACTGGGCATCCACAATTCTCAGACCTTCCAAACAAATTTCATTTCTTTTTGTCCTAAAATAAAAAAATTACAAAATATAAATAATAACTTGATTAACAACTTTTTTCTACACCCGTATTATAATAATGCACTTATATGCCCATAATCCGTTTCATAATGATACCCATTATGATACAGATTTTTCATTATGATACAGATTTTTAATCAATAGAAACCTACAATTTTTCAATCAAGCATGATGTTTGACGTTTGTCCTAAATTCCTATGTAATTGTTTTAGTTGTCAAAACGTATTACATTTTCGTAGATAGCTAAACTTCGATAATTATAATATTAAAATGTCTGATATCAGCGATATAGAAGACTCCTCCACACATATCGGAGAAAGGAGAAAATGCAGTACAAAATATTTTGCCCCAAAAATCTGTGGTAATACCAATACCCAAGGTAATACCATTAATTACAATTTTGTAGAATTTTTTATAGAAATACGAGTAATTACTGTTATTGTGTTCAATGCCAATATAAATAGAATATTTATAGGTCTTGATTATTTATCGGGTGTAGAAAAAATAGCGTATGCAACTCTCATGTAATGGTTATTAAAACACTCGCATAAACCATACGAAACTCGCCTTTGGCTCGTTTCGTATCCCGGTTAATGCTCGTGTATTAATAACCATCATTACATGATCGTTGCATAATATACTATTTTACATTTCGGCTTTGTAGGTATTTATCACCCATTGAAATATACGGATTTAGTAATATACATATGATTACTTTTTATTTTTAAGTTCTTCCTCAACGACACTATCCCTTGAAGTGGTATATTCTAAATAGCTTCGCTTTTGCTGACGTTTGTCCTCCTGACGACTTGAAGATGGCGTAGCCAAAATATCTACAGGAGAATTTGGTGGTAGAAGTGGTACTGCTACGCATTCTAAAAATATTGTTATTTAAATTTGTTATCTAAAACTATTATAGTGTATCAAAAAAGCTAAGCGGTCTGTGTATTAAAACAGTTATTTTCTTAAATGAGTAAAATCAAACAGTAGATTCTCACACACTTTTATTAAAAAATAAAAATTAAAAAGTCTGCATGACAATTGTTTCGAAGTACAACTTCTTCGAATGTGACTTATTTACATTTCGGTGCCTAATATACAGTCTACTTAAGTTGGAACCATATGGAAAAAAAATTATTATTGATTTTAGGAAAAATAGTTATTCTTCATAAAAAGTTCTGCATTATCTAAAACCTTGAATACAGTCATCAAATATCAAATTGTTTCAGTGGTATACGAGGTTTGTCAAAAAATATGAATTTTGCTCAAGAGTAAAGTACGTTTGTTTTTGACAAAATCGAAAATTTTCATTGTATATATATATATATATATATATACTAAGTAAACTAATATAAGTGGGATAAGAGCTTTATTAACGTACGTATGCGAAATTTGCACAACGAGTGCGTAGCATGAGTTGGGCAATCGCAGAAGTACCTTAATAAACCGTTATCACACGTATACTGTACAAATTTTTATCTACGCCTCTAAATGTAAAAATAAACGCTAATTATAATTTTTGTCTAAGACTTTAGGGTTATTGTTTTCCACCACTACCTACATGTCGATTGGTGACACATCGAAATGTTGGGTAGCTGTTCTAACAATTGAATAAAAACTTTTTTTTTTTAGCAACGATAATATTGTCATAAACAATGAGTCAAAAATAATTAATTTTTAACGTATTTTTGCATTTTCTAGTAATAAAATGAGTGTTTCGGAAAGTTTTTCATCTGATATTGAAGAACAAGCTTAAATAGTTATTTATACAACAAGTGCAATAAACACTTTTTGCACAAGTTGTATACAATATTTTTTCTACGTTCATGCAAAAACCAAAAAATGTTTTATAGAACTGCAGTTGTATTATCCAAATCATAGTAGCCGGATCGTGTACCTTTGTTTGAGACATTTTGTGTTCATAATTTGTAATGCCTTTTTTAATAAAATAATTTTTTTTATTAATTTATTTATTAAATGATTGAAAATAATATAAAATATGCGATTGTTTTTAAAACGTAACACAGAAAATGAAAATAGACTAAATATTTGGCGTTGATTTGAATATTTATGTTTGTCATGATCATAAAACGCTTTAGTAAAATGACAGATGAGTGCAATAAAATTTTTATTGCACTAGTGCAATAAAGAACCAGTTTTTTCACTAAATATAGTTCAATAAAGTTTTGTTTTTTGTTTAAACGTAGAAAAAAGCTATTATTACTTGTTACTTTAAATTGTGACAGTAATTTGTTATTAAATTTAAATAGATTTTGACATTTTGGCTTTTTTATTTGATTGATTGAAAAGCAGTGAGACGGGCGTAGATAAAGAGATTTATTAAAGGTGAGTTATTAATACTTAATTGAGCATTTAAGAGGTTATCTGAATTTTCAGCCAAAATATGATTTGAAAAAGTTGAATGATTTTTGTTTTTGATATAACTATTGTAATGTTCTGAATAGGGTTTTTTGAAAGTATGGCCCGTATTACCGTATACAATTTTGGACAACTACCATCATTTACTTTATATACTCCCAATTTATTAATGGAACAATTTTGCCCTTGTTGTTTTTAATATCCCAAGCGTATTATTGTTTTTGAAAGCTATGTTTTGGTTTTTTAAGTATGATGAAACCTTTTCACTGGGGGTTTCTATATAATATGAGAGAATCGCATAGTTACAATTTTGATGGATTTCATCAAGTTAATGCCTAACAATCAAGAACATAGTTGTTTGTTTAACTAGGCAGAAAAGTAACAGATTTATTACTGCAGCTAGCATTTCATTGGCGAGGCGAAACCGAGGCAATGAAACAAGCCAAGTCAGTAAATCTGTGTCTCTGCCATGTGAAATATCTATTTTTTTCTGATTGTTTATACAGTGTGTTTAAAAAATGGAACTAAAATGAAAACCTCTTTTAAGTATAACTGATATAACTCACGCATTTTTAATATATCGTATTTTATGATTTTTGATTAAATATACTTATAGTAACTTTGTATTTAATTTATTACAGTAACCTTTTTTGGCCGGATGCCCATGCAGAAGTTTTGAAAAGAAAAAAAAGTAATTTTTTAAAGCCTAGGCAGTAAAAGTGTTAGGTACTTCTAAAATCGAGAAATATTACTAAAAGTTACATTTAATATCAATCAACAAGAACATTAGTTCATCAGAATGGCAAATTATTGAAAAAAACTATTTCAAGTATAAATTCACACAAGTGTGTAAAATCAAATTTTACCCTAATTTTTCTATTAGAGCCTATGACTTTCACGTACAGGTTAAAAGTGAGTAGTTGGCTCTACTGGTTTTGCTTTTTTGTACATTATAAATATTTTCCTATTAAAGTTGTGCATAAATTTGACGCACTTCTTACATAATATACATAGAATGAAGAACATAGAATGCTTTTCATTACTATAGTATATTATAACATAAAACATTTTTGTAAAATTTTGCTTTACTTACGTGTTGTCCTCTGATGTATTGACTACCGGAAGATTACTTTTCCACCTCAGAATCATTTTCCATTCTTTTTTTTCAAGTACCTAATATATAGAACAAAAAATAAATCAATATTATTTAATTTTAAATATAAATTGGTATTACCTTAATCGAGCCAGTCGCTTATTTTTCCGTTTGTATGTTGGTTTTATTTTTCCCATCTTTCAAAAAAAAAACACTTAACAACTTAAAAAAAAACTAACTCTATACTCCTAATTGTAATTTAATCTAACTACAGCTATTCACTAAATTAAAATAAAAAATATTGTAAACACCCTCTAATAAATCCAATTATGTTATAATATCTCACAATGCACCAAGAACAACTAAATGCGGTGCTGGTTTCCTTAATTCAGGTAACTCTGACTCACTTAAGACCTCTGAACGTCGGCAGCCGTGGTAGGGAAATAATATATGGGATGGAGTACACGATTTCGAGTTCGAACGTTAAAATTTTGTAGGTACGCTCTTAATACAAAAATAAATTCTATGAGGTTGAAATATGACTTACCATACTGAAAACCGGTACCACAAAATTATTGGAGTAAATATTTAATCCATTTAATAGATGGGTGTAACTAATTTTGTCCTTTAATGACCATTATTAGCATAGTATGAAGTTTTATATGAGAGTATTAGGGTACATACATGAAATTTTAAATAAGTCTCCAATAGACACTCTGTTTGGGGTAAAAATATCAAAATTAAAAAAATTCCTTAAGGCATTGGGAAAAATTTAAACCTCATTTTGAGTTTTGGTTGCGATTTTATAACTATTAAAAAAAACCAGGCTACTTTTCACTAGGTTGAAAAATTAATTTTCCATATATTTCCACACAAAGAAATGGCTTCAATATTATCTTATGTTCAGAAAATCCATGCATAAACTATTGCACCTTGAGGCATATTGATTCTTACCCAAACCTATCAAAAGATAAATAATTTTGAGCTAAACAATAATAAATATAATAGGCAAAATATTATTGATTTAAACTTTTTGTCGTTGGCATTTTTGGAGTAATCTTTTTTTTGATGTTAACGCAACTAAGTAAATTCGCTTCGTGTTTTGCACAGGCTTTGTTACTATTTTGCATCACCACTTTAGGAAGAGCCTTATTCATTGGAACCAGAGATAATTTAATAATTAATTATATCTAGACTTTGACCACTTTCGTTATTAACACAAAATAAAAGTGGATACACCTTCACACGCTAAAACAAAAAGATGGGGTTTCTGGTATTTTAAAAATTTTAACTGTTTGTAATCGTCCCCATGTGTTTTTTAATGTTTTTAAAAATTTTACTGCACCCGAAGATGGAAACAAAGGTTTCCGAAACATATGTAGTAAATATGATGATTTCAAAAATGTTTTTTAAAATAAATATTGTTTAATCTCCTTTATCACCGTTTCATAACTTTTCGAAAAGTCAGGTAATACTTTCCAAGAAATTAATATAAATTGATTATTAATGGCTCACCAAAGTAGATGTTTTTGGAGAGGTTTTACAACTAAGTAGCTAAAATGTATAACGGTATTAAGATAATCGTCAGACGTATTTATTGACGTCGCAAGAAAAGAAGAAATACTGCTTTCGATTTTTCTAGGTAAAGTTAAACAAGTGTAAAGAATTTTTATTGTTGATCATCTCATCCTCGCAGAATGTATACCCACGTATTTTCAGTTCATGCATCTTTTGATTTCTACGTCACACTGGCGCTGATAGAACAAGCTAGAAATTAAAAATCCTAATATTACTAAATTAAAAAATATATAATAATTATACAGGGTGTCCCAGCTTTTATTAGCCAGGCTCTAACTATAATAACAATTATTAGAATAAAATGAAATTTATATGATACCTAGCTATAATGATATAGATTATACCGGAAGTGATCATGAAGTTTTATTTCAAATAGGACACATGTATATTTCTACACACTTTATATGAAATAAATCCTATACCTGTCTCTAACCGTTTCTGATCAGTTAGATTTCTTGCCCGAAGGGGTGAACCACTGAGGAGTATTTACAAGGATGTATGAGGATTTTCGAGGGTGTATGAGGTTATATGATGATTTCTTAAGGATACAAACATATTTTATTATACACTAATCTGTTAATCCGTGTTAACCAATCTCTGTTTATGATTGTTAAGAGAGTCATAACGAGCTAGCCCGGTAAACATTCTTTTTTCAGACAGACCATCAGAAAATTTAGACTTTCTAAACAATTTTTCGTCCAGAAAATAACGTTTTGCCGATCAAAATAGGAAAGTAGACGTTAGGGAGCGGTAAAAGCTTTTACCGGTCCCTGTTTTTAATTTTTCCGATTGCCGTTTGATAATACAGTCTGCCTTGATTTCGTTACTATGGTAACAACGTTCCGATTTATTGCCAAGTGACAGTTCGTCGATTTTTAATTTGTGGTTTATTTCAAACTTGTTTTCGCAAATTTAAAAATATGGTTTCAGATTTTGAATTATCTGCCATAAAAAATGAAAATTTGGTTAGTTTATGCAGTTGTATCCATTATCTAGTTTTAGTATTTGTTAATCATTATATTAAATTAAATAAATAATTGAGTTTACATCGAAGTGTCGGTCTTAAAAAAAATATTGTACGTCACGCGACCGAAAACGCTACTTTCCAGTCTTGTTACGTAAATTACTATTACCGATCACTTAACAAAACCATTGCAACAATTTTTTTAGGAACATTCATTTTGTATGAAATATAAGCAAGCATTTCTGTTAAGTTTTCCGACACTGGACAGTTGTGACTGAACTGTCACTAGTTGTGACTGAACTGTCATTATTTTAAGTCGCATTCGGAAACTTATAATGATGGTGTCAAATAATAAAATTTTATTTGAAAAGTGTAAATTTTAGGTCGTAAAATGTAGCAAATTGCAGTATATCTTAAAACGTAGTACGATATATGCCAGTTACCCTATCTCCACGTGCTTGCGTGACCATAACGTGCTAGGATGTAAAGTTCTAGGTAACGGGCTTGTATCCTAAACTACTATTACATTAATTTATTTGCCACAACATTAACAAAAATTATAAATTGCATTAAAATAAAACATAAATAACAGTAGTTTGTGCTACAAGAGTCGATATAATGGCCATATCGTACGAAGACGAAGTTTGGGAGTGCGATAAGTTGTACAGTAAATTTTTTCTACGACCCACTAACGAGAATCTACAAATTTTAAAAAATATTTTAGGTTATTAAGAAAAAATAACTAATTTTAAAATAAATTTTGAATTTTACTAATTTTTAATGTAAAATAAATATGAAAAAAAGAATTTTTTTCTTAGTCCCCTGCTGAGAATCGATCTCGGCTTTTCGTATTAAATGCAAACGCTCTGTCCACAATTCCACGGCCACTTTTAAAATTTTGGTTTTAATATTCGTAATTAAAATAATTTCACATAGTTTAATTAAATTTATTTTTTCAAAATATGGACCAAATAAAAATGAAAATGCTATTATTTATCGATTCTACACAAAAATAACTCATTTTAATGTATATTTAATTTCAATAACTAAAAAATATACTGACAATTAGTTTGATAGGATTGTCGCTTATTTAAAATTTTAAAAATAATACAAATTGGGTGTCCAAAATATGAACTGTGATTGGTGGATTTAATTTTTTGCAGTGTTCTTGCTACCTAGAATGGATATGAAATATATTCGTTCAGTTGAACGCAATGACATACTTTTTCGTATTGTAGTCTGTGCGTAGATAAGCTAACATCCATGTGGGTGTAGAAAAAATAGTTTGCACTTTTATTACAAATTATGATGTACCATGCCAATTCATGGGGACAAATCTCCCACATAATCTTTAATTCTATCAAATAACTGATGAAGGCTCAAAAATGAAATATGAAATAATGAAAAATATAAGCTTATGACTTAGTTGAACGCAGTGGCGTTAAACTGAATGGATATATTTCATATCCATTCTACCTAGTAAGAACACTGCACAATTGTGAAATCCACTAACCACAGTTCATATTTGGTCACCAGACAACTATTATATTTGTAAATTTTAAATCAGTGACAATTCTATCAAACTAATTGTCAGTATATTTTTTAGCTATTGAGATTAAAAATAATTAAAAATGAGCGATTCTTGTGAAGAATTGAAAAATATTAGGATTTCACTAGATATTCGTCAGTATTTACAAAAAAAATCATAAATTTTAATAAAACTATATAAAAACGCATGGGAGCGGGCGCTCTTCAAATAATCATTCTCGCACAAACCATCCCCACTCAAATTAGCAGCTGTCTCCTTTTTTTTAATGCGGAAACCGATGCGACAGCTCTGTCTGCGTAACAATAAACACAATCTGAATGACTGCAATAAAAAAGGGCTTAATTGTGAATGAATGGATTAGTCTAGTAGTTTTTCGTAGTTAGTGTAGATAGACCCGAGACTAGCGTACTTACTTGGTATGCGGAAGGTCTAGGGTTCAAATCTAATTGAAGACTTTTTGAAAACAGTTTTTTTCATATATACGTGGTTGACTTTAAACGTAGCTTTCGGAAAAAATATACTTTCTGGTATTAATTTTAATATTGAAAACTGTTC
Source organism: Psylliodes chrysocephalus (assembly GCA_927349885.1). Lineage (NCBI taxonomy): Eukaryota > Metazoa > Arthropoda > Insecta > Coleoptera > Chrysomelidae > Psylliodes > Psylliodes chrysocephalus. The sequence goes on along the minus strand of OV651822.1, from coordinate 24,942,413 downwards.
ATGAAGTGTGCTCAGGGGTTGTAAAGACGTCTTAAGAAACGGAGTTGTTTTAAAGATCTCGAAAAATAACTTTGACTTGGTATCTAAACCACATGTAATCATTGACTTACCTAGCAATTTTCTAAATATATTTATATATTTTCTTTACATTACAACATTTCAAAATATTGTTTAGTTTTTTGAAAGTTATTTAAAATTAGGTATATATTTTTTTATGAAAATACAATTAAATTTTGTATGCGATTTTTAAAGAATTTTTGTATTATTCATTTGGGCACATACTCGTAATTTAAACGAGATTGAAATCTTCAAAATTCTTTGTCTAATGGATTCCGCTAAACTAATTAAAAATGTAAGAATAATAAATAATTAACACCCATATAGTTTTACCTTATTTTTTATAGTCTTCAGAATAAAATTAAATTTGTAATTCTTTGTTTAAAAAACAAATTCCAATAGGTATAAGTGAAAATACCAAATAGATAATAGCACAAACATAGAACGTGACTTCATCTACTGTGACAACCTGTACATTTTAATATAAAACTCGAACGTAGCGTACCTTGCGGCAAGGTCACTTTCAATCCAACTGAAACAGGAACTCTTAAGCCAATATGAAGAAGAAGACGAATAAATAGTGTTAATACCTGTTCGACGCCTTTCATGTTTGAAGACAAACCAAAAAAGGATTGCTAATATATTGCTAACGACTTCGTTCAGGTGATTTGTGTAAACCGATTTAACGTTCTACAAAAGTCGGTAAACAATAATTGATATTTTTTGTAACAAATATATTTTTATTAAAGCATCAGAAAAGCTGAGATTTTACTACCTTGATGACCTTATTTTTTTGACAAGGCGTTACTGCTGTCAGTGGAGTAAAAGTAATGCGTTGACTTTGATGAAGTTTTTTCACATACTTTGATTTTCTTTTACTATACGGAGAATGGTCACACTGCGCAGCTTTCTGAGTGCCTTTTAAAAGGAGATAGAAAACTCCGCCATTTTGAACACTTATTACGTGTTGCCTACATCTTGGCGAAATATTTTTAATAGGTGCGTTTTAATCATCCGCTTCTGCTTCGGAATTGTCGGTTTTCTTGTTTTAATCTGACAGGTTAGAACGACTGAACCGACAATTCCGGAAGCAGAAGCGGATGATTAAAACGCACCTGATATTTTGCTTGCTGCTGTCAGTATCAGTGAATATTATTTTTGGAATCACAGTTTATTGCTAAAGAATCAGTTAGCTCACTCGGACCAGTTGAAAGTTCCAAAATAATATCCTCTCCAGGGATACAAATTCAGGATACGCAGAAGACTGATGTTTTATTATAGGCGGTTGTCATATATTGTATTATCTGAGTTGCGCAGTGTATAAACTGGAACAATGAGATAAAAAGTGCCGACGCAGAGTGAGCGATCTGATTCTTTAGCTATAAACTGTGTCATAGGGTTCAAAATGGCCGCGCCCTATGTTGGGCGTGTCGGACCTCTATCTTGCCCCGTATAGTAATCAAAGTATGTGAGTTTTTTGAACTTGCCTAGTAAGCAAAAGTAACGAGGTCCTTTGATGGTGAAAATCAAATAACAGTCAAATTTTTTTATTACTTCATTTTAAACTTTACTACTTATAAAGTATAATATTTAATTTGGTTAATTAAGATATTTTCCAAATATTTTGTGATATAGATTATTGAACTAAGCGTTGATATTTTGAACTTGGGTGAAATAAAAAAGTTTATTGAACCGTCATTATTACAACATTAGAAATTATTTTAATTACTTGATAACCTTCTTTATACGGTGATTAACTTATTATATAAATAAAAAAGATAACGTTAGCATAAAAATGTGAATGTTAATTACAGAATAAATAAGTTAAAAAGTAAAACAAAAAATATATTTACGCAAAGAAGAGTTCGATAAAATAATATGGAAAATAAATTATCATGTTTGTGTGCTTCAATATTAGTGATATGATTATTCGTTTGGAAAAATTATTAATATATAATTCAACCTTCGCAGGAGTAAAATGCTCTTATCAAATTTGAATATTTTATATTTAGAAATCCGAAATTTTCACAATATTTTTAAGTTCGCTTTATAAAAATAAGTACTATTTAGATACAGTCATATAAAAATATCAGCTTCCACTGTCTTGGTTAATTTTTCCGTTGTATTTAATCTTTATTAAGTATTTTTGCTCCCTATTGAAATAATGAACTCAAATAACAAAGGTCTTAATGGAATGTTTTGAGATGACATGCGTTACTTTTAATAATAACCACATCAGTAATTTAAAAGTTTAAAAACATTTTTTTTTTATTTTTTAGTATACCTGCTCACCAAGATATAAAAAAATATATATTTTTTAAAATTAAGTATGATATACCTACAGTAAAATTTTTTCACTCTTTCTTTTATGTACCCGCTTGAAAAATTAAGTCAATAATATTATTAAATTAAATTAAAAATGACATATTATTAGTAGATAATATAGACTCATAAAATAATAATATAAGTTGGCTGTTTTCTGTTCCACAGATTATTTTAATTTACACACATTATTAGTGACAGAATCTTTTCTAATATATTAGCAGCATGGCAGCTACCTACTAGATCTAGTGTCCTTATTGAAGTTTAGTTGATATGTCAAAAGGTAGTATTTTTTAATTGTGAAGTGACATTCTTATTGAAATAAAAGATGCATAAATTGAGCAAAAGAGAAGAAAAGAAAATAAAAAAATCAAAACTTTTTAAGAAAAATATTAGAATTAAGGAATAAACTTTTTAGTCAGCTTTCTACTACTATTACCAAAGAGTCACGGAAAACAGCTTGGATAAATGTAAGAGATTATGCTGTTTCAATAGGTCTAATAGGAAGCGACAAAGAGTTTCGTTATGTACGCGACGCAACATGGTCTAACCTAAGGTCCAGAACAATGGTAAGTTTTATCTTTATTTATAATACGACAACATAAATGCAGTTATTTACTTTAATTGTATTTCAATTGCATTCTATGGGATATCGCCACATTTAAGAATTAGTTTTTAATGCACAATGCTTTAACAAAGCTTATTCAACATTGGTGTGTCTAAATAATAGAAACATTGTAATAAAAATTATCACATTAGAGCCTAATGTGTATTATACCTTTTAGTACTGTAAAACTTTTGATTATTTTTTAAATTTTTTTAAAACGCAATTCTGCAACAAAAAAATGATCTCAAATGTAATCAGTAATTTTTATAAAAATTTTAGTGCTGATTATGGGAAAATATTTAAAAATATTCCATCAAAAACAGTTTTGCAAATATTTTCAAAGAAGCTGTTATAGTTTATAAACACTTTGGCCTTTATAGTTATGCATTTTTTCAATATTCTGTTGTGTATAATATGTAAACCATGCCATCTTTTATCTGCTTATTAAAATTTAGAAACTTTAGCGTAAATACACCATTCTTGTGAGATATTCTGAGGTGGCCGAAAAAATTAATTTTGTTTTTGAAATCAGCACTATTTGGACAATTTTAAAAATATTTTTTGCATCCTGTGTAATTAATGCTAATAGTGTTTAATTTTACTATTGGGCCGTCCTCACATGCAAATCATATAAAAGATTTTCATTTGATCACAGACAAAAATTTACCAATCAAATAAAACTGGCACACAAGGAGGTCCCGAATCAAAATTAGATGACACTGATAAACTAGTGATAGAAATAATTGGAAAAAATCTCCTGTTGGTCAAGAAATTAGCGTACCCGATTCAATTCCAAAATTAGACATTACCGAGGACTTTAGTTATTTTATGCCCAATAAAAACGATGAAAATAGCACCACAAAAAGTAAGTGCTCGCTTCAACAAAGTTCATGTAGAGGTAAGACTATAAGTGACTAAAATTATTTCAAAACAAGTCAACCTAGTTTCTAATTCAGATGATTACATATATTATTTTTGTAGATAAGAAAAGAGTTATCGTTCAGCAACCAGATGATGCTAAGAACATTCAATCTCTTAAAATAAAGAAACTTTAGCTTGAGGTTCGGAAGTTGGAACTGGAAGTTTGGGAAAAAGAATCACTTAATGTTAAACATTTTGATCATACCATGAATATGGAATCTTCCAACTATATCAGTGGTTGCGAAACACAACTGGGACAGGTTATGATTGTAAATTCTACTGATTGTGACGAAGGGCAGTTTATTTGTGTTAAAGAAAAATAATGATATTTTAATATCTTTAAAAGCATTATAATAAAACGTATGTTACACTTTTATTTATTTTATTACTAAAACTGATGAAAGTTTAATAAGTAGCTACTTTTCAAATGCATACCAATTTACTATTTTGCAGAACAAAAAATATATACAAAATAAATTTTCCACTATGCTGAAAAATAAAATGTTTCCTTTACATATATAGATATTATTTCAGGCATTCCGAAAGTGATTATAAAAGTAATGTAATGTTTCCTCGTCACCTGCTTCTCTAGCTAATTGTTCGCCTTCGTCTGCCATATCAATGCTAATATCATTTTCTTCTCTATTATTATACCTCCCAACATCTGGTTTTATTAAATTGCAGAGTACAACGCAACATTTTATTACCTCGCAGGCAAATCTAGGTTTTAATCTTAAATGGTTGAGGCATAGAAATTTTTCTTTCAAAATACCAATGGCACATTCAATAACTCGCCTTGTACTTTTGTGTGCTCTTAAAATATTTGTTATGCAGGATCTTCTGCATTACGAAGTTCAGGTGGTATAAGCCAAGGCTTTAAAGGATAAATTGAATCACCTAACAGTACGGCATTTGGAAAAAGTATCCAACCATCTTCTATTCTGATGCTAAGTGTACTTCGCCTACAAACTCGTGCATCGCTTACGCTACCAGGCCAATTGGCATTTACATAATAAAACTTCATTGTTGGACCACATACAAGCATCACGTTCAATAAATGATTACCATGACGATCCACAAAACCAGGCTCATATTGAATTGGAGCATCAATGTTAATTAAAGTCCCGTCCACTGCTTCATATACAAGGGGTATTTCAGCCATTTTACTAAACCCATGAATTACTTCAGCCACATCCACTGGCCAACAAACTGTTTCGTTTATTAAAATTTGATTAATTGCTGTAAAAACTCTGTGAACAACTCTGCATACTAATACCATGCATATCTTCAACACCATGATAGTGCGTCCCACTTCCAAGCCAATGTAGTGCACTTATCAATTGCTGCTTGGCTGTAAACGCATGATTTCTTTGAGTATCAGAAGATAAAAGATGTTCTATCCGTTGCAGTATTATATTAAAACTTCCAGTAGGTAATCTAAACCTTTCATTGAATTCGTAGGTTTCTTCTAAATGTACTTATGAAATTCTCTCTGTGAAAATTCTCGGTCGTCGAACTACAATTCTAATTTCATCGTCACTTGAATCTTAATCCATAATTTTCAAATAAAATAGGTCACATATAATATCAGTGCAAATTAAGTAATAATATTAGTAGTTGTTTATTATTATTTAATAAGTGTCCGTTGTCGTTTGGAATAGGGTTAATCTTAAATTTTGTTGGTTTTCCCCCGCACAACTTTTTCACCGTGTCCCACAAATATTTACTGTTATTTTTGTTTGCCTCTAGTTGTTGTTTATAGTATTTTTTTAGTTTTTTTATTTGATTTGAAAGAATATTTTTATAAGCGTTATATTGATTTTTTAATATAACATTTTCAGGGTATTTATTAAAATTTTTAAACATTTTATTTTTCTTATTAATCATTTTTAATAAACTGTTTGTGAGCCATGGTGCAAAAGTTGTATTTCTACGCCTACATAAGGCATTAATTATATTTTTCAATTCTTTAATTAATGTTTGCAGTGTTTGGGTCCTCTGCTGAGTAGACAGAGTTCCAGGACATATATTGACATGATTTCACAGCCTTTTCATGATTTATGAATTCTTTGTAACAATGATTTTTTGTTTTTTGCTCTTTTTTCATAACTATCTGAAGTAAAGTTGTGTCATGATCAGCCAATTTTTATTTACTCCCGTGCAAATATATTTAGGCGTCTCATCTTTATTTCAAAGGATCCATGGGTTAACATATTGCGTAGAAAATTTTTACTTTTAGATTGTTTTTTGTCCGAAAAACTTCGTTTTAGTACATTTGAGTTGTTTGCCTTAAAACACAGCTTTAAAATGATCTACAACCGTGCCATGTATGTTTATCATTTTAAATAGGTATGGTTTATTAGGGAATTCTTTATATATACGTCTTTCTTAAATGTTTTATGAAATAAGTCGAGAAAAATTTAGTAAAAACAATAATTAATGACAATGACTATCTTGAAATTAAAAGTGGCGGCGTGAGAACTGCTCCGATAGACGTTTAAATATTAAATTGTGACTTAGATAACCGTTATTATCCCGGAACAGACATATCAGAGTAATAAATTGCACTATACTAGCAATATTGTCACCAACCTCTTGATTTACCTTCTTACAAACCTCTAGGTGAAAGATATTGATACTTTACATGAATTATGGGATTAAGTGAAAGATTTTACCTATGTAGAATTGAAATTTTTCAAAGAAGTGAATACACATTTGTCTCATTTTACTCTCAGTTTCAAGAATAGATATCAAGCTGATATGAAATTGACAATGTCTAGTCTGCTTAGTTTATCATTTATATATCATTGATTATTAAATTTGGAATTTTGTTTACGAATTTGTTATTTATCTTATTTATTTTTTATCCTGATTTCCAGAACCTTTAACTTTCCCATAAATTACAGTCAGAAAAAGCAGTGTGAATAGTTGGACTACTTCTTTAAAAAAATGCCGAAGACATTAAGTATCCGTTGCATGGAACTTCTAGCATTTAATAAGATATTTTTAACAACAAAGTTATAACAATAGGCCATTGTTATCCCTAACTAAATAAACAAACTGCTGCCGTTGTTGATGATGTTAAGAAACAATGAGAGGTGTTTCCTTTTTTCGAGGTTTATGTAAGATAGGTTCCTACTTCTTTAGGTGATTGAATATTGTATTCAAAGTGCATCATTTTAAATTTTATTAAAAGTTGATTGTATTTATTTCTCCCTTGCCAAAATCTATTTCGTCATCAAGTATCGGTCACGTCTAAACCCATATTACAAAATTTAAAATAATAATAATATTATAAAGACGTAGTAAAATTATTAGAAAAGCATTTAAAAATGATTACAACTTCAATATGTTTATTGTCCCATTAGTAATCGTCCACTCTATATCTAACATCTAGCACATATGACAGCTACAACTTATGACATCCTAATTTAAGTAATTTTAAAATTATTGTCGATCTTTTGACTATCGAAAAACAAATATACCAGTGCCATATAATGTGGCAAAACAAAAATAAATAATTTACTGGCTCCTCTTTTCAAACTATTTATTACTTTTCTTACGTCCTCATCAGAAAGTGACACATATTTGTATAGATCTGTTTAGTCACATGAAAAGTGCCCTATATCTATGCTCCGCAGAAGCTGTCGAATATGTCAGATGCATCAAATCTATGTTGATTTATTTAATATTTTCTAGATTGAAAGAAAAATGTATAATGGATTTATATCTACATGTATTCAAAACAGATAAACAACTATAGTATGTTTTTCAAAGTACATCTAGGTTGAACCTCCACAGTCAAATTTTCTAGTTGTGCATTCCTTTAGTAAAATTGAATAGTTCAATTATCGAACTTGACTTAAGCCTCATGCGGTAACATTTCACACTCATGTGTATTCTTCTAATCTAAAATACTACTTAGTGTTCACAATAATATTGAGCAAATATTTTGGTTTTAATATTAATTCCTTTGATTTTCTCCTCTATTGATTTATTTCACATTTGCAAATCCTACTTTGTTCTGTATTGTATATTTATTTAAAAATATGATTGTAGCTTACTGAAGAAAATTAAATTTTTTTTTAACAATTTGAATTTTTTTTATTTAGATACAAATCTTTATCTTGAGAGGAGTCATGTGGAGGAATGGCAGAAGAACTGCAAAAGTATGCCGCATTAAACAGTAAATCATTTTTCTTATACTAATGATTACAAGAATTCTATAATTTAAATATTGCTCTTACAATCTGGTTTATTTTCTTTTAATTGCTCTTATATTCCAAACATTGAAAACGCCTTAATTGAATAAATACCAGAACATTTCCCTTACAGTATAAGGAAGAAATGAAAGAAGTAGCATAACATAATCGTTAATTCTCATATTTAAAACATTCTTGAGTAAAAAATTCCCACAGTACATCTGACCCTAACCGTCTTCTGGTTAGTTGTTCACCTTGCCAATGATATGTAAAGATTGTTTTATGCCACTTTACTACAATTAATTCTTTAATTAGCATATAATGAAACGTTATTCACTTTTGTCTGGTCTCTATAAACCGTTCAGTTTGTTTGATAAAACAATTTCAATCCGTTTTATATATTCTGATTTCCTGTTGTGCGGCGTAATAAAATTGTGTCAATGTTTTAACACTGTTTTAGTATTGCCAGTTTTCTGCTCACCTTTAAACTATCCAGGAGTGCTTAAAAATACACTTTCCCTTAAAATACATAATTGAAATGAATTCACAAAATATATTTTAATATTTATGAATTATTTTAACCATTTCACTGATTTTAGTACATGCCTGCAATAATATGCGACACACTTTTAAAATTGTTCCTTTTTAAATATTCATTTCTTTAATATTACTTTTTAGTTTACTCAAATTTATGTTATGAGCAGTTTTTGCTTTGAAAATAATAAAAAAATGACGTTGACGATTTTTTTTTGTAGACGGGCTATACTTAAATAACTTTAAATATTTCTCAAAATTTCGAAAAATGCTAAATTAAAAATTTTATACAATTAAATAAAAGTTTCTTGGTTACATTGGTCACAAAGAAAATAATTACAATTCCATCTTTTGGTGCAGTTAATATTATACTCTTCCAATTAACGGGATGGCGCTCGTATCGAAATGACAGTTTTGACTTTTGACAGTTAGTTGTCATCTCGTGCAAAACTTCAAACTTTAAGAATTTAAAATGGCTGTTTTACTTATGGTTTCACTTGACGGTGTATTGGATTTTGATTCACCTATTTCTGTTTTCACTACCGTTCAAATAAAAGCATATTTACGAAAGATAAGAAAATGGGTAGTGATGCAATTTATACATCATATTAAATTTGTGGTCGTCATTTCAGGATAACCAAAAAATTAGGAACAAGCGTCTAAGAAAAATGCAGTTCTTAATACTGTTTTGGGCCAATGGTAAGTAATATTTACAAAACTAGTATTACAATTATTGGTTTGTTATTTTAATTTCTTTTTGTTTTTAATTTTTAATTATCGTTCTTATTGCAAAGGAAATGTTGGCCCTTCATAATAAGCTCGAAAGCTAAACTGCAAGTGATGCAAAAATAAAACAATAAAAAATTATATGATATAGAAATGCTCTCCAACCAAACTAGTGGGATCGATAAGCATATAGCAAATTTTATTCACACTCAAATTACTTTCAATAGTAAGACATCAAAATGGATGACGCTTTAGCTTCAATTTTTTCAAACTTATTTGCCACTGCAAGTCACACAACTGTTATAAAGATCTTGAGCACTATACATACATGCTGATTTTGTTACAGAAAACATTTTTGATAAATTTATTGTAATAAAAAATAAAATAAAATATTGCATTTTATTTCAAGTTTGAAATTTATTTAAAAATATAATAAAATAAAATCAAATAAAAATATGAATTGGCAAAATAATTAACTAGTTTCAAATCATATACCTATATGATTGTTTTATGATTTGAAACTACTCAAAATAAACCAATTTATTTTTCTTCAATACATTTTTGTCCGGCTAACAGAAAGTTAAATTTCAAAAAGCCCGCCCCTAGCGGTCATATTTAATTTAGTACCAATCCAATTTGATAGATGACAGAGCACATCGCTTTAGAATTTTTCCATTGAGTTTTGTTTCTATTCATACTCCCCTAATCTATGCAGTAGTTTCTATAAGGGGACAGAGCCTATTGATGTTGAAAATAAAAAATCTGATTATAAATGAGGGGTTAAGGGGGGATGAAATTAAAAAAAATCATATATCAAAATCTTTAGTAAAAATTAAGTTCTATAGGGGACTGAATAAAAAAATAATTAAATAAAAATGAAGAGATAGGGAGGTTGAAATATTGAAGAAAATCCTAACTCAGAAACAAAAACGATATCAAATTTGAATCTTCAGAAAAATCAAGCATTATATGAAGATGAAACCCATTGATTCTGAAAATAATCTGATTGAAAATAGGGGTTATGGGGTCTGTTAAACTGTGACGGGTATAATATAAAATGCCAAGCATTTAGCGCCACAGGCCGAATTATATAATTTCGGTATGTCTAGTATGACGCTCAATGCAAATAATAGCTTGCCTGAAAACTTAGTTGACAGCGTTTTTTGAAAACTGATGAGAAATACTTAATACACAATATCGAATTACAGTTTTGAAGTGGTCTGCATTTTTAGTCTTTTTGTTTCAAATACCCCCAAAGGGAAAAAATCTAATGTGTTAGGTCTGGCGACCTGGATAGCCAGGGTTTCATCATCCGATTACCTCATCAATAATAAATTGATTAATACCTACCGGATTGTGAATTGGTGCTCTATCTAAATGAAACCATAAGTCATGTCTTTTATTGAGACAATCCATCGAAAACTTAGCTTTCATCATGTAAAAACTGCAAGAAACTGTAAAATTTTTTCTCTAAAGATGTATGGATCCATGATACTCCAAAAAGAAGGTATGATATTACGCCGATTGATACTACGTCACGGAGACGTATTGTGGTGTGGAAGCGTGGCTTTTATAAATTTGAGGTATTAGCGCACGAAAATAAATTTAAATCTGCTCATGGCCAATCAGATGTTCCAAAGTACAATACGTGATACACGAACCTGACGAAATTTCGTCGACTAAGTATCATACCTCTGTGATTTTTTGTATCATGGTATGGATCAACCACTGTGCTGTTTAAAACACATTGATCTCGGGATTCTATCTCATACTTTGGGTTTTCTTGTACCCACCACTTACAGTTTTGTGAACTGACTATCCCATTTAAAGTAAAAGTAGCCTCGTATGTTCATAAAATTTGACAAGAAAAATTTGCATTTTCTTCTATTTGTCCTTGATACAAAGAATTCCCAGCATAAAATTAGTCGCAGGTAAAGAAGCATTTACAATTTTATTTCTTTACAAGTAAAAACTTCTGTTTGTATTTTATTCTTAATTACATTGACAAATTTTAAGAGCAAATATTAACAATATAAAGTACCCATTTTGTAAAGTAAATTATCTGAGAAAAATTGAGAATCTTAATTCTAACCTAAATGTTATCATTTTCCGAAAAATTCTGCAAAATATTTCAGTTAATAACTAAAATAAAATATGTGAATATTAATAAGAATATTGTATACTTTCTTATTTTTTTTTACATAAAAACGAAGCAGCAAACACTGAACATTAAGAAGTGTCAACTAGACCCAACAGCAGCCAGAGGCAACTTCAACACTTGCCACAGGAACTTTCGCACAACTTTTAGTGGATACCAAGACAGCCATGTCCGAATCCTAATATTTTTATTTTCATATTTCTTTATTATTATCATGGGAATGCCTACGCCGTATCTATAGAGCGCGACCTTGAAGTCTCCTATCTGACTCACGGTCGAAACCCCGGAATCTTCTAGTTATGCCGCTGATGCTTCGAGAAACTACCGGACTGATCCCTTTGTGGCGTATGAGTCATAGAGAGGCAGTTCTCGATTATTGTGGAGAGCCAAGAGTATTCTCGCACAGAGCTGGGCTTTATATAAATAGAGCGAGTGGTCGACGGACGGGAAGATTGATTTTAAGTGTTGGACAGAAAAGATAAATGGTAATAAATAAAATAGAATAGTGCCTAAGTATTACATAAATTAATTAGTACGTCATAAATAGTGTGTTTTAAATAAATGAACTATAAATAAATTAAACAAACGTAACATTATTGTGTAGTATAATAATAATAATAATAATAATAATAATAATAATAATAATAATAATAATAATAATAATAATAATAATAATAATAATAATAATAATAATAATAATAATTCATGCAATTTTAATTATAATAGTTACAATGGCTATAATCGTGGTTTACTTCATAATACGATGTATTATTTGTGCCACAAATCCAAAGTTAGAGGTTCTGGGTTCAATTCTAGGATTGGAGACTAACTATATAACTTAAATCCTTTTTTTTTTCTAGTAGAAGTCATAATTATTTTTAAATTAGTTATTTTATCTTAATAAATTTTCGTTAGTGGGTAGAAACAAAAATATACTGTAAAACCCGAGTGGATTATCCGTATCGGTTGAGCAGTCCGCCTACTACGTCGTGCTCAAGCTTTGTCTTCGTGCAATTTGGGCATCATATTCACTCTTGTTGCATTACTATGTTCTGTCTGATTACTAATCAATAAAAAAATTAGGTTTATCAATAAGGACCTATTCTATAATAATACTGAAAATATAAGACATTTCATAGTTTTGAAATTGTTTTTTAGACAAATAAATAGTTAAAAAAAAATATTTAAAAACTTGAACTTATTTTTTATATTTTTTTTTTTTCATTTCTATACGTGCATACATTTGTGCATAAAAAAATTGTCAGATATGTTTTCGTCCTTCAAAAATGTAAATGCAGCAGCTTTTGAATCAAAAGACAAGGGAATAGTCCAAAAAAAGTCGTCCTATGAAACTAAGGTGGATTTTCTACGAAATTACCGAAATCACATAAACATTTTTTAGGTGATTTCCGAAATAGGGGTACGGTTTGGCATTAGTGGTTACCTCCTCTATCTAAACTTCCAAAAGTCTGTGACTAATAGACTCATTTCCAAGCCAACTAACCAAAACGAAAAGAAAAATCTTACCATAGAATAGTGTCCTTTATTAAAAAAAAAAAAAGACTATTTCTAAAAATATTTATTTAATTTAATTTTAGCGCCACCACTTTTTTCTTTATGTTTACTTATTTCGTATATTAGTGATGACGTACACCGTTACGCCATAATAACAAATGATCTATAACCATTTGATTGCATGATAAACTTTAGTTAATTCAGTATCAGTCCAATTTTACTGAAATATATTATTAATATTAATAGAAAACGATAAAAATATCTGTTCAATTTTTATTGTATTTAATAGTCATGCCAAATTTATTTTATAAACAATAAAAAACAGTTAAATAACATTAAAAATACCTGTGTATAAAAATAAATAGATGCTGAACAGACACGATAGTTGTTAAAAAAGGCTCGAAACAATTAATAATTTATTGATTTTTTTTTTATTATTTAACCGCCGGTATATTTTATTACTACCTAATTCAAGCAGGTTTATAGGTTTTTTCGTTTCCTGTTATGAGACACGACTTGATCGTAACAGGTTATATCGTCAAGTTTCATTAGTTAAGTATTCTCCCGTAAATAAATCGCCTCAAGGGTTTTTTTTTTGTTTAACTAACCGTTTTTCCTCCGTCGCAAAATCTATACAGTGTTGCAATCTAATAGTACTGGAATTCTTTGAGGGGCCCAAAAAAATTGGATTAAAAGCGCGCGACCGTTCCTTGGCGAAGTAGCGAATTCTCCCGCTAGGTGCGCCTAGTAGAAGTTGACAAACGATAGGTTATAGATTATTTGTTAGAAGTTATGGGTAACACTATTATTATTAAATAAAAATGCAGTGAATTAACGAGCAAACTTTTATTTATTACTAATACCCATGAAAGAATGAATACTTTATTTTATTAAATTAATAAAGTGAGTTAAGTAATGCCTGTGACTAAATTCTTAGTAACATTATCTGTTCATGAATCATAATATTTAATTTTTGTTACAATAGAAATAAGTATTAATATACAGAAATATAATTTTGATATACAATTCTAACATTATTCCCTATGGAATGGCATTAAAAAGGCCGTCTGTGCAGAATTACCAAATCAGGAATGCAGCTCAGCTAGAAATAACATACAAAAAGTTAACAGGTTCGCAGAGCACTTACAAAATACCTTACAACCAAATAAAGAATAATTACCTACCGAACTGGAATCTTCCAGACAGAGAAATCTCAATCTTCAGAACAACGTCTCCAAAGAAAATTGAGAAGTAAATAACAACAAATACTGATTCTAAGAAAACTTTGAGTTAATTAGAGAAGTTTTAAAATAATAAAACTTGCACACCTGTTTGATACCTCATTCAAACTAAGATATGGCCCTATGGTGGTAAAAAGTATCCCAAAGAAATTTCGTCATACAGACCAATCTCTCTATTGCCGATGTCATCGAAACTATTTGAAAAAATACTCATGAAAAGGCTGACATTCATCATTGAATAAATTATCAATTTGGGTTTGGAGAAAACCATCAAGTAGATACGAGTAGAATCTCAGATGTGATTGAAAAAACGTTAGCAAACAAAGAAGTCTGCTCAGCCATCTTCCTTGATATTACGCAGGTATGGCGCAAGTATAGCATAATGGCTTAAATTATGCAAAAATTAAATGTGCTACATCCACAGCTATATCTAGAGCTATTGGATTCATACATTTTAGATAGTAAAACATGGTGAAGTATATTATGAATTGAAAGAAAACAAAGCAGGCGTACCACACAAATCCCACTTTGTACCTGGTATACACACCTCTAACATACTATAACTAGAACAAGACAGAATAGTTAGTGCTATCCTAGCGATAGGCAAAGTTCATAAAGAGGCCAATAAACTTCAAATCTCAGTTAATCAAATAAATAACTGGACCAAAAGATGATGTATTAAACCACACGAAACCAAATCTGTTCATATTAACTTTAGTAAGAGAATGGTCAATTAACTTATAATATCCATTTTAGAAGAAATACTTCGCTGGAAGGACCATGTTTTTTTTTTCAAATTCAATAATGAATTTCTTCTAATAATGTGTTACTGTTGATATTGCAGAAAGGTTTATAGACCGTCAAATAGTGACCGATTCAGGTTCGCATAGAAGCCTCGAAGAGGGTTGAAAAGTACATCGATGTTGAGTAGAATGAAAGAAAATTTACTAGTGGTTCTTGGGGATAACACATGGAAAATTCGATTTTCCTTATCAGACAAATTTTCCAATCCAAAATGCACTTTTACATTGGGATCATTCAAATCAATATGTTTTTCGGACCAGTGACGATGTACTTTTTCATACATTCGATGGGATTGTGTGGAAAAATCGGGTAAAATCTTGATTTTTGCTTAGAAGAATACGCCCTTATTTCAACCCTCTTGCAACATTAAAACCTTTGGTTTTCGGAAGCTTAGTTCTATTAATTAATCATATAATGAACACGGCTTGTGAGGAAATATGGGCAACAAATAACCTTTCATTTTTGTTAGGAAAAATCTAATTTTCCTTATGTTTAATCCCCAGGAGCCACTCGTAAATTTCCTTTCATTCTACTTAAAATTGATGTACTTTTCAACTCTCTTCGAGGCTTGTATGCGAAAATGGGGCACCTAAACCTGTCACTATCTGACGGTCTATTAGGTCCCACAAAGAGACCTTTCCGAGCTGATTAACGTAAGAGCTCAGTACTTTGATGCCTGCTTGGCTATCGAACATGATAATAATCTCTAGTTAAACTTTCAGAGCACTTGGTTTCAGATTCTTACACTCCTATCTCAGTTTTATTCATACATTGTATATTTTTACTTAAAAAAAGACCTATTAGTGAAAACATATAAGAGGATTTTAGCCTGGTAAATATTTATTTTAACGAAAAAGCTAAATTTAATTTAATTTTTCCACATACGGTATAAATAATTTGCTGTTAAGTACATTTTTATACAATACGGATAGTGATGACCTTCTTGATCTTTAAATAATTAATAAAAAAAAAACAAATTTATCGTAAATAAACGGATACAATTTGACATTTTGACCTTTTGATGAAAAGGTAAAATTAGTTCAAAAAGTCACGATTAGAAAACAATTATTTATGTCTAGCGTCTCTAAACTAAATATAACTTTAGATAAATTAAACAAAATTATCTTGTTATTATTTAAGATATTTTACTGGAAACTTTTGCTTGAAATCCGCAAATCCAAGTATTTGAAAAGATCCTTTGCAGACCTTTTAAAGGAATATTGTCAATTGTATGAGTCATCTAATAACTAAACAACCTATTGCATAATTCCATGAAATCAATTTTTTTAGACCATGAAATAAAATTCCAACGATTTTTCGTTACATTAATCTTCATCATTAACATTCCTGGCACTTTTAAGTTAAAACGCCGATGTAACTAATTTTGATGTGACAATAACAGTATATCATTCTGTATATTCTGCTACAAAGAGAATCAACCAAATGGTTAAACATTGGCGTGTACATAGGAAATAATGAAGAATTAAAGAAGGGTACTGTATAAAATCGTACTTTAAGTTGCTATTATTTAAGTTGAATATAATATTTATTAAATTCGTTTTACAATAAACGATTTATTATATAATTTATATTTGATAATGCTGATGATTATTAAATTATTTTGTCAATATATTCTTCATTTTTTGAATTCTTTTCTGTGATTACTGAAATTAAATATATGTTTCTGTTTACTGTAAGTTTAAACCATCCTCAGCATTACATTAAATTTTTAGGCGTTTAAAATCACTGCAAATAAAATTAGTTATTTCAGGTTTTGTTTTTTGTGATATAATTGAATCGATTATTGCAAAAAGGGCACATCTACTTAACACATAATTTTACAGTAGAAAGAAAAATATTTTTAAATCAAATTGCGTGCACCTAATAGTTATGTACATATTTTATATGTTCATGAGGAAGCTTATTACAGTTAGTTTTCATGGATGTTTGAACGATTTATATAAAAAACATATTTTTATATTTATTGCCGTTTGTGTCCTTTTCCAAATAACCGATTCAATTGTAATTAACGTGTTTTGTGGTCGACGCTTCAAATAGGTAATTACGAGGGTGATTATAATTGTTATAAATAAAATTACACAAATTTGCAGAATATATTCATAAGCATTATGACCTTGCAACATGTAAAAACATGATTAACATCTATTTACTAAGATAAATATATTTCTAAATTACTTTGGACAGTAAAAAACATCCTGCTTGATAACGCTACTATATATACATATTTGTGTTATTCATTAACATAGATTTCTATCATGTAATGGTAGAATCAATTTAATAATGTTTCTTTTTCAGTTTTATAATAATTTATTACAATTTGCTTAAATATAGGTCATGCACCATAAATTTGTTGAGTAAACAATTGATCAAAAAATAGTAAGACATTCAAATTAGATACAGTTAGAAATATCTATCAAGAAGCTGTTAAAAAATCGGGACTTTGAATAAAAATCGGAAAGTTATTTTTTTAAAGGAATAACATATATTAAAGGAAATAAAATACATTTGTTAAACATAGTTTAAAAATGACATTTGTTTTTTGCATTTTTTGTACAAGACAACATAAAGAGTATTTTTGTTTTAAATGTACACTTAAAATCAAAAATTAACCAAATCGTATAAAAACTATTTATGTATTTCCATAAGAATGTAAACAAATTTTGTTTGTATACCGACGGTCATATTAGATTTTTTGACAACGTTGAAATTACTAGTTTATTATATTTTTAAAGGACAATTTGAATTTAATTCAAAGTCGCGTTTCAGACAGCACACCAAATCCTTGGGATGTCCACTGGATATCCCACTGAATGTCCAGTCCATGGTGGACATCTATTTTATATCCCTGAGATGGAATTTACAAATAATAATAATAATTACATAACAAATTACGTTAATAAATTACGCCATTATGTTACCGTTTAGATATTTCAAATTAATTTTTTTAAGATGTATTCAATATCCCATAGATATTCACTAAATATATCAAAGTCTAGGCGCGAACGCAAACCATGGTGGATATCCACTAGATGTAATTTATGGATATAATGTGCACCTAAATATCGGAAAATATGTGGATTGATTTAATAATTGTTAAATTACTTAAATATTTTGCCATGTGATAACTAAGAAAGTATGTAGGTATGTTTTATAGAAATTTAAAATTATTATTTAATATCCCACAGATATCCACTAGATAAATAATATTAGCAATAAACGCGAGCGCAGGCGCGGATATTTTCTGCCCTCACAGGTGCCATCGGCCGTTTTATAGTTTGTTTTCGTTTTGTTTGTGTCGTGTGCATGAGTTTCATTTGATAATTTAGGATTAAAAGAAAATAAGTAAGCTTTAAAACCTAAATTTATTAGTTTAAAAGGTTGATAGACTTTAGTTAAATAAGACAATGGTTAAATTCACGTTATTAAGATTGTTAAGTAGGTTGTATGCAATGTACGTTAAAATCCGTGTCCTTTTTAGGTAATTCACAACTAGAAATTCATTTCGATTTTACGATACCCTATTTTATTATAATTAAGATAGATGTTATTTTATCTACCTTCATATACCTACTTATTTCGTGTGATGTAGGTATTGTATTATTGTTGGTGATACGGTTTGGTTTTTATTGTTGTTATAATTAATTAGAAATAGCATGCATCAAGAGTTTAACAGCTAAAGTTAGGGTATGCTTGGCTCGACCAACAGTTTAGATAAATAGGTATAATATATACGAGTACACAGATCCAACACTTTTAAATTATTAGTTAGTGATATATATTTTAGTGACACTTTGCACAAAAGGCTTTTTTCAGACTTCATTTTGGGTATAGCTTGATCTAAAACAGTTGAATTTGCGGCGCCAATATAATGTGTGTGTGTGATTAGCTGCGGTTACTATGTTGATTCACCAGCTTAAATTTGATATGTTATTTAATTATAATAGTATGTTTATACAATAGTTTACTTTTTTTAAATATATTTAGCCTGCTCATAATATTTGTTTTTGTTTTACCTTACTATACTTAATGAGTAGTGTGAATAAAAATTAAGTAATTGGTTTTACTTAAAAATAAGAAGTTCTTAAGAAATTCGTATTCCCTAATACTAGCTAAAAAAATTATTCATTGGAAAGTAAGCACGATTTTCAAGTAAAAGCAAATGCTTAATTTTATTCACATTACCCAATATAACAACAATAAAAAATAAGATTTATTTGTAAAATGCTTATATGATAGGTAATAACTCCGTGCGTTGTTTTCAGTTTAAAACTTACTTCACATTCTCGATGAGATATTTTGGTGTACAATATTTAATTGTAAAAATAAAATGTTGATACTCTTTCTACTCTCTGCTATATGCTGTAGCGTCTAAAATATACCAAATTAAAAATACAGGGCATTCCTTAAAAAATTATAAAATAACCTAATATTATGATATACTGTGGATATATTGGATATCTCTAGAATTTGGTGTGTTGTCTGGGGTCTTTTTCGTTCATTACCTACTATAGAAATATTTTTTGGATCACACAATAACAAAATTTAGAATGTTAAATTTCTACGAATTAAACCAATTCCTTTTGGAATTGTTGTTTGTTAAAAAACTAAGGCATATTGGAAAATTTTTGACGTAACAGTAAAGAAAGTTATTACCTCTTGAAACATAATATTTTTTCTACACCCACATGGATATTAGCTAATCTACTCACAGGCTACAAAACGAGAAAGTATGCTATTCCGTTCAACTGAACGAATATATTTCATATCCATATATGTAGTAAAAACACTGTAAAAAATCTAATCCACCAATCACAGTTCATATTTCACACTATTATTTTTAAAATTTTAAATAAGTGCCAAATCTGTCAAACTAATTATCAGTATATTTTTTAGTTAATGAGATTAAATATACATTTAAATGAGTTATTTTTGTGTAGGATAGATAAATAATAGCATTTTTAGTTTTATTTGGTCCACATTTTGAAAAAAAAAATTAAATATTAATCAAACTATATGAAACTAATTTAATTACAAGTAATATTAAAACTAAAATCCTAAAAGTGTCGGTGTTAGTGAGGACAGAGCGTCTGCCTTCCACGCGTAAAGCGTGGAAACGAATCTGGACTGCGGAAAATTAAATTAAATCTGTTTTTTCATGTTTATTTTATTTTATAAATTAATAAAATTCCTAAATTATTTTAAAATTAGTTATTTTGTCTTAATAAGCTAAAATAATTTTTTAAATTTGTAAATTTTCGTTAGTGGGTCGCAGAAAAAATATACTGTACAACTCGAGTGGATTGTCCATATTGCACTCAGACGATTGACCACTCCGCCTACGGCGTCATACTCAAACTTCATGTGGTATAGCCATCATATCCACTCTTGTTACTATAGTGAATATCCTTTTAATGTAGGAAAAACTCTTGTATACTACATTTAACATCCTATTAGCATATTCATATTTAATTCATACTCGTGTTCATATTTGTTGTATAAACTATATATTTTGGAATTTGTATAATGTTATACGCATATTTTTAAAAATTAAGAAAGTCTTGCTTATCTTTTAATAACAATAAAGCAATTAATCTTAGTTTAAACGAGATCACAGACGAGATAAAACGTCCTATTTTTTATTTGACAACATTTCCACTTATATTAATGTATTATACCTACTACATCATAACTTATTAGTGGGAAAAAAAAATGTTAAATTGTATTAAATAATGAACCTATTTACTACTTCCTACGCCCCTGTTAAATAATCTGCCACACAAAGATGTAAGTATATACACATGTAGTATAAAGTGACCGACAAAAGTGACGTGATCAACCAGGAATCTTCATTTTATCGCTGCAACATTCCTTTTTGCTGGCTTGCGATCGAGAAACGACTAACTTTAGTAAGCAGGTTATTACCTGTATTGTTTATTTCAAATTGCGATCAACGGGTTGCGACCGGAGCGAAGATTCCATCCAACAACAGCGCAGGAAACGTTTCTGTACGTGCGCCCACAATAATGATCGTCTTTAAACATTCAAAACGATTTCATTTCTTTGTTATACGCCAGTAATAATGCATTTATTTTAATGAATTTTAAGGAAACATTCCATTTCATCTTAATGTTTTCCCGTTTCGTCTTTAGAATAGAATATATAGAAATAGAATAGAATATATAAAAATAGAAAGTAATAGAAAGAAATAGAAAGAAATAGAAAGAAATAGAAAGAAATAGAAAGAAATAGAAAGAAATAGAAAGAAATAGAAAGAAATAGAAAGAAATAGAAAGAAATAGAAAGAAATAGAAAGAAATAGAAAGAAATAGAAAGAAATAGAAAGAAATAGAAAGAAATAGAAAGAAATAGAAAGAAATAGAAAGAAATAGAAAGAAATAGAAAGAAATAGAAAGAAATAGAAAAGAATAGAAATAGAAAAATAGAAAGAAATAGAAAGAAATAGAAAGAAATAGAAAGAATAGAAAGAAATAGAAAGAAATAGAAAGAAATAGAAAGAAATAGAAAGAAATAGAAAGAAATAGAAAGAAATAGAAAGAAATAGAAAGAAATAGAAAGAAATAGAAAGAAATAGAAAGAAATAGAAAGAAATAGAAAGAAATAGAAAGAAATAGAAAGAAATAGAAAGAAATAGAAAGAAATAGAAAGAAATAGAAAGAAATAGAAAGAAATAGAGAAGAAATAGAAAGAAATAGAAAGAAATAGAAAGAAATAGAAAGAAATAGAAAGAAATAGAAAGAAATAGAAAGAAATAGAAAGAAATAGAAAGAAATAGAAAGAAATAGAAAGAAATAGAAAGAAATAGAAAGAAATAGAAAGAAATAGAAAGAAATAGAAAGAAATAGAAAAGAAATAGAAAGAAATAGAAAGAAATAGAAAGAAATAGAAAGAAATAGAAAGAAATAGAAAGAAATAGAAAGAAATAGAAAGAAATAGAAAGAAATAGAAAGAAATAGAAAGAAATAGAAAGAAATAGAAAGAAATAGAAAGAAATAGAAAGAAATAGAAAGAAATAGAAAGAAATAGAAAGAAATAGAAAGAAATAGAAAGAAATAGAAAGAAATAGAAAGAAATAGAAAGAAATAGAAAGAAATAGAAAGAAATAGAAAGAAATAGAAAGAAATAGAAAGAAATAGAAAGAAATAGAAAGAAATAGAAAGAAATAGAAAGAAATAGAAAGAAATAGAAAGAAATAGAAAGAAATAGAAAGAAATAGAAAGAAATAGAAAGAAATAGAAAGAAATAGAAAGAAATAGAAAGAAATAGAAAGAAATAGAAAGAAATAGAAAGAAATAGAAAGAAATAGAAAGAAATAGAAAGAAATAGAAAGAAATAGAAAGAAATAGAAAGAAATAGAAAGAAATAGAAAGAAATAGAAAGAAATAGAAAGAAATAGAAAGAAATAGAAAGAAATAGAAAGAAATAGAAAGAAATAGAAAGAAATAGAAAAGAAATAGAAAGAAATAGAAAGAAATAGAAAGAAATAGAAAGAAATAGAAAGAAATAGAAAGAAATAGAAAGAAATAGAAAGAAATAGAAAGAAATAGAAAGAAATAGAAAGAAATAGAAAGAAATAGAAAGAAATAGAAAGAAATAGAAAGAAATAGAAAGAAATAGAAAGAAATAGAAAGAAATAGAAAGAAATAGAAAGAAATAGAAAGAAATAGAAAGAAATAGAAAGAAATAGAAAGAAATAGAAAGAAATAGAAAGAAATAGAAAGAAATAGAAAGAAATAGAAAGAAATAGAAAGAAATAGAAAGAAATAGAAAGAAATAGAAAAGAAATAGAAAGAAATAGAAAGAAATAGAAAGAAATAGAAAGAAATAGAAAGAAATAGAAAGAAATAGAAAGAAATAGAAAGAAATAGAAAGAAATAGAAAGAAATAGAAAGAAATAGAAAGAAATAGAAAGAAATAGAAAGAAATAGAAAGAAATAGAAAGAAATAGAAAGAAATAGAAAGAAATAGAAAGAAATAGAAAGAAATAGAAAGAAATAGAAAGAAATAGAAAGAAATAGAAAGAAATAGAAAGAAATAGAAAGAAATAGAAAGAAATAGAAAGAAATAGAAAGAAATAGAAAGAAATAGAAAGAAATAGAAAGAAATAGAAAGAAATAGAAAGAAATAGAAAGAAATAGAAAGAAATAGAAAGAAATAGAAAGAAATAGAAAGAAATAGAAAGAAATAGAAAGAAATAGAAAGAAATAGAAAGAAATAGAAAGAAATAGAGCATATAATCGTATTGGGTAACTACACAGTATCAAATAATAATACACTGTGTCAAAAAAAAAGTTTAGTTTTTGCGATAAAGCAAAAACTAACAAAATGAATGACATAAAAAATTATTTTGGACTTGGATATTAACTTATCTATGCATAGATTACAAAACGAAAAAGTATGTTCTTGCCTTCAACTGAACGAATATATTTCATATCTATTCTAGGTAGTGAGAACACTGGGGCGTCATGCTCAAATTTCGTCTCCGTGCGATATGGCCATCATATCCACTCTTGTTGCACAAAATACTATTATTACGGATATCCTTTAAAGCACCATTTGAAGTCCCAAAAATTCGACTCAACGGTTATCTCTATTTTTGAAGATATTTTATTATTTCGGCACCTATTTTTCGTTTATTTTTGAAAATATAAAAAGTAAAAACTTCGATTACAAACAGGGGCGGCTCGTGACCAAAATTTTGGGGGTTCACAGTGGTAGAATATAGATCCCGGTACAGATATAGGTAAAAAACTGTCAGTGCTTTAGAAAGGTATATTATAAACTTTCCAAAACACTCAAAGTTTTTCATACTTCTGTACTGATACCTATATTTTGGTCACTGTGAACACCCCCACGAGCTGCCACTGATTACAAATGACTTGACTTACTTTGTAGTATAATTAGATAATCAACGATTAGGGACTTGGGGCCACCACACATAATATAAATAAATAATAAAGTACAATAATAATAACTTTTTAATAACTTCATTAATATTTGGCATAACCAAAAATATATACAATGCAACAAATTACAGAGTGGGATGAACATAAATTAAAAACAAATAAAATATACTAATGATATACATCACAAACGAGTTAAGAACATCAGATATGACTGAACATGAAACAAATAAGAAGTACAATAAAGCCTGTTTTTAAGGTAAACTGAAGGTAAAATATTCAGTTATATTTAAGTACTTAAAGGAGCTAAAACAAATTTAAAAAAAATTAAAAAATTAAATTAAAATAAAATAAATACACACAAAATATATATTATCAACTTAGGATAAACTTAGGATAAACACCTACTCAGTTTCTATGGTAATAGCTCTAAAATATCTATTTTCTTACAACTAAAAATATCCAAACTGTCTTGAAGGCGACGATAATTATTGATCATTTGAAAAATTGGAGAACCGTTCAAAATATTTGTATTTGCAGCTGGCAAGTAAAAGCTTAAGTATATTCTAAGGCCAGGGCGGGGTACTTTAATGTTGATATAATCCTGAAATTCAATGCAGTTTAGCCCTTCATGTAAAATATCCCATAGGAATGAAACTAGCTGCATTTTACGGCGTATGTGCAGATATTAAACCAAAGCGCGACAACAGTTGATCATGAGGAAATCCTCTAGCAGGATAGATATTGTCTAGAATCTAGAAGATATAATGCGGACTTCATAAATTTTCTTTGCACATTTTCAATAGCGCTACTATAAATGTTAAGTGATGGATTCCATACAACTGACGCATACTCAAGTCTAGATCTAACAAAACTAATATATAATAACTTCATTGTATGTATATTTTTAAATTGTTTGGAATTTCGAATTACAAAACCAAGACTCCGCGAAGCACACATAACTGTCTGCTCAATATGCCTTGCAAAAGTTAATTCCCTGTCAAAATGGACTCCCAGATCCTTTATAAACTCCGGCCTACTTAACACAGTGCCATTGATCTGACAATCAAAGGTGAAATATGATTTTTTCCTAGTATATGTTATAACACTATATTTACCAGGATTCAAATGCAAATAATTTTTTGTACACCATAGCAATTATTTAGCTAAACAACTTTGTAAAGCTGTGCAATCAACAAAGTTCCGTATTTCAGCAAAAATTTTTAAATCATCAGCATACATTAAGTATTTTACTTCTGTGCTTTTGCCAATAATGTCATCAATAAAAACTATGAAAAGAAGGGACCCAAGGACCGAACCCTGCGGTACACCTGAAATGGTTTGATCTAAATCATTGGTGTTGCACGTACTGACGTCTATTTTCTAAGTAACAATCGATAAGTCAAAGAAGAAGATCAGATAGCCCCTTAGACTTTAATTTTTGTAATAGGATTTGATGATCAATTCTATCGAATTCCTTAGAAAAGTCGGTATAAATAACATCGACCTGACTTCTTCTATCTAAAGTCATCTGATTCAACAATCATTAAAAAAATTCAATTCATTTTTTAAATCGACTTCGCTTCTTCTTTCTATAACTTATTTCAACCGATAATCCTTTAAAAAATAATACGATCGAAATCAGAATATTTAAAATTTTGTCATATGACAGTTAGCAGGTTATATTTTTAAAACACCCTATTTTTGCCATCTATTAATTCATGACGTCACTTTAATTATTTTTTAAAAAATATTTTGAACCAATGTGGTGGCTAAAAAATAGCTTATCTTAAAATATTCGCTATTCCTGACATCTTGACCATCAACGTCTGACATTTGACATCTACATATCAGTTAAATGAAATTGTTTTTACCTTTATTGATAAAGTCACCTTCAAAATTATCTCCAAGAAATAAATTATTATGCAAAACACAACACGCTCTGATCATATAAATTGCCTGGTTTATCTCGCAATTTTAATTAGCATAACTGCCTAAACTCTTTTAGATCTCTAAAAGAATGTTAATCTACCTACATTACATACTTAAATACCTATTCCTTGCTAACAGTTTGATATAATTTTATTGTTTCTGTATAAGATTTTCTTAAAAGGTAATAGAAGGTTTGGAAATACTCTTTCAAAAATTGTCAATTAGGCATTCCAACGACCTGTCAAACAATATGTGCGTGGGAAATTTTTGTATATCTAAGGGGGTAGCGACCATAGATATATAACCAAGACAGATAGGATTATTTACAAAATTTTTGAAGAATGAACGGTGGTGTCCGCGGTAGAAACTCAATAATCGGATTGAACATTGATGCCAAGTTTACGTGCTTTTAACTATAGATATATATAACCAATACAAATTACACAATTTCTGAAGTCAACGATGATCCTCGACAGAAATGCAATATTTGGATAAAATTAAAATATTGATGCCAAGTTTGCGATGTTTTTAACTGTAGTAATGTTATTACGTTTGCTTGAATTACTGTTAGGTCTTTAAATTGTCCAAAAAAAAATAATGTCTGACAACAGCGGAAGTAGAGTAGACCGCAGTTGTGGAGGGTCGTATATTGTTTCATTCTTAAAAATTCTTTCGATACAGTACTAGTCCAGGAGCCAGTGAATTTTTTCGTACTTGTTTTCCCGGTCCGTGTATATTTAAATAATCTATTCCCGGTAAACTGTATATTTAAAATGGAATGCCAATCTATTAACAAAAGTAAGCCAGATTGAATTCACGCATTACGTCACATCGATACAAGTGAGATTGTTTACAAAGTGCCTTTGCAGGCCTATTATGCCCATTTCATGTATTTGTTTTTAAATCATGTTAAATTACTATTTTTGATACTCAACAAGGAGAAAATCTAATTAACTATTCCGTTGTGTATATATATATATATATATATATATATATATATATATATATATATATATATATATATATATATATATATATATATATATATATATATATATATATATATATAAGATAAATTAACTGAAGTTT
The DNA here is from genome assembly GCA_927349885.1 of Psylliodes chrysocephalus. Taxonomy (NCBI): domain Eukaryota; kingdom Metazoa; phylum Arthropoda; class Insecta; order Coleoptera; family Chrysomelidae; genus Psylliodes; species Psylliodes chrysocephalus. The sequence continues at coordinate 24,915,363 of OV651822.1, read as the reverse complement.
TATTAGTAAAGTATTAATACTAAAATTTTTATGTAATTTACAGAAAATAGCTAGGTATGTATTTGTTTTTAAATAATTTGATAATTTATGAAAAAAGGAGTAAAAGTGGAATGACCAGTGGCCAGTAGGTCAGTCAATACAAAGTATCATATATTTCTATTATAACATAACTAAAATACCTACATCTTTTAATCATAAGGACATAAGTTAAAAACCATTTTAAAATATGCATTAGAATGAAGTAATAATAACTTAAAGAGACGAGGTCTTAAAGTAATAGCTCTTACAGCATGTTTTTTAAACGTTTCCTCATTGCTGCTAGAATGAAATCACTTACTATGAAATGTGCTCTAAAAACGGCATTTATAGCAGTCAGTGTTCAGTCTTAGGATCTCTTCCTAAAGCCCTCATCCAAGCTGCATACATATTAAAAAATAATTTAAAAAAAAACATATTATATACCTATATAGTTTTCGTTTCTGGGTGCCCTAAAAGAGGACACTTAGCCGACAATTTGGCTCAGATAGCTAAAACCCAAAAGTCACACCCCGAACCAGGACGTATTGCTATCCTTTTAAGTAAAAAATAACTACAAATAACTTACCTCAAAAATGAAGGCGTCTAACTTTACACCAAAAAAACCATACACTTTTCCCATTGTTGCAAGCACCCGATGACGATTAGGTAGATATCAACTAGAAGCATGTACTTAATGGTTATAAAGCTTATTTTAACACAAAAAGAATAAAGCACTAGTCAAAAAGCAGCAATCAAATATAAATAGACCACAATATTAAAATTCAAATTAAAAACTATATAAAAGACAAATACTCTAAAAGCGCAAAAGATCAGAACCAAATAAAATGAATAACCATAATAACCTAAAAATCACACTAAAATTGCAAAAACTATTACTGTAAAATCATGAGATTACATCAATAATGCATATGCGTCGGAGTATCGCAAATGTCAAAAGTACAGTGTTTCCATGAAAATTTAGCTATGTTTTTAGCAGTATTATAGGACCATTTCTACCACGCGCATCCAACGATATTGGCGGTCCACAGTTCACTGTATTTTCCTCACACCTCTAGTATAAATGATTTGACATAACGAAACTAACAATAATTATAATTAATGTGATTCGTGAATTCTAAATAAAACAATTATTATATAAAAGTGTAAAAGGAAATGTAATTTATTTCCCTATTTTCTTCTGTAATATCTTCAATTATTATGTTTAATTTCTATAAATAAACCAACTGGTTAGGTGAAACATTGTGATATAAGATTTTATTTATGTGTCCTATGCGTACACTTTAATATACAAAACACCTGGAACATTCTTTAAATAATTGTGGTCGTAATAATAATTGTGTACATAACTCGTTTGAAAGTGTATTTTATGCACTTGCCAAATATATTATCCATACAGATTAATCAGACTATTTTTTTACTTAACTTCAGTACATCTCTTACTACTAAAACTATTTTTATCAATGGAAAAAAAGGGCCGTGTTCTCGTATGTTTTGACGCATTTTCGGCCTCAGCCCATCGGATCCCCCCTCTAAATATATATGAATTTTGCTTAGAATTGCTAATCCTACAATTCTCTATTCGTGCTTGCTGACTGGGAAAATAAATACCGAAAATCGTCACTGTCTCCTGGACTATACAATAGATGATGATGAGAACTTCACAACAAATACACTTTTATGAATGGCTAGTTGGGGATGTGGTAGCGACATAGTCTTGCAACTTGGACGCTATTTTTATTCGAAGTAGTAGTCGCCAAGCCTGCCAATTTATGAAGAAATGTATAGGTAGGTTTTTTAAATATTATTTTTATTGTGTTTGACATAAAATATTTAAATGTAATCCATTATTCATGATTTTACGTAAAGTAGATAGAATACACCGTATGTCGCCACCCTTAGATATACCAAACCTTCCCACTGGCAATTCATTTGTTTGGAATGCCTAATTGCTTATTATTTGTTATGGAACTTTGTTATACAATTCTGAAAAGTAGGTAACTGTGTAAAACTATGAGTTCACTAATACATTTTGATTATTTATTCCTTTAGATTTAATTTTTTGTTGTGTTCGGTTATTACTAAATTCTTTCTTCGCCATTTAAGTGAAAATTTAGGACAAAATTAGTACTGCACCAAACGCCATCTTTAAAAGTTATAATTGCAATTTTCCTGGACTATAACTGTCTCGTACGAAGAAGAAAATCAAAGAAGGAATGAAAGTAATTCAGCTAAATTAGCAGAAATCGTTCCTGTCAGGTAGAATTATATCCGTAAGCGTCCGGTGGTATTCTTTTCACAAAAAAGAAAGGTCACATATTATATCGCCTCGCTGTTTACAAACAATGAATTTTGCTAATGATACCTACATTTACCGGATGCAGAAAACTTTTTTGTTTCCAAATTTTAAAATTTAAATATTTTATCTGCTATTGAGTGCATTGTTTTTTTTTGTAATCAGTTATCAAGTGATCTTTAAATCAGGATGTTAATTGTTATGATGAAGTTAAACAAAAACAATGTAGTTACAAAATTGTCACAAAAATATAAAAAAAGGTTGTATAACATCCATTTCAAATTGTATATGATAGGTACAGCGCCTATCTGTAACATGTTTCACGTTAATCCTAAAGAGCGCTAATTTGAAGTTAGGGAATCTCATCCTGCAAATTACAGAGGATATACTATTGCTAAAGAGCTACAAAAAAAGAGAAATATTGTCTTAGAAGCCAAGAAACCTACTACCTAATAAAAAGAGATTGATCCAAACTCAGTCAGATCTGGGGTCTCTTTTTCGCAAATAGCTCAAAATGTGCCAGTAGAACCCTCATCTACTCCATCATCGACAGAGTCAATGGAAGACTCGACATATTAGAAGTTCAAGAGTACTGCAGCTATACCCAAAAAGTAAATTTTATGACTTTTGAAGATCTAAGAAATGGCTACATGGAATGTCAATGGCTTTCTTAACAAAAAAATATGACTTCCTTAACACCCAACATATAGACATATATGTCTCATCTCTGAGACACACATAACAAGTCAGTCTTCTATTAAGATAAGAGGTTATAAAATATACCATACTATTCATCTAGACGATCAAGCCAAAGGTAGTAGTGCCGTCATAAATAAGAAATCAATTAATTATTTTGAAGAATGTCACTTACAACGGGTAGATATTCAACTTACAGTGGTAGGCATTAAGTCTACAAAACAGAAATTATACAGTGGTACCATCTACTGTCCACCCAGGCACAATCTTAAGGAAGAAGCCTATCTACCCTTCTGCAATATTCTGGAGTGAAGCTTATCATCGGGAGGACCTTAATTCTAAACATCTTGACTGAGGATCCATACTAACACGACCAAAGGTAGTAAATTAAGAAAAACTATCCGTCAAAAAAATTACAATTATCACTCTACTTACCTACTTACTGGCCCACGAATCCCAACAAAATCCCTGACTTTAAATTTATTTATTTCAAGAAAAGGCTCTCCTAACTTTATTGAAGTTGAGGAAAATTTTGATTAAGACCTTGATTATGTTTGAGTTATTAAAAGAGCAACCCCACCTTCTCTTACCAACAAGACTACTGTCTGGGAGAACGTCAGTTGAACTTCAAAACAAGATCAATCTGAATATATGTTTGAAAACAACTGAACAACTTGATGAGGAAGCTGAAAACTTCAGCAAAATTGTTCAACAAGCTGCCATAATACCAAAAAAGGCGGGTGTCCAAATAAAAAAACATCGGCAGTCAAAGGACAGACACAGCGTCTCAGATAGGTACTATGCATTGCAGAATTTTGGAAAAATAATTTTAAAAGTACTCAAGAGGAATTGGGTAATGCTTTTATGACCATGCTATAAGCGAGTGTTTAGTCTAAATTAAGTAAAATTTTATGCAGATTTAAAAATTTTGACAAAACTTGATTTATTTTTGAAAAAAAAAAAGTTACAAACTTGAAAATAAATTTTAATTATTTCTAAAGGGCAACTTTTGTTAAAAAAAATATCAAATATGTAGGATTGATAGTTCCTTAAATGTTGTTACTTAAAAGATTGAAACCTATACTAAAAAAAAAAGACCTAATACCCTCCTACCAGTTTGGCTTCAAAGAAAAACATTCGACCATCGACCAAGTTGATCATTGATCACAGATATCATCGAGAAGTGCATAAAAGAAGATACAGTTTGCTCCACCGTCTTTTTAGATGTGGCTCAGGCTTTCGAAAAAGTAGCCTTTTTCAAAAACTGAACATGTTCCTATCACGTCAATACTCTAAACAATTAAAATCCAATTTATCAGAAAGGTATTTCAGATTTAAATAGAAAGAAGCCTATTCTGACTTAAGAAAAAGGCAGGAGTACCTCAAGGTAGTGTACTAGGTCCAGTACTCTACTTGTATATTCCTAATCTTGAGCCCTATTAGAATAAACGTCACTCAAATTTCTGTTGCCAATACAGCAAAATATGTGGGCATAAAATTTTGATGTTAGACTTCGCTAGAAAGTCCATATTAAAAAAAAACGCGAAGAGATCATCATCATCATCATTATACTTACCGATCATAGTCTTCTCGAGCATAGCTTAACAATTTCTTTGATACATACCTGTAAAAAGAAAACATCAATCAAGTATTAATTTTTACTTTTAAAAATATAAAATAAGTACTAACTGAATCCGGTAGGCAGACGTTGTCCTGCCACAGACATGGATCCTTAGAAAATATAAAGTAGTATCTGGATCTCGACAACAGCGCCGCCTACTGGGTCTAACTATAGCTAAGAACTTGTCTAGGAACCACCTAGGTGACTCCATAAGTACAAAATAAAAAATTCCTTTGAAAAATCGCAATTTAATTTTCGGTAAAAAGATATTATTGTAAGTTTTATTTTTTGCTTAAGGTTCTTAGTTTTCAGAAAATGTATATTTCACAAATTAGTTTGAAAGTTATGTCTTCATGAAACAAATTACTAGATGAGTATCAAATAATTAATTATATTATACCTCCTTTCTGAATAGTAATAAAAGTAATTCCTCTTGCAGAAAGAATCGTCTAAAATAGAATTAGAAATATGTGACCAAGCAGATAGGTATATTTCGTTAATTTATTTACAATTTTCAATTTACTGAGCAACAATTTCTCAAAATTAATAAAAATTATAAGAAGTATTGAATTATTCAGAAAGCAAGGAAAATATGAGAAATTAACTTCACAAGCTTGGGTTTCGTTGTAATTATACAGTAAGTTGAAAAATGTTGATAGAAAAACATAAAATTAGACATAAGAGACTACAGTATCTCAGTCTTACTAAGAAAACTAGAAAAGAAAATCAGTTTATCGTATTTAGCGATGAAATTTTTTTACTGACAAGTAAAAAAATTGAAGCAATACAAATAATAATAAACTAAGAAAACCGCTATCAAAATGACAACCTTTGATTATTGTTGGTGATTATCATGATGACAAGCGACAAGAACTTCAATAATTAAAAAAAATTACTACAAGAAAAACTTTTGTTTGACTTGCCTCAAAATAGTGTAATATTGTTGAATAATGCACCGTATAGCAAGAACAGCTCAGGGCAAGAGATATTCCAAGATATTCCATTCACTGATTCCTTGCTTTATAATGTTATAAAATTGCATAAACTTCCTTTTAGAAAAAATGCAATAGATGAAATAATGCAAAATGAAGGACATAAAGCAGTGAGACTCCCGTCATATCATCCAGATTTAAACTTAATCGAAATGGTTTGGGTAGAAATGCAGATTTTTACATTTTAAATCAATAAAAAACCAATCCAACGAATTGTTTTGCAGAAAAATGGATATATATTGACTGAAACAGTATAAATACCGGTATTTTAATATATTTTTAATCTATACCATCTTCAAAACAAGTATAATATCTTTTTAAAGCTAATTGGCTCCAATGGCAGCCTTCAAGCCAGTCAAACCGGTCTGCTGACTTTTTAAACCAGTTTGAGTATTTACACCTTGCAAAACCAGTTTAGTGTCTTTTTAAAACAAGTTTGACTACTTACAGTCATGTCAAATCCTGTTTATTATCTTTTGAAACCAGTTAAACTACAATTTTCAAGTAAAACTAGCGGTGTCTGTAATCTGAAAATATCTATTCCAGACAGACGTACCACGTACCACTCATTAAGCGACTACATCTCTAGTATTTTTTCTGATGTTATATTCTGTAGACGATTTTCTAATTCTTTCCTTTTTGTTGAATCATTTTTTTACTTAATTCTTTTATTCTCTATTTCGTCTTCCACGTGTCTTTTTCTAACAATTCTTCAAATTATTATCTCCATCTTTTTCACGTTAGCATCCTTCTTTGTTTGTAATTTTATTTTTTCTACATCATTTTCTAATTATTCTCTCTTTATATTACTTTCATTTGGATAATGCCTGTTAGTTCATTTATCTACTATCAATATGTAATGTCAGACATAACAGTTGTCACTTGAATTTCGTAATCCGGTACTTTACCGCACTAGTGCGGTAAAGTAGGTAAAGTATCGGAATTCCCAATATGTTGCTTTTTACATTATATAACATCAGGTAACCTATTTTTGGAAAATATACCTTCATCATTAAATAAGCTTCATCGTTGGCTTCTTTTAAAAATGTATATATTTCGTTTTTGGAAAATATTCTTGATTTTTTTGGATTTTACCCTTCACTTTTCCGTTTTAAGAAAGCCAACAGCTGGGTATATTTGCTAATATCCAAGTCTCTTCGTCGAAATAGTGGTCCTTAACATGGAATAGTGAGTCCACAAGGTAGATGGTTTTTCAACTGCGGCTCTTTCGAAAAAATTTGACAATAAAATCTTTTCCGAAACACCATCGACATTTTTTAATTTGCTCCATTCTTCAAATCGCTGGAACTCTTTTTCATATCTCTTCCTAGATTTTGCAGAAATTAAAGTTTTAATGGCTTCGTAAGCTGCCAATTCAATGTAAGACATATTTTCTTCACAAATATTCATGATAATTATTATTTTGAGTTATTATTTAAAGTTATTATTTAAAGTTATTACTTAGCCAACAAACAATACCTAGCAACTACCTAGCAACTACACAAGGCTACTATGTTTTGTCTCGCAAAAATTATCAATGTCAATTATGACTACGCTAAAGGTGAATTCAAATATCTAACAGACGGGTAACTTCATCTTTGTCATATCAATGTACAGAAAATCTGGTAGTTATTTTTTTTTTTTGATAATAGATAAAATTTTGTACAATATTCGTATCGTAAATTCATATTACGATACTCGATGGATTATCAATATTTCCATCGCGTATCGTAATATGAAACTTTACGATATTTATATCGTAAATAACTATTACATATCCTCCTCCAATAGTTTCGTTTTCAATTATTGCCACCATCACGAGGTTGAGATTCTTTATTCCATCAGTTAAATCTTGACTTTCCTTTTTTGCGGCAAATATCCTAGCGCTTAATAATACACGGAAAAAAAATTGTAGAACAAATTTCTACAATTATAGATTTTTTCTCTACAATAAATAGTACATATAGGGACAGGGACAATTTGTAGTAAAAATTTCCAAATATTTGTGGAGAATGTATTGTAGAGTTATTATCTACAATATTTAGTAAAAATATCCAAATGCATCATAAGAATTGTTCTACAAATTGTTATAATTTTTGCTATTCATTGTATGAATTTATATTAAAAATGTATTGCGTTTTATGAAAATAAATACGAAATTTTTACACAATAAATAGTAAAAATTCATACAAATTGTAGTAATTTTTAATAAAACTTGTAGTAGTATTCCATAATTATTATAATTATAACCTAGAAAAAAATGTTCCTTAATAACATATTCAATTTATTGTTTTAATAAAAAAGATACAAAGTTTTAATTACATTATGTAACAAATAACAGTAATAATAGCACCCTCAGTCTCAGTTGGCTTTTCTGCACCTGAAAAATATGAAATAAAAATTAATAACAATTGAACTGTTCATACCCTTAAAACGGGGATATTTATCACCTTTACACTGATTTGGATATTAAATGACGTCAGATAACTAACAAAAATGAGAAAGTAGGTATGTCACAATTAAGACAAAAAAAACATCATTGAACTTGGCACAAAATACGATCGTTGGACACAACATTCGATCGTTGGCCACAACATTCGATCGTTGGCCACAACTATTTTTTTTAAAATAATCTACTAAGGTTATTTAAATTAGTTATCTAAAGGTAAATTATTCAGAAACAATAATAAATGTACTTACTACCAATAGAATTTATTATTAAAATTTTCTCAAACGCATCGGTGCTTGTAATATAATAATGTGTTATAGGTACTCGTATATGTGCCATGCTTTGTTATGTGAACATGGCGAACGGCTACTGCTGTCTGGCCATTTATGATCGACGTCAGAAAACGTTGGCCAATAGCAGAATTCTGTTTTGTTCACATAACTTAGAATTTCTACAATATTATAGAATATTTTTGAACAAAATTGAATTTTTTTCATAAGATGGGATGTAAATTATTACTATTTTTTGTAGAGAAAATTACAATTTTTTGTAGAGATAATTAATAATATTTGTACAATTTTTTTCAGAAGTTAGTAGTAGTAATTACGATAATTGTAATAAATTTCTACTTCTACAAACAATAGTAAAATATACTAAACATTGTGGACTTCTTTCCTATTGTTGTAGCTTATTCAACAATTCAATTGCTACAATAATGAATAGTTTTTAACTATAAATTGTAGTAAAATTTTCTACAAATTGTTAAGTATTTTTCTACAAGTCTACTACTACAACATTGTAGTAAAATTTTCTAGTCACATTTTTTTCCGTGTATGTTTTATATTTTATATAAATTCTATATAGTGAGAACACTGCAAAAAAATGAAATCTATCAATAATAGTTCATATTTTGGTCACCTGACAACTATTATTTTTAAAATGTTAAATAAGAGACAATTCTGTCAAACTGTCAGTATATTTTTTAGTAATTGAGAATAAATATACATTAAAATGAATTATTTTTGTGTAGAATCGATAAATAATAGCATTTTTATTTGGTCCAAATTAAAAAAAAAATTAAATTTTAATTAAACTATATGAAACTAGTTTAATTACGAGTATTAAAACTAAAATCCTAAAAGTGGCCATGGAGCTGTGCACAGAGCATCTGCCTTCCACGCGAATAGCCCAGGTTCGAATCTGGGCGAATTAATAATTTTTATTTATTTTATTTATTTATTTTATTAATTAATAGAATTAATAAATTATTTTAAAATTAGTAAAATTGTCCTAATAACCTAAAATAATTTTTTAAATTTGTAGATTTTCGTTAGTGGGTCGTAGAAAAAATATACTGGACAAATCGAGTGAATGTCCATATCCACTCTTATAAACTACTATTCTACAACCACAGAGGTATTATCTTACCTAAGCACAGATTACAAAACGAAAAAGTATGCTGTTGCGTTCAACTAACCGAATATATTTCATATCCATTCTAGGTAGTAAGAACACTGCAAAAAAATGAAATCCACCATTCACAGTTTATATTTTGGACAACCAACTACTATTATTTTTATTAATAAATATAAATTAAAATGAGTTATTTTTGGAAAAGCCCGGGAATCTGGGCGAGGAACTAATTAAATTAAATCTCTTTGTTTTTTTTTTATTTCATAAATTACTAAGAGTCATGAATTATTTTAAAATTAGTTATTTTGTCCTAATAATCTAAAATAATTTTTTAAATTTGTAGATTTTTGTTAGTGTGTCGTAGAAAAAATATACTGTATAACTCGAGTAAATTCTCCATAACCTCTCTTGTTGCCCAAAATACTATTGTTTTATCTTTTATTTGATAAAAATAAATATAGATTTTAAGAATATGTTTTCTGTAATCATTGTGAAATATATTAACATAAATCAAGAAAAAATATTGCATATTTAGGGAAGAAGATTTAATTTATTTTATTTGCTTCGCTTCGGTTGATAAATTGTTCTCTAGCTTCTAAAAATTATTTTTGACAAGTTAAATATTAAAGATTCAAATAAACAACTAACACCAGACGTGGATTATTTTAAATTTTATTAATTTTTAAATTTATTTTTAATTTATTTTTTTTTATTTTTGAATTTATTTTTGAATTTTTTTTAATTTATTTTTTAATTTTTTTTTTAATTTATTTTTTAATTTATTTTTTAATTTATTTTTTAATTTATTTAAGTTTTCAGTAGAAGTATCCGATATCCGAAATATTGTTACGTAAGGAGTCGTAGAAAAAATTTTTTACTTCCGATATATGTACATATATCTGCATTTAAAGAAATGGTTTGCCATGATCATCAATTTATTATTTTTATTTTATTAAATATATTACAAAATGCAAAATCTTGAAAACGCTGGTTTACTGGTTTTTAGGCTGATTATCGCAAAATATTTTTGGTAATTTACTCTCTCTTGCTATGCAAATAGGAATAGGTAAATTAAACTAATTATTTTTAGATATTATTTCACTTTAGTAATTTCAAATTTAGTGATGGTTAGTTACTCCTACACCCTAAGTACCCACCTGTATATAATTTATTAATTCATCAATTACCAGTAATTTATTGTACATTTAATAGTGGGATTTTAATATTGCAGTTTGTTTCTTAACCCGCAACTAATGTCATTAATCCTACATACACTGATGAATAATTACCATTTTGCAGATTTTCTTACATAAACTATAATATATTACATTATTTCAATTAAGACAAAAACACACATCATTTTCTTAAATTTTGGACAGAATTAAAAAAATGAAGAATAGCTTACTTATTTGTGTAACTTTTGGTACCATTTGAGAACGCGAGACCGAGGCAAGATAGGTGACAGCACTTTCAACACGGCATTATTTGCTGCTTGCTACCTGTCGTCTGTCGTCTGACTCAATCTCGTCTTCTCAAAAGACGTAAAACACGTAAAACGCTTAAAACACATAAAAGCTAAAAGACGTTAAACAAATGTAAATAATGTATTTGACGTCTAAGAACGACAACCTTATAAATAAATTTAATGTGGGTTCACAGTTGACAAGCAGGACTATCTAGTGAAATCAGTATCCGTGCCCGAGTGCATAAAATAAGTTCTATACAGGGTGTAACAAAAAATAGGTCATACATAGAACCACATATTCTAAGCTCAAAAGTAATTTTTCAAAAAAGTGCCAAGAGGTTAAACAATTTAAAAAATGATGTATTAAACCAATGATGTCACAATACTAATTTAATTCTAACGCATAGAAAAGTTTGAAGGGTCTTACGATAAGGGAGCCATGTATCCATTTTCATTACAAAATGTTAAATAGTTCATGAAATATTGGAAAAAATCGATTTTCTTTTTTTACTTTCTAGGGGCTGTAACTTTTTTGGTGTGCACATTTGGTAAGTTATGTTGAATCGAGTAATTTTTGGGCCTAAAATATGAGGTTCCATTTATGACCTACGTTTTTGTTACGACCTGTAAAAGAAATACATTTTAAAAACATGATCTTTAAATCGTTCTATAGTTAAACCCAAAATTCTGAAAAAACCTCAAGTCGATCACAGCGCACATACATATATTTCAAGTGATTCACAAAAAAAGTTTCTAAAGTAAGTCTTGGAAAAATTCATGTTTGTCGTAGCATACAATAGTTCTTCTTTTTATGGGTTAGTTTGGTTTAATTCGGAGCCGTTCGTCGTTATCACGGACATGACTCGTATCTCTGTTTTTGTTGATCATGACCTACTTTATTAACAATTTTTACATGTACAGACATTGAGACGATATATTTTTTGCATTTTGGGAAACGTGGAGAAATATGTTAGAAACTGGGGCTAGGAAATTTTCTCTTTGACCCCATAGATAGGAGCCGCTGTACAGAACATTTCATATATTTCAAAATCTGTATGCAGTTCATCTAAGATTGTATACGCAAACTCACTTTTCTTAAATTTAGGTCACAACAATCGATATATACAAATATCAATTATTTATCAATTCAAATAAATAATACAAAAAGGTGTGTCTGTTTATTGATATTTATTACATAAGTACATCTACTGGTACATTGAGTAAAGATCCATCATATGGAGATGCTTTGATTGCCGCGGCATTTAAATAAATTTAAATGTGTCGCAAAAGTGCAAGAAGTAATTGCGCAAGTGTGCAACGTGCAACTCGTGAGAAATCGTTTGAAAGGAAGAATAAAAGTAAGGTTAGTGACATCGATGGAGTAATTGTGCAACAAGGTGTAAGTGTAAGGAGGTTGGCGTATAACGATATTCATGCCGTTCAAAATAAGTTTAGAAATACGATGCGCCACATAAATAATGCATATTCTTAAAAACAACATCAAATATTAATGTGTAAAGTATAATTTTTACAAAAAAATGTTGATTATTATTTAAAAATTTTATTTTGTGTTTTATTTTACAAAAAAATTAAAAACAACTCTTTAATAGTATGTATTTTCGCCGTTTGCTCGAGGGACGTTCTGACGTCAACTACGCATGCTTATAATTAAATAGCTGACAGCTATAATGAAGGACTACTGAATTCGTATTGCGTTTAAGTGCTGCTGGTTAAAAAATAATGTTAATTTTTACTTCTTGCAAATAATTTTACACCATATTTGCAAAAGTAAAATATTCCCTTCAATGAATGGGACAAATTGCACTACATATAGGGTTCTAAAATGTTAATAATATGTCTGTTAGTTGTTAAACAGCCATCCTGAGCCAACACTAATCTATGCGACCCTCCAAACTTTCCCTCCTCATTACCATAACTGATCCCTGTCCGAACTGGATGGTCCCACAAGTACACTCAGAGTAACGTTAACCAAAACGTACGTATAAGGCGATCATAGCAGGAAATGGTTTGACCGTTTCAATTAGCTTGGAAGATAAACCATCAGATTTTGATGAGCAGGCACTTGTGACAGCCGTGAAAGAGGACGAAAGCTTGACAACTCGAATGCTAGCCGTAGAACCTTAATATGGACCATTCAACCATCGGTTGTTGTATCAAAAAGCTCGGAAAGTTAAAATTATGAAAAGTCACTGGATGCGTCCCCCAAAAACTCTCCGACAATAATGAAGGCCGAACATAGTGATGCGCACAAGACGAGACGAGATTTTGTAAATCTCGTAAAATCTCGAACTCCAAATCTCGATCTCGACTTTTAGAGAATCTCAACTGGGCAATCTTGATCTCGAATCTTGCAGAGATCATTAAAAGATAATATTATTCTTAGAAAATTAAAAAAAAAACTATTCTTTCAAATAGATTCGTTATAAAAATAAATATTCATGAAATTTTATCGAATCACAAAAAAATATTAAATTTTTTTTAAATAATTTATATTAAAAATATTATAATAACTTTGAGGTAAACCAAGAATTGAGGCATATAAGAGACCTTGCCGAATCAGCTTTTAACTGGCTTCGATATATTTTTACGATGAGGTCAGCTTTTGAAAACAGTCTCTCGGCAGGGACTGATGTGACCGGAGTACCCAAAAAATCGCGAGCCATTTTTGATAGCGAGGGTAATCATTTTAATTGTAAATCCACCACATTAAAATGTTCGCATCCTTGTCGGCCCTTCAAGAATTATAGTAGCGATCAAGTTCCTGCCTCGAATTATCAGTGACTTTGGATCAGTGATTTGATAATGACGGTGACGAAGCTGAAGAATTTGCTGAATATATATAATATTGCCGCTTGTAAATAACTTTAAATTCTTCAATACTTTTTCCTTCAGCTCCCTGTCCCAAGTTGTAGCATTGAAGCTATCCAGTTTATGCCTGGGGTATAAAATTAAGCAAACACAATATATCCAATTGGATTTGTAATAATATTTGAGTATCTTATCTCTTGCAGCACGTTATGCCTCAAATAATGCATTATTATTTGCAATGTGGCTCAATGTGCACAACTTTTTTTCAATTTTGTTCAAAACGCGTAAAAGGTGCGAAATAGGTCAGTGCCTGCTTTCGCGCAGGCTGGTGAATCATCTGAGCCAAACGGAAATCAAATAAACTTGTTATGCAGAACTTGATCTCGGATCTCGTCTCGATCTCGAGACGAGACTGAGACGAGATCAAAATTGTTCTCGTCTCGTGCGCAACACTAGCCGAACATGTCCGATTTTCACTGATTTGCTGCAACAAAATGAGCAAGCTTCGTTTCTGAAGAATTTTGTCACTGGTGGTGAATCATGGTTTCTCTTTAAAAATATCAAAAGAAAAAAGGTCTGCGTTTTACCAGAAACGGCAATGTGGTGTGTTTGGTGAGATAGCAGTGGATTCATACATTGGAAAATATCTCAGACGGGATTTGTTATTGGTTGAATGACGATGATGAGGTTCATCAGTGGCGCAAGTCTAAAACGGGAAACTGAAATTTAACATCAGCGATGTCTTCATACTACAATCGTTATGAAAAGATCGCAAACACAAACCATATTGTCTTCCACCACGATAATGTGCATCCACATATGGAGCGTCATGTTGTCGAATGAAACGTCAATTGTTTCCACATTCGCCATATTATCCCACCAAAACGTATACAGATTACCATGTCAATCGATCGAAAAATTGGCAGGCGAACAAAGTTTATGCCGATTTAGATAACTTGGTGACCGATGTCAAAGCATGGATTGCCTACTAGACCGTAACTTCTTTGCCGTGGAATCGAAGTCTTCCAAGCAAATGGGATTATTTAAATAGATGGCGACTGCGCTCCAGAATAGTTATTTAAAAATGTTATTGTTACATAATATGTTTGTTTCTTTTTCATAATAAATATTGTTTAGTAAAGCCTGATAATTTTAATAACTGACCAAAATTATAATTTTATCAATATCTCTCTTTTCTTCAGAAATGCTGTTTTCAAAAACAGTTCTATTACCGTTCAACTTATGGATATTAAACTCCGCCAAGTTCTTTATAAAACAACATCGTTCAAACCATAATCAATATTGTTTTCTAGGCTAACTAGATACCACTATCCCCTCGTAAAGTATTAGTTTCTCTTGTAATTTTTAGAAACTGAGATTGAAAATAAAATTAATAAATGTAAAAAAACAAATCTATTAAAAATCTTAAATTTTTTTGGAGAAAATAATAAAAATAGAAATGATCAAGCAAAAAAACTAGTCAACCAGTTTTATTTTTTATATAAACTATTCAAAATAATCACCAGCAGGTATGTACAATACATTCACAAATACAAACTATTATTTATTGTTTGTTCTCGTCTCTATTTACCGGCGATTCTGAAGAGTTTTGGGTCTAACGTCCTTGCGGATCGCGTACGCTTACGGAACGAGTCTGAACGTGCAACGTGCATGTCCACTCGTGACCCGCACATTTCAAATAGGTGTTAATTAATTTAGCAACGGTGTGGTACCTACGTATTTATTGAACTGTTGCTAGGTTTGATAGAATCTTTTAATATATATTTCGCGAAAACATGTTATTCTATAGGTATTCCAATAATAATTATAATGCGATGTTTTGTTTAATAGGATCAATTTTTTTAATTCTTCAACTTTGTCTTTCATAGACTGATGTCCGCACAATTTAAAATACACTTTTTAGTGTTCCATCTATCCTTAAAATTTGTTGTCGGGTTTCCATCATAAAACAAATATGAAATAAACCATTTTCACTGATTTCTTGTTCTAGAAGCGGCTAAATATCAATATTAGACCATTAAATAAACCATACCAAATTTTTTCATAAACGATAAAATTTTCTTATTTTTCATTTTTAGTTTGTTAGAAAAATAAATAAACAGTAAATTATTTTCAATGACTATTGACGTTTCTAGTTTCTATAAATGCATTGTTGCCAAATCGAGTAAGAAAACATATAAGTCAGGAAATAATTCGGTTAATGAAAGTTGGCTGAAAAATTACATAGTATTTGGCCAGCAGGTGAATTAGGCATTCCAAACTGAATGGCTACCAGTGGGTTTTGACGGGTTATGATATGGCAAAATTATGGCAACCCTGTAGGCCTGGTGATTTGACAAGGTCAATGAAATAGATAGTTACATAGATTGATCATCCATATTTTTCAAAATAAACTTAAGCTTATGCCTTGAAGTAAAAATGTAAGCAATTATTTTTTTTTAAATATCTAAAGGCTAAAAATTGTTTTTAAAACACATTTTTGCTAAACCGATTCAAATTAATAAATATTTGCCAGGCAATATGGCCGCTCGTAAACGACCAGCTTTGAGCAATCTATATAACTATATATGTATCATTGACCCTGTTAATGACAGCATGACAACAGGGTTGCCATATCTAAACTGTCATTACCCACTGGTAGCCATTTGGACAGGTCGTTGGAATGCCTAATTTGGATCCCGAAGTGAAAACATTTGTAGTAATCACAGATATCCGTCTTTTTATTTCATTTCATGATGATTGTGCGTCGGCATGTCGGTACTTATGTAATATTTGTAAAAAATACTTTTTTTTCAATTTGAGGTGTGTCCAGGCCGTTGGAGTCTATGCCGGTCTGCGTAGCCAGGTATGGGTTAAAATTTTTTGGTGGCGGCGAAGTCTACGCAAGAAGTCGTTGCTTCGTCTTATTGTATATTTTCTTATTATTAGATGCCCACGATAAAGACACGTTCGTTAAAAGTTGGAATCGAGGTTCATTGGCCAGGTGCTAGTGACGGTTAGTTAGGTTAGGTTAGATTAGATTTGGTTATGTTATTTCATGATTGTGCGTTAATTACGGCATATCGGTACTTATCTAATATTTGTAAAAAAGACTTGTTTTTTTTTCAATTTGAGCTGTGTATAGGCTGTTGGAGTCTATGCGGGTCGGCGTAGCCAGGTGTGACCTGGTCGTAAATTAAGAAAATAAACTGTTTATGAAAAAATTTGGAATGGTTTATTGCTTTATGGATAGTCTAGTATTATTATTTAGCAGTTTCTATAACAAGAAATTAATCGAAATGATGATCAAATGATGATCAAAATTTTTTCAACATCGAAATTAAAGGACACATTTTAAAGTTTTAAGGTAAGAAAAAAATATTTTAAAGCGTTTGCTGGGCAAAAAAAGTATTTTGAAATGCGTCTAAAAAAAATAGCCCGTTCGACTGTTGGCGGATTTTTCCCAACATTATATAATTAAATTACCTATTTGTAACAAAAATTATAAATATTTCGAATACTTATATCCGGATTAGTATTTTTTTTTATTTTATGAAGAATCTAATTTTTATTTTTTTTTTTTAGTTACTTTCTTGAGCACGTAAGTTTCACATAACCCTTCAGTGATGGGGTCCAATGGTTTACAGTTTAAGAAACGGTTTGCATTAATACATAAAATTTTAAAACTTACCAATAATAGCATATTTTGTCTTCAAACGTTTAGTTTAAGCCAGAAGAAGTAACTAATTACTTCGATCAACATATTTGATGACTAAATAATTTGAAGGTAAAGGCATTTCTTTCACTGGATATTTCTTTTAGATTATTTTGAAGACAAAGGTGTAACCAAATTACTATTTGATTACTAGTTATTTGAAGGCAGTCCATCCAGTATACTTCCAAGGAAATAACACAGTTTCCCCTGTACTTTATCTGGGGACGGTTTACGGCGGCTAGACGAGTTTTAGTTCACTTTACAACCACCAGGTGCTCATAACCTAAAAATTTTCATTGTTGTTGTTTTAGATTTCACGCCCAAGCATATAGCCAGGTATAGTAGGTAAAAACTGCTCGAAGGGAGCGAATCCCTAATGTCGGAGCCCGCAAGGGCGGCCACAGACGCCACAGCCTCCAATAATCCAAAGTCGGAAACATTATATTCAAGAAGACACAAGGAGAAACTTGAAAAATTGGACAGAACCCCAGCTGTTAAAATCAACAAAAATGAGAAGGACAGGAGTCCCAAGAGTCCTATAACCCTTAAAATCAAAAGGACAATCCACCACCCATATAGGCACGTGAGTACGCCCAAACCCAAGACCTCAAACCACCCCGAGTCGAAAAATGCGAGGCCAGAAGGCTCACGTAAACATTCCTCTGAAAGGAAAAAAGAAAGTATGGAGAAAACTAGATATAGCTCCAGCAGTCTTCCAGACGAAGATATCGAAATAAAAAAAGCCATTGAGGAGGTTTTGCAACATTCCCCAGGATATGGTCACCAAAAAACACCCCAATACGAAAAAAACGTATTAACTTTCACAACTATGGATAAAAATCCCTTTTTCATCCCACCCTCTGAGGTGACGAATACTAACACAGAAGACATCCCCATGGAAGCAGAAGACAATCCCAGCAGCGCAGAGAACACGCTAGTGTATCAAAGTGCGGAAAACTCCCCCCTAGACATAAGTGGTACAACCAACCCCGACAGTGCGAACAACGTGAGCGAGAGTGCGAGTAACCTCAAAAACAGTGAAACTAAAATCAGTTCAAAACGCGAAAGTGAGGTTAACCTTAAAAATAAAAGTGATACCGGCATAAAAAATTTCGAGTCCGCGTATAAAACCCTACCGATGCCAAGTTCGGTCACGGCAAGAGTTTTAAACTTCGGGTCGAACTCACAAACTCCGACCTCCAGTGAAGAGGAGAGTCAAACACAAACAAAAATACCACCCCTGCGTCAAAGCATATTTACGTTACCCTCTCCTATTAAGAAGGCTACACCACCGCAGACACTACTCGTAAAGAGGAAAAATCAATCACCTCCAGAAACCGTTGAAGTAGGTAATGACGGGGAAGACGAATCAGACAACACTGAATTTCAGAAGCCCCGTAAATACAAAAAATTTAAAACAAATTTTGTAAAATTATTGGAACGCAAAGCAGCTGCGTCAATACCACTGTCCAACAAATATGACTCGCTTAGTGAAAGTGAAGCAGAACCTGAGCTAAATACTGGAACAACCTCCACAATTAAAGGCAAAGCCACCCCTAATTTACCAATAAAGAGCAGCACGTTGAAAAGCGGCACCGCAACTGTCAAAACAGCTCCAAAAACAGCCAAAAAGTCCTCCATCCCCCCTATAGTGGTAGATGGCCGTACAGACAATCACGCAACCCTAACTAGTGACCTAAAAGCAATAATAAAAGGGAAGTACTCGGTAAAATACACCAATTCCACCACGGTTATTTTCACCGAGGAACAAGAAGACTACGAGTCCCTATTAGGCAGTATAAAACAGGCCGAAATACCCCACCATACTTATACCAACAAAGCAGATAAAACGCATGCCTTCGTACTAAGGGGTTTAGCGAATGGGACGGAAAAGGAGGCTATAGAGGAAGACTTGATTGCCTCTTACGAAATAAAACCGAAAGACATATTCAAAATGACCACAAAACACCGGCCACTATTTTTAGTGGTCACCGACCCAGTCATCACACTCGACTACCTTAACAAAAACGTAAGGGTAGTCGAGAATACTAGAGTAATTTGGGAGTTAAGACACTCAACCAGGAGCATCATTCAATGCCACCGATGCCAGGCGTGGGGACATGCCACTTCTAACTGTGGCAGACCGGCAAAATGCCTTAAATGTGCCGGCGACCACCTAACCCGTACATGCCTAAAGACTAGGGAAACACCCGCCACATGTGCGAATTGCCTGGGCTCACACCCGGCCAACTACACCCAGTGCAAATCGTACACAGAAAGAGCTGCTAGAATGGAAGAGAGAAAACTCACACAATCACAACCAAAAAAATTCAACCCAGCACCCCCACCAGCAGTAAATGCCTGGGATAAAACCAGGAAGAATAGAAATAATCCTAATACAGAAGATTTCCCTGCCCTTCCTTCATCGAGCAGGCAAACAGAAAAACCACCCCAAAACAATCAACCCCACACCCAACCCCGTACCCAATCCCAAATCCCAAACCAGCCTGTAGGTACAATGGACGATATTTTTGCACTAAATCAAGAATTAACAGAATTAAACAGCATGGTAAACATAGCAGAACTTACCCGAGCCGTCAGAGAACTCAACGCCCAACTACGTAAGTGTAACAACAACCCTGCACAATACTTAATGACATTTAATAACTTCATGACAAATTTAGATAAATTCAACATTAGGAACTAGATTCGACAACGTAAAGAGAGACAAACTGAGAATTTGTTTTTATAATGTGCGCGGGCTGCTAAACAAGATCGGTCTTGTAAGCAATTTCATTCACAAACATAAATACGACATAATTATTTTGACAGAGACGTTCCTTAAATCAACGGACAAAGTAAAAATACGAGATTTCACAATAATAAGACAGGACAGACAACAACTACAACAAAGACAAGGAGCGGGAGGGGTAGCTATCTTAATTAAAAAAGATATAATTTTTAAACAGCTCAGAAGAGCACATGTCTCAACAAAACTAGAACACCTTATCATTGAGGTCAATAATATCGTAATAATAGGTGCTTATCACACACCAAGCAAAAATTTAATAGGTAGAGATCTGCACATATTGATGTCGAAAGGAAACAGGGTTATTCTGGCAGGGGACCTTAATGCTAAACATCCGGAATGGGACGCTAATTGTATCATCCCTAATCCCAGTGGAATGCTACTGAAAGACTTCGCTGATGCAAACGGTTACATAATACAATACACCGACGAACCGACTTTTTTCCCTTCCTGCGCGACTCACACTCCTAGTACACTGGATATTGCACTAGTCAAAAACATCCCTGACATTCGAAACATGCGAACTATATCCACCCTAAGTTCAGACCACGATCCAGTGTACTTGGAAATATGGACTACTCAAAAAATACCCCGACAATATAGGCAATACTACGACTATAAAACGACAAATTGGGCAAACTACAGAGACGAATTAGACAAATTAATCAAAATAAATAATAAAATTTCAACAAAAGAAATATTAGAAATCGAGACAAACAACTTTATTCACGCAATACAAAAAGCTAGAGACGCTACAACCACACTTAAAACACAAAAACAACACAACGACATATTGCCTATAGAGATTACAGACATGATAAATAATAAAAATACCATTAGAAAAAGATGGCAACAATACAGACAGAGCGACGATAGGGTTAGTATGTATAACATCGCTAAGACCATCAATAAAATGATAAAAGAACATAGAAACAATAAATGGAAAACCACCCTATCGGAGCTCAAACCACATGACAACTCATTGTGGAAAGTAGTGAGAAGATTTAAAAAATCTAACTCGCTGCTTCCCACAATGAAACGAGGACCTGACTTACTAAACACTGACAAGGACAAAGGACAAGCATTCGGCGAACTCTTTCAGTCTAATTTTGTCAACAAACAAGAAAACAATCCTGAACAGCAGCGCATTGAACTTGTAGTAAATGCGCTGGAACAGACGGAACCACAATTAGTGCCACATTCCTTTTACACCTCCCCTAAAGAGGTATGTGAAGCAATTAAGAGTCTCAAAAATAGAAAAGCTCCGGGACCGGACGACATCAGTAACATTCTAATTAAAAATATGTGTAGAAAGGCTGTCGTGCAGCTCCACCACTTAATTAATGCCATTTTCAAGCTACAGCACTATCCCAGTAGCTTGAAAATGGCAAATATTATCCCAATTTTAAAGCCGAACAAACCGGCCAATAAGATAGATAGTTACCGCCCCATTTCCTTACTGAACACAATAGCTAAAATAACGGACACTGTAATTTTGAATAGACTTAAAAAAATCGAACAACGACTACAAATTATCCCACGGGAACAATACGGTTTCAGAGAGGGGCATAGTACTGTATCACAAGTCCTTAGAGTTGCGCATCACGCGAAAGAAGGTTTTAATAATGACCTCCAAACGGTTTTAGTCACATTAGACTGTGAAAAGGCCTTTGACACCGTATGGACCCGTGGGCTAATACACAAAATGATTGTGAATGATTTTCCCGTACACATTATAAAAATAATCCAGTCATACTTGACGGACAGACAATTTTGTATTAAGATTAACTCCACAATAACAGGACCTTTCCTAGCGAGAGCGGGAGTACCCCAGGGCTCAGTACTTTCGCCGCATTTGTACACGATTATGACCTGTGATTTACCCATGGGTGATAATGGTGTACAGACGGCGTTGTACGCCGACGACATCTGTGTTTTTTCCAGTCAAAAATCAGCCCAAGACGCCGTCAGAAAGCTGGACAGCCATATAAACGGACCGTTGATCACCTATCTAGCAGAAAACAAAATCAAATTAAATTCTAGTAAAACCGAGACAGTACTCATATCAAAAAGGCGGATCGAAGGAATAGACACGCCCCTTCGGGTCCAAGACCAGCCAATAGAAACAAAAGCCGCTATAAAATACTTAGGATTTCAGCTAGATAGGGGATTAACGTTTCGCCAACACATTTTGGACAGGGTAGCTAAAAACTGTGGGGTTATTAGGACTCTCTACCCCCTAATGAACAAACGGAGTGGAGTTACCCTGTCAAACAAAATATTACTGTATAAAACAGTGTTTAGACCTATACTAACGTATGGCTGCCCAGTTTTCAACTCAATGGCACAAATCCATTATAATAAACTACAAAATGCCCAAAACAGATGTCTGAGGCTAGTTCTAGGGTGCGACCGCTACACTAGAATACGAGACATGCACGCTACGACAAATATGCCACTCATTAGAGACTTTATCATCAAAACAGCCGAAAACTTCTACGCGCGATGCCTCCCCGATGAGTTGAGGGATAGCATCATCAACATACATCGGGAAGACGGCGTGCGTAGAAAGCACGGCTGTCTTCATCAATGTTTGAGCGACAATAACAGGACCCTCCACTGAGCATAACGTACTAAACAACAATTCACCCGATGTAGATACTTACGAGATCTAGTCGGACGGACGACTGAACGGTGAAATCGACTGGCAGTGCCACGGCCGAGGGCGAACCCCGTCCCCGACTTTGGCACTTTCGGGCGGTTTTACAGTCCAGTAGTCCTGTGAATTGTGACAATAACGAAGACTATCGAAAGACCAACATACAACGCTGACAACCCTGTTTTTTCCTAGCTTTTTCAGGGGACAAATACCAAACTAATCCCCGACAAATCTCTAAACTATGACAATTACTGACTACAAAGACACCACAACCCCTCAATAATGCCTATTAGGCAAGGAGTGAGGGCTGCTATGTTTAGCCAAATCATCAAATTTAAACAACCCTGTGTAAAATAGGTGAGAATATCGCCATTGGCCCAGCAGGCAACTGCAAAAGCCGACCCAAAACCCCCGGGAATTGAGTTTTTATTTTATATGATGTTGTATATATGTGAATATTCTTAAAAATGTAAATAAAGTTTTCTAATGTAAATGTAAGGAAATAACACAAATTTATATTAACTAAATCCATTAAACAAATTGAAATCTCAAATGAATGCAATCAAATTTAACAAGAACAAGTATTTGAAATTAAAAATTTAAAAAACCGACTTCAAAAATGTGCAGATCACCACATCTTAACCAAATTTATATGGGACCACCCCTGAGGTACCCCCTTACTAACAAAAAAAGAATCATATAAATCGTACAAGGTGGTAAAGCATTATCGCTAAACATACATAAAAAATGAAGAGTTTGAGGATTTTCTTATGTACCCAATTATTAGATTTTGACCAAATTTATATGGGACCACTCCTGAAGTACCCCCTTTCTAAAAAACAAAAGAATCATTGAAATCGAACACCGTGTTAAAGAATTGTCGCTGAACATACATAAAAAAAATATTGCTACGAATTGAGAACCGCCTCCTTTTTTGAAGTCGGTTAAAATACATTGACAATTATTAGCCAGTTTCCGCTATAACGCAAAAATCAATATTCACCTGTCATCTGTCATTAATATAGATAAATTCACATACTTTGATTACTATACGAGGCAAGAGAGAGGTCCGACACGCCCAACATAGGGCGCGGCCATTTTGAACCCTGTGACACAGTTTACAGCTAAAGAATCAGATCGCTCACTCTGCGTCAGCACTTTTGATCTCAATGTTTCAGTTTATACACTGCGCAACTCGGATAATACAATATATGACAACCGTCTATAATAAAACAACAGTCTTCTGCGTATCCTGGATTTGTATCCCTGGAGTGGATGTTATTTTGGAACTTTCAACTGGTCCGAGTGAGCTAACTGATTCTTTAGCAATAAACTGTGACTCCAAAAATAATATTCACTGACACTGACAGCAGCAAGCAAAATATCAGGTGCGTTTTAATCATCCGCTTTTGCTTCCGGAATTGTCGGTTTAGTCGTTTTAACCTGTCAGATTAAAACAAGAAAACCAACAATTCTGAAGCAGAAGCGGATGATTAAAACGCACCTATTAAAAATATTGCGCCAAGATGTAGGCAACACGTAATAAGGGTTCAAAATGGCGGAGTTTTCTATCTCCTTTTAAAAGGCACTCAGAAAGCTGCGCAGTGCGACCATTCTCCGTATAGTAAAAGAAAATCAAAGTATGTGAGATAAATTATTAATACGTAAATTTATCTATGGTCATTACACTCCAACCACCCACTCCACCACACAACTGCAGCGCCACAGGTGAAGTGGACTACGAAAGTCTGGCACTTGTTGCAGTTTTTTTGAAAAAACTATCTAGAAGCAACTACCAATCGTCAGAAAAAAATTATAAATAAAGAAAGAACTGAACAAAATTTGAAAAAACATTCGTGTAGGTCGGTTAAAAATGGCTAAATACTTATAATCCATATTTTGTCGAATATACCGATGTAAAAAAAAGGAAAATCCAAGTCCCACTTAGTTAAAAATTCACAAATTCTTCAACTCTCAAAGCACCATCCTATATATCTGATCTTTTACAACCATTATATTGTAGATCAAAATTGTGTGCCACGCTGAATCTAGAGTTTTTATTACTGAGAAAAATAAAAAGAGCTCAAACTTTTTGAAAATAAACAAATAATAATATTAAAAATCTCCCTAATTCACCCCCTTACGAGTGAATTTCAACCCCTGAAGTCGACTGAACGACTTGTGTAGGGGAAGGGACGGCTATTATTATTATTATTTGCCGTGGCGCTCCGGGGCGACTTAAAGATGATTGATGGTGCCATTTGACTTACAGGTGAGGAAAACCCGAAAAACCTCACCCACCATCATCGAGACGGTAATGCATGGCGAATTTTTAATCTGTATGTCATATCAACAGAAATTGAATTTCTATTAATACGGCACACAACAAATCCTAAACCGAACCATGCAATTTAATTAAAAATCCACATGGTCTGGTCTGGGATTCGAAGCCCAGCAGTCTCAGACTCATAAACTTGCCTATAAATGAATATAAGCGCGTTAGACCGCTACACTACCGACCCGACTAGGTTTATTTCAGCAGAACTTCCAAACACGATCCAAACTTATCAAGCATGTGTAATTAAAAAGAACAGGCTGCTATTTTTATATTGGACATGCTTAAAGAGTACTAGAAATTGGCAGCATGCTTGAAATATTTAGAACTTACTGCTGTAACATACCTACAACATCAACAATGATGTTTTGTCATTCTCATAGCCTTTTGTCATTACGAAAGTATAAAAAAGGTACCATAAACTCTCTAAGGGCATTTAAGTAGATATAATGAAATCTTCGTTATTGTTCCCAAGTTATAAATAATAAAAGAAATTAACAAAATTGATATGTCGATTATAAATGGCCAAAGACCAATAAACAGGGCTTATGCAGAATCACTTCGTTTAATGTGCTCATTGAGACTAGAACATTTCACGTCTATGGAAACTTAAATGAATGAGTTTATGTATATTCAAATGGCTCTTGCAAGTATGGAAAAGCCCGTAGAAGAAGAGTTTCTTGGTTCCGCACTATTAGCTGGTCTACCTTCTGATTACGACCCTATGTTTATGGCAATAAAGAACTCAGGAGCTAAAATTACGAATGATTTTGTGAAATTGCTTCAAGACACCCCAAACAAAGTAGTTCTGAATCTGCGATGGTGAGTAAGTTTAAGCCTAAAAAGAAGAACCAAGGAAATATTAAATGTTGGGAGTATGGTGAAGTTGGTCATGTAAGGCCCAATTGTCCCAAGAAGGGTATCGGTTACAAAGCCAAATGGAAAAAATTCAGATGATCAAAAATCTCTATCAGCCGCATTTGGCGTTAAAGTCTCGAGCAGCGATTGGTATGTTGACTCCGGTGCTTCCGCCCACATGACTTTCCGTAAAGATTGGTTTTCTGTTTTTAACTGTACTATGAATAATGTTGAAGATACTGTAGAAATATATTTTAATTAGGAACAACATGTAACCGATTTCTCAAAAAAAAAAACATAAAAGTGTCCGGCTTTTTCTGCCAATAAAAATCCTAATATTACACATCAATGGGTGAAAAGTATTTAAAAATCAAAAAGAATCGTGGTATAAAAGGTATCTGCATAATATATGTTCTTAGGAGTAACCATTTTTTAATTATTTTCAAGTAAAATCTGCTAATGTGCAAATGGAATATTTTTATTGCTAATGAAAATAAAATTTGAAGAACAAAAACAAATGTTTCGCTAAACTGTTTATTAAAGGCATTCAAATAATAGGCCCAAAATTAAACGAACTTTTGAGATTTATCAACCAGATTAATAATATATTACATATCGGGGTAGAAAGTGTTTGTCTATAATGTAATAAGAATATTTGCGATTGAAAATAATGTTTTTTCATAAAAAATATGCATGTTTTATAAAGATGTTCTAAAAAAACTTAAAAACCTTATGTTTTATTAAAAAAATCATGAAAAACAAATGAACGCTACCCTCAGCTCCATTGACAACTTTTTAGTCTTAATATTCATAATTAAATTGATTTGATATGGTTTTATTAAAATTTTTAATTATTTGGAAATGTAAACGAATATCTATTATTTATCGATTCTTCACAAATTGGCAATTTTTAACTTTTTTTCAGTACATCGCACAAATACGATAATTATCGTACGTCTTGCAACACTGCTCGCGCCGTTTACATGATTCCTTATAATTTTAGTCGAGGCCAAGTCAAGGCCAAATCGTAAGAGAGTACTTACACTCCTAATGCCATTGTTACAGATTCGGTTCCAGGTAGAATGGTGGAATGGATATGAAATGTATTCGTTCAGCTGAACGCAATGGCCTACTTTTCGTTTTTTATTCTATGCATAGAATAGCTAATTCCCATGTGGATGTAGAAAAATAATATTTAACAGACCCATACCTGCCAGACTTGTCCTAAAAACTTTGCTACCGAACTGATTTTGGAAAGGTCACAATTGGCTTAAATAACAATATTAAATATCAGTATCTACACTTTTGAATTTTACAAATCACTAAGGTACTCCACTAGCCATTTTTATGCCGACGATACACAACTTTATATTTCTTTTCCTGAAAATAATACTCAATTAGCAATAAAACAGTTAAATATTAATCTCCAAAAATTAGCGGATACTTCCAGACATTTTTGCCTCAGTCTCAACCCATCGAAATCCCAAGTTTTATTTGGATGAAAAAATCCGCGAAATTAAACTCTGGGCTCTGTTATCTTAAACATAAATGATACACCTATACCATTAGTTGAAAGTTCAAAAAACGTTGGTTTGATTCTGGAAACCTCTTTGCATTATACGCAATATTAAGAGAGCCTACTGTGGCGACATCATAGCACCACATAGTCTTACCTTTAGTTTTGACTTTTACGTCAATTTATTTTAAGGTTTCTTAGTCAGTTTTTATTTGAGGTTGGTCAAGTGTCAATGTCAGATGTTACCATTATAATATCACATATATTATGATCTTGGTCGATAGCTGCGTACACTAGCACCCTACTTATCCGATGGATGGTAACCATGAAAAAAGAAAACAAAAAAAATTGATTGATTACTGATTTCAAAAAGAACAAGACAAGACGTACCTTTGACAACATTTTTTATATAATGCTTTTTTATAATTTAAAATAAAATTATTTTACTCAGATCCTGATATTCTGCGCATTGATTTCCTGCTACCTACACCTACTACAACTTAAAGTTAATTAATGCCAATAGGGGCCTTTTAGACCAAAAAAAGTAAAATTACTACTTGTTCGGCTTTAGTATTGTCCCATTTAAATTTTGCCGATTAAGTATATGGTCCAGTACTGATAAAATGTGATTTGCGTAGACTCCATTTAGTACAGAACTCTTGTGTGCGTTTGATTTCTGGTTTAAACACGACAGCATTTTAAAAGATCCTCGTCATTTAATTTAAAAATATCACTAAAAAAACCAAAAAAGTTGTCGTAGTCAGATATCATTTCAAATCTACTATTTAAAAAACTTAGTGTTTGATCAGTTATTTTTAAATGCTGTTTTTGGATATTGAGGTGTCTCATCTCTCTGTTCATAATCGAACAGTTTTGGTTAATACTTTCGTCTAACAGTATTTAATGGAGGAAAACCTTGCTCGATCTCCAGCTTGAGCAAGTTTTTCCTCGAAAACATTATCATCTCTATAATTTTTAAAATTATCAACTAGATTCTTTAAATAGTTTTGGCACTCTTTAATATCAGTCGTTACACTTTGCATCATTTTGCTTACAATGCCAATCTGGAATAAAACATCATACCAAATTATTACACTGCACACAGACTGGATACTTAATAGCATAGAACTTGCTTTATGTCTAGCTTCTATGTTAAAAGTATCATTTTCTGCTTTTTCTAGAAGGCTATCATAAATTTGAATTAAATGAAACTTAAACGGCCTTATAGCATCAATCCATCTAGTATCACTTAGGGGTCTTAGATTTAACTTCGGGACATGCTTTTTTATAATATCCCACCTTTTTGTGGATGAAGACAAAAATACATAAAGTTCTTGTACAATATTTTTGAAACTTTAGCAGCATCATTTACTGCTAAATTTAAGCTGTGTGCAGCACTTGGCACAAAAAATGCCCTGGGATTAGTATCGAGTATGCGTTTTTGTAAACCAGTATGTTTTCCGCGCATATTCGCCCCATTATCATACCCTTGACCTCTCATGTCTTTAATATCTAAATTTAAATTTTTCAAAAGTCCAACGACAAAATCAAATAGCCCTTCCCCTGTCGAATCGGATATTGGGTTGAACGCTATGAAACTCTCTTGTATTTGAGCCTTTTTAAAAGTATCATTTAGAACGTCATTATATCAACGAACATAAACTTCGATAACATTATTAATTATATTATTATGAATTGAGATAAAAACATTTTTGATTTCTTTAGTGTCTTAGTGCCTTGATTTGGCGCCCCTTTAGAGGTGCGCCCGCGTGCGGTTCACGAATTGTACGCGCAATTGAGGGGGCCCTGTCTGAAGCTTTAACTGAGTTAGGGTGGCTAAATATTGAAAAACGAATCTTGTTACATTGTTTTATATTTTATCATAAATTAATTATCTATAAAGATCCATCGTATCTTTTCAATAAAATACAATTTAGATTAGACGTAAACCATATCAACATACGTTTTCGCTCTTACTTGACCTTCGAATCATCCTTTTCGTATAGTATAACCAGGCTATACAACAGGTTTCCGAGATATTTTCTTGTTCATTGAGCACTATAAAAATTAAATTAAAAACTTGCTTGTTACTAATGAACTAACATTCTAGACTTATGCTTTATATTTTCGTTGTCTATTTATTATATTATTATTTCTGCGTCATTAAGATGGAATGGAATGACTTGAACTTAGCTTGTTTTTATCTAACTTATTATTATTATTATTATTATTATTATTATTATTATTATTATTATTATTATTATTATTATTATTATTATTATTATTATTATTATTATTATTATTATTATTATTATTATTATTATTATTATTATTATTATTATTATTATTATTATTATTATTATTATTATTATTATTATTATTATTATTATTATTATTATTATTATTATTATTATTATTATTATTATTATTATTATTATTATTATTATTATTATTATTATTATTATTATTATTATATTATTATTATTATTATTATTATTATTATTATTATTATTATTATTATTATTATTATTATTATTATTATTATTATTATTATTATTATTATTATTATTATTATTATTATTATTATTATTATTATTATTATTATTATTATTATTATTATTATTATTATTATTATTATTATTATTATTATTATTATTATTATTATTATTATTATTATTATTATTATTATTATTATTATTATTATTATTATTATTATTATTATTATTATTATTATTATTATTATTATTATTATTATTATTATTATTATTATTATTATTATTATTATTATTATTATTATTATTATTATTATTATTATTATTATTATTATTATTATTATTATTATTATTATTATTATTATTATTATTATTATTATTATTATTATTATTATTATTATTATTATTATTATTATTATTATTATTATTATTATTATTATTATTATTATTATTATTATTATTATTATTATTATTATTATTATTATTATTATTATTATTATTATTATTATTATTATTATTATTATTATTATTATTATTATTATTATTATTATTATTATTATTATTATTATTATTATTATTATTATTATTATTATTATTATTATTATTATTATTATTATTATTATTATTATTATTATTATTATTATTATTATTATTATTATTATTATTATTATTATTATTATTATTATTATTATTATTATTATTATTATTATTATTATTATTATTATTATTATTATTATTATTATTATTATTATTATTATTATTATTATTATTATTATTATTATTATTATTATTATTATTATTATTATTATTATTATTATTATTATTATTATTATTATTATTATTATTATTATTATTATTATTATTATTATTATTATTATTATTATTATTATTATTATTATTATTATTATTATTATTATTATTTATTATTATTATTATTATTATTATTATTATTATTATTATTATTATTATTATTATTATTATTATTATTATTAATTATTATTATTATTATTATTATTATTATTATTATTATTATTATTATTATTATTATTATTATTATTATTATTATTATTATTATTATTATTATTATTATTATTATTATTATTATTATTATTATTATTATTATTATTATTATTATTATTATTATTATTATTATTATTATTATTATTATTATTATTATTATTATTATTATTATTATTATTATTATTATTATTATTATTATTATTATTATTATTATTATTATTATTATTATTATTATTATTATTATTATTATTATTATTATTATTATTATTATTATTATTATTATTATTATTATTATTATTATTATTATTATTATTATTATTATTATTATTATTATTATTATTATTATTATTATTATTATTATTATTATTATTATTATTATTATTATTATTATTATTATTATTATTATTATTATTATTATTATTATTATTATTATTATTATTATTATTATTATTATTATTATTATTATTATTATTATTATTATTATTATTATTATTATTTATTATTATTATTATTATTATTATTATTATTATTATTATTATTATTATTATTATTATTATTATTATTATTATTATTATTATTATTATTATTATTATTATTATTATTATTATTATTATTATTATTATTATTATTTATTATTATTATTATTATTATTATTATTATTATTATTATTATTATTATTATTATTATTATTATTATTATTATTATTATTATTATTATTATTATTATTATTATTATTATTATTATTATTATTATTATTATTATTATTATTATTATTATTATTATTATTATTATTATTATTATTATTATTATTATTATTATTATTATTATTATTATTATTATTATTATTATTATTATTATTATTATTATTATTATTATTATTATTATTATTATTATTATTATTATTATTATTATTATTATTATTATTATTATTATTATTATTATTATTATTATTATTATTATTATTATTATTATTATTATTATTATTATTATTATTATTATTATTATTATTATTATTATTATTATTATTATTATTATTATTATTATTATTATTATTATTATTATTATTATTATTATTATTATTATTATTATTATTATTATTATTATTATTATTATTATTATTATTATTATTATATTATTATTATTATTATTATTATTATTATTATTATTATTATTATTATTATTATTATTATTATTATTATTATTATTATTATTATTATTATTATTATTATTATTATTATTATTATTATTATTATTATTATTATTATTATTATTATTATTATTATTATTTATTATTATTATTATTATTATTATTATTATTATTATTATTATTATTATTATTATTATTATTATTATTATTATTATTATTATTATTATTATTATTATTATTATTATTATTAATATTATTATTATTATTATTATTATTATTATTATTATTATTATTATTATTATTATTATTATTATTATTATTATTATTATTATTATTATTATTATTATTATTATTATTATTATTATTATTTTTAATTAGATTAGTTAAATAGGTTGAGTGGAAGAGAGGACTTACCCTTGCTTGCAAGGATTAGACTTAAC
Organism: Psylliodes chrysocephalus; assembly: GCA_927349885.1. Classification (NCBI taxonomy): domain Eukaryota; kingdom Metazoa; phylum Arthropoda; class Insecta; order Coleoptera; family Chrysomelidae; genus Psylliodes; species Psylliodes chrysocephalus. Next base: position 24,882,575 of record OV651822.1, on the reverse strand, counting down.
TCTGCCTTTTGGCAAATATTGTATTATGCTTATCTGTATTTTGTTTGTTGGTTCTTTGCCAATAAAAGCTTTTATTATTGTTATTATTATAAAAAGTGTTGAAAAAAAAAAAACAAATGATGTAGAAATCAGCTCCTATTGAAAAGTTAGAATTTAAGTCGATTATAACATTTAAACATAACGTAAATGATCTATGACGATTGTTTAATTGTTATTAATAATTAACCTAGTATAAATGTAATTATTGGATATTTTGCAATTACCGTAGTTTCACTATACGCTCTGTTTTATTTAAGTCTTTAGCAATGTGATATAGATATTGCAACCAAATACGTACAGAAAGTAATGTTATCATTATTATTAAATAATGTTTATTGTGCAGCATATTCTGGTAAAGATCTGAATTCCCGTTAAAAGATAAAAACAATACAACTCGATTTTTATTACCTACATGGTCTGCGTAAATTACCTATAAAAGTTTATTCTGTCTAGATAATAGTATTTAAATCAACTCCCACATATTATGTTACGTTTTTTATACAGTTTGTTTTGAAAATGCCTATGGTAACACTCGTTAGTTATAGTCATAGATTACTAATGTGAATAGATGGGAAACTCAATGGTAATATTCTGAGTCGATGTTCTGCCATCTATCAAATTGGAGTGGTACTAAAATTCAATATGGCCGCTTAGCGCGGGCTTTTTGAAATTTAACTTTCTGCTAGTCGCGCAAAAATATAATGAAGAAAATCAAACAAAAAAATAAATTGGCAAAATATTTGACTAGTTTCAAATCATAAAACAACCATATTGACTGTTTTGTGATTTGAAACTAGTCAAATATTTTGCCAATTTATTTTTTTTGTTTGATTTTCTTCATTATATTTTTGCATTAATTTCAAACTTGAAATAAAATGCAATTTATTATTTTTATTACAGTAAATTAACGCCGCATCATATAATTTATCTATTTAAACATGGAAATAGGTACTCAAACAAATATGCATTTATACCATTTAAATAATTAAATATTTATAAAACAAACCTATCAAAAATGTTTTCTGTAACAAACTCAACATATTTGAGTGCTCAAGACCAATATAAAAGTTTTGCAACTTGGAGTGGCAATAAGTTTGAAAAAACTTAAGTTGAAGCATCATCCTTTTGGTGTCTTACAATCAAGGCGAATTTGAGGGTGGATAAAATTTGCCATATGCTTATTGAGTCGACTAGTTAAGTTGAGGAACATTTCTTCATCCGATATTGTTTTATTGATTTATTTGTACAGCACCTGTAGGTATCAACTTCTTATTCATCATCTGAGCACTGTGATAAATGAATTTAACTTTCGAGCTTAAATTAAACTTACACACGTTTGGACCTTTGAAGATTTTGGGGTGTTTTCTTGTTTGATGTCAATGGCATTGAATCAAATTTTGATATTGATGGCTAAGGCTCAAATATTTCATCGATCTACAGGGTATTTTGAAGGGCCAACATTTTCTTTACAACAATGATCATTTAAAAACTGAAAACAAAAAGAAATTTAAATAACAAACCAATTATTTTAACACTGAATCAAAAACAAGTTTGTAAATATTACTTACCATTGATATGCCAGTACAAGATGCATTTTTCTTAAGACACTTATTACAAATTGTATGTTTGTCCTTAATATGACGACCGCATATTTAATACGTGGTATAAATTGCATCACTACCAATATCTGGGAGTGCTGCATTGTTCGTTGATGAAATCCATGTTCCCATCTCTTGAAAACATGCTTAAAATTGGAAGGTGTTGAAAAATAAATCTAGCTGAATCAAAATTCAATACACCTTCAAATGCGACAGCCATTTTAATTTGTCCAAGTATGAAGTTTTGTTGACAAGCTGACAACTGACATGACATTTCGATACGAGCGCCATCCCGTTAATTGGAGTGGTACTAAATTACCGTCCTCATGTTTTTTCATTTGAGTTACCAGCCCCTGGTTATAGTTTACTAAAATATAAATAAAATAATGTTCTAAAATAAAAAAACTACCTGTGATGAACGGACAGACTCCGAGGCAGAAGCGGTGCAAGGCGTGGGCGACGTGGGCCACCGCCTACAGCCTCGCGGCCTGAAGGGCCTCGCGCCTCAAAGGTTTAATGCAGCTTTCTATAACTTAAAAAAATATTTATTTTGTTTCCTTCTCACATCTGACCTACCTATATGTAAGCAAAAATCATATAAAAGAATGTTAACTTTCAAACACATATCGATTTTCTACACCTACATAGATATTAGCTTATCTACTCTCAGATTACAAAATGAAAAAGTATGCTATTGCGTTCAACTGAACAAATATATTTCATATCCATTGTAGGTAGTGAGAACACTGCAAAAAAATTAAATCCACCAATCACAGTTCATATTTTAGACACCCAACCACTATTATTTTTAAAATTTTAAATAAGTGATAATTCTGTCAAACTAATTGTCATTATATTTTTTGGTTATTGAGATTAAAAATACATTAAAACGAAAGTTATTTTTGTGTTGAAACGATAAATAATAGCATTTTTATTTTTATTTGTTTAACATTTTGAAAATTTTTATCAAACTTTATGAAACTAATTTAATTGCCAGTATTAAAACTAAAATCACAAAAGTGGCCGTGAAGCGGTGGGCAGAGCATTTGCCTTGCACGCGGATAGCCCGGGTTCGAATTTGGGATCGGGACAATTTCTTTTAAGTTTATTTTATTTTATAAATTAATAAAATTCATAAATTATTTAAAAATTAATTATTTTGTCTTAACAACCTAAAATGATTTTTTAAATTTGTAGATTTTTGTTACTGGGTGGTAGAAAAAATATACTGTACAACTCGAGTGGATTGTCCATATCTACTCTTGTTTCACAAACTACAATTTTCACTGAGTAGGTATGCTAAATTGGTAGAATCCTGTAAATGGCCATATATTATTCACTTATTTTGTTTTCTGTTTGTAAAAACAGATTTTGATGTGAGAATGAGGTCCACTGATTGAAAGGAATAAATATTAAATAAAAAGTAAACCGGTCCATTGAACTAAAATAAGTAAAAAAAAATTGTTTTATGGTTAGAACCTTTAAAAGTTTTGCTCGTTAAAGTGAAATATTTAAACTATTACGCACATATAGTGTGTCAATTTAAAACTTCTCTATGCAAGAATATTAAAAATAAACTACTTTATTTATAAAACAATATAATTATTTTAAAAACTAAAAATCAATTATTATATTTAACAGAACGTTCCGATTTGGTTTACTTTTTTTTATTCTTCTCTAATATTCGATTCCAGAGGTGAAAAGTGAATCATTTGAAAGGTACGTCTTTTGCGTTTTTGTTTGCGCTCCTTCTCTTTCTTTCCTTTTCCCTTTTTTTCTTTTTTTTTCTTTTCTATTTCTTTCCTAAGACGTCCCCCGTTATATGATTTTTGACTTATTTTTGTATTTGTTTTTAAAAGCATCACCTTTAAAATTATTTAAAGTGGACTGCTTTCAAACCTTACGAATTTTATGAAGATTTACAAATAATGATCCCAAATTTACCTGATTTCATTAAAGGTGTAAAACAGCTGCTCCAATACCTAATAGAAAATAAGTTGAAAGAAATTTATCCAAATATTTATATTGTCATTCAAATTTTGTTAACAATACTATTAAGTACGACTTCTGGTAAAAGGAGCTTTTCAAAATTAAAACTAATAAAAAATTAAGAAGTACAATGGGCCAGCAAAGACTTTTAGCATTGTCAATTTTATCTATTGAATCAGATATAGCATCTAATCGGGATTATGGTACAGGAGTTCAGTAAAGCTAAAAGCAGGAAATGTATGTTCCTGTAATTCTTTACTGCTAGTAATAATTACTTAATAATATTAGTTATAAAGTCTAAGAGATGTTAGCGTCTTCTTGCGCCAGCAGAGGTCCTCGCAAAAATGTATCTTGCCCACATAAACTTTATGTCTTGCCCCGCCACTGCTCCAAGGTGATTCTATAAGTGTTCTTTTTGCGAAATTGGAGACTGAACACTATAAAATGAAATAAAAGGAACCATGAGTTCACTCATGCACGGCGGTCTACATTGTCAAAACCTGATATGTACCTATAACCAAAAAAATGCGGAAATATCCATCGCGCATCGGTGAAAGAGTGTCAAGCGAACAACCGATTAAGATTTTATGGCCTTTTCCAAGTAACAATTTTGTCTGTTATTTGATTTTGATATATTTACATTCCACGACCATGTGTGTGTTGGTTAGCAATAAAGGCATTAAACATTTTGTTAAAGTAAGCAATGCCATCAATTCATTCTTCAGTATCAGTGAGGTACTTTATAAATTCGTAGAATCCGGCTATAAGGCAATAAAAAAGGTAATATAGTAGCGTTGATGGATAAAGCGAAATGAAAGGAAATTTATATTTTTTCATCTTTCAATATTTTTATATTTTCACGAAAATAAAATAATTATTTACATGCGTTTTTAGCGTTAAATCAAAACAAAAGTCGCATTTTTTTTTTCAATTCATAAAGTTTTTTTTTTAGATTCACGGACAGTTTAGTAGTTGTGTTTTTTGTAGTTTACATAAACGATGAACAACTCCTACACAGGGCCGCCGAGAGCCAGGCCGGGCCCCAGGACAATTCTCTAGATCGGGCCCCGTGACAAAAAAAAAGCTCTTCAAACTTTTCCTCTTCTACTTGAATTGAATTTTCTAAAAAAAAAGATCGTCAAGTAAAAACTTTTCCTCCTCTGCTTGAATTGATTTTTCTAAAAAAAAACTAAAACTTCCCCCTATCGTCTTGTGTCGAATTTCTCATACAAAACAAAAAAATGGGCCCCTTATACCGCTGCCGGGCCCCCATTTCAGTCCGGGCCCCGGGAATTAGTCCCGGCTACCCCCCCCTCTAGTCGGCCCTGCTCCTACATATAGAAGTAATAATAATAATGTTTTACCTAAATTAGTACATTTTTATAATCAGTATGTAATGCCAGAGATTGTGTACAGGAATATCCCAAAACGACTGTAAGCCAAAGACGCTATTTAAAAAAAAAAAAATCAAAATTTGCTATTTTTCTTTGGATATAATTTAATTCCTCTACTGTATAATAAAATTTATTGTCCCCCTTTCATGGAGATATAATCTTATAACTTTATACACTCACCGACTTAAAATTCGATCCATTCAAAATAATGATTTATTTAAAAATGCTCTAACTTTCAACTGCGGAGTCTGATTTATTTGAAGTTTTTAGCAACTTTTAGATAAAATACTGTAGTTTTAAGATTATTATTCGGACATCTAAAAGTAATTTAGTACTTGCCGAATATACAGGGGGGAAAAGAAAACAATTTTTTCCTCTACTTTTGACACACCTTGTAGGTTAATTCTGCTAATAGATCTGCACACAATTAACTTTGTCAAGAAGACTGATTTATTTCCAACATTTTGTTTTTTTATTTACCCCGATATCTTAATTTGTTTGTGAAATGTGGAGGTTTAAAGAAAATGCCACATTCTTAATTTTTTTATTGTTTTAGCAGAGTAATACATAATTTTATAAACAAATCAAACAACAAATAAACTAATAATTAATACAAATTAATAACGGGTATTTTCCCCACGAGCGCGAATAACTGCCTCAATGCGTCATGGCATACCCTCTATTAGATGTCGAATCTCCATCTGGTCAATCTGATCCCATTCTTGGACCAAAGCATCTCTCAAAAAAATTAAATTACTTGGAGAAGGAACTCGGTTATGAACTCGTCTGCCCATCATGTCCCAGACGTGCTCAATTGGATTGAGGTCTGGGCTACGTGATGGCCAGTTCATCCTTTGAATTTCTGTTTCGTCCAAATATTGAGATACAATCCTCGCAATATGTGGTCGAGCGTTGTCATGCATAAACATGAATTCGTTTCCTATAAACGTTGCAAATGGAATTACATGTGGATCTAGCACATCACAAATATATCGGTTAGCTGTCATTGCTCCGCCGCCAACAATGACTAAATCAGTATGAGCTTCCACGCTTATGCCGCCCCAAATCATTACCGATCCTCCTCCATAACTGAGTCTTGTGGAAAAATTTGCTTGGTCAAATCTTTCGCCTCTTCTTCGGTATATTCTTTCACGGCCATCAGGAGAACGTAAACAAAACCTTGACTCGTCAAAAAATAAAATCTTACTCCAGTCATCGACATTCCAATGTTGATGCTCCCTGGCAAATCGATGACGTGCTGTTCTGTTATTCCTAAGCAACTCCGGACCAGTTGCAGGTCTTCTGGAGCGTAATTTATGTTCTCGTAATCGCCTTCGAATCGTTATTTCGTTAACAGCTACTTGACGTACTTCTTCTAAACAATTTCGAGCCATGACAGCAGTAGTATTTCTTTCTCGCAAAACATTTAATGTTACAAAACGATCATCTCGAACATTTGTAGAACGTCGTCTGCTAGATCCTCTTCGTCTCGAAAAACTATCAGTTTCATTGAAACGTTATACAGCTCTCTAGGCGCTACACCTTGTAACACCCAATATTCTAGAAGCATAATACTGAGACCTACCGTCTTGTACCAGAGCAACTGCTCATGCTGCATCAGTAGGCGTTAAAACAATGATGTTATGCTGATAATGAATATTTGTTATGCTGATAATTAAACTGCAATTGCCAAGTAACGAATATTTAACAGTTGTCATATTGTGAGTTGACCACAGCACTCTACTTATTTTGTAGTTTATTTTCTACCGTCATTTAAATTATGACCGTTTCTAAAATGTAGCATTTTCTTTAAACCGTCACATTTCACAAACAAATTAAGATATCGGGGACAATAAAAAAACAAAGTGTTGGAAACAAATCAGTCTTCTTGATAAAGTTAATTGTGTGCAGATCTATTAGCAGAATTAACCTACAGGGTGTGTCAAAAGTAGAGGAAAAAATTGTTTTCTCTTCTCCCCTGTATATGCGGCGAGTACTAAATTACTTTTAGATGTCCGAATAATAATCTTAAAACTACAGTATTTTATCTAAAAGTTGCTGAAAACTTCAAATAAAACAGCCTCCGCATTTGAAAGTTAGAGCATTTTTAAATAAATCATTATTTTGAATGGATCGAATTTTAAGTCGGTGAGTGTACATCAAGGTCATTTACCTTTATAATAACAGAGGATGGGATATTTCTGGACTTCGTCGAATTTCCTTATTACAAAAAAAGACGTATTGTAATAAAGAAGTTTTTTCTTTCTTCAACCACTGGGGTCACCAATGTAATTAAAGGTACTTCACGTCTTTTGATATTTAAATAAGCGGAATACGAAAGAACGATAATCCGTCTTGATTTCAATCAATGGTTCCCGTACAAAATAGCCCCAACTCAGTGGCGTAGTTGTAGTTATATTTTTATCAATTTCTTCATCAGCGCCTGATTTATTATAGTCTCACTGATGTTAGAATAAATGTTTATGTAGGAGTAGGGGAAAGCCGAGCAAAGTGAAATTTTGGTTTAATTTTATTTTTAATTGGCAGATGTAAAATTAACTTAACTTGAATTTTCATTTTTTATCTGGTATTTTTAATCTCCCTGTATATATCAAAGGTTTTTTAGCACCATTTTAATAAGCACAAAACTGAGCAAATTTTGTCTAATGTAACCAACTTTCTATCTGTTACCATTTAATTAAGAAATAGCAATACTGTTCCTATGAAATATGGGCCAATCAAGTTGTACATATGTGATTGCAAAAGGTCTGGTCGATCTGAATTTTTTATATGTTGTTAGGACCTAAACCAATATTAAAAAACCAGATTTGTAATCTGAAAAGTGCTGTTCAAGCGGCGGTGTATCCAAAAGATCATAAAATTTTCGGACTTTTTTTAGTTTTTGCTCAATATCTCAGTGAAGGAAGGGTTTTACCGGTATAGTCACTCTACATACTTTTAAAGAAGACTAAATTTGCTACAATTTGAGACTAAAGTTCTATATAGCAATTGGTTCCCAAGGTACAGTTCTTCGAAAATATGCCATTTTTTTATTTTGTGAAATATCTTCTAAAATACGTATCCAAAGTCAAATATTATACGAAATGAAGTTGTAGTAAATTTAATTCGCTTTCATTTGAGACCAAACTGGAACCTGTAGGCCCAGCAGTTTCCTTAAAACCGACAGATAATCATAAAACATAATTCACAAGTGGGTTTTGGGGGGAAATGCAAATAAACTGTCCTTACGTCTTTTTATGGTTATATTTATCAGTTACAATTTGTTTATTTTTGATATTGTTCAAAAATTGTTTAATGAAAAAAGAGAAAGATAATATACCTATTTTGAATTACGTCATCATCAAACATTGTTTTATGTACCTACATACTACAATGTTTGTACAAACATCATGGTACATACTATAAGGACAAATTATATTTACACAAAAAACAAAACTAATATAAATCATGTAGGTATTGTTTCGGTTGCCAAATCATGCCTTTCTTTTCATCTTAGATGGCCCAGGCTTGGGCTCGCACGTAGATGGACGCTGGAAGAGGCGCTCAGTCTGTAGTCGGGTCATCTTCATCGTCCCAGCATTGTAGCTCCACATCCGGGACGTTAATGTACAATTTGCCACCGCATGACTGGCAAAGGACTAAGCAGTGGGCAGGAGGTGCCTGATCCATGGTGGTGGGGATGGGGGTCAGTCCCTGAGAAGACTGCTTCCATCCCCAATCAGTGGGATTCAAGTTGACTCCCTGCCACTTTTGCACTTGGAGGTAGCACCTTGCTGCATGGTGGCCTGTGACATCTTTCGTCGCTGGCAAACAGACAAAGTTTATGCTCGTTGAAGTAACAAACGTCTTATACCTCAGGAAATCCAAAGTATCCCTTGCAGTATCACCCCCCATATAAAGTCACAAAGCACTTGATGTCTGTTTCTCTCACGGCTTGTGGGATGGAGTCTGGCCGAAGGAAAACCTCCACTTGCTCAGCGAGTGGTTCACTCTTGTTTAGGATTGTAGTGATTTTGGTCTTTACTTGGCTGAACGGTGTTGAGGTGGTATCGCACCCGGTAAGCGCGTGGGTGAATATTACGGTCCCTGGTGACCGATGGGAGTCCTGGTGGTTGTAGGAGGTCGTAGAGTAGATACAGCAACCAGCTTCGCCCTTCGTGTTCTTCTGAAGGTAAACGTTTGTCTCTTCAGCGTCTAAACCATTGAGAAGAAGGAGCAGGTCGACGTCTTCTTGCACTTTGACGGCCCGATCGGCTACTGCTCTTTTTAAAAGCGCCGTCATGACGATCTCTCGATCCGCATCTTCTTCGGTAACAGCCACTTCTATTACCTTCTTCTGACAGGCGTCACAAAGAAGAGTTATTTTAACTGATAAATAAAACTTATGACTTATGTTTCATGGTTATCTGCGGTTTTTGAGAGAACCGCTGGACCTACAGGTACCAGTCTGGTCTCAAATGAAAGCGAATTAAATTTACTACAACTTTATTTTATATAATATTTAGAAGATATTTCACAGAATAAGTGACCATTTTGAAAAAAAAATCACTTTTTGGAAGAACTGTATCTTGGGAACCAATGGCTGTATAAAGCTCGCCCTAGTCTCAAATTGTAGCACATTTAGTCTTCTTTAAAAGTATATAGGGTGACTATACCGGTCAGACCCTTTCTTCACTGAGATATTGAGCAAAAACCGAAAAAAGTCCGAAAATTTCTTGTTTTTTTTTTTGATACATCGCCGCCGCACAGCACTGTTGAAATTGCAAATCTGATTTTTTAATATTGGTTTAGGTCCTAACAACATATAAAAATTCATAACAACAGGACCTTTCATGTTTAACTTTACTGGACTAATAGTAGAGACACTGTATTTTCACAGTTTTATCGATACAATTAAACGTTTATGCTCATAGTTCATTATGAAGTCTTTTTGTCTTTATTTTGTTGTTATTGTAATTTCTTATCTCCTAACTATTTGTGAGGTCTAAAAATTTGTCTATTACAAACGCAACCTTTCAGTATTTTTTTTTCGTTTTTCTCTTCTGTTTGTTATTTTTTTATTGTGCAATATATTTTTTCTTTGTTAATCCTTGTCCAGTAAATGGGGTCAGCCTAGTGGACATTGTATGCTAAATAAATAAATGAAGGTATCCTACATGGAACAGGAAGCTAATATCCGTATACTTATTGAGACTTGAGATTCAATAAAACAAAATTCCATTATAACATAATATATTACGCCACTGCTTAAGTACAAAATAAAGTTACTCACAAAGGATTTTTTTTGTGGAATTTTTTAAAAAGGATGACACCGTTGAGATGTTTATTTTAGGGCTCAGAGGTTATGCTCTTCTTTCGAACGAAAGATCTTATCAAATTTCTTCTTTTATGTTCGATGGATATAAATTCATTATTCATATACAAACCTTATACAATAGTGTTATACTCTTGAGTTCTCAGAATGAATACAAATTTTAGAGAATGTATTTAAGTGACCAAGTGGGTAAACTTTTTTAAAATATTTCTTATGGGATTATGGTGACTGCCAAGAGATATTTTCTTTTAAAAGTTGATGTCCGATCCTTAGATAATATGTGACTAGTTAAAGATAACAAATTTTGTTGATTGGCTGGAAAATCTCAAAAAGAAAAAAATCGTGCAATTAGTTATAAATAATTTATTTTCTAAATATTTTTGTACATTGAATAGTTTCGCTTGTATCTGTAAATGTAACGTATGAAGGGTGAGTAATAGTACGAGTTTTCAAACGAACGTTTCTTGAAATGGTGTGATCAGAAAAATGTCAGTGGCAAGGAGGCCACACGGAAAAAAATGTGATTAGAAAATTTTACTACAATGTTGTAGTAGTAGACTTGTAGAAAAATACTTAACAATTTGTAGAAAATTTTACTACAATTTATAGTTAAAAACTATTAATTATTGTAGCAATTGAATTGTCGAATAAAATGCTACAACAATAGGAAAGAAGTCCACAATGTTTAGTATATTTTACTATTGTTTGTAGAAGTAGAAATTTATTACAATTATCGTAATTACTACTTCTGTAAAAATTTGTACAAATATTAATAATTATCTCTACAAAAAATAGTAATTTTCTCTACAAAAAATAGTAATACTTTACATCCCTTCTTCAAAAATATTCTATAATATTGTAGAAATTCTAAGTCATGTGAACAAAACAGAATTCTGCTATTGGTCAACGTTTTCTGACGTCGATCATAAACGGCCAGACAGCAGTAGCCGTTCGCCATGTTCACATAACAAAGCATGGTACATATACGATTACACATTATTATATTATAAGCACCGATGCGTTTGAGAAAATTTTAATAATAAATTCTATTGGTGGTAAGTACATTTATTATTGTTTCTGAATAATTTACCTTTAGATAACTAATTTAAATAACCTTAGTAGATTATTTTAAAAAAAATAGTTGTGGACAACGATTGAATGTTGTGCCCAACGATCGAATTTTGTGCCAAGTTCAATGATGTTTTTTGTCTTAATTGTGACATACCTACTTTCTCATTTTTGTTAGTTATCTGACTTAGTCATTTAATATCCAAATCAGTGTAAAGGTGATAAATATCACCGTTTTAAGGGTATGAACAATTCAATTGGTATTAATTTTTATTTCATATTTTTCAGGTGCAGAAAAGCCAACTGAGACTGAGGGCGCTATTATTACTGTTATTTATTACATAATGTAATTAAGAATTTGTATCTTTTATATTAAAACAATAAATTGAATATTTTATTAAGGAACATTTTTTTCTAGGTTATAATTATAATAATTATGGAATACTACTACAAATTTTATTAAAAATTACTACAATTTGTATGAATTTTTACTATTTATTGTGCAAAATTTTCGTATTTATTTTCATAAAACGCAATACATTTTTAATATAAATTCATACAATGAATAGCAAAAATTATAACAATTTGTAGAACAATTCTTATGATGCATTTGGATCTTTTTACTAAATATTGTAGATAATAACTCTACAATACATTCTCCACAAATATTTGGAAATTTTTACTACAAATTGTCCCTGTCCCTATATGTACTACAAATCTACAATTGTAGAAATTTGTTCTACAATTTTTTTTCCGTGCAGTGAAAAAGTGCTTCTTGCATACTTTGAAGAAAAGTACAAAATATGGAAATCGTCAACGCTTTGGTCGAATTACTCTATGTTAAAGTCGATAATGAACATAAATAATCATGACATAAGCAGATATTACAAGCTTGTGGCTTTTTTGAAGCGAAAGGGTGAAGGATATCGACCGAAAAAGTCAAAAGTATTGACAAGGGAACAAATCGACAAATTTCTCGCAGAAGCCCGGGATGAAATATATCTAATGCAGAAAGTTTCTGCGATTTTTGGTGTTTTTGGAGCCTGTCGTCGAGAGGAACTGTGCGATTTGACATTTAATAATATCGAGGATTCCGGAACTTCACTAGTTATGCATATACCAGACCCAGAAACTAATGTACAACGCACCTTTGTTATAAGTGGTACTTTGTATATGAACTACTATAAAAAGTATATAGCCCTTCGTTCAGTGGATATTAATCATTCAAGAGTTTTTAAAATGCATTAAAAATAAATGTGCTAGGACTCCAGTTGGAATCAACACATTTGGTAAGATGCCTGCCAAAATTGCTGAATTTCTAAATTTGTCTGATTCCGATCTTTATACTGGACATTGTTTCCGACGTTCCTCAGTTAGTTTGTTGGCGAACCTCTGGTGCTAGTCTTACTACAATTAAAAGACACGGTGGATGGAAGTCCAGTACAGTAGCAGAAGGTTATATAGAAGACTAGCTACAAAGGAAACAGAACATTGCAGATCAAATTTTGTCCAAAACTTTGGCGGATAACATTGATCTCTGCCCTGGTACAAGCTTCACCAAAATAAATTCTGTTACATCTACCAATGAGACTGGCCATGGAGTTTCTTATATAATTTTAGTTTCACTAATTGTAAGTTTAATTGAATAAACACTTCATTTTAAATTATGTTTTTATATTTTCTCAAAAAAAAAAAATTACTTTTAGCACTAGTTCTAAAAGTGATTTACTTTTAACACCAGTGTCATAAAATGGCATTTTAGACACTGACAGCATGCGTTAAAAATTATACTTTTTGTAGAAAAATAATATTTTTCTACACCCACATGGATATTAGATTATTTACGCTCAGACTACATAACGAAAAAGTATGCCATTGCGTTCAACTGAATGAATATATTTCATATCCATTCTACCTAGTAAGAACACTACAAAAAAGCAATCCACCAATCACAGTTCATATTTTGGTCATCCGGCTATTATTTTTTAAATTTTAAATATGTGACAATTCTGTCAAACTAATTGTGGGTATATTTTTTAATTATTGAAATTAAATATACATTAGAATGAGTTATTCTCGTGTATAATTGATAAATAATAGCATTTTTATTTGTATTTCGTCTAAATTTATAAATAAACCATAAACTTAAATAAAACTATATGAAATCAATTTAATTACGAGTATTGAAACTAAATTGCAAAATGTGTGGCAATAGAGCAAAGACTAGGGTACCTGGCTTTCATGCGAGAGGCCCGTGTTCAAATCTGGGCTGGGGAATAATTAAGTTAAATCTTATTTTCATATTTATTTTATTTTATAAATTATTGAAATTCATAAATTATTTTAAAATTAGTTATTTTTACCCAAAAACTAAAATAATTTTTTAAATTTGTAGATTTTCGTTAGTGGGTCGTATAAAAGATATACTGTACAACTCGAGTGGATTGTCAATATCCACTCTTGTTGCACAAACTACTATTATTATAATATTTTTTAATTTTTTATTAGCTGTAAAACTTGCTCTGATGGTATTGTATAAGATAAAATTAACCAATGCATGTTATATAAAACAATTTCGTAATTAATTCGGGAGTGTCTGGTGCACCTCAAGCAAATAATAGCACCAAATTTTCAAAGCTTATCTCAAAAATACATGTTATACAGGGTGTTCGATAAGTACGGTACATAACTTCAAGAGCTTATTCTGGAGCTAAAATAAAGGTATTTTTGTCACATACACTATGTCTCAAAAATGCTTCGTTACGGAAATACAGGGTGTGAAAGTTTCATAAAAAAAATACAATTTTTTAAATATTTCCAGAACCACTTAAGATATTTTAATCAAACTAATCGCTGAAAAATATGGAAGGAAAAACGTGTTACGCCACTGTTCTGTTTTTAATGTTCCATTTTTTTATGAAACTTTCACACCCTGTATTTCCGTAACAAAGCATTTTTGAGACATAGTGTATGCAACAAAAACTCCTTTATTTTAGCTCCATAATACGCTCCTGAAGTTATGTACCGTATTTATTGAACACCCTGTATATACAGATCTAAAAACACCAAAAATAAAATTAAGAGGCCACATCTCATCAACTGGCAATATTTTAGTTTTGTTAAATTTTCGAATTTTGGTACAGTCTTTCTGTGTCTTTATGATTTTCATTTTCTTACATACTCATATGTCAGTTACAATAGTTTTATTTTTCTTTATTTTAAAAGGGAATTTAACTTATTCTGAATTTTAGAATGAACAGCATTTAAATGCTTATTTAGTTGTATGCAATTGAAGTCGGTTTTAAACAATGTATCTATGCAAAATAAATTCTTTATTTTTAGGCCACTTCAGCCTTGAATAAAATTTACACATTTTCATCAACTCTTGGTTAATGGGGTAAATTTACAAACAGGAAGCGGTATGTAATTATATGAAGCGGAAACCCCTAAACAGTGGGCAATTTAAAATCATTAGCTATGATGGGGAAAGTAAATTTTGCCTCCCTAATTGCTCAACCCTCTTTCAAACTTCCCGCATAATTGAAAATAGGGAAAGACGAGAGATAGCTATCGCAAGCTATTAATTATCTAATTAAATGCAAAACAGCCTCAATAGAAGCAATATTCGTTTTAGTCTTGTCGATTAAGCTAAGTTTACCCTTCTATAATAGTTTAAATGGAATTAAACTATTAATGGGTCTTGTGCCCTTTATAACCCTTTCTATGTATATCAATGTTGCCTATTTATTTCTTGACTTTTCAACTAGGTCTGTCGAAGTCAGGTCTGTCTTTATAAAAAAATTATAAATTCATCCATCCTTAAAACAACACCCTGTATGTCTGAATTTGTGAAATTTGTCCATTATCCACAGAATGTTTAGATAGTTAAATCGGAAAACGTAAATACAAGAAAATAAGGGAAAGTAACAAGTAGTTTGGATAAGTTTGTAGTCAAATTTATAGGAAGAAGGAAATTGAGAAAGATTTATATAACTTAGATGTTACTAAAGAATGATTTTGACATTTAAGGTAGATATGATTGGCACCTTCAATAGATGAGCAGTGCAGCAGGGAGAGTCTATATTTCTTATTTTATAAAGGAAAACGTTCAGTATTTAAATTGAGACATAATAAAATAGAAGTATATTTTTTGTCAAACCAAAATTATTACAGTGAGGAATATTAATATTATTTGAATATTGAGTTATCATCTATCTACAGTAGAGCGTCAATAATCCGGATTAATTATGACCGGACCCTGTCTAAAAGAGCCAAAAAAGGTAATATTCTAATATGTCTTTTATCCCCCTGTATATGTTTCAATTTTTTTTCTACTTTTCATTTACTTGTTATACCTTTATGTTTCTTTTTTTCTTATCCCATAGTTTTGTTTTTAATTTATCTTGTCTTTTAACTTTCTCTGTAATTTGTTTTTCATTTTCCTTCATTTTCTTTTTCACTTTCTTAATTCTTTAATTTTTATTTTTTTCTTATTTTCTTTATTCCTATTTTCATCTTTTTCTATATTTTGACTCAGTCTTACTTTATTTACTTCTTTTCCTTCAATTTCTATAGCTATCTCTTCTATTTCTTGTATTTCTTCATTTATTTGTATTCTTTCTTCCAACCTCTTCTATGTTATTATCCATAACTTCTTCTATTTTTCTAATTAAATTTTTGTTACCCTGTCTAACTTTTTGAATTTCTTGTTTTATGCTGTCCATCTTGTTATTCATTGTTTCTTCTTTCTGTTTAATCTGTTCCCCTATTTTCCTTTCCATTTGTGTGATATTGTCGTTTATTTCCCCTTTCATTTGTCTCATACTTATTCTCATTATTTTATTTTTATTTGTTTTCTTCTCGCAACTAGATATAATGATTTTTTCGTAATCAGACGACTCATAATGTTTAACTTTATGCAACTTGTTTCATAAAGTAGATCATTTTGACACTTGCTGCGATTACAAAAAATGTTACTTTATATGTCAAAATTAGAAAAATATATTTATTAAGAATTATTCAAGTTTTTCAAAAAATGTTCTATAAATGAATAAAATTATTACGTTATATTTATACCATTCATTTATCATTGTTAATAACCCACCCTTCAAAAATTCGTTTTTAAAATCTGTAATTTGAGCACTCAGTCATAAATAAATACAATAAAAATACCCTTTTTAATTACCACTCAAATTGATAGGATCCTATTTTGTAATATAACACCACCACTTGAAAAGCAAATTGGTGAACTACAAATTTCGGCAACCCGGATTTGTGTAGTGTTTGTTGTTGATTTAATGTTCCTAGACAGATGTTTTTTTCTTTTTCTACTGGCATGGCATGGCGTCGATAGCGGGGTTAATACAGTAAATAATACAGGGTGATTTCGTGTAAAATGTTTTGAAAAGAAAAGCAGTATAAACGGATTTTTTGTATGCATATTAATATTAGGTACTTAGTAACAAAATGCAAGGATTTATTGCTCTGTCAGATGACATTTCAGTTGCTCAACTTAAAAAATACAAATTCTTCACCATTTATAAAAAATTAAAACTATATTTCCAGTTCCTTAGTGGAAGTAACTTCAAAGTTAGTCGATTTTTTATAGGTTATTAGAATTGCAACTGCTCATTGTTTAGCAATAACAATTTTATTTATACTCATCCACAGTTGCTAGCCAACTTTATACATAATATGACATTTTTTTGTACAGATATTATTTTATTAATAATATAATGCACAATATAAAAAAACATAACTGAATGAAACACAAACTTAAATAACTGAAAAATCTTGCAGAGCTCTAACGTTAAGAAATACAAATTTTAATAGCAATCAACCAAAATAACAAATTTACGCAACGCACTAATAATATGTATATTAGTAAAATTAGCTTCCAAATAAAGTGTCACATTTTACAATATGTTACAATATATTACAGTTTTTATCAAGAGAAGAAAGCCCGACAAGCTTCGACAACCTACCTTGGCTGGGGAAATCATTCCTTTTGCGGAGGAGGTGAAATAACTGGGAATCACCATAGATCTCCCCTGGAACCCCCAATTGTATAAAACCATTATCAAAGCCAGACTATCCCTCTGGACTCTTAGAAGGATATACGGCAAAGCATGGGGGATCAGTGCCCAACTGATCTACTGAATTTACCAAAGAGTGGTAAAACCCATGGTTACGTACCGCTCTGTCGTCTGGTGAGACAAGGGACTTCAACGGACGGCCAGAGCAAAGCTGGCTGGAATACAGCGGCTTGTGTGCCTCGGTATAACTGGAACAATGTCAACCACTCCTAGGGGAGCCATGGAGACTATGCTGGACCTAACCCCTCTCCACATTCTGCTGGAAAGTGAGGCCAGGGTGGTCTCCTACAGACTGCTGAAGGTGGATAGTTAATGCTACGAAGAAATGCGATGGGACAAGACGGGGCTGATAAGTGAAATTATTAACCACCACATCCTCGGCATGGTCTCGAACTCGGTAGTTTCCCGACAGCACATAGAAAAGCCATACAGCGTCCTCATTTCAGAAAGAGACGCATAGAGCAGAAGGAAAAAACCCTCTTCCCGGCAGACTATGCGTTGTACACGGACGGCTCCAAAACTAAAAAAGGAGTACGACCGGAAGTTTTCGGCCAGAGGCCCAGAGTTGACATATCAGTAAACCTAGGCTTTCTGGCCATGATCTTCCAAGCAGAAATGATTGCTATAGAATTGGAAGCTAGAGAGTTAATTAATGTTCTCCCCGCAAACAAGACTATAAAGATCTTTTCAGGTAGCCAGGCAGCCCTCAAGGCCCTGAGCTCATATCGAGTTGACTCAAAGCTGGTTTGGAACTGTATAAATACCGTTGAATGTCTCGGTGCCCGGAAAAAAATTACTTTGATCTGGGTTCCGGGACACAGTGGTGTGGAGGGCAATGTAAAACCGACGCGCTTGCTAAAAGAGGAACCGAATCTGTGTTCACAGGACCAGAACAATTCCTGGGCATTGCAAAGAGCACTGCCAAAGGAATTATCTCAAAATGGTCGGAGGGTGCAACACTGGAGAGATACCCCAGGGGTAACTCATTTGAAAGCGTTCCTAACCAACCCTTCTATGAACGCTTGGATTCAAGAATAGAGTAAAAAAGATCTACGCATTTTCACGGGAATGATGACAGGACACTGCCATCTGGACAACCACATGAGAGGGATAGGTCTTCAACAAACATCGGATTGTCGATTCTGCAGCGTGGAGGACGAGTCTGCAGAGCACATTTTACATGTTCCGCTCTGGAAAGAACCAGGTTACAGATCTTCGGATTTACCCAACTGGAGCCTACCGACTTTAAACAAGTCTCGCTCAATTCAACTATGGCCTTCATCAAAAGGTGTGGCTTGTACGGTGAACTATAAGTTAGCCATGAGCCACAATAGACCCATCTGGGTCGCAGTAGAAGGCGATGAGATCATCCCACTCATTTTCAACCTAACCTAATAGTTTTTATCCCGTTAGAGGGCGCTAACATCAAAAGCAAAGCAATAAATAGTTGGTATTTTTCCTATTTAAATTGTATTGGTTAGAGAGACGTATTGGAGGGAATGGCATATCACAGTTGAGAATATGATAAAAAGATATCCGTCTCTAAACTAAATACACAAAATACCCATGTCAAACTTTTGTGAGCCACCTTTCACCTTGTATGCAGGGTGTTTGGTAAACATGCGGCAAAAATGCAAGGGTTTATTCCTTGAACTATTCTAAGAATATTTTGTTTATTTGATGGTTTATGAAAACCAGCTTTATTTCGAAGATACAGGGTAAACAAAATTTCGACAGTAACAGCATTTTATTATCAAAAAGTACATGTAAGGTTGCCTAATCTACAATAAATGTTAAAAATAACTTCCTCCAGCTTGGATACAAGCATTCAATCTTCTCATCATTGACTATCGAACTCTTTCAAACACACTAAGTACCTTCGAAACAAAACGGGTTATCACAAATCAAATAACAAAACACCCTGTATATACATAGCTTGAGAGTAAATAAAATCAACTATTTGATCTGCTTGAATCGCCCTCTAGCACTATATTAGAAAAACGCGTTGGACATCTGGCTTTCCATAGCTTATGTAGGCAGTTAAATTGATGTTCTGATGTTATATAACACCATGACAAAGAATGCCTACTTACATGTCTTGTGCATTTAGCCAGAGATATGAGAAATTTATTACGTAGGCTGAAATCTGACAATATCTCTAATTGCTTCTTGTTTCAAGTTTAATCATTTGTTAATTATTATCTAGACTCACCGTGCAATTATTCTAAATTGAAGTGTAATTAATTTCGTCACATCTGAAGTATCTATTTATGCTTTGTTAAACTTAAACTATCAGAAATGGAATATATTATTAATAAAATATTATTTTATTTTTTCCAAATGCCAAACAGTGTGAAATATTTTGAAATTTATTGTATTTCAAAAAGCACATTTTAGGGGTGGGTTGACTCAGTGGGTAGAGTCATGACTTTGAGATCGAGAGGTCTCAGGATTGAATCCCATCGGTGGCAGAGATTTTAATTTAATTAAAAAAAAATCATAATTCTAATGCGTAGGTGGGATTGCCCACTCAGCCATTCACTGTTGGGTTCTAATTAACAGTGCTGTTCCTAAAGTGGCGCAAGGAAACAGTAACAAGGCCTATCTGTGGGGGTGCAAGAGTATTAGAGTACTAGCACTCCTGCACTAAGGAGTATTAGACTACTAGTACAATCCATAACCTACATAGAACACGAAGCTAATGACCTAAGTTGTTGAAGCCAATGAAAAAAATAATAGTATAATAATTCACCGGTCGACATGATTTTTGGGTGTGACTTCTGCATGTGAAATTTTCCTATGTTACAAATAAAGGAAAAAATAATTTTTCGGATCAAAGTTTGTTTTTGTAGGAACTAGAGCAATTTTTTTTATATTTTTATTTCTTTTTTTATAATTTTATTTTTAATTACGATTGACAAAGTTTTTTCCGAACATCAAAGTCTTTTTAATTTAAGAATTGTGATAAATAAAATAGTATAAAAAAAATAATATAATAAAAAATTAAGTTCAGAAATGAATATTTTTTATGTTGGTTTTTACAATATTAATAAATTTTTCAGTGGCGATCTTAGATTATACAAACCTTAGATGGAACATAAGACACTGCGCATAATCCCATTTCGAAATTATACACACCCACCAATCACAGTTGAGAACATCACATGTCAGAGCGTTGTCCATCCAAATTTAATGTGACAACGAGAATTAATTTGGTATTTTAGTGACTTAAATTTTGGAAATTAACGTTGAAAATGCCAAAATGTGTTGTAAAAAGCTTTATTTATAATAAACCTGCTAAATGTAACTGAGATAAAAGAAACTTACATTTATTTCGGTGAGATATTTAATTTTTAAGGCTTCTGTCGTCGTCCATATTTGTTGATTTAAAATAAACAGAATCGGACTTGGTCATTGGTACATGTTATAAGTAGCAAATAAAGGTTATTATTATAAACTGTTTACTATTTCTTGTTTCATGGGGAATCTTTTTTTAGGAAGTAAAAAGAGAAACATACAATCAAATACAAAAATATCAATTTCATTGCCAATAGTTTTCTTAAAACTATTTAGTAATTCTCTACAACAGTGTTACTCAAAGTGTGCTCCGCGGAGCCCTGGGGCTCCGCAAAGCCTTTGTGAGGGCTCCGCGAAGAAAATAATCACAATAAAAAAAACAGTACTAGCGCCACAAAATGGAGGGACCTGGCTAGAGGACCTTTTTTGAGAAGTATTTTTTTTTAAGTCACTAAGAGGAAGGAGGATATAATATTTTTTTAGGAGTTTTTTTTTATTTTATTTTTTATGGGTGAAATAGATTGTGAAAATTCTTGCAAGGAATCTTTGGAATAAATCAAAATAAATTAACAACAAATGATGTTCTTGTGCATTTTCAGCCTGAGTTGCCGATCAAATTATTCGTAGATGCATCAAATGTGGGAATAAGTGCCATGATATATCATGTTTTAAAAAAAAACATTGAGAAATTATAGCTTCTGCTTCGCGTACCTTATCAAAGTCCGAACAAAAATATTCCCAAATTGAAAGAGAGGTCCTTGCAATAATTTTTGGCTTAAATAAATTTAATGAATATTTATATGGACTTCTTTATCCTAGTTACAGATCACTTACCTCTGGTAACTATTTTTAACCCAGCTAAATGTATACCCCAATTTTCAGCCAACAGACTACGTAGATGGGCAGTAATATTGTCAAATTACAATTATAAAATTAAATATGTGGAATCGGAGCATAATATAAAGCCGATTTTTTATCATGTTTACCTGTTGAAAGTCAAAATGAGAGTCAAAATAAAAAAAAAATTAAAATAATTTTTTTATATTTTGTGGTTTTATGTGTTTAGGGCTCCGTCAAATATTTCGCTTTTCAAAAAGGTTCCGTCGTCAAAAAAGTTTGAGAAACACTGCTCTATAATAATATGAGATCTATCCATTTAATTTACATTCTGTTATTTTTTCTAATTTTGACACATAAAGTAATATATTTTGTAATCGCAGCGAGTGTCAAAACGATCTACTTTATGCAACCAGTTGCATAAAGTAGAACAGTTGCATAAAGTAGAACATTATGCAACTGATTACGAAAAGTTGATTGTCACCAGTTACGAAATGAAAATAAATAAAACTGCCTCTTTTTTGGTTTTTAAGTTGAAAAATCGTGAAATCGAGAAAATGAGAAATCGAGAAGTCGAGAAATCGAGTAATCAAAAAATCGAAAAATAAAAAATCGAAAAATCCAAAAAACAAAATATCGAAAAAAAGGCAATGAATAGTGACATTTCATATTTGAAAATATGACATTACGTTCAACAACAAAAAAAGAAAACAAAAAAAGAAAAGCTGTAAATTGCGTTTTATATTTAGAATAACACCGTTATTGAAAACTGCCCAGAAATGTTGGGGGTAAAATTTTGACGTACTCCTTTAAGGATAATGGGTAAAAATGTTTTTTTTTTTCAAATTTCTCGCGGGTAATGTCAAAAGTTAGACCGGCAACACTGCACATGTCCCTTATATTTATTATTACTATTGAAAAAAAAAACGTCGTAGGGCAATCAAATACAACAATTTTCTAAAATATTTGATTGCAAGTACCTACAGAAGAATGATGGTGAATTTTTTTTTTCATTTTTTTCTCTTTGAAGAGTAGGCTTATGTCAAATAAACTTAAAATATTATAACGAACGAAAAAGTAAGCCATTTCTAATAAAATTTAATTATTTATTTTATTTTGGTGTGATCGTAGAAAAAATCTTGTGTGTAATTCGAGCAAAAAGTACTTTGGCTGTTTCGATAACTTTTTGTCTCAACAGCTATTTTGTTGCAATAATTTTATAAACTTTTACTTATGGTCCATTTCACCGTTTTGTTAAACGAAGCTTAAAATGATATTTTTATATTAACAAAAACGAAGTTTAAATTACTAAATGGAGTTTAAAATGACATTTTTACATTAACAATGTCATTTTAATCTTCGTTTAATAATTTAAACTTCGTTTGACACAACGGTGGAATCGGCCCTTAGCTAGTTATATATTGATAAAGTGTTATTGCCCTTATCATACATGAATCGTGCTAACAAATAAAGTCAAAACGTCTCATAATGTTTCATCTTTTAGTTACCTACCAAAATTAGGTACTACAATACAAATATTTAAGTCCGGCACAGAACATCTCCCTACTCCTTCCACCTAGTTTTTCGGTTTTGGCAAAATTTGCGCAGCGACAAATGCTTCCTATGTTACCTCTACCCTTTCTAACCTCTTTGGTGGCGATACAGACATTGTCTTCAAATATGACTGAGTTATAGGTTTCTGGCTTAAAGTAGTTTGTAGTAAGTTATAGTTTATATATTTTTTAATAATATCGTTAGCGTTTATTATTAATTTTGTTTTTTCCAGACAATAATTTGTGCTATAGTTGTAAAATGGTCTGTAATCGATGTTTCTAATACAAGAGGAATATCATTTTTGGTATTATCTAATAAAAATATATTATTAATACAGGATTTAGTGTTATCTTTAGCCCTGGTGTGTTTTTAAGTGATTTATATCTTTCTTCGATTAAAATATTTGTGTATTCAATGACTTCAAAACTGAAAACATTAATATTGATATCGCCCCGAAATTATATCAAAATCAAATTCTTTTTTTATTCTTTAAATAAAGCAGTAACTCCAAATTAAAATCAACAATACCAGTTGAAGAAGGTCTGTATAGGCATGTAATTAGAAATGTGTTGTCATTTATTATTACTTTAAGTTCTATGGAATTAATTAACCCTATTTTGACAATTTTGTAGGAGTATTTGAGAGTTTCTTTGATGAGTTCAACTGTTCCATAATTTTTGTTAATACTACTCTCACTATATAATGCGTAACCATTTGATTTTTTCAAATCTAAGTTTGTTATTTGAAATGTTTCTGAAAAACATATAATGTCCAATTCTATATTAATATTTTCATATAGAATACTTATAGGAATATGTTTAAACCAGCAGAGATCTTCTTGAATGAAGATTTATAGAGGAGCAGAAAAAAATGTATATTTTTTTTTTATTGACAATCATTAACAACTCTATCAAACAAAAACATCAACAAACTATATAAACATAAACTATACAGTATGATACATTTATTGAAGTCCTTCCAATACCTCCTCTACTTCATTAAAATCTAAAATCTTCAAACTTCTTCGAATACTGTATAACTTCTCTTTTGGTAATGGTTTCGTGAAGATATCGGCTAATTGGGTTTTAGACTCGACAAATTCAATACTGATTTTGTCTTCTTCTATCAGTTCACGAACATAGTGATATTTTATGTCGATATGTTTTGTTATTATTATTGCACTTTGGTTATCAACTTTAATGATAGTCCGTGAATGTTCTGGAGAATATCCCAATTCTTTAATAAAATTTCGTAACCAAACTGCTTCTCTACAACTGAAAGATAATGCCATATATTCGGCTTCTGTTGTAGAAAATGCAACAACTTGCTGACGCTGTGAACACCAGGTTATGGGAGAGTTATTTAACAAGAAAATGTATCCAGACCTTGATTTTCTTGTTTCGGCGTCTCCTGCGTAATCTGCATCAGTATATCCAACTAAACTTAATTTATTTGATTTGCTGTCATGACATTTTTCATAAAGGATTCCAAAATATTTTGTTCCTTTGAGATATCTAAGTATTTTCTTCGCAGCTGTCCAATGTTTCTTTCCAAAATTATTTAAAAATTGACTTAGGTAGCTAACTACATAGGATATGTCTGGGCGTGTATTTGTAGCTAGAAATAATAAGCTTCCAATAATTTCTCTATAAGGAATATGTTCTCTTTTATCCACTTCTGATATAAGTTTAAGCCTTAATCCGGGGTCAGCGGGAATCATCGAGTGAGAACAATTGATCATATTAAATTTCTTCAGAATTTTGTCTACGAATTTTGCTTGTGATATTCTTATTTTTCCTTGTTTTCGATCTCGGCTTATTTCAATGCCTACAAAACATTTTGCATCACCAGTTGTAATTTCAAAATTAGTTTTGAGCAGTGTCAAAATTTCTGTGACATTGTCAACTGATTTCGTTAAAATCAAACCATCGTCTACATACAGGGCCAAATAAATTTTATCATCTTTGATGTTTCCTATGTATACACAGTGATCTGCATTCATTTGTCTGAAATTGTAAAAATTCAAAAATTTTCTGAATTTTGTGTTCCAACATCGGGGTGACTGCTTTAATCCGTATAGGCTTTTGTTGAGTTTGCAAACTTTATGACCTTCTTCAAATCCTTTGGGTTGTTGCATAAAAATTGTTTCTTCCAGTTCTCCATACAGAAATGCAGTTTTGATGTCAAATTGGGAAAGTTCAAGATCTTCTTCTGCAGCAATGGCCAGGAGCATACGAACAGACTCATACCTAACAACTGGTGCAAAAGTTTCATGATAGTCTATATCATGTTTCTGTGAGAATCCTCTAGCAACTAATCTGGCTTTGAATTTTTCTTTTCCTGTAATGTCTGTTTTAATTGTAAATACCCATTTACAATCAACTATATTGGAATCTTTTGGGGCATCTGTGAGTATCCAGGTTTCATTACTTTTTAGTGAATCCATCTCATCTTCCATTGCAAGAACCCATTGTTTAGAGTTTTCTGACTGTATAGCCTCTTCAAATGTAGATGGAATTTCCACTTCCACAGACATTGCTGAAAAATGATCAGGCGGCTTAATTTGGCTTCTATCTCTAAGATTATATTTTCCTATCTCATCTATTTCTTTATTCTCTGAAGCACTTTGTTTCTCTTCATCTACTTGACTTGGCTCCTCTTCATATGCTTCATGATCTGAAATTATCTCTTCTTTTTCATTTTCAAAAAATTTCAGATAAACAAAATTTTCTGTATTATCCTCGTGGTTCTTATTTTCTTCATCAAATGTTACATTTGCACTAATAAAGATTCTTTTCTTTTCATTATCCCAAAGACGATAGTTGGAAGATTCGTGTTCGTAGCCAACAAAAATCATTTTACGGCTTCTAGGTTCCCATTTCTTCCTAAGTTCTTTCGGATTATGCATGTATGCTAAGGATCCAAATATTCTTAGGTGTTTTAGACTGGGTTTTCTTCCAAACCATTTTTCATAAGGTGTCACGTTAGGGTCCTTTTTAGAAATAGTCCTATATACAATATATACAGAGGTATTTACAGCTTCTGCCCAAAATTGCAGAGGAACTTTTTTTTGTATATAACATGGAACGAGCACTTTCTGTAAGAGTTCTTATATCTCGTTCTGCGAATCCATTTTGTTCATGCGCATATGGAGCTGAAGTTTCACAGACAATTCCTTGTTGTATACAAAATGACTGAATTTTGGCATTAACAAATTCTGTGCCATTGTCACATCTTAGTATTTTTATAAAATTTCCGGTCTGCCTTCTGATCATTGCTTCAAAATCTATGAAATTCTCAAATACTTCTGATTTATGACGCAAAAAATAAGCCTTTCTGTAGCTAGTGGCATCATCTTTAAACAACAAAAAATATCTGGAGCCACTTGGCGATTCAATGTTCGATGGACCACAAACGTCGGCATGAATGAATTCACCTGGTTTATAATTTCTAACATGGTTTGATTGAACGAAACTTCTTCGATTCTGCTTTCCAAGCTGACATCCTTCGCAGAAAAAATCAGATTCGTCTTCTAGACATGCTCCTTCAGCAGCATACGTTTGAATGGTCTTCTTTACATATTTAGGATTGATGTGTCCTAATCTTTCATGCCAGAGTTTCAAACTGTTCATATTAGAGGTGGAATTGCATTCTATATGTTCAACTTTCATTAGCATTTTGAACATATTTCCGTTTCTAATTCCAATACAAGATAACTCGCCTTTAGAATTATAAAATTCACATCTTTCTTTGTGAGCTATCATAGTAAACCCCTTATCTGTTATTAGACCAACCGACAATAAATTTCGTTTTAAATCTGGGATATAAAGAACATCTTTGATAACTTTATCTTGCCATTTTCCATTAGCGTACGCCTGAACTTCAATATCTCCCATGGCAGCTGCTTTAAGATGCTTATTATTAGCAATGCGAATAACAATATCGCTTTTTACAGGTTGTAGGTTTTTGAACCAGTCTTGACGAAAAGACATGTGCACACTAGCACCTGAATCTGCTAACCATATGTCTTCGTCATTGTCTGATAAGACTTTCAACATATCTAAATCACATGATAAAGCTTCTCTGTTACTGGAACAAGCTGGAACGTTACTTTTTGATAATCTTTTCTTGCATTCTTTCCACCAATGACCAACCTGCTTGCAGTATCCACATTTCGTTTTTTGTTTTAGAACTTGAATGTTTGTCTTATTTTTTTTTAAACTCACTGTTTGTATTTGTAGCGCCGAGTTGTCTTCATTCAGTTCATTAAGAGATAACTTTTGTTTTTCTTTTAAGAGCCTCGCTATTAGATCTGTTAATATTTGTTTTGCAGGATCAACAGAATCCCAAGCAGTAACGAACATTGCAAATTGAGACGGTAAACTATTTATAATCTTTGATATAACAGCAACGTCTGATATAGTTTCATTCATATCTCTTAGTTGTTTAGTTAAGGTTTCTACTTCAGATAAAAATGTAGCTACTTTCTGTTTTGGTTCCATTTTCAATTCATAAAATTTTTGATAAACAACATGCTTCGAAACTTCAGTCTTCTGCTCGTGAATAGTAATGAGTTTCTTCCACATTTCGCCAGCAGTTTCACAGTTTACAAGGTATGATAGTTGATCTTCATTGATTGAAGATAAAAATATTACCATCGCTTGGTTATCTTTTTTCTCCCATTTTCTAATATCTTCTGGGTTAGATGTATGCTTTGCTTCAGTGATTATATGCATTAAATCACTAGCTTTTAACACAATTGTTACACTAAACTTCCAGAGCTGGAAATTAGTTCCATCAAATTTGACGATTCTGTGATTCAATTCTTGAGTCATTCTTAATCAATAAATCATCTAGTTTTCAAAATGAAATTAGCTAGGTGACTTTGATAGGTTCTGTCAATATTTTTCAAAATATTTTATATTCAATTTAAAATATACGCAATACCTCTTGCTTTCGTCAGACGCAGCTAAGAGTCCCTGGGCCCATAACCTATAGGAATATGTTTAAACCAGCAGAGATCTTCTTGAATAAAGATTTATAGAGGAGCAGAAAAAATGTATATTTTTTTTTTATTGACAATCATTAACAACTCTATCAAACAAAAACATCAACAAACTATATAAACATAAACTATACAGTATGATACATTTATTGAAGTCCTTCCAATAATACTAAATTCATCAAAGTTCTTATATAAACTTCTAATGTTGCTATTTATAATTTTTAAATTTGCCATTTCTACGTTTTTGATATAGTTTTTAGTCACTAGCATTTTGAATTATTGTGGTATCTATTAAATCAAGATCAAAATGTTTAATATACTTATGTATATATGTTTATTTATATAGAAATTGATTGACTACTTTGATGAATACCTACGACAAATAAATGAATATATCGATTTAATTTATTTTATCAAATTTTGTTAAAAATAAATAAGTACCTCTGAAAAATGATTTACATTTATCTATTTATTATCAGATATTTGGAATATATCAAAAAAAGAGAAAAATAAGTTTATAGTGGACCTTACTTGCTATATTAATTCAACTGAACTAATATATTTCATATCCATTCTACCAAGTAAGAACACTGCACAGATATGAAATCCACCAATCACAGTTCATATTTTGGTCACCAGGCTACTATTATTTTTTTAAATTTTAAATAAGTGACAATTCTTTCAAACTAACTGTCAATATATTTTTTAGTTATTGAAATTAAATATGCATTAAAATGAGTTTTTCTTGTGTAGAATAGATAAATAATAGAATTTCTATTTTTATTTAGTCTATATTTACAAATAAATCATAAATTTTAATAAAACTATATGAAATCATTTTAATTACAAGTATTAAAATTAAAATGTTAAGTGTGTTGATGGAGCTGAGACTAGTGTATTTAGCTGTCACGCGAAAGTTCCCAGATTCAAATCGAAATTGGAGACTAATTAAATCAAACCTTTTTTCTCAAGTTTATTTTATAAATTAGTAAAAGTCATAAATTATTTTAAAATTAGTTATTTTATCTTAATAACCTAAAATATTTTCATTAGTAGGTCCTAGAACAAATAATATACTGTACAGCTCGAGTAGACTGTCCATATCGCACTTAGACGGCAGAATCGCACTCAGATGTGCGATATGACCATCATATTCACCACTCTGGTTGCACAAGCTACTATTTTTATTGCTATATTATCATTACCTACCACCTACCATTGATAAACAGAGAAGGCACACTACTTCACTCTCCTCTCGTATCCGGAAAATCCCAGAATACATTTCTTTGATCTATCTCGCCATCTAAATATCTCGTTACATTTTTTTGGTCTTATGCTTAGCTTATTTACAGTACAGTCGCCAAAGTATCTCGGCTCCAAATGAAACGGTTCGTTCATTTAATTTTATTACATGATTAGTGTAGACCAGGCAGACAGTAGACACCGTCTCTCTGATACTCTGATACGTTGCGTAAGGAATGCGTTAGTCGCTCGCCGGAAGTCTCTACAAGCGATGTTCACATGACAGTTAAAAAAAAGAACTCTATGCTAATTTAAACACTATAGCTGGCCACACAGTACATTTTTACAAAACATAAATATCTAAATTAATATAAAATACCTTTCTTCAGACATTTTTCATGGTACAAACATTTTTATTTCAGTTATGATATACAGAGTAACAAAAAGATTTACAGTAAATTTAAGCATAGTTTCTGGGGTCGAAAATAAATCGATTTAAGATTAATTATTTACATAAAAAATAGATAGTAAAAAAGCTACAGAGTGTTAAAGTTAAAATTTTAGAATTTTGTGCTCTTACTGTAAAACGGCTTAACATATTTTTATGAAAATGTACTCAGAGCTGTCTCCTATCAGTGAGATTTAAATCATTTTTTGATTTAAATACATTTTTTGATTTAAATACTTTGATTTTAAATCTTTTTAAAAAAAATGATTTTTGATTTATGATTTAAATCTTTCTGAAGAGTATCTTTGATTTTTTATTTAAAAATTAGATTTAAATCTTTTTAAAACGATTTAAATCTTTTTATTGATTTAAATCTTTCTAAAATTATTTAATCTGTAAGATGATCTGATCTTTTTAAAATGATTTAAATTTTCTTAAAGATTTAAATCTTTTTAAAACGATTTACATCTTTTCAAAATGAATTAAATCCGTAAAAATATTTATATCTATAAAAACACTCAAGAGACGAGAAGGGGACTGAAATAACCTGTTTCGTCAAAATCGTTATCAACCTGTCTATTCCTGAATAATAATCTAGCCAGCATGTCAGTAGGACTGCCAACTCTGTGAATCAGAAATCCGGGAGAAAAGAAAAACAAAAAATAGTAAAGTGTAACAAATAATTGCAATAACTAAAGATTATTCTTAAGTATGAAATTTTACAATATTTTAGACCTGATATTTTTTTTGTAAAGTTGTATTTTTTACACCGTAAGCAGCTGGAAATACTTTTTCATTATCGATATAATCATAAAACTCTTTACATATGTATTTTAAATTTATGCACACTTTTATTTCAGATTTGACATGAGTTGCATAAGACGATTATGACTTTTTGGTATAGGTATAGCGAATTTTTTATTTCTTTGCCTGATTCATCCACACATTTTAAAAAAGAACTTTGTTTATTTATTTGCTCGCAATAACTTCACGTACTTCTACTTTAATTATTATCATACAGTTTATCCGCATGCATTTATAGACATGTTGGGATAACTCTTTTAATTCAACCCACTCAATTTCATTATTCATAGTTTAAAGATCCGGGAGATTTTAGGTACATTCCTGAAGCCGGGAGATTTTGAAAATGAAATGCATTTTTCCGGGAGAATCCCGGAATTTCAAGAGTCTCCTAAGTACAAAAAAAAACATATTTTTAAATCTGATGTATGTGCATCTATGTGGGTGTTTATGTATGTTTGACATTAAGCACGTTAACTCAAGGAAGAGTGGACGGATTTGAGTGATTTTTCAGAAAAAAAATCACTTTCCTTAAAAACTAGGTCTCCATTCTTTTGTGGCATCATAGGCATACCAAAAGTATCTTTTAAAGGGTTGAAAAATTCCTATTTACCAATCGATATGACATTTTTATAATAACAATTTCCATAACTATTGATATCAATGCTGCATAAATCCTTAAAATGTTTATCTCGATCAAATTTATTAGACGAAAATAAATCAAAACTCAAATGTGGATAGACGTAAATGAAATAAAATGAATTTAGCTCAAAGCCAATATCACACGAAATACAACGACCGTCTCCCTTTCAAAAAACAACTGCTCCTTTGGCTAATACCGCAACAGGCATTGAATTACATCCGAAGGAAAGACAGCAGAGATAGAAATTAATTTTCAACACTCTCTACTTTGATTTTGCTCACCAAGGAGAACATCATTCTTGGACCGGTTTCGTCCTTATTAGGACTCCTCAGCAAGAAATAGATAGGTTCTCAATTCCAGTCTCTAATGGAATTAACAAATGCTACACATTTCACCAGTTGTATTTCGTGTGATATTGGCTTTGAGCTAAATTCATTTTATTTCAAATATTTATTATTTAAAATCAATATTTCCGTAAGAATTGCATTGGGCTAATAACGATAAAAAATAAATACGAGAAAAGTTTATCGATTTTTGTGTTTTATTTATGAGAAAATCACATTACTTAAGTATTCATTATCTTTGGTTTTGTGGCTCATAGGCCTACCAAAAGCATTTTTTAAAGAGTTACCCAACTCTATAAAAAGATTTAAATCTTTTGAAAATATTCATTTCGTTTAAAAAGATTTAGATATTTCGAAAAGATTTAAATCTTTCAAAAAGATTTAAATCTTTCAAAAAGATTTAAATCTTTCAAAAAGATTTAAATCTTACCTAAAATGATTTAAATTGTAAAGAGATTTAAATCTAAAAAAGATTATTGATTTAAATCTTTCTTTGTAAAAAATCGATCTTTGATTAAATCATTTTTTCAAATGCAAACGAGTTATGATCTTTGATTTAAATCGTTTTTAAAATGATTTTAAACAGCTCTGAATGTACACGGTATATAAGTATGCAGTGGCTAATAAAATGTAGTGGCATTTAAAATTGTTTTAATTCTATAGATTTTTAGAAGCACATTCTGCTGGAAAGGGAGGCCATAATGGTCTCCTACAGGCTCCTGAAAGTGGGTAGTCAGTGTTACGAAGAACTGCGGTGGGACAAGACGGGGCTGATGAGTGAAATTATTAATCACTCCATCCTCGGCATGGTCTCGGACTCGCTAGTTCCCCGACAGCACATAGAAAAGCCATACAGCGTCCTCATTCCAGAGAGAGACGCATGGAGCAAAGGGGAAAAAACCCTCTTCCAGGCAGACTATGCGTTGTACACGGACGGCTCCAAAACTGAAAAAGGAGTAGGAGTGGGAGTTTTCGGCCAGAGGCCTAGAGTTGACATATCAATAAACCTAGGCTCTCTGGCCACGATCTTCCAAGCAGAAATGATTGCTATAGAATTGGGAGCGAGAGAGTTGATCAATTTTCTCCCCGCAAACAAGACTATAAAGATCTTTTCAGATAGCCAGGCAGCCCTTAAGGCCCTGAGCTCCAATCGAGTCGACTCAAAGCTGGTTTGGGACTGTATAAATACCCTAGAGTGTCTCAGTGCCCGGAACAAAGTTACTTTGATCTGGGTTCCGGGACACAGTGGTGTGAAGGGCAACGAAAAAACCGACGCACTTGCTAAAAGAGGAATCGAATCTGTGTTCATAGGACCAGAACCATTCCTGGGCATTGCAAAAAGCACTGCCAAAGGAATTATCTCAAAATGGACGGAGGGTGCAAAACTCACGAACTGGATAGATACCCCAGGGCTAACCCATTCAAAGGCGTTTATAACCAACCCTTCCATGAACGCCTCTGCTCAGATCCGAGAATGAAGTAGGGGAGATCTACGCATTTTCACCGGACTGATGACAGGACACTGCCGTCTGGGCAACCACATGAGAAGGATAGGTCTGCAACAAACATCGGACTGTCGATTCTGTAGCATGGAGGACGAGTCTGCAGAGCATATTTTATGTACCTGCTCCGCTCTGGAAAGAACCAGATTCCAGATCTTCGGATTTACCTGACTGGAGCCTACCGACTTTAAAGAAGTCTCACCCAATTCAACCATGACCTTTATCTAAAGGTGTGGCTTGTACGGTGAACTATAAGTTAGTCATGAGCCACAATAGACCCATCTGCGTCGCAGTGGAAGGCGATGAGATCATCCCAATCATTTTCAACCTAACCTAACCTATAGGTTTTTAGAAGGGTTTCGCAACAGAAAAACCATCAGCCGCACAGCTTTTGGAAAAAAGAATCGGTATCATAAAAAAATTCCTCTCATTTTAGATTATCAAATGAGAGGAATTTAAAAAGTAGGTGATGTCGGAAGTAAGTATAACCGTTTTAAACTCTGTACTGTAAAACGTGTATGTAAACCTTTAGTGTTTTCTTTCTGTTTACATCTTACATTAGGTACATGTGAGTGCTTTTAAGAAAACTAGATATAATTTACGTTTATTACCAATTGTTCTTTAAAAGTTTAATGGCAGATTTAATTTACTTTTAAAAACAAAATGCTATTCTTCTAAAATCTGATTTTACAATTTATATTTTTATCTTCAGCTTTATGACTTAGTGCGGAAGTACTTTTAAAACTAGAATGAAGATATATAATGGTTAGCATTCTATATTATACTCTTCACAGTTTAACAGACCCCCTCTTAATCCTCCATTTTTAATTATTTTTTTTTTTAGAATCTATAGCTTGATTTTTCTAAAGATTTCAAGTTGATATCGTTTTTTTGTTTCTAAGTTAGAATTTTTTTATTATTTCAACCCCTCTTAACTCCCCATTTTTATTCAGCTTTTATTCATATGCTTCATCCACTTATTGAGCTTGATTTTTACTAAAAATTTCATGTTGATATCACTTTTCGTTTTTAATTTATGATTTATTTTTAAATTCAACCTCCCTTTACTCCCATTTTTTTTTCAGATTTTTTTGTTCCCTTATAGAGCTTTATTTTTCATAAAAATTTCAAATTTATATCATTTTTCAATTTTGACTCATCGTGTGGACAAAAAACGTGACTTCGGACGGACAGACATTTTTAAAATTTGATAAGAAAGATTATGAGTAGTAGGAACAAACATTTTTAAATTTGGATCAATATTAAAAACTTTGGTTTCTCGAAAGTAAACCTATAATACTCTTCACAGACTACTGTGTGAAGACTATAAAAAGATTCAAATGTATAAAAAAAAATGTACATTTTACCAGAAACGATTTAAAAAATAGAATTTTGATGATTTTTTTTTTGGGAATAATGTTTGATGTATTTGATCACTTTGTTTTTTTTTATATTTTAATGTTTTGTTTACATTATACAGCAAACAGAAGAGCCGGAAGTGGCAGGTACGATTCATATCTACATCGACAGTTCTAAAACAAAACAAGGCTCAGAATGTGGAATATACTCCAGATTCTTAAACCTAAACATAAAATGGGCTGTAAGCAATAGTGCCAGTGAGTTCCAATAGAGCTCACGGGGATTCTCATAGCAACAAAAGAAATCACCAGAAACAATATCACTTGAAGGAACATGCTCATCTATACAGATAGCAGACAAGCACTACTCACCCCGAACAGACCACGAATTTACTGAGGATTAGTACTAGAAAATCACGAAGCTTTGGCCGAAGTATCTATCAACAATGTGGCCACCTTCATATGGATCAGAAAGGTAACCGTCTTGCAGATTCACTGGCCAAGAAAGCAGCCAAACAAATACTTTTTGGACCTGGCTCTTCTAGTGTTCTGACAAAATCGGTCGTAATTGTAATTTTATTTAGTGAGTCGTAGAAAAAATATACTGTACAACTTTTCGTACGATATGGGCATCATATTGATGACACCAATTAAAAAAAAAACTTTTATATCATTAAAACTTATGTCACTTTCTGCTACTTTTGTATTCTGCGAGTACTTTTTTTTGGTTTGTACTCCTTATAGCTAATAAATAAAGAAATTATTAAGGAAATAGTTTTAAGGCCGTTGGAATCAGTCCTGCACATATTTTATTTGTTCACACTTCGGCGCCTGTTACTAAGATTACCCTCTACAAAAAAAAAACTATATAAGAAATTTGATTTGGTTTACGATCGGTAAAAAGTACCCTTGTAAAATTAAAATCTACTCCGGTTCAAATTTGTACTTCAGAACTACCTACCTATCAACTTTTTGAGTCAGGGCCGTAATAGCTCTAACTAGATAAAATATCTCACGCCAGCACATTTTTATAATAATAATAATACTCTGCCTAATTCACCCCCTCACGAGTGAATTTCAACCCCAAAAGCTGAGCTTGTGCGGGGAAAGGTACGGCTATTATTATTATTTGCCGTGGCGCTTCGGGGCGA
The DNA here is from genome assembly GCA_927349885.1 of Psylliodes chrysocephalus. Classification (NCBI taxonomy): domain Eukaryota; kingdom Metazoa; phylum Arthropoda; class Insecta; order Coleoptera; family Chrysomelidae; genus Psylliodes; species Psylliodes chrysocephalus. The sequence goes on along the minus strand of OV651822.1, from coordinate 24,846,875 downwards.
CTTAAAGATGATTGATGGTACCATTTGACTTACAGGTGAGGAAAACCCGGAAAACCTCACCCACCATCATCGAGACGGTAATGTATGGCGATTTTTTATAATCTGCATGTCATATCAACAGAAATTGAATTTCTATTAATACGGCACACATCAAATCCTATACCAAACCATGCAATTTAATTAAAAATCCACATGGTCTGGTCTGGGATTCGAAGCCCAGCAGTCTCTGACACATAAACTTGCTTATAAATGAATATAAGCGCGTTAGACCGCTACACCACAGACTCGATGTGGGTACATTTGCTTTTTAAAAAATGTTGCTGCGTTCATTGACAAATAATAATACTGAAAGGAAAAAATGGCGGCAATTAAAGATAGTGTTCTTAGTACTCCGTAGTTACACAATAAACAACGTTATTTTGGTAGTTATTGGTATCAGAGCCACAACTGATACGTTTTTAAAGTATTTCAAAGCGTACAATTTTTCTTCTTTTTGTCATGTGTCAGTTTCGATTTAATTCAGAGTCATGCGTAGTTATCACTGACATGACTAGTATATCTGTCTTTATCGGAAAAAATGTTTTTAAAGTATTTCAGAGCCTACAATTTTTCTTCTTCTTTTTGTCATGTGTCAGTTTCGATTTAATTCAGAGTCATTCAGAGACATGACTAGTATATCTGTCTTTATCGGTCATGATCTACTTTAGAGACATTTTTCTTCATATCACTTGACATTTAACATGGCACACAGACATGAGATGATGTTTGTCATTATAAATCGTCATTTAATAGCTATGTATGCAACCAGTTACGAAATGTCTTATTTTATGTGACGAGTGAATATTTGCGGGCAAGCAGAGCGAGGTATCCCAATATCAACGAGTTACATAAAACAGCACTTCATAATGTGTTACATACAATATTTTTTCTAATTGTGATTAGATTATGTATAAAATTGTGTTTTGATAAAAAAATATTGACATCTAGACAACCACTATTGCTACTTTCTTGTATTGTTAATTGCATATGTATAAATTCATTCTTTTTTTGAAAAATTCAAAATCAAATTAATTTGTTCTTAACGACTGATTTAGAATTGAAAATAAGGACCAAAACAACATTATTACTAGGTTATAAGTTTAACCCAATTCTATTTTAATAAGTCAACCTGCCCTTCTTTGATGTAAACTTTTAATACGAGGATAGTTTGATAAGTCAGTGATTTTTTTAATTTCTCGCGAAGTAACTTTAAATGCCACACTGTCCCCGTCAATACGAGATATATTGATTTTAAAACCAAAAAAGGTCCCGTAAAGTAGATTATTTTGATACTTTCTGCGATTACAAAAAATGTCACTTTATATGTTAAAATTAGAAAATAATATATTATTCAACGAGCGGATAATAGCCATTATCCGCGAATAGAATACTGTACTTTTTCTATGACTATTTAACAAAATAACACCGACACCAAGACCATTTTGACAGCTGGCGCGACAAAGTGAAAGTGAAGTTGATGGTTGACGTATTTTGTCAACAGTGTTGCCAGACAGGTTTCATGTCGAATTTTCTGATTGGTTTTTAAATAGTTAAATAATGACATTAGATTTTTTCATTGGTTTAAAATAATTGAGTAATGAACGAAATAATTGAGTAATGAAAAAAAACTCACTGTATGAGTAACCACTTACATTAATCAATAGAAAGCGGATGTATAATACGTATATTGTTAAATAGTCATAGAAAATAGTAGTTTGTGCAACAAGAATGGATATGGTGGTCATATCGCACGAAGACGAAATTTGGGCACGATGCCGTAGGCGGAGTGCTCGAGAGTCTGAAAGCAATATGGATAATCCACTCGAATTGTACAGTATATTTTTTCTACGACCCACTAACAGAAATCTACAAATTAAGGTTATTAAAACAAAATAACTAATTTTAAAATAATTTATGAATTTTACTGATTTTTGAAATAAAATAAATATAAAAAAAAAATAGTCGCCAGCCGAGAATAGATCCCCGGCTTTTCGCGTGGAAGTCAACCACTCTGTCCATGCCTCTACGACCACTTTTATAATTTTGGTTTTAATACTCGTAATTAAAATAGTTTCATATAGTTTGATTAAAATTGAATTTCAAATTTCAAAATATGGTTCAAATAAACATAGAAATGCTATTATTTACGATTATTTATCGATTCTACACAAAAATAACTCATTTTAATGTATATTCAATCTTAATAATTAAAAAATGTAGTGACAATTAGTTTGACAGGATTGTCACTTATTTAAAATTTTAAAAATTATAATAGTTGGATGTCCAAAATAAGAACTGTGATTGGTGGATTTCATTTTTTTGCAATGTTCCCACTACCTAGAATGGATATGAACTATTTCAGTTGAACGCAATGACATACTTTTTCGTTTTGTAATCTATGCGTAGATAAGCTAATATCCATGTGGGTGTAGAAAAATGTATTTTTGTAACAATGTTAGTCTACTCAATGTTTTATGTGGATGTATTTATATAATCTAAGTTAAACATTTGTTAATAATTTTAAACTTTACATCCAGTTGTAATGTTTTTTTAGAAAGGATTTGATGATGGCTTTTAGGACAGTTTTATTAAATTAAGTACATAAGTACTCGTCCATTTCATTTGCCCATTTAAAAACTAGTTGAAAAACATAAATATGTCGCGGGCCGAGAATTCCTCGATAGGGCTCTGAATTTTACTGTATACATTTTCGAAGGCCGTTCGAAATATACCATCTGGTTAAAAGATGGGCGTTGTTAATTCTTTCAGAAATGTAAAGAGGTACTCGGCAGATGTGCACACGCCGAACCGGAAAACGGGAGATGAAATAACACCCCCTCTTCAACCCCTGATCACTATTACACCCTCTAGTCTTCAATCTTCACCCGCCAGCATGTGTTGATATATTGTAAAGTTTTGGTACGACATAAAGTTAACCAAGCAATCTTTAATTGTACGTTTATATAAAATGTACTGAATAATCTGGATTATTATGGTTGTACAGTCATTTTTACTTTTTTGAATACTTAGGTATGTTTTATGCTATACAATAATATATTGTTTTCGTCTAATTAACGAAACAAGATTTTTTATCAGCAGTGTCCCTTAAAACTACTTAATATTTTTAAAAGAGAAGAATTTGGAATTAAGTTTAATAATTTATTATTAATTTATTTACCACATTAAGTACCCTTATTAAACGAGAAAAGCATCCACAAATGGACTTCGACTTGGACTAATCGATGGTCAAAGTTGAGCCAGTTTTACAAATTAACGTACAACATCACTTTATAAATTATTACTCTATTAAAATACGCTATAACAGATTTCATTTTGGACTGAAATAAATGTTTTAATCTTCTTCTTGAATGAGTTTATTGAATTAATCCTCTTAATGTCCAGAGGTAATTGGTTATAAAGTTTTGGACCTTATAGTTGTATCACTGTAGGTATTACATTATCTATTATCTTATATCGTGTGTAACACTTTAGAGTAATATTTGATTTGTAGACAATCATAACTCGCCCTCTAGAGCATGAGTAAATAATCTAAAGTTATTACAAAGCCAAGTTACACTCAATGTCAACTGTGCACGGAGTCATAACGAACTGTATTTGAAGATAAAATACTTGGATTATTCACTATTAAAAACCAAATTGTATAGAACTTTTAGCAATACAAATAACCCACTGAAATGATAAAGCATATGTTCTTTTGAATTCTGCAACTGCGACCAAAACCAATTGAATGCGAATTGTCCAAGAATGAAAGGATTAATATAACAATGGTTAAAAATAACCAGCAGATGTGATCGAATGGTTTGAATAAAATCAAATCGATAATTGAAGGGTAGAAGTACCAAAGGCACTAAGTGCCAAAATCATTTTTTTTCGTGTTTGTGCTTAACCTTCCGGCAGGCGCTCTCACAAATTTTGATGTAAAATAACTTAAACATCAGTACCAGTAGATTTCTTAAGTCTTCACTATCATTTTCTTTATTTAGATCGTATTTCTTCTTTCCTGATGCCATTTTAATGCCTGCAAAAAATTAAAACATAAATAAAACATACATAGGCGCATCTATCTCTCAGATACATATAGTATCTTATCATTATATTTTATCATATAGAATAATAAATGAAAAACATATTGCAAGCATATTTATACATTAACAGCAAACGTTCAAAAACCGTAAATGAACTAAAAAAATATGAATTAAAAATAACTTACATAAACTGCCGTATGTAATTGTGAGATACAAAATATCAATATCTCAAAACGGCTGACCACTTAGAAGTCAGATGGCATACTGTAAGATAGTACCACTGGAGCCAGGAAGGAAAGGTCTTACTCTTTAAACGCGATAGTACAAATGAAAAGAAAATTACGATGTATCTGAGGGATACATGCGCCTGCCCGAAGGTCAAAGAAGGTTGTAAATATCATCACCAATATCTCCAAAAGGTTCCGAGTCGCAAATAATTTATCAGTTCATGTGAATTAAAATAAGATGGCGCGTGAAAGGTAAAAGAAATACACTTAATAAAATTTATTTCTTAATTATCTTAAATTTGTGAATTTGGTACTTAGTGCATCTGGTACTTCCATTCTTTAATTATACGTACTGCGTAAAAATTATTGGTGGTTATTCCATCTACTAAGAGTAATAATTGTTAAATTTAAATTTTCATTAAAAATCAAACAAAATATGCAAGTATTTCACAAAAAGACTGGTATTAGTCATATGAGTACTTGATATATAAGTTCCACCCGTTCCATTGTAGCTCTTGGAAAGATTACGACCAAATTAAAAATTTCTTCATAAGGACTACCTATGAAGACTAGAGATTAGGAAGCGAATCTGCCTTGGTCAAATTTCAAATTTCCGTCCCTATTTTTATGGAGTTCCTAGTGAGGCCTAAATGCCGTGGGGATAACCCAACTCTTATAAAGGCCTTGAGCACTATACATGCTGATTTTGTTAAATAAAACATTTCTGAAAGGTTTGCTTTATGATTTTTTTCTGTTTTCCTTATCCTCTATCTATTCATGTAATATTTATCCATGTAGGTTTGAAATTAAAGGGTGCTCATGTTCGCTATAGGCTAATTTTATTAGTCAATCATAATTCATAATTATTGTGGATCAGTGGATTTTATATATTCCAAGTTGGGGGAAAACAACTATTTCCAACATTTTTTTGCTGATGAAGCTTGGTAATATAAACTAACATAAAAAGAAGAAAATAAATTCACAAACAGAAGAGAAATTGTACTTATTTATATAGATTCACAAATTTCATTCACAAATATTGTCTAAAAAGCTTTATGACAACACGTTAGAATTTTGAGATTCATCAACCTCTTCTACGTACTCATTCACAACAGCTTGAACTTTATCCATTGAAATATTTTTACCTGCTAGATTTTTATTCGGGACTGTACCTATTTAAAGAATGCAAGTCTTTGGTGCTAAATCAGACAAATTCAGCACTCTCAAATAATTTCAGAAGTATTTTATTACTAAATCCTTTTCACTTTTCAATACAGGGTAGCTCATCGAACACGAAACATACCTAATAATTTCCAAGGCCCTAAAAATCGGTTTTAATCCCCCATTTAGGAGAAACAAGTATTATTTAATCCAAAGTATGAGTGGATATAAAGGAGTCTATCTGTATTTTTAACTCTGTAAGAAATCTAGATACCAAGGAAAAATGTACCTGCAAAGCGTGGTAAAATGAGCACCATACTCATTTCATGTCAATAAATAAAATGAGCATGCTTAAAATAAATGTAAAATTTAATATAGGTACAAATTTTCAAAAAGCAAACAAAAATTAAAAAATATTTATTCATTTAAAAATGATGTAGATATTATTTATATTAAATACTATTTATATTTCACACTTATAATCTAATTCATATAACAATTCCAATATCTATCTTCAGCTGTATCTAGGCTTTAACTGACTGACTTCCACTGCATCATAGCCCATTTATGTAAAATGGTGTAGGCTCTAGATTATTCTCGCTCCCGCCATTTATTAGACTAGTAATTTCTCGAATAAGCATTTTCCAAATTCATCATCGTTCTAGTATATTCTATAAATGATTCACTACGACTAGCTATAGACGTAGCACCAGGGTTAACTTATTTCTTTAAATATTTTTGACAAACGGACAAGTGGGCCCTTAAAAGCCCAAACAAGGCAGAGAGGGACTTAAAGGATTAGAGCTTAACTGGATTGGTCTGAAATGGCTTGCATTACATTACATTGGCAAGTGGCGACCAAAATTATACACACTTTACAAAGTGTTATCGTTATATTGTTCTTAATTTTTATGTTATGTGCGTGTCCTTAACTTCGCTGATAGGTGTCTATTTGAAGTTTATTAAGCTTTTCGATGAAAATATAAGTAGATGGATGCGTTGAATAAAATTATTCATTTATTCTATTTGCATGCATTTGTGGAATTGCCTGGCCTACCACAGATGGAGGAACACGAAGACGAACATTAATATGGTATATTTTTATATTTTTGAAACTAGTAATAAAAGATACTTTGATAAAGTTGTATCCATATGGGAATTTTTTTAACATTACCATTGGAAAAAACGTCATAGAACATTCAACTCTGCTTTTTTAAAAGCTAAAAATAGCCCATACTGCAAGTACTGCATCAGTCAGGGGCGGTTTCTCCATTGAATAATTTGTGCAGTGAACACCCAGTTACATTTCATAAAAACACGTTATTTTATAATAAATAAAAAAAATAAAAATTCAATTTTAATAATTTTATTATTTTCATACGTGTTAATCTCTATTTTTGGTACGTCACTGCGCTCTGGCCAATCGCTTCTCCGTGGTGCACTTATCTGCGTGAGACCGAGGGAGCGAGATGTTGTTGCGAAAGCCTGTAGCGAAAAAGAGATGTCAATACGTCAACAGATCCGTGAAACAAACAATGTGCCTACTTAAAATTACTTAAATCACGTTATTTTATGCATCGCACATAACCAACGTCACAAAGTAGGGCGGGGCATACGAATCATTGCAATCATTGACATAGAATAAAGAGAAGATGCTATGACGATACTAAAATCATCTACACTTTTGCATTAGCACTTTTACGTCATATGTCAAACTCAAGCTAGTGGAGCTAGTCAGTTTTGGTGAGAATAAATACCATGTTTTTTAAATAGTGTGATTTAAATGATATAAAAACATTTTCATTCCGTCAATCTTCATTCATCCATTCATTAATAGTTGTAGTGTTTGAAAACAGTATAATATTAATAATAATAACTACACTTAATAAAAATTTAAATAAAAATTGGCGCGTGTAAGAAGTTTTGAACCAAACTTACAAAATGACAAAATTATTGGATTAAAGTGAACACCCATTTTAAATTACTACAAGCCGTCACTGGCATTAGTTGATTGCCAATTTGACAGAAATCTAATGTCAATAGCCAATTTTGATATGGGCTATTTTAAGTTTTAAAATAAGCACAGACGATTGCCCTACGAAGATTTTTCAAATCGTAATAATAAAAAAAACCCATATGGATCCAACTTTATGAAACACAGTGTATATAGAGTATCCCATAAGCTCGCCCTCAATATTTTTGATTTAACGAAATTTATTCATCACACAACTTCAACCTAACACATTTTTTGTATATGTACGGCGATGTTAAAGGGTGGAGAATATGTAATGAATAACCAAAGTTAGGAATAACCATGTACAAGTTTGATGTTTTTCATTGGTTAAATTTAACGTAATAGTATATTACATAACAAGAGTAGTAAGAAGCTAATTACAGGCTAATTACACTCGAGTAATGTACTATACTTTATCTACAACTACAATCATATATTCTTAATAACGAGAAGGTTTTCGTTATCTACAACATTAATTAAATACATCTAATTAAAAATATTGTAAATTGCAAATGCAACTACTAAATTAACTGAAGAAAAATTGTTTCAAATACCAATCTTTGTTAATATTATTGTGAATCAACAGCTTCATTTAAATATTTACTTATTTCATCAAAACAATTTCTGCTTTTAAAAACTGACTGCTTTTAATTTTGGGTGCGTTTCAAAATTCACTTTATTTTATATGGAAATGAGGATTCTTGACATAGAATACATTGCGTAAAATGATGCAGGTTTGAAATGTTCCTCAAAATATGCCAAAAGCACATTCTCAAAGAATTAGTTTTTTTTTTGGCGTGTCATCGGCTTCAACTGCTAAGGTTATTTCGCCTCATGTTCTGTGTAGGCTTTGTTACTGTTTCCCAGCGCCACTTTAGGAACAGCCCTGTTAATTAGAACCCAACAGTGAATGATCGAGTGGGGAATCCTGGGATTCGAACCTGGGACCCTTGGATCCACAGGCAGAGACTCTACCACTGAGCCACCCACCCATTAGAATTAGTTTACATTGTTTTTTATACGTCAGTCCATAATCTATTGGTATACCATTTCATACCTTGCCCTTGATTTTAAAGGATGTAACTTGTTAGTAATATTAGCAGCTTTTTCAAGAATATCAGGAGTTCCTTAAAATTAATTTTTACTAGGTATTTGACAAACTCATTTTATTCTTAAAAAAAATAATTTTTTAACTACAACAATGGCGATTTTTCTATTTCTGAAATATCAGAACTGTTTATCGATCACCTAGCAACGATAGTTTGATAAATGAAACTGTTATGTAATATACAGAGTGGCCCAAAAGTTTTGAAACGGCCAATTATCTCGTAAATTGCTAGTCCTAATTGTACAAAATTTGGGGTACACCTATTTTGGAATATGGTGATTTCAGATTTGATATTTGCAATGTTGCCAGATTTGCCGTTTCTCTTAAATTATTAGTCACTTTGGTTTTTCAAATTCATCACCCTGCATATTCAGTCATTATTGGAATCTCCTATTTAATACGAGTTCAACCATATGTAACACTTACGATTTTATGTAGTCTGGAAGGTCTTAAATAATTGAAATACGTCTGGCAACGCCTAATTGTCTCAATAAATTTTTTAATACAAACTATTTTCAACTATATTAAAACGTAACAATTGAAAGATTATAATATTTTTAACATAATGGTTACTTTATCAAGTGTTCAAAGTGTGCTCCATTTGTGAGTTGACAGTACCCTAATCGATGGTAGAACGCGTTTAACACCTTCCAGACTACATAAAATCATAAGAGTTATATATGGTTGAACTCGTATTGAATAGGAGATTCCAATAATAACTTAATATACAGGGTGATCAATTTGAAAAACCAAAGTGACTAATAATATAAGAGAAACAGCAAATCTGGCAACATTGCAAATATCAAATCTGGAATCTCCGTATGCCAAAAATAGGTGTACCCCAAATTTTGTACAATTAGGATTAGCAATTTACGAGATAATTGGCCGTTTCCAGACTTTTGGGTCACTCCGTATATGGGATTTTATTACGTAACAGTATCTATAATGTTGTATTTACTTATAAACAAAATGATACATAATATAAGATTTACTGTGGTGGTTGTAGATAAAGAAAATTACGCCATTCGTTTTTGTATACGAACTTTTCAGACGATCCATTTTAAAATTTAACTACAATAATTGAAGCTTTTAGCAACAACAGAACTTTGCATGGGTTATAATAATAAAAATAGGTCAAATGTATTGTAAATGACTTCAAGCACTACACGTTACCACCATCTGGCTGCCTCATTTCCTATTATTACATTTATTAACCGCGCAGTGTGGTCTTTCGCCGGAACAATGGAATACACAAGACACAAAAACAACAAGGGGGTGAAACCATGCAAATCGGAACACTTGGTACCACTTCGACTCTAAGTTATGGTAACGTTACAGTATTATTTGCCGGAAGATGTTATAAAAAAAATGTGGTACACATTTTTAACACGTGCTCAGATAGGATATTTTATATTATCTATACCGGGTGTTACGGGTAATACCCGCATAATTTAAATAAATGGTTTAGCAGACAAAATGAAACAAAATCCTTATACAGGGTAATTGTAAACGACGCTGCCAAAATAATATTGCAAGGAGATCTTTAAAAAAGGGGATACTCGAATTTTTTGTTTTAAAGAAATCAAATCTTTAGGAGATCAAATGGGGCTTTAAAGGGGATGTAAAGAACTTGGTTTTTATTTTGACCACGTTGTTGCAAAAATTAAAATAATTTTTAGTGTTTCATTACAAAAAATAAAAAAAGAATTGTTGCAGCTTTAAATTATTTGTCTCGAAAAAAGTCAAATCCTATCAAAACGACAGTATTAACTGTAACAATTATTTATTTTAAAAATTTACAGTGTGATTAAAATAAGTAATATAAATACCAAGTACACCATAAGCTAAAGGGCTTAAACTTCCTTTCCTTAATTTGATGGAGAGTTCCACCTATGGATTTATTACTAGTATCTGTCAAGAGTGTCAAGATGACAACATGAAGAGAGGTATTGGGAAATGCAAGAAGAGTCGTTTCAGTAATACTATATTTACATTTCTCACAGCAGTCCTTTGAATTCTAGTTGAATCATTTTTCTTTGAACAGTAAAATTGAAAAAGAACTTCAGCTGCATGAGGAATAACTCCGCTCTTTTTATATTGATTTTGGGTATTGTCAGAATTTGTTCAAATTTAGTGTAATTTTTCAGGTCATCAAAGACAACTTTCTTATGAGTCTCAAGTTTGCAGCTCTACAGGGTGAGCTGTTAGAAGGAGTCAATAGTAAGGAGTGCAGAATTAATGTTTTCATATTATATATTTACCACTTTTAAGTAATTCATGTTTTTTCATGTAACTTATGTAATATCAGTTACTGAAATGAGTATCATTTTTAAACATAAATAATATTTACTTCAAAAACAGTTTCTTTACAAAGATATTTAGATTTCCCACTTAATTATAAATCAATATAAAAGAAACAGATTTTTTCTAAATAGTTTTGTTACATACATTAAGTATTAAAATGTTTAAACAATCTTAATTTAAAAATAAACTGAAATAGTTGTGTTAGAAATAAGACATCGAACGGTTTTTTTTTTACTATTGAAACCAACTACTATTTTCAAAAGAAATAATATAAGGCATTCCAAACAAAGTGGTTGCCCGTAGTAAATATTGACAGGCCACTAACAGGCACCTGATAGGTTATGATATGGCAACACTGTGGGCCTGGTGATTTGACAAGGTTAATGATACAGATTGATCATCCATATTTTTAAAAATAAAAATAAGCTTATGCCGTGAAGTGAAAATGGTAATTATTTTTTTTTAATTTAATATATTCAAAGGCTGGAAGTTGGTTTTAAAACACCTTTTTGCTCAAATTTATTGATAATTGAAGATTATTTTTAAAGATCATAGCAGTTGGCATCGGATTTGAAGTCCATTTGCCACAGATTGTTTGTGGTATTATTACAATATATTATATAACTATTTTGGTTTTATATATAAATTGTACTAATAGGTCATATATATTCTTGTCAAAACTATTAAGAAGAGTGGTAATATTAAGTGGGGGGAATATATTTAAGTTTTTTAGCTCAGATATTAATTGTATTATAGCATTATTATTATTATTATTATTATTATTATTATTATTATTATTAGAACAGGTGGTTTTCTCCAAAACAAGTAAGAATTGGCAGTACTCTGAAGTAAATTCGTTTCTTTCAGGAACTCTATAAACTTTTTATTACATCTGGAGGATTGTTTCAGACCATAAAGGCTTTTAGAAAGTTTACAAACTCTGTATGTTTCGTCTTCAAATTCTTTAGGCTGCTCTATGTAAATTTCTTTCTCCAGGTTACCATACAAGAAGGCTGTTTTAACATCAAATTGAGATGCATGGAGACTCTCTGCAACAATAGTTAAAACAGTTCTTATTGTCATACCTGACAACTGGAGCAAAGGTTTCTTCATAATCAACCCCTTCTTGTTGTTAGTAGCCTTTGGCAACCAATCTTGCCTTATAACGGACGTTTCCCAGACAGTCTTCCTTAATTTTAAAAATCCAACGATTTTTAATCAGTTTTCGTCCACGCGGCCTTTCTACCAGTTTCCAGGTTTGATTTTCAAGAAGAGATGCTACATCTTCCTCCATCACTTGTTTCCATTCTGCTGCCAAATCAGAAGAAAGTGTATTCTATAGTGGCAGGTTCTTCAGTTGCTATGAATACAGAGGCATCATACCTGACTGGCTTGTTAATTACTGATCTATCACATTGTTTATTCCTCTAACTTTTCTTGACTTCCAGCAAAAATATCTGTAGTAGAGGTTGACGGTGCCTCACCTGCTAATTCTTTGTTTCGTATGATGCGAGATTGAGAAATATCTGGGTCGTCTGAGATTTTAAAATTGTCGTAAAACATAAATAAATCTTTAACTGTTTCTTCATTTTTAAAGATAACATCCCTGCTTAGAGTAACATTCGTTTTGTGAGGAAACCATATTCTAAATCCATCTTTATTACCAGAATAACCAACCAAAAAACCTTTTCACTTTTTCGGTCCCACTTTGTCATCTTCTGTTTTGGCACATAGACAAAGCATTCTGTTCCAAAAAATTTCAAGTGACTTACTGGAGGTTGCTCCCCCATCCAAAAAAATATCGGTGTCTGGTTTTCTACTCTCGTTGGACCACTTCTATTGATAACATAGGCTGCTGTGTTTACAGCTTCTGCCCATAATTCATCAGGATAACCCTTTGCATGGTTTTACCAAAGTACAATTTTCTCGCTCTACACCACCCAGCTGTTCAGATGAATATGGCATCATAATTCTACAATTAATATCCTGTGCTTCAAGAATTTATTTGAATGCTTTATTATCATATTCTTTTCCATCATCTATGATGATCATAAGCACCATTGCCTAGACCCAATTTATCTATTTAGATCAGCTATTGGTAGCTTGATACACTTGTCGGTTAGAACCAGACCGGATATAACTTTTGCAGTACACTTCTTAGCACAAGTTATGGATAAACCGAAAAACCAGCACTGGAAAATGTTAAAATGCATTTTTAAATTTTTAAAGGGCACTATAGAATTTGGCACACTTTATCAAACCGATCAAGACACTTTGAAAGCTTACAGTGATTCGGACTCTGCTGGAGACTTGAACACTAGAAAATACACATCAGGTTTTGTTTGTCTTCTCAGTCAAAGAGCTGTCAGTTGGTATTGTCAAAAACAGACATCATTATCACCACAGTTTATAGCTAAAGAATCAGTTCGCTCACTCTGCGTCGGCACTTTTAATCGTAATGTTCCAGTTTATACATTGCACAACTGGGATTTGTATCTCTGACGCATACAGAATGAAATCATAATTATCCCAAGAGCCCACTACAAATTTTTACAGTCATCTGATAACGAAATGAAATATACCCCAAAAGCATGTAAAAACATTGTACTTTACCAAATGGCACCTGTGCCAATCCCAAACCTGAGCAAGGTGGTTAAAAAAAATATTTTGTATTAAAAAAATAAAATAAGACATGACAGCGTTTTTAAAGTTTTCCAGAAAATAACATATTTATATCTTGATATACAGGGTGTCCTTTAAAATGTGTCCCAAAATTCTCAGGCAGATTCCTTAACCAAAAAATGGAAAAAAAGTTCCTATAGACCTATGTCCTAAAGTGCCCCCTAAGCGAGCAACAGCCTCTCGAAATCATTTTTTTTATTTTGATTTTTTGAATTTTCTTAAAAATGGAAACAAATAAAAGAACCAAATTTTGGCTGTTAAATATGATCAATAATAGTGACCTTTTGACACCTTCAAAAAGAAATTATTTCGTCAGGGGTGTACTTGGGAATTTTTTGAAAATTTTGATTATTCATAACTTTTTTGTGTTTTTGGTAATGACTTATCCATATTTTTTTTTACATTCTACATTGAAAACTACGTCAAAAAGGAATACTTGTTTGATCTCGATTGGAGCAGCCGTTTCCGAGAAAACATCATCCAAAGATATTCGTCCACTTTAGCTTAATTTTCAATTTTCCTAAATTACCTCGGTGAATCTCGTAAATAAAAATAACTTTTTTAGCTCTCTCTAAATAATTGTAGTTCAAATGTCGTGGTGGGACTATTTTTATTTAATAATAAGAAACGGTTTAAAAAAATATTTATTCTAAAAAAACAAATCAACAAAAATTAAAGCAGATGCTCAATGTGGCGACCATTGGTTTCCACACACAAGCGCAACCGTCGCATCATAGACTGTCTTACACGAAAAAATACTTCAGGATTATTCCTAAGAACTTCGCAATGATGAAAAACTCGTTCTTCCAATTCTTCAACTGTTTCAACAGGACTGGAATAAACCAATGATTTTAAATAACCCCAAACAAAAAAATCCATTGGATTTAGATCTGGTGAACGAGGTGGCCAGTTAACAGGACAACCTCTGCCAATTACTCTACCCTCAAATCTTTCGTTAAGATGCTGTCTAGCTTCAAGGCTGTAATGTGGTGGAGCTCCATCATGCATAAACCACATGTTATGTCTGATTTGAATCGGAATATTATCAAGAAGCTCATGTAAGTTATTTTCCAAAAAAAGCCTGTATGCTGCTCCATTTAACCTATTCGGCAAAACAAATGGTCCAATAAGGTAATTATCAATAACTCCAGCCCAGACGTTTATTGAAAATTTATCCTGGTGGTGACGTTCAACAACCGCGTGAGGGTTATCTTCAGCCCATTCATGCATATTTCGAAAATTTATTATACCATCTCTAGTGAAACCAGCTTCATCGGTAAATAGCACTTTATTAAGAAACATTGCATCTTGATTACATCTTCCAAGAAACCATTCAGAAAAGATAACTCGCGGCTCATAATCAGTAGCTTTAAGTGCCTGAACTTTTTGAATGTGGTAAGGGTACAATTGTTGTTCACGCAAAACTTTCCATACCGTGTTACGTCCGACTCCCACTTCTGAAATTAAATGAGAGAATCTGTGTAGTGAATAGTTAAGAAAGAGAATCCATTGATTTGGGAAATCAGATTTTTTCTGCATAACGCAACTCTTTTCGATACGAAAAGTCGTGAAATGTAAGAGAAGCAATAACAAGTAAAAAGACTAGTTTTATACGATAAGGTACGGGGTAGCTAAAATAATAAATAAGTAATTACTTACCATTTGCTATTTTTCTGGTACTTGTCGATGGGGTTTCAGCTACCCTATCCAAAATTGCTTCTTCCAAAGCAGGAGTTCTCACATAATTTTGTCTTCCACTGTTACTAGAGTTTTTCTTAAATGTACCAGTTTCCCGAAGTCTATCGTCAATTCTAGAAAACGTCTTAGCGCATGGAAGATGCCTATTTGGAAAGCGCTCCTGATAAAGTCTGCGAGCTTCATTGGCATTTCCAGAAGCGAGTCCAAAACATAAGTGCATGTCCGTCATTTCGCCGAATGTGTAATCATTATTGTAGTTATTGTGAGCCATTTTAAACAAAATAATAACAATACAACGAATCGCACCAGAACACTTTTAGAAATAATGTTTAACTGAAGAAACATTTTTATCAGTGAGCGAAAAAAATTATCCATGAAACACAAAAACGCCAAAAAAATACATATTTTTACTTTTTTATTCTAAACAGCTAAATAAAAACCTTATGGTCTTCATAATAAATAAATGGGAACTAAATTTTTAAATTTTATTTAGAGAGCTAAAAATAGTATACAGGGTGATTGATTAGTGTGAGGAAGCTCTGTAGATCTGTTATAATAAAAGTAGGCAGCTTTAAGCTTCACATTTTAAAATTATTTACGATGTGACAGGGTGTTTCATAAGGCCGTGCCAAATCAAAGTTATGTTTTTTAAATGGAACACCCTGTATATTTTTATATTTTTAGAATCTGCTCGATAATCTGATTTCAATGATATATCACACTTGTTATCTAATATGAATAGTAAAGGATCTACAGCTACTCAAAAATCACATTTTTTCAAATTCAGGTGGCTGTTGTAGCCAAACAGTTGGAAATCGAGGAAAACGGCTTACAGTCCCTATCCTAACTTTTTAAGGTCTATTCAGTGACATAAAATACATATTATTTGATACAGGGTGATCAAAAATCCAAAATCACATCCGATTTTTGATCACCCTGTATTAACTAATATTTTTTGCCACTGAATAGACCTTCAAAAGTAAGGATAGGGACATGTAAGCCGTGTTCCTCGATTTCCAACTTTTTGGCTACAACAGCCAAAATTGAAAATTAACCTAAACTGCACGAATATCTTTGGATGATGTTTTCTCGGAAACGGCTGCTATAATCGAGATCAAACAAGTATTCCTTTTTGACGTAGTTTTCAATGTAGAATGTAAAAAAAAATATGGATAAGTCATTACCAAAAACACAAAAAAGTTATGAATAATCAAAATTTTCAAAAAATTCCCAAGTACACCCCTGACGAAATAATTTCTTTTTGAAGGTGTCAAAAGGTCACTATTATTGATCATATTTAACAGCCAAAATTTGGTTCTTTTATTTGTTTCCATTTTTAAGAAAATTCAAAAAATCAAAATAAAAAAAATGATTTCGAGAGGCTGTTGCTCGCTTAGGGGGCACTTTAGGACATAGGTCTATAGGAACTTTTTTTCCATTTTTTGGTTAAGGAATCTGCCTGAGAATTTTGGGACACATTTTAAAGGACACCCTGTATATCGTTAAGGGGAAACATTTTCTTCCTCTTAACATCGCACAAAAACATCTTTCCACAATTAGTAGGTAAAAATCATTAAAAATATGAATCAATTTTTGCTGATTTAAAAATTTATTTGTATGCCTATTGTTGTAATTCATTTTTACAGATTGCCATAGAAACGACAAAAAACTACTATGATTATGGTGTAAAAGAATTGTCTAACGAGAGTTTATAATTATTATTGACTATCTCTGAAAATGGTTTATACAATGCCATCCTTCTTTCTTTCACACGTACACATGGTTTAGAAGGTAGGTAAAAATATAAATAATTCAGGTGAACCTAGCTTTGTTCACAATGAATAAGGACTGTAATTTTCAGGGCAAACACAATTGTCGCTTTCATGTCTTATGTGATTTTTTGAATATAAAATAATTTTTTTAACCTTTGCTCAGGATAAAAATTGGCAATTTGGTAAAGTACAATGTTGTTACATGCCTTTGAAGCATATTTAATTTCGTTATTAGATTGCGGTCGAAATTTGCAGTGGGATCTCTTACTATAACCAGCAATCTTCTGCGCATCCTGAATTTGTATCCCTGGAGTGGATGTTATTTTGGAATATCCAATTTGAAGCAGCAAAAGAAATAATTTGGTTTCGAAGATTACTTAATGAAATTTCAACAAAAATAGAAGACGTGCCCACTCTAAGAATTGACAACACAAGTGCTGTAAAATTAGTTCATAACCCAGAATTTCACTAGCGTTCAAAACATATCGAAATTTATCAAAGAGAAGGTGTTAGAAGGAATGTTTAAAGTAATTCATATTTCTGGAACAGAACTGCTGGCAGATATTATGACAAAGCCACTTTGTACAAATCAATTTCAGAAACTAAGAGGTTTACTTGAAATAAACATGATGTAATTAATCTACGACGTGCCAAAATCTAGTAAATTTTTGTTTCATCCATTTTACATTTAAATAATAAGGAAAGCGAATTGACTTGGGGTATACTGCACATTCTTTTATTTCTTTGTCCGAAAAACAAGGGAAACATTTATATTAGAATATGAAAAATAGGAAGACGACCACACACATATGTAACCTATTTATAATACAATTTCACGATGCGCGTAAATCACACTCGGATTCATAAATAATTCTAATTTATCATTCATAACAACAAATCATTCAAATCAATTCAATGCATTTTCTCGACTCTAATATCTCATTCATGTTATTCGAATCATAGAGATCTATACTCGGACACCAACAATTCACCGAGAGATAAACAATATTTATGGATTTTAATAAATTCCGTTGGACTGATAGAGACTAATGGCAGTCATTTAGGATGCATGGCAATCACATAAGAATGACTAAAATTGGAGAAATTAACAGGACCGGTCCTAGGTTTTATTATATAAGGACATAATATAATAATAATAATAATAATAATAATAATTTATTCACAGAAGGTACTTACATATACAAATACTATAGTGAATAAATAAAAACACTTCACAGGAGGCAGGGCCTGTACGTAGGGTGTATAAAATTATAAAAACTTATATTTAAATTCGATTTAAAAAGACAGGTTGATAACTAAAAAACTAACACTAAAGGACATATAAAACAATAATGCGTCAAAGAAAGTATTATTAAATCGTGAGATGTCGAGGAGGATCTTAGAATAAGATTTTAAAAAGTATTAAAAATTGATTCATCTATTTTTTTTATATTATTCAATAATTTGCAGAAGCCAGTTTAGATTTAAAAGCATTATTAGAATTTTCATTTTTTATATCAGCTGGAACTTTATTATATAATTTAGGACCAAGGTAACTATAGTTTCTTTGTAATATGTTCTTTTCAGCTATAGCAATATGTGCTAAATTTTGTGTAACAGCTCTGGTTGAGTAGGCATGAATAATTTTTTTAAATTCATTTTTATGACGATGTTGACATATTAAAACGATTTTAGTGAACAGTTTTGGAATATCCATATTATTTTAGTTCCTAAAAATAAATCATTTGAGGAATACCTAAATGGTTTTTTAAAATAAATTTTAGTACAGAACTCTCAACTGTGAACCATCCAAAATATCACGAAATTTTCTAAATTTATACAATAAGTTTTTTATCCCAGTTGAAATGTTGGTCGACTATGACTCCCAAATATTTTATGTAATTAGTATTTTTAATTTCTCTTAATTCATTATTTATACAGAGTTTAACCATACTGTAGTTTGATAAGTTAGAGGAATATGATGTAAAAGCTAGATAGTAAGTTTTGGAATAATTCACAGTTAACAGCCTGTCACTAAACCATTCAAACATTTTTTTTTAGATCTGACTCTACCTTTTCCTTCAGAGTATTCCAGCAAGTATCGTGGTAGATAATAACTGGTGAAACTTCCCACATTAGAAGTACAATAAAGATCATTTATGTATAAATTAAAAAGTGTTGGTCCTAAAACTGTCCCTTGAGGTACACCACATTTAACTGTTCTCATTTCATTTTGTTTTCCATTTATCCTAACGCATTTTTGACGACCACTCAAGTAACTGGTCATAAGATTGTTTACTATGCCTCTAAAACCAAAACATTCCAGTGTGTGCATAAGTTGAGTGTGATCAACCGTATCAAACGCTTTAGCTAAATCAACAAAAATACCAATTAAGGAGCGATAAAAAAATGTTTCTAAAGTAGGCTATAGAAAAATTAATGTAAGTATGTCTGGTGTATAATTCTTCTTCTTTTTTTTTAAGTGCCCGTTTGGAATTAATTTAGAGCAGTGCGTAGTTATCAGGGATCTAGCTCTCTGTTTTTATTGGCCATGGCCTACTTTAAAAAAAAAAAATTGTCGATCACTCTTTAGTATAATTAAATTTTTATTTATTACGTTAACTTTTCTGGTTAAATTTAGAACTTTACATTATTTTTAAGTTAATTAAATATTTCAAAACATAATTCAATCCTGTAAACGATTCCCATACTTTTATACCAATCTGTTCAGGTAATAGCAAAGGTTTTGAAAACAGATTTCAATAGTAGATTACAACAGTAACCTAAGAGAAATTTTGAATTTTATGCAATAGACAAAATACTCCAGGAATAAGAAAAACATTGTAATTTTTACAAATGCGAAGAGAAAATTTAACAATCGTTTACCTTGAAGAAACTTGGGTAATCCGACAAAACTTAAGATTTACTTATCAGTGAGATGATTTTTGAAGCCAATCTGACATTTACACAGAAAAATATTATCATCTACATTTAAGAAAAGCTTTACACTTGGAAGATTACATTTGTTTGAAATAAAGCTGAGTTTGCTTCAAATAATATTTCTTGATACAATAAGAAAATAAATGCTGAGTGAAGTATAGGCATAATCTTGTATTTTAAGAGTTATATTAATTAATCTGAGAATATATTTTTCCATTCGAGTATAGAATTGTGAATTAATCCAAGAAAGCTCTTACGTTTATTATAAGTATGATATGCTCTTAAAACCGACTATTGCGTACTTGATTTAATGTTATAAAAGGATTCGATTCAAAACATTTAAATTTCAGAACAAGAACTAAACAATTCGAATCAAAAACCTATGTACTTCACAAAAGATTAGCTAGTACAAATTCACTATACGGTGTTGCCAGCCGAAACTTATTTTAAAATGCAACCACTGTACTGATACGGTAGATATATGACTGGCACATGTTGAGATGTGATACTTATTTTTTTTAATTATAGGTGGGACACCTCACAGGACAGAGGAATTTGGCCTATTAACTAAAAACAATTTTAAAAAAAATGTTTTTTGGTGGATAGGTACCAGTGAGAACCGTATTAAAAAGCAAGAACAGCCTGATCTTATTTCAAGATTATTAATTTCTTCAATGAAACTATCCTATAATTCAACCAAAATCTATGTCAAAGTTCATATTATTATTGTAACAAATTTAGTTGTATTTAATTTTAGAACAAGGTATTATTGAATATATATAAAGTATATTTAAAACAAGTGTAAGACTATTTCATTTAAGATGTAAATAATACTGCAATTGAGCAATAGATACTCTTGATTTAATTAGAGGTATTTTGGTTAGGGCAAGTTGATTTTAATCTTGAAGCAAGGCTTATTAGCTATTGTTGAACAAGTATTACTAAAATTTCAAATCGAGACTAGTTTTACTTGCGGATATACAAACACAACAAAGCATTGAAATAAGACCATTCATCTTGAATATAGTACACCTTTTTTTCTATGAACCTATGTTTATAGTTTCGATATTTTTTCATATCAGATAATTTGACAACGCTGCTTCAAATAATAGAAATAAAATGTCACAGCACATAACCTCTAAAAATGAAAAGTTTTAAATTTTCATGGCCAAACTGCATGATAAAATAAGTTAAGTTAAAATATAGAATTGAACCCATAGGCGCTTCTGTTTAGAAATATGAATCAATTTCTCCATAAGGAAGGTACGTGGCCCTTTCCAGGGAGACGACTGTCCCTTTTCCCCGCCCATCCCTTACGGCGTTCATGATATGTACACATTGTATTTCAAATAATTCAGTTTGGGTCATGGATAATTTAATTTTTGTAAAAAATCGTCTATTACAAAATAAAAATGCAGTAAATAAAGTGCAAGGCCCTTTTAGAGAATCAATATCGCGTTGGTCACAATCCAATAGAAACCACATGCACATAAAAGGAATTAACGCTATGACATAATAAAAATGTTTGAACCAACCCTGCCAGCAATGTTGAAAATGTGACCCGTACGTGACAGGACAAAAGAGATTCCAACAGTAGACGAGAACACAAACCCGAAGATAATATATCACGCGAGGAGAGAAAGAACATTTCATGACAGATTTAATGATGGCCGTTTAATCTGTGTTATGGAGCATTTAACGATTTAGTACTCTCTTTTAGATAATAATAAATTTTCGACGGAACTCAAAGGGGCTGATGGCAATGATCTTATAAAAGGAAATCATACCGCACGAGGTTCATTGTACCTAGTTATGTATAATAGGTACACATATTTAAATTCGTTTGAATATTTGTTTAAGCTTTTCGAAATAATTACGTATGGTATATCTGGAAATATAGATGAATAATCAGCAGTAATTATTCTATTGTTAAGGGATTATTTACCAGTTTTTTAAATTAATGATTAAATGCTGACATTTTATATAATGTAAGTACTTAGTAGAAATATTGTTTTTAAGATCTATCTTGATTTAAGTTCTAAAGTCTTGATTATATAATCATTGTAGAATAAACCACAACTCTATTTGTTTGTATCAATTTTTTAAAGTAATTTAAATTTTTATTTATAAGGCTCGAAACAGACCTTTAGGTCTATGGCCTGGTTAGTTTCTTCCATTCGTCCCTGTTCTTGGCTTTTTCTTTCCAGTTGATGATCTTTTTTTCCTTAATATCTTCTACGATCGATTCCCTCCACTTCCTTCTCTCTCCTCTCTTTTTTTCCCCTCCGGTGTTATCCAAGCTGCTCTTTTTACTGTCCTTGAGTCCTCCATCTTTTCTAAGTAACCTTTTTGACTGCATTATTTCCTATATGTTGGGTTCGTAAATATTTCGTAGATTTCTTTGTCTGTTCGTTTTTCCCATCCTTCTGCTGTCTTTTGCCCCCATATTTTCTTCTTAGTAACTTTCGTTCCCATATTTCAATCTTGGTCTGTTCTTTCTTATTTAGTTTCCATGTCTCACTGCTGTATAGCATTGTAGGTCTGATTATTGTTTTGTACACACATTTTTATATTTCCCATGACAATTCTTTAGATTTTAGTAAATTATGTAAAGCTTCTGGGCATCTATTGCTCTTTGCTAGACGGAAAGTAATTTATATATGTTTTAATTAATTTAT
Source organism: Psylliodes chrysocephalus (assembly GCA_927349885.1). Classification (NCBI taxonomy): domain Eukaryota; kingdom Metazoa; phylum Arthropoda; class Insecta; order Coleoptera; family Chrysomelidae; genus Psylliodes; species Psylliodes chrysocephalus. The sequence continues at coordinate 24,824,206 of OV651822.1, read as the reverse complement.
AATATTTTTAAGTACCCTTCACAAATTTTCATATAGTACTCTGTGAAAAGTATTATAGGTTTCCTTTCGAGAAATTAAAATTTTTAATATCGATCTAAATTTAAAAATTTTTGCATCAAAATCATTTTCATTAAATTTTAAACAACTTTCAAAAATGTCCGTCCCTCCATCGGGTGTCACCTTTTTTGTCCGTACAATAAAAAAATTATATCAACTTGAAATTTTCAGAAAAATCAAGCTTTATAAAGGGACGTCGTCTATTGATTTTGAAAAAATCTGATTAAAAATAGGGGGGTTAAGGGGGGTTGAAATTAAAAAAAAAACATTCAAAAATAAAAAGCGATATCGACCTAAATTTTTTTAGCAAAAATCATACTCTATAAGAGAACGAAGCCTATTGAATTTAAAAACAAATTTAAATAAAAATGAGAGGGTTAAGCTGGGTTGAAAAAAAAACACATCAAAAACGAAAAATGATATCAACAAGAAATGTTTAGTAAAAATCAAGTTAATAGGGGGTCTATTGATTCTGAATAAAAATTGGGGCTTAGAGTATAATATATAATGCCAAGCATTATATATCTTTCTTCTAGTTTTTATTTCATTTCAACCTAACCCTGTTATCAATATATTTTGCAAAAAAATAAGTTATTTATAAATTCCTTTGGAAGTCCCAAATATACGAGTGTGTAAAATAATTTTTACACAAGTAATATAAAATATTTTTCCTACGACTATAAAATAATTTGGTCAAGAAATGTAAAATCAGGAAGGTTATAAAAGGTTCTATTAATATAGTATAAGAGACAGTCTTTTTTTCATCTTTTTCTTCAAACAATTTTGGTTTCAGTTTCTCTTGAGCCCTCTCGAAAAATTTACTTTTTGCATATTTGAAATTGAATATTGCTTATCGTAACTTAAAATTTAAACATATCAGATATCTAGATAGTCAAAAAATTATATTTAACACACGTATTCTATATGTATTAAATGGTAACACATAATACGTGTGTAATTTTGATTTTATAGATAGTGATTTATAAGAAAAAATATTTATTTAAAATTTATTTTAAATGGAAGATGCAAGAATTTTTTTTATTGTCTTAAAATTAAAGTTTCAAATAAAAAGGTTATATTCATCGTCACTGATTAGATAAAAATGATTACGGGAAAATACATATTTAAAGTAGTTATTGGTATAATATTCATAAATAACTTTATTTTAAATATATATTTAATTCGATAAAACTGTAGTAACATTTTTTTATAATAACAAACACTGGAGTGGTACTAGTTTCCACATTTATTACTAAAATGGAAATACTTTAGATTTATTAATTTATAAATATAAAACTGTAATGTAAATTATAAAAAATATTCGGAGGGTAAATTTAACTACTTTTAGCCTAGTGTTTGAATAGGTTTCTTACTTGGTTAGTGATATGGTTAAAGTTATTTTTTTGCTATTTTTGCCATTTTTGTCATTTTTGTTATTTTTGTTATTTTTGTTATTTTTGCTATTTTTGCTATTTTTGTTATTTTTGTTATTTTTGCTATTTTTGCTATTTTTGCTATTTTTGCTATTTTTGCTATTTTTGCTATTTTTGCTATTTTTGTTATTTTTGCCATTTTTTGTTATTTTTGCTATTTTTGCTATTTTTGTTATTTTTGTTATTTTTGTTATTTTTGTTATTTTTGTTATTTTTGTTATTTTTGTTATTTTTGTTATTTTTGTTATTTTTGTTATTTTTGTTATTTTTGTTATTTTTGTTATTTTTGTTATTTTTGTTATTTTTGTTATTTTTGTTATTTTTGTTATTTTTGTTATTTTTGTTATTTTTGTTATTTTTGTTATTTCTGTTATTTTTGTTATTTTTGTTATTTTTGTTATTTTTGTTATTTTTGTTATTTTTGTTATTTTTGTTATTTTTGTTATTTTTGTTATTTTTGTTATTTTTGTTATTTTTGTTATTTTTGTTATTTTTGTTATTTTTGTTATTTTTGTTATTTTTGTTATTTTTGTTATTTTTGTTATTTTTGTTATTTTTGTTATTTTTGTTATTTTTGTTATTTTTGTTATTTTTGTTATTTTTGTTATTTTTGTTATTTTTGTTATTTTTGTTATTTTTGTTATTTTTGTTATTTTTGTTATTTTTGTTATTTTTGTTATTTTTGTTATTTTTGTTATTTTTGTTATTTTTGTTATTTTTGTTATTTTTGTTATTTTTGTTATTTTTGTTATTTTTGTTATTTTTGTTATTTTTGTTATTTTTGTTATTTTTGTTATTTTTGTTATTTTTGTTATTTTTGTTATTTTTGTTTTTTGTTATTTTTGTTATTTTTGTTATTTTTGTTATTTTTGTTATTTTTGTTATTTTTGTTATTTTTGTTATTTTTGTTATTTTTGTTATTTTTGTTATTTTTGTTATTTTTGTTATTTTTGTTATTTTTGTTATTTTTGTTATTTTTGTTATTTTTGTTATTTTTGTTATTTTTGTTATTTTTGTTATTTTTGTTATTTTTGTTATTTTTGTTATTTTTGTTATTTTTGTTATTTTTGTTATTTTTGTTATTTTTGTTATTTTTGTTATTTTTGTTATTTTTGTTATTTTTGTTATTTTTGTTATTTTTGTTATTTTTGTTATTTTTGTTATTTTTGTTATTTTTGTTATTTTTGTTATTTTTGTTATTTTTGTTATTTTTGTTATTTTGTTATTTTTGTTATTTTTGTTATTTTTGTTATTTTTGTTATTTTTGTTATTTTTGTTATTTTTGTTATTTTTGTTATTTTTGTTATTTTTGTTATTTTTGTTATTTTTGTTATTTTTGTTATTTTTGTTATTTTTGTTATTTTTGTTATTTTTATTTTTGTTATTTTTGTTATTTTTGTTATTTTTGTTATTTTTGTTATTTTTGTTATTTTTGTTATTTTTGTTATTTTTGTTATTTTTGTTATTTTTGTTATTTTTGTTATTTTTGTTATTTTTGTTATTTTTGTTATTTTTGTTATTTTTGTTATTTTTGTTATTTTTGTTATTTTTGTTATTTTTGTTATTTTTGTTATTTTTGTTATTTTTATTTTTGCTATTTTTGCTATTTTTGCTATTTTTGCTATTTTTGTTATTTTTGATATTTTTGTTATTTTCGCTATTTTCGTTATTTTTGCTATTTTCGCTATTTTTGCTATTTTCGCTATTTTCGCTATTTTCGTCATTTTTGCTATTTTTGCTATTTTTGCTATTTTTGTTATTTTGCTATTTTTGTCATTTTTGCTATTTTTGCTATTTTTTGTTATTTTTGCTATTTTTGCTGTTTGTTATTTTTGCTATTTTAGCTATTTTTGTTATTTTTTCTATTTTTGTTATTTTTGCTATTTTTGTTATTTTTGCTATTTTTGTTATTTTTGCTATATTTGCTATTTTTGTTATTTTAAAAAATATGATAGGCGTCTCCTAAAACTTTTTTAAATATATTAAAAATGAAAATACAACCATTCCTTCTGTATCTGTATCTATAACGTGTGAAGGGTGGGTAACCCCCACGGCACTTAGGCCTCATTAGGCCAATTGTGCATCCTCCTGGGATGATAGGCTCGTGAGCCAGCCTACAGATTTAATGTAGTTAACAGCGTCGCCGAGAGGTGCTTCTCTTATATCGGCCGGTGTATCGGCCACATGATGCTTTCGTACTTGACAATGATTAGTCAAAATGCATGTGACTAGGCGCAGATTCTGTCTAGTCATAGTCAAGTATTTGTTTGCTGCAGTGTTGTGAGGATAACTTAAGAGCTCCCTGGCAACTCTGTAGTTTCTTGTTACATCCCATCTTTCCTTGAATTTCACGAGGGAATGTTCTTTGATTAGGTCTGTCACTACCGATTTTGTCAGGCCAATAGAAGGGCCAGGTCCAAAAATTATTTGGTTGGCTGCTTTCTTGGCTAGTAAATTTGAAAGACGGTTACCTTTCGGTGTGGCGTGACCTTTGATCCATCTCAAGGTGACCACATTGTTGATGGATACTTCGGCCAAAGCTTCGTGACATTCTAGTACTAACCCTGAGTAAATTCGTGGTCTGTTCAGGATGAGTAGTGCTTGTCTGCTATCTGTATAGATGAGCATGTTCCTTCCAGTGATATTGTTTCTGGTAATTTATTTTGCTGCTATGAGAATCCCCGTTAGCTCTGTTTGAACTACACTGGAACTATTGCTTACAGCCCATTTTATGTTTAGGTTTAAGAATCTGGAGTATATTCCACATCCTGAGCCTTGTTTTGTTTTAGATCTGTCGGTGTAGATATGAATCGTACCTGCCACTTCCGGATCTTCTATTTGTTTTATTATAACTTTATATGGCTTATGAAAGATATATCTCGGTGAGATGGAGTCCATGTCCGCTTGAAGCAGTGGGGGCGTATCGAGCACCTCCTGACAAAAGCGACGTCTCGCTTCACCAGATCCTACATCAGGTTCTATTCCAACTATGCGGAGGCGTGTCATTGTCATTAGAGCAACCTCCTTGATGTAAATATCAAGGTGAGTGTGACTAGGAATGGCTTCCATGGCTCTGGTCGGTATTGTTTTCATGGCTCCTGTTATGTTGAGACATGCTGTTCTTTGAATTTGTTCTAGTTTACGGATAGCTGTTAATTTTTAGGTTTTCGGTACCCAGACAACCATTTCTTATTTTTAATTCATTCTGTTTTCCTGAGGTTACTTTTGGAGATAAGCTGGAAAGACAGCAATTTTTAAGCGTTTTTTCGAAATAGTGTCAAAGAAAAGGTAAAATAAACGAACGAATTATACACAGTAAGGACGTAAATTGTGCTCTCCCTTCTTGACTTCTAAATGGAAGAAGATAAAGACATGAAACAAAAACGAGGTAAAACTAGAGAGATATGTTTATTATAACGAGATGCACTTTACTTGAGACGTAAAATAGAGGGCGTTACTATCTTTAAATTTTCTAAGAGAAAGTAGGGTTATGTGAAACCTCATTTAAAATATATTTTCATTATCTTTACGTCCATCCAAACAGTTTTAGGTTTCTTAATGAAGTAAGTTACATTCTTGATAACCCCGTATTTACCATTATTGTTTATTACTAAGAAAACGCTTTTTATAAATACACAATATTTACTAAAATACATAAATTAAGAATATTAAAGCTGATAGGAAAACCATTTTACGTAATAAATGTTCAAAATGTTCTCTTATAACTTCTTGGCAATAAAAAAGCCTATTTCTTCTAACATTGCCTAGTATTTCTAGGGCTATTGTGGCAAATAAACAAACTTAAAAAAAAAACGTAAAACTGTATAAATGGATGTAAAGATAATAAAAATATCAATTTATTAGAAAATTTAAAGATAGTAACGCCCTCTATCTTACGTCCCAAGTAAAGTGCATCTCATATAATAAAAATATAATATTTCTCTAATTTCATCTCGTTTTTGTTTCTTTTTTCCCTTTTGAAAATAAAAAGAAGCCCTTGCAGGTATTTCATTTTCGCAGTCAGATTCAGATTCATCCGATTATGTATTAATAATGAATTCTTTACACATACTCATTATATAAATGAAATCTACACACACAATACACCCATATTAATGGCCGTAAATGTAGACATGCGCTTCAAACTAAAGTTTGATATTAGCTTCGTTCGCGGTAATAATCCTGAACTGATTTAGAATTACTAATTCATACTTTTAGCGCATGTTCGAATCCCTATTATATCTCGGTGTTTCAGGTATAGACAAGCGGTTCAAAACCAATAATAATTTTACCACGAACGCAGGACAGAACTAATAGTTCAGTTCTTTTTGTTCCGCGAATGCTTTTTAACTACTGCGCCTGCGAAATCGTTATTGTTAGTAATAAATTGGTTTAGGATTCTTATCGCGAACAAAGCTATTATTAGCTCGGCTACTTGAAGAGGATGGATGATAAGCGTCATAGAAAATCGGAGAAAAAGGGACTATGTTTGTCTGTCATTGTCGTTTTATCAAATTAAATTAAATTATAAATAATACTTTTCAAAATGCGATGTATCGTTTTCTCGCCCAAACTGTATTTATATAAGTGTGGTAAAATATTTTTAAGTTGATTTTTTTGTTGTTTAAAGTTGAAAACTATTACAATAAGTTATTGCTATTATTTCCATGTTCTATTGTTGATCTACTTTAAAGTTCATTTATAACCAATCCTATACCAATACTATTCATTGACTAAAGTTTTGATTCTGTGCCAATTTTGATAACAATTTATGAATATATTGTGAAATTATTACAAAAAAAAAAATCAACTTTAATACCATGTATCTCTTTCCACAGCAATATTTTATTGGGGCATGCTTAATCTAATCCTCATATTTTGGTCCAAAAAACATGCGATTACTCTATGTCCCAATAGTTATAACTCAACCTGTATCAAATTTCGTTTATTTATATACTTTATTTATTTTTTTATTTACCTTTGAACTATCAAGTAAGGCCTCCAATCCTGGGAGCTGATCCACACTGAAAACGAAAATAACATAATTATTAAATATTGAAAATTATAAAGCTGTATAGAAATAAATGTATTAATTCAGGTCAATAATTACTGGTTCTATATTTACTTGATATAACGAGTATTTTGTAAAAATCAAACTTTTATTAATAATTAAAAATGCAGTAAGTAAATATGATTTAAAATGTAAAATTTATTTGTTCTCAAACAGCATTATTATTAATCTATAATCATACATAATACAACTCTTCTATGCAATGATTCATTTCTCTATTAGGCATGTTTATACATTATGCATATAATTGACCGTATATCTAGAAGGTTTGCTTCCTTAAATAATAGATTAGATGAATACAAGGTAGATTTTTTGTACATAAATTTCAAAAACCTCTTTTGCAGTACATCAAGTGTTTTTAGATGTGTATTATTGTAACGTTTGTTTATTTTATTTATAGTTTATTTATTTAAAACAATTTTTTTTATAATTTATTTATAACGTTCTAATTAATTTATATAATACTTAGGTACTATTCCAACTCACAATACTAATTTATTTATTACAATTTATCTTTTCTATATAGCACTTAAATTGAAACTTTCCAACATCAACAAACTCGCGCTATTTATATAAAGCCAGTTCTGTACTCAGAATGTCCGAAAACTTATTTTCTATGACTCAACGGCTTCGTAACGCTTTTCTGGTAGCTTCTCGAAGCAGGGCGTTTATCTCTGTTCTGCGGATCGAAACATAGTCGAAGCGCCTGAGCGAAACAGGTTTGGCTTAGGTGTTCTCACAACAGTATAATATGATGCTCCATCCCAAGCTAAAATGCCATATTAAATTCTAGATTCTAAAAGAGAGTAATAAATAGTTCTGAGGTAAGTTCTGTCAAAAATATTAGCGAGATATATAAATTTAAATAGTAATCCCCGTAAAGTTTTTGTGATGTTATTAATATGTTTGTCCCATTTTAGGTTTTCATCTATTATTACACCCAAGTACTTTAAATAATTCGTTGCATTAATTTTTGTTATTATATCATTAATTTTTATTTTTAAAAACTTATATTTTAGAATATTTTGTTGATGTATTGATGTATTAAAAAACGTTTTATCGAAATTGATTGTTAAAGTCATATGATTAAAAAACTCTTAAATAATATTCATATCTTTTTCAGCTTTTAACTTTAGATGTTCCCATGTTTTGTAATGGTACAGGATGACAGTATCACCAGCAAAATTCAAGATTTGTCCAGATGTTTCTATGGTGAATAAGTTATTTATGTATATTATGAAAAACAAATTTTCTGAAATAGTTCCTTAAGGAACACCTGTTATATTTTCCATTTCCTCACTTACATGGTTATTTATTCAGACCATCTGCTTCTTCTCAATAAATAATTCTGTATCAAATTTTAAGGTACTCCTCGTATTCCTATATCCTCTAACAGACTGAGTAGCAGAAAATGATTAACAGTATCAAATGCCTTGGCATTATCAAGGAATACTGTGAGAACTTTTGTTGTCTAAAAGCTCATAGATTTTAGTTATAGTATCAATTGTTTAAAACAAAATTGTTTGGAAGAAATTAATTTACGTTTATTTATAAAGGATGTTAACTGATTATGAAGAGCTCTTTCAAATATTTTAGTTAGACAATTAATTAAAGATATTGGTCTGTAGTTCGTTAGATTTTTTTTTGTCGCCTTTTTAATATATTGGTATTACGACGGATAGTTTAAATCGATTTGGACATTCACCTTTCTCAAATATTTTATTTATAAGAAAAGAAATAGCATTTCTCAAATTTTTTAATATTTCTGCTTTTATGCTGTCAAATCCGGGTGCTTTATTTCACCTCTGATTAAAGTTGAAAGTAACTACTTGCTGATTAAACTATAGGGCTATTGCGTGTTAATCTGTCAAGTAAACCTACATGTAACTATACTTAAAGGTGAAAAGATCGGCTCTTAAACGAATTAATAATTTTTTTACACCCACATGGATATTTGCTTATCTACGCACAGATTACAAAACGAAAAAGTATGCTATGCGTTCAACTGAACGCATATATTTCATATCCATTCTAGGTAGTGGAAATACAGCAAAAAAATGAAATCCACCAATCACAATTCATATTTTGGTTACCCAACTTCTTTTATTTTTAAAATTTTATATAAGTGACAATTTTGTCAAATTAATTGTCAGTATTATATTTTTTAATTATTAACGCCCGTATGCACCGTACACGTTTAATCCAGATTAAGGGTTTAATCGCGTTTAGTACCATTTTTAGCGATGCACCGTAATAAAAATCATTCTTAATCCGATTTTATTCTAATCCGTCGACATCGGTGGATCAAACTATCTAATCGAGATTTTCTTACGTCAAAAAGATGTCAATGTTTTGTCAGTATATTTGGAATTTTCTATTTGTGTTTCTTTTATTTGAATTTTAATAAGAATCGGAAATAGAATACCAGCTTTTCTTGAAAGATGATAAAGATTCTCGACAAAATTACTAAAGAAGTGAATATGTTTATACGATGGACAACTTTGTCATTTTTAAGAGTTTTTTATATTCTAACGTTACAGCATAATTCTGTAGTTAGATGGCAAATCCAGATACGTTGAAAAATATAAAAAAAAGTAAGCAATAGGTACATATATTTATCTGATTTTAAATACTGATAATGTCATATCTAGTTTTGAATATGCACAGTATAGGGAATAAAGTATTCACATAGGTATATCGTTTTGCATAAAAAAGCTTAAAATACGGCAGCTTGTATGTGTATATGTTAAAATTACCAATAATTAACATAATGGTAATCGCTATCTTACTATAGAATTATTTTTATAAAATCATTTGACATTTTTTTTCACCCTGCGTAGAATTCGGTATGCGTTTTACGGTGTGTTTACGGTTTTGGTACATTTAAAAAATAGGGCTTCTATTTTCATCGGCCTTTTATCCTCTGACAAACATTTTTCCTACTCAAATCTGACGTTTTCTTCTTCTCTTTTTTGTGAAATTTATAAAATTCCAGTGTTGTCAGATTACTAAACTCGATTATCTAATCCGTAGCCGGTGCATAGAAAATATTCACTAGCCATTTAAACGAGATTTGCAAATCTGGATTAGATTTTAAAACGGTGCATATGGGCGTGAATGATTAAATATACATTAAAATGAGTTATTTTTGTGCAGAATCGATAAATAGTAGCATTTCTACTTTTGTTTTGTCCACATTTTGAAGTAAATTTAAAATTTTAATCAAACTATATGAAACTATTTTAATTACGAGTATTGAAACTAAAATCTTAAATCTGACGGTGGAGGTGGGGAGACCGTGTCTGTCTTCCACGCGGGAGACCCGTGTTTAGAGTTAATAAAATTAAATCTTTTTTTTCATGTTTATTTTATAAATTATTTTAAAATTAGTTATTTTGTCTTAATAACCTAAAATACTTTTGTAAATTAGCAGATTTTCGTTAGTTGATCGTAAAAAAAAGGCCGTGACTAGCCACACGTTAACCTGCCGCGAGTGCCTCAATCCTGAAAAATTAGCCACACGTAAAACGTCACTCATGACGTCATGGTTTGTTTACTTCTCGATACATAATACATAACCTTACTATTCAATTACCGTTTATGTGCTGATATCGTTTGTTGCAGAATTTTACATAATGGGTCCTATGATTGAACGTTTATGTTATCCGTAACGTACATGTTAGGCCGAATTTTAAAAGTAACGAGGCAAGTTCGGATGATGGAAAACTGTTAAATTAGAAGATAACAGGCGGAAAATAACAGTAACGTGTTGGAAAAAGTTTTCCATCATACGAACTTGCCTCATTACTGTTAAAACTCGGCCTAACATGTACGTTACGGATAACGTAAACGTTCAATCATAGGACCCAATATCTTGATTTATTTGTAAAATATGTTCACAATAACGATGATTGCAAGTAGAAATTGCCAAACCTCAAACGGAGGTAAATTGTAAATTACCTTCTACAATTTATATTCAAAACATTGCAACAGGCTTTCCATTAGTAAAATTTCGAACTTTTTACTCATCTAAATTAAAATATGGATCGAACGGGCTGAAGAACAAGGAATATTTTGCATGCATGGGCATGAACTCAGGATATAAGATTTCTGAATGCACATGATCACCAACATTTGTAAAAAAAGTGTTACATAAATTAACAATATTTTTACCATAAGTGTTTTTTCTTTGTTTCTGCAAGATTTAGAGGTATTTTTATTTATATATTTTATTTTGAAAGTACCTATTTTTCTTTGCTTCTTTAATAAAAGTCTTGTTAATTTAGTTCTATATTTTATAAATTTATTTTTTCATTACAAGTTTGCAGTTTTTTTGTATTTTAATGTAAAGCTCCCCTTTTTAATTATTAATAGATTCCATGAGCCCATAATACAAAATATTCTTTGTTTTATCTTTATTGTACTAGTGGACTAATTTTATTTTAATATCTACCTATATACCTTTTCAAGATTTTTTTTAGAAAAATTCAACTTTAAAAAATGGTTTATGATAAACAATAATTTGTTAATTTTAAAGAATGTAGCTACATTTTTTACTTTCCTTTATTAAGTAAGAAAAGTATAAGAATTGTGATTTTTTTTTCAACTTCGAGTTTTCGATTGACCTTTGTTTTTGGGGTCCCTTGAATCAGTTTTTCCCATTTTTGCAATGATGTCTGTGTGTCTTTATCCACAATAACTTAAGAGTAGATAAAGAGAACTTGATTTAATCCATCTTGGGGAGAGCTGACTAGATTTTGAGCATAGTCTGAGCATTGGAGATACTTTATAGTGGTAATTTTTCTACGTTAAGGTATACTTGTTATTTATGATTATAGAAAAAAATTCTTTCAATAAAAGTTGTTTGTGATGTCATTTTCTATAATGTTTTCATTATATAGTTTCTCTAAAATATATTGTAATAAATAAATATGAAAAAATTGCTAAATTTGAATTTTTAAGTATTTTCATTGGCAATGAAAATATCTTTTAATTCATATTCTGAACAGTTTTTGATTAGATCAACCGTACTCAAAATATTTTTAATAACTTTACAGGAAAGTCATGTGTTGGGCACATCATATTTTTTTGTCTTATCTCAAAGATTAGTAACTGGTAAGATAGGACAACCTGCACATTTACTTGAAAGGTTTAACATTAACCTAGTTTGAAGTGTAAATACAATAATAGGTTTGATGTCGGGCTTTATAGAAACATTTACACAATAAGCCTCTAAAATCAGTACCTACTTATTTTGTTAACGTTAAGTTGCCAAATCATCGAAAGTAAAAACCAAACCGACTGTTTATCAGAGAAGTCTGTAGGACTGGCAAGATTGTAGATGATTACTAATAATTTCAATCAATCCGAATCATGGACTAGAATCTGCAGGGCTACATTTACATTATATTAATCTTTTCTGAATGTGCTATCTTAGCATTATTAATATTTACTTATCTTTTATTCTAAACCTAGAAGGTTGAGATAAATATATACCTTCAGTTATCTTTGTTTCCTTCTGTTATTTCATTACAAATCTGGAATATGAGCTAACTGGATAAATCTATAAAATTAAGTTGTTATCTTCATCACAAGTAGAACAAAAAAGGTAAAATAAGTACCCGAGATAAAATTTGGAATAGTCAGCTGAGACTGAGATGCACTGCAAACTAAACTATTCGTAAAAAATCAGCTTTGCCTCAACCAATAATCAAAGTAAAAACTTAGTATGGGATAAAATTTTAAATTATTCAATTTAAAAATTTTGAGCATTAGTATTTGAATGATCTCCTTTTAATATGTATGTGAGTTGAGATTTTTCTACTACTGTGGCAGGTATATTTTAAAAAACCAGTACATAAGCAATTTTAAAATCAAATCACCATAGATTGTAAATGACTAGGAGAATCAACAGTGATTTGTTTGTAATTTTTGTAAATGAGATTAATAAAATATTAATATTACATTGAACAGATATTTTCCAATATTTCGTATTTGTAAATAGGGCATTTGGTTTAATACAGCTTACTTACATCAGGAGTTTATTATGTGTTAACAAAAAGAAAACAATATACCTATCTCAAGAGCTAGAAACTATGTTATTGTGTATTATTGGAGAAGGTTGTCTTATTCTTCCACTTTCTTTTCTTTAAAATATGTAATTTCACAATTTAATTCGAATTCTATATCGTTTATTATGCTCATTAGTAGACCTCTTCCAAAACAAAATAAGTAAAAATTGAATGATTACCTAACCTTAAAGACAACTGTCATACTGCGAATTTTCCGTGACGTCACATCCATGACGTCACTACCATAATTTTTAACGTGTGGCTAGCCACGGCGTAAAAAAAAACATACTGTAAAACTCGAGTGGATTGTCAATATCGCACTCTGATGAGTGAATAGAATACTCCGCCTACGGCGATATGGTCATCATATCTACTCTTGTTGCACAAACTACTATTATTTCATTTTCTGTTACAGGCGCTAGATAAACGAATTTATTGGCTATATTTCGACAAGGACTTGGGATTCTTGGTTTAATTATAATTTTTAGAAAATTGTTCACTTACGTTTGTAAAAAAATGTATTAAATAAATCGGCTATTTGTCGACTATCGGAAATTATTTTTTGTTTTTCTCTCTTCAATTTAAATTTTTTGTTCTTTTTGATATAATTCTTTAATGGGGCATGCTCAAAAATTTGTTTTGTGAATAATACAGTTCAAAATAAAGTCACATTTAAATATTTTTTTTATCTATTTATTTGCCTGAGTAATTAATTTTTTAAAATTTATGACGTCACCGGGAATAGACCAATAGGAACTAGCCACACAACGTTGCCAGTTAGACGGTATACGAAAAGTAATAATCGTTCGTTTGTGTGCAAGATCTTACTTTTACACTTCTAAAATATCGTTAAACAAATATCTTTTAAATATAAAATATCAAATGTTTTTAAAAGTATTATTTATGTTTAAACTTTCATCATTTTTATAGTTTCATTGTTTTAAAAAACGACAACTAATAAACAAGAAAATGGCAATGCGACTGCACTGTACGTGTCATCTGTCATTCGATAATTATTTAATTTTGATGTTTTTATAAATATTATGAGTACGAAAAAATCTTTCCTCCCAAGAAGTGATGATTTACATTTGCCAAAAATATAAAAACAAAATTATTATTATTATTATTATTATTACACAGAAAGATTTCAAGTAACAGCTAAATTATTTTGAGGTTTGTATCTATACTCTTTATTAAAATGAAAATGTTTTATTGTAATTTATTAGACTTCAATTATCTACCATTGTAGTAACGATGTTTTATTCTTTTTTTTAGATACCAGATGATTTTGAAAACTGTTCATTTTTTAAATGATGGATAAACCTTTACATATAAGAAGTGGGTAGTACCAAAGTTCTTGTTATTCACCACACAAAACAATGTCTTCTAAAAAGTTGACTGGAAAACAACCTACTAGAGGCGTTTTTTATCTCCATTTAATAAAAATACACCAGATCTTCAAGATGCAGCAGCAATTTCTGACATTGTCCCCTTCAGGAAATTTAAAATGAAACTACTATAAGTTCGAAGGTGTATAACCTAAAAACGCTCCCTCGGAACCTCCTGAAAGTTTTGAAGATAGTGAAGTTTAATCTAAATCAGAAGAAACATCTTTAATGTCTGATTCAGAGGAACTTAATAATAATGAGCAGGATCTTCAAAACCAATGAACTCTTAAAATAATTGAAAATAAACTGAAGGTATATTTAGGATTGCCCAACAGTGTTTTCAGAATCCTCAATGATATTTATGAGAAGGAAAGTGTAGCTTGCATAAACCTTTTACATTTCTGTGTGAATTAGTGATATTGTTAACTTAAAAGAACTCATTTTGTAAGACTAAATACCTAATAATTTAAGAAACTGTTTAATTGTGTTTTTTTTTCAATTAATTTATCATATTTCAGAAATTATAATAAATGTATACAAACAAAAATGTAAATTCCGTGAAAATTTTATTTATTAACCTATTATTAAAAAATAAAAGTACCTGAATAAGATAAATGAAGTAAAAAACACTTTATTTACAAATAATAAAAATATATACAAGCCCTAACAATAATGTACTTACATAAATTAAACGTTCCTATAAAGATTCATTATCAAATTCAACTTGTTATCTACTTCAGTATTATTTACTTCAAATGTGGGAGAAACAATACAAAATACTTTATGTTCATGTGTAATTATTCCTTTTACTGTGCAAATATCTCCTTTTCTCAAGTTATTCATGGAAAATCGCATTATCGCATGATATACTTGCTTGGCAAATCTAAATATAATAAAATATTTAATAAAGTGATGATTTTTTTGGTTTTAGATGCTATTTTATTTTAATTTTTGAGGTAGGCAAATTGTATAAACTCGTTTTATACAATAACAAATTTGCTGGTTTTCAGGTAATACATAATTATTATACTTTTAGTTCTTATTATAGAAATAATAACAGCACAGCTTTAAATGTAGCTCTCTTGCTTAAATTAGAGATTGGCACTTGTTGCTTCAAGGTTCAGATTTCTAGTGTTATATTTGAGGATATCAGTGTACGCAAATATAAATGAGGTATAAGGTAAAGAAAAAATGTTTATTTTTGTAAAACTGTTACTGTTCACAACTCTAATGACCTGAGATAAATATGTTTTTACTATAAGGTGTATTGCCTCATATAAACTGTACCTATCATTAAAACAAATTATAAATAAAGTGTTACATACCTTTCTGTCTTAACATGCTTAACTTTGGCAATTATAAACTGAGAATTGTTAAAAAAATGCAGTAATCATATCTTGGTCTACAATTGGTAAACACTTGAATCAGGTTTTATAAATCCAGCTGACAAACTCATATTCATATTAATAATAAAATTAAACAAATTAGCAAGCACAAGTTATGGCGGTTAAAAGTCCCTCCATAACTTGTGCTTGCTAGTTCAGTGGTACCAACCCACTTTTATCATTTTCAATATTAACTTTTGATCATTTTTCATGAAATTCATTTTTATTTCTCAAGTTGGCAATTGTCTTGACAACTTCATTGTCAACTGTCAATTGTCAGTTATTTTTTGGCACTGTCAAGATGGTTACTTTTTCCAAAATTTCGCTTACGTATTACGATTTCTTGTGCCCCAACTTGCCTCCGCCTCTCGGCAGCGACTTGGAAGGGTCAGCTGGCTTCATGTTGAAGTACAGTTTTTTCTCTTTCTCTACCTTTGAAGGTTGAGATTGTGCATTTCTACATGTTGGGATGAGCCCCCACGTGTTTTCTTAAATTGCCACCACCTGTTAGGAGTGGTTCTTTTATTTCTTACGATTCAAGCCTCAAGTTATGGTGGAGAACAGGGACCGTATTGTTGCAATCCTTTTTAATCTAGTTAATTATAAATTTTCATGCTTCTTCTACATTTATTGACGAGTAAGTGTTCAAGATTTTTTATTCAATGTTCAGTTATATCACGATTTGAGTATAATGTTACATCTCCGTTTTTTCTCTCTTTTGTAGAGTCTCTGATGATGGCCTAACAGGCCGAAAGCGCTTAGACTAATATTACTGAGTTATATTAATAAAACTCTATCTACACACTTTAAATACTTTCGATTCCTTTCTTAAAAACTTTTGGCTTTTTTAACAAACTGATTATTTAGAATAACTTGTATAGGAACTATTACAATATAATTTATAAAACAGCATATCTCGCATGTGAACATGGCCTATTGTTTTCCATAACGATTAAAATGAATTTTTATTTTTTTAATTTGTTCTTGATAGTATTTCTTTTTTGACTCAGTAATTAGCTTGTTTATTTATGTATGTAAAGAAAGCATTCTTATTTTCTAGGTTATCAGGATTTTTTTTAAATAATTTGTAAAGACAATTATTGTTCTTGTTAATAATTGATTTTATTAATCCTTCGGTTTTCCATTTTTTCTTTTATTTTCTTCCCTTTTATCTGTATTTCTTTAGTATTTTGTAAAATTGATTCAGATAATGTTTTTACAATTTCTTCAGCAATTATATTAACGTCATCAATTTTATTTATGTATGACCAATTTTTATTACATAAATCAGTTTTTCATTTTTTATAATCAGTTATATAAATGAATTTATTAGTAGCTGGAAGAATATCTAGATTACTTTTAAAACAAAGGAATGTAGCTTTAGAATTTGTTAGATTTAATTCCATACCTGCTACAATTAAGTTATTTTGTACAGGATTATTTGTTTTAAATAATATATGGTCAATATAACTTCGACAATTACCGTGTTTACGTGTGTTTTTGTTAATTGGAGAAATAAAGCCAAATTCTGCCAAACACTCCAAGTATTCCTCTGAAACCCGATTTATTTCTTTAATGTTTATATTAAAATTTCCAGCAATAACGTAATACTTACATATAAGTTTTTTTTGTAGAATCTAAGTATTCTCTGAAAAAATTGTCTTTAATTTTTAATTGTAACTCCTTTAACATACCTATGTTTACTACTTTACAAGTAAAAATTAGTGATTTTTTAACATATATTATTACAGCATCACATTTGTTAATGTTTCCTTCATTACATACAATGTCATATCCTTGCAGGTAGTTCATATAATTTTTTTTCTTTAATTCTACATAATTACATTTCAACCTATATTTATTTTAGTCCAGAGGCAACGATATAAAAATGAAGAATCTTAGGAAGAGGTGATTCACTAATATTAAACGATATTTGAAAAAAAATATATATCAATAAAGAAAACACTAATATAAACTTTCAAAACCATCTCCAGATCAATTATAGTATCTTGTACAGAACATTAATAAAATAGTTAAAAACCTGTTTTCAAGTAATATAATAATAATAAAAAACTGAATTAGAGTTTAAAACTTCAAAATATGGGCATAATTGAGAGTAGACTAGACCCAATTGAACAAAACTGAAATACATATATTTATATTTAGTTGCCAACATAATTTTTTAATGTCAGTTAACCGCAAACTTTTAAATTGACATATCCTCCCAAATATTATATTTTTTTTGTTTTAGAATCGTATGAATGTTGCTTTTGTGCTTTACATTCTTAGAATCGTGAATAATTTCATGGCCAATGAAGATCGGCAGAAGCCACTTAAACAACTTAATAATTTCGGTTTTGCTCTACTGACTGCCTAATTAGTTTTGATACTGACGGCAATTATTTATAATTTAGTAGAAATTTTCCAATCAAACCTAATATTTTGGCTGTAATGACCGAGACAGCAATTGATATAATTGCTATAATTGAAGTGCGTAAAATTAGATTGAGGAAAATGCAGGTGATTGTACTGATAGCAGAGGTGATCGACTGATTAATTGTAATGGAATAAAAATTGTTAGATTTCTTTCAAAAAGAAAATAACATAGGAACTATAAAATCAATGTAACGAAAATTAGTTCCCTTATATTATCATTCATTCTGTTCTTTAATTCCTTATCGTCCTTTTATTATTACCATATTTATTACATATAAATAAAAATTTCCTTGGTTTATTTGGTCATGTTTTTATTTTCTATCATTACATATGTTTCGGAAAAATTTCCATCTTCAGATGCAGTCAAAATTTAATAAAACAGGGGGCGATTACAAACAGTTTAAAATTTTTTAATATAACAGAAACCCCATCTTTCTGTTTCAGCGTGTGAAGGTGTATGTATTCGAAATAATGATTTGTTTTAACACGATAAAGTAGAGAAACAAAAAGATGAATTTTTACAAAGTTAAAAATTACCAGTGGCGTTACACTTACGGATTAGAAAGCTTACAATTATCTAATAATATTAAAATAAATGTTTGACAAATCTTTTATGTCCGTTTTATTATTTACAGAGTTGTGTATTTTTTTTTAATATGTATCATCTAAAGTATTGTTCTTTTGTTGAAATTTGGTGTATTTTCGAGAATTCTTACATTTTCAAAATCAGAGCATAACAGAAAGACGAAATCATTGCGTGGAGACATGATTATTTAAGGAAAATAGCGGACGCAAGGAATCAGCATAAACAGGTATTTAATTTAGATGAAACATGGGTTAATGCTAGACATACATTAACAAAAATTTGACAGGATACCTCCATCAAAACTAAAAAAACCTTTAGGAAGGGGTCTCTTGCAGATTAAAACATCCAACAGGAAAAGTAAATCGTTTAACATTAACCCACATTGGAAGTACCGATGGATTTTTGCCTGATCTTTTGTTAATGTTCGAGTCAATGAAAACAAAAGACTACCAAGAAGAAATGGATAGTCCTATGTTTGAAAATTGGTTTCAGCACATTATAAAAAAACTCCGTTATTTTTCTGGATAATGCCTCCTATCCCAGATAGCACAGGACGTCCATTACATGTCCATTTATCGTATGTACGTCCAGGACCAATTTTCGACGTTTAAGTATGTCCAGTTTAGTAAATCCTCGTGACGTCAAGAAAAGATATCCACAGAACGTCAGTTCTACGTGCTTTACTATATTTCCATGGATTCACTTTCGCATTGGATTATTATTTAGTTATATTATATAAAAAACATATAATGAGATAATATAAATAATTGGAGACAAAGTTATAAACTCATATTTTTTTAATGGTCATCTAAATGGAAATCATATTTGAGGTTCCTTCGTTTAGATTTTTGACTCATTCTCGAAGATTTACCATTGAACGTAAGCCAATAAATGTGGATACAATTAGACGGTGCTCATGTTCATTTTACGCGCAACGTGAGAAATTACTTGGACCGAAAATTTCCTAATAAATGAATAGGAAGAGGGGGTCCATGATATTGGCCATCTTGATCACCTTGTTTAACCCCACCAGACTTTTTTTATGGGGTTACATAAAAAATATTGTATACAATAACCCCCAACCACACCAGAAGATATGAAGGAAAGAATTAAGAATGCATTTGCAACAATTACGCCGGATACGTTAAAAAGAGTAAAACATTCGTTTCAACGGAGAATCACAATGTATTCAAGAAAACGGCATCATTTTGAATATTTATTAAAATAATTAGCTTTTTATTTGATTTTTTGTTCTTTAATTTGTGTTTAAAATTTTTCTTTTAATTTCTTATGTTATAAACTTAAAAAACATAGATTTATTTTAATATACCTATCGTCCCAAAAAAATTAAAAAAAGTTAGTTAAACTCAAATGAAAGTATAATAAGAGTACTTTCGAAAATACAGAGCAGTTTATTTAAAAAAAAGGAGTAAATGATGCATTTGAGTTTTGACTCACCCTGAACAGATATGTTACGAACTAAAAAAAGTAGTATGTTTGCATAAATGTTGAGCAACATTGAAAAACTTTTACCACAAAAAATCTGTTTTCAATTGTTTCATTTGCAGTATACAGCTCACTAAAATCAATACGATTTTCATATAAAACTTGTTATAGCGCATGAAATACCCTGTGTATTCTCATACTATTTGATATTTTTATAATGAGAAAAGCGAGGCCAATTCAAATATAAAATAAAATACAGGGTGTTCCATTTAGAAAAACCTATTAATCACTTTCTTGGAAAACCCTGTATAATTGAAATATTTTTAAATTGTTGCTTTTTCGGATATACATCTTGCTGTAAAAGCATATTTAATAAAAAATAATTAGTTTTGACTCTGCAGACAGAGGCGTTACCGGTGGCCCACCCTGTATAATTCTCCTTGTTATTTATTGGTTAAATTTAATTCGTTCTATGTTAAAGTGCAATAATTTTGTCAGAAGCATAAGGTTTTTTTTTGTGTCATCGGCATCAACTGCTACGGTTATTAGCCTCGTGTTCTGTGCAGGCTTTGTTACTGTTTTCCAGCGCCACTTTAGAAACAGCAATGTTAATTAGTACCCAACAGTGAATGGTCGAGTGGGGAATCCTACCAAGGCATCAGAATTAATTTTAAATAATTAAATTAAATGAAAAAATTCCATCCATCAATAATATTTACAGTTATTTCAAATAAATAAACTACAAAATTCATAATATAAGAGTATTTTGAACAATGGTATTTGCTTGTATTTAAATCAACAACAAAATATACATTTATTCAACGCTCGCCTAAAATTAGCACCGTCCCGATTCTATGTGGTTAGATAAGCATTAATTTAAACTGTAATGTAATAATTATGTACAAAAACACTATTTACTTTCACCTGCGTCTCGTGACAATGAACTTATAAAATAAACCTATTGTATTCAAAAGTGTTTGCATACAACCATAACCTTAAGTGACACATATTACCAACAAACAGAACGAACAATTACCAACGAAGGATCAATTACATTACACCGTGAATGTCTCAAAGGAGACGTAAAAAAGAATAAAATATTGTCAAACTCTATTTTAGAAAGACGTTCATTTATTTAATCAAAAAAATAGGGTAAAATACAACTTTTGTGTATTAAAACAATTAGTACATGTTTTATTTAGATTCAAGAATTGCTGTGAACAATATTGGAAAATTCAATAAAAGGATTATATTAATATTTATTTTACAGAGAGGACCTAAGAAGTGAGAAGAGAAAATTCTAAAATGGATAGGTTTTTAATTGTAAATCTAAATTTTAATTTTAATTGAATAACTAAAAATAATAGAGATAAAAGCAACAAGACTTCCATGCACTATTGGGTTACTCTGTATATTTATGTGTATATTTAATGGAACTGTAATTAGAAACTAAAAAATAATATCTACATATTTGATTTTCGTTAAAGAATTAAAAAAATAATACTACTTAGGGCCAATCTTTTCACCTCTAAGTAAAGTTGAAAGTAACTACTTGCTGATTAAAATATAGAGCTATTATGTATTAATATGTCAAGTAAACCTACATGTAACTTTAGGCTTTTAGTTATATATCAGTTAAAATAGAAAAAATATCCTTTGACAAATCAAAATAGCACTAAATATGTGCTGCAAGAGATATAATTATTAATTATAATAAATGTGTAATTTATATCTGGGAAAATTACTAAAAATTGGTCTTTTTAGAGGTATTTTTATAGTTATTTTAATTAAAAATATAGAAACACGTGCATTTATCCAGATGTCGTGTAATCAATTACATTTACTATATTTTTAATGCACTTCTCTTACATTAAGGATTTTCAAACTAAAATATTTATTTGTCTTTTATACTTTTCTTATTGTTTCTCATATTAACAATTTTCAAACTAAAAAATCTTTTTATGTTTTCAAAATGCTCTTGTTTACAACTGAAAAAGTTAATCTTCTACAAGCTGTTTTCTCTTCAAATATTTATCTTTTTTGTCGCCAAAATATACTCTTCTATAAGCAGCCTAATTAACTAGAATAAATTAATGAAAGCTTAGCATTCTATAGCTTTGTTCGGCTTACCAATTTTATAACTTTTTAAAACTGCGTGAAATTAGTTGCGCACTAAATTACACACGAAACAGTCAATCCTAGAGTGTCCTAGGACTAGATTTGGAGAAACACGAACACGTAAATTTAAATGCGCATTATTATAACGATTTTAAACCGTCTTTAAAAGTAAGCCGAACAAAGATTATATTAGGGAATGGGACCTTTTAGTATTAAAAATGAAAATGATAGGAATAGTAACGCAAGCTAATCCTGACGACTTGGTAAAAAATGTATGTTGTGAGCCAGCAACAGAACATTGTTTGGAAAGAGTATGCCAGAATTGTAAAACCAAAACTATACTCTATGACGATTATAATGCAGAAGAAAATACCTCATACAAAAAGTGTATTCATAAACAGGAAAAGCTTCTCGTAAAAGGTTATGAAAAAGTTTGTTAAAAAAATGTTAAAGAGAATTTCTTTTGCACCAAGTCCCATTTAGTAAACGAACTTAAAAAAAATCTGCCCAATTACATGGAACACCTTGCTAAAATAGAACACCAGTATAAAGCCATAGATTGATTATATTAAATCCCATTTAGGTAAAAAGGATATCTTAGTACATAGGGATTTCTCAGAAAATTACTCCTGTAAATATTCTCAAGAAATACAGAGTGCCCATTTTGGAGGCTCGAAACCTCAGATTTCCCTTCACACTGTGGTGTGGTATACTAAATCTGAGGATGGAATCTTACATCCGCATTGCTTTTGCAGTCTCTCCAAAAGTTTAAGGCATGATCCAGTTGGTATTTTGGCACATTTGAAGCCACTCTTCGAAACAATTTTAAATACTTGTTCCGAATTGGAAAATTTTCATTTTGTGAGCATCCAGTACAAAAATAAAAGTATGTTTTACATATTTGGAATAGAATTTTTTAAATTACTTGATGCGCAATATATGACTTGGAACTTTACTGAGAGTGGTCATGGAAAAGGAGCTCCTGATGGTGTGGGGGGATGTGTTAACAGAACAGCTGATCGATTGGTGGCTCAGGGAGTTTAGCTTCAGTACTGAAACAAAACTGCCCGGGCATAACCTTCAAAGTAGTAGCAGAATATGATATTGAAGTTTTAAATGATGTAATTCCCCTTAATATCAAGCCTTTTAAAGGCACTATGAAAGCAAGACAACTGGTCTGGACTCTTAAATATAATAATATGATTGATTTAAGACGATTGAGCTGTCTAACTTGCAAACCTCCAAATCCTTGCCTTCATTATTACTTGGGTGAAATGCTACTTGTTCCTGCTGTTAATAAGAGTCGTCTCAGATATTCAGATATTTATTCTGATAGTTCCAACGATGATACGCAGAGCCCAAATCCATATCAAACAGGAAAAAAAAATAGTATCAGGAAAATTTGTATTGGTTGAGTATCCTAAGAATTCGAAAGTATATTATGTTGGCCAAGTTAAAAGTATACAAGAAGATAAGACTATCTAAGTTAATTTTATGAAACGAATTTTCTCATCAAGAAAAGTAAACTATCTTTTTATATGGCCAGAGATGGAGGATAAAGAGGTTGTTGATTTCAACAACGTCAAGAAACCACAACCTGTGCCAATATCATTAAGAAGGAATAAGTTTCGATTTACAGATGAACATTTCAATGGATTTACTAATGTTAAATAAACAAATCACCACTTGGCATATTCTTATTCTATTCAATGCTTTGTTTTTAAATATAAGTTAATAATGTCAAAGTTGTGTTCAGCCTTATTTGTTTTTTGTTCATTATAATTTTTATGAAAAGTATCTTTGATATTTTATAATGTACGTTATTATAAATAATAAATTAGTTTTATTACTCTTTTAAACAAATGACTCTTCTTTCATGCAACAATATTAAAAAAAAAATGCACGGATAACTTCATGAAAAATGGAAAACACATGTCCATGGAGATGTTCAATAATTGATCAACTCCATCGACATGCATTATTTATTTTTTAGAATAAAAACCATAAAACCTAATAACGATCTCAACCTTAAGTGGTTATCAAACATATATCATCCCTTAAACATAATGGCATCAATAATTTATATTTAATATATTGGATTTTTCAAACATAATTTTTTACCATTTCACTGAAATAACTCCCCCATTTTTTCAGTTGTTTTTTAAATCAATGGGCTTTGTCCCCTTATATAGCTTGATTTTTGCTAAAAATTTCAAATTGATATAATTGTTCGTTTTTTAATTAAGATTTTTTCTAATACTTTAACCCCCAAATCATTCACTTTTTTTTCAGAATCAATGAGCTTCATCTTCTTGTAGAGCCTAATTTTTACTAAAAATATCATGTTGATATCGTTTTTCGTTTTTAATTTACGATATTTTTAATTTCAACCCCCCTTAACACCCATTAGTCTTTGTCCCCTTATAGAGCTGGATTTTGGCTAAAAATTTCTTGTTGATATTTCTTTTCGTTTATGATTTATGATTTTTTTTTAATATCATCCTCCCCTTAACCCCCATTTTTATTCATAGGCTTCGTCTCCTTTTTTTCAGAATCGATAATCTTCGTTCCCTCATAAAGCTCGATTTTTCCAGAAGATTTTAATTTTTTATCGTTTTTGTTTCTGAGTTAGTTTTTTTTTTTTTTTCAATATTTCAACTTCCTTATCTCTGCCATTTATTTATTTATTTATTCCCTTACAGAGCTTGACTTTTACTAAACATTTCATGCTGATATCGCTCTTGGTTTTTTTAGAATCAATAGGCTTTATCTTCTTAAAGAACTGATTTTTACTCAAAAATTCATGTTGATAACGCTTTTCACTTTTTTGATTTATGATTTTTTTAAATTTCAACCCCCCCCCCCTTTAACTCCTTATTTTTAATCAGATTTTTTTCAAAATCAATAGTCTTTGTCCCCTTGTAGAGCTTGATTAGTGATGCCGCGAGACGAGAGATTCTCGTCTACCGTCTCGTCTTGTCTCGTATCGAACGAGACGAGGGAGACATTTTCTCTCGAAAACAGATTCGAGACGAGAGAGCGTCATCTTTCGACGAGAATTTTGCGTTTCTCTCGAGCTCTCTCGGGCTCTCTCGAACAATTTTCTCTTTGCTTATTTGAAAGTTTCAATTGCTTATCGTAACTTAAAATTTAAACATTATAGATTTCGAGATAGTCAAAAAATTATGTTGGGTACTAATTAACAGTATTGTTTCTAAAGTGGCGCTGGGAAACAGTAACAAAGCCTACAAAGAACAAGAGGCTAATAACCATAGCAGTTGATGTCGATGACACAAAAAAAACACCTATTCTATATATATTAAATAGTAACAAATGATACTTGTGGACTAGTGATTTATAAGAAAAAATATTTCTCATTTCATTTATTTAAAATTTATACAATAATTTCTTATATTTAATCCATTCTGCTTTTCTGAGGTTACTTTTGAAGATAAGTTGAAAATTTTTAAGCGTTTTTTCGAAAAACTGTCAAAGAAAATGTAATACAAACGAATGTATTATATACAGTAAGGACGAAAATTGTACTCTCCTCTATTTTAATTTCTAAATGAAAAAGGATGATGACAAAACAAAAACGAGGTAAATCTCCAGAGAGATTATATGTTTTTTATAACGAGATGCACTTTACTTGAGACACGTAAGATAGAGGGCTTTAAATTATCTAATGGCAAGTAGGCTCATGTGATACCTCATTTAAAAGATATTTTCTATATTTTTACGTTCATGTAAACAGATTTAGGTTTTTATGTTTTTACAGAAATTACATTAAATAAATTCATAAAGTAGGTTAAATACTTTTTTATTTACCGCTTCAACCTCAAAGGATCATTACCGAAGGTATAATACCTTATAAATGCTGTTTTTACAATAGTGTACAATGGATAATTAACATTTTGGCTAGTACAGAGTAAATGTCAGTATTTGACACTACACAAATGGCAATTTTTTGTAGCTGGACTTTCTTCTTATACAGACATGTTCTGGGCCTTTACTAATAAGTTACATTCTTGATAAGTCTCGTATTAACAATTATTGTTTATTACTAAGGAAACGCTTCTTGTATTTACTAAAATAAATAAATTAAGATTATGAAAGGAGATTTAAAAACCACTTGACGTATTAAATTTTTCACAACTGGCAAAAAAAAGTATTAAAAAATTATCTTCTAACATTATCTGAAATTTCTAGAAATATTGCGGCACACGAGGATTATCAAGAATGTAATTTTTGTAGGACGTAAATATAATCAAAATATCTTTCAAATTAGGTATTACATGACTTTTCTTTCCATTAGAAAATTAAAGATAGTAACTCACTCTATTTTACGTTTCAAGTAAAGTGCATCTCATTATAACAAAAATGTCATAATATTTCTCTAATTTCACATCGTTTTTGTTTTGTCTCTATCTTCTTGTATTTTGAAAAAAGTACTACAAAATGCTTTCTTTTGACATCGCAGGATTGCATTAAAAAAATTTTAACTTCCCATTTAACCTCTTTCCCTCTTACAAGACAAAGTATTTTCGTTTTTAGTTAACGCCTGGGCTATTTATTACTTCAAATTTCAATTGTAAAACGACTGTGTCAGACAGACAGAGAGACATAAATGTTTCTTATTGCCAAATTTGGGTACTAATGCGCAAATTACTTGAAAAATTCTTTGTTTTTGTCTACAAATTTTACCATTTTTTCATGTTTCGTCATTTTCAAATTTAAATTTGATATTGTTTTATCACTAGAGAGACGAGACGAGACAAGACGAGAGAAAGGCTCTCTCGAGCGAGAGAAGCGCCTTCTCGTCGAGACGAGAGAACAGTTTTCTCTCACACTACGAGACGCGACGAGAGAGGCCACTCTCTCGTCTCGTATTGTCTCGCGGCATCACTAAGCTTGATTTTTGCTAAAAATTTCAAGTTGATATCATTTTAATTTTTTGAGTTAAGTTTTTTTTTATATTTCAGACCCACTTAACCCCCCTTTTTACTCAGATTTTTTTAAATCAATAGGCTTCGTCCCCTTATAGAGCTTGATTTTCCTGAAATTTTCAAGTTGATATAATTTTGCGTTCTTGAATTGACGTGTGGACAAAAAACGTGACATCGAACGGACAGACAAAGTAAACCTATAATACTCTTTACAGACAACTGTGTGAAGAGTATAATAATGATAATAATAATAATAATAATAAATATTATTAATATATCCATTAAATTTAGTTGAACTAAACTAAGTTTCTTAATTCTTTAATCTACACTTTTTGTAAAAATGATGAATGTAATAAAAAAAATGGTGAATTCACAGATAATTTTTCCTCTTTCAATTATAATACTATCTCTACTCTTTCTATAATTTATTTTATACTAAACTAAACCTAACAGTGTGTATCGCAGTCAGGGCCGCCGCGAGAGCCAGACCGGGCCCCAGGACAATTCTCCAGATCGGGCCCCGCGACAATTTTATAATCTAAAAAAAAAGGTCTTCCCCCTCTTGTGTCGAACTTCTGAAAGTAACAAAAAAATTCTCACCACCGCTGCCGGGCCCCCCTTATACCGCTGCCGGGCCCCGGGCATTAGTCCCGGTTGCCCCCCCCCCCTCTAGTCGGCCCTGATCGCAGTATTTTTTGCAAATATTACTATTCACAACTGAAACACAAGGTGTGCTTTAGAATATATTAATAACCTAATACACGAGGACGTAACTATGCTTTGCCCAATCTCAGATGTCACTCTCCAAACTAAGCGACTTTATTTTTGATCAACTTGCAATAATTAAGTAATACAACTACTCTCACCTAGCGATGTTAAGCACCACTCCAACCGGCAGTGGCACTAGTGGCATCCTCAAAAGAAGACGGTGGATCCCCGTCCGGAATCACAAAAACATCTTGTAGACCGTTCACTCACTACTTTCAATTGTCACGTTATTCGGTTCTTTAACATTCACAACGACACACTATGATTTCGATGGAACGACACACAGTGGACAGGTGAATAGTTGGATACGAAGTACGTATACTACGTGCGAAGTCAGGTGGATTGAAAATTCATAGGCAGAAAGATCGGCGGCCGGATGTTTGCGTTAGGGTACTAACACAGAGAACGCTGGTTGATTATCAGCGCTTATAAGCGCTGGCAATTTACAATGGTTTTAAATGTCCTCGCACACAGACAAAGCAGGTCCTCGCTGATCGGCTCGCTTTGTCATTTACATTTAAACTAGTTGAGAGAGAATAGAAGCGAAAACCAGCGCTGACAAAACCAGCATTCGCCAGCGTTCTCTGTGTTTGTACCCTTATGGCGGGGTGCAGGAACACGCGAACATAAGGGAAAATATCATGTGTGATACGTAGTTTGTCATTTCGTGAAAGGAAATGTCTTGAAGGTTTAACAATATAGCAAGAATAATAAATGCACTATAATTTAATTAAATAAAAGAGCCGTGGATAATTTTCAAGGGGGATCTTCAAGAGTGATTATTCTTTTTTACTTGATTTACTAGCTTTTGCTAGCGTTAATTGGCTTATACAGGATTTTTCATAAATATCGTAAGTTTTAGTATTATGTCCCCAAGTTGGCAAAAAGGAACACAACTTATGGAATTAACTGGGTCATTACTGACTGTTCTTCCAGCCATAAACAAACAAAGAAGTGAGTAAAAGTATTAAGTCTGTAGACTTAATGAATGAAATGTTATATGTTTGAAACTTTTTAAATATTTCTGAAACTTTTCTGAAATATTGTGTGCTGTATGGAATACATTTCAGAAATATTTAAAACGTTTCAAACATATAACATTTCATTCACAAGTTTCTGATATATTTCTGAAATATTTCACTGAAAATGTTTCTGAAATATACCCAGGCAGCACACATTAGTATAACTAACGTATTTTATACGTAATACTCGTTTAATTTTGGTATTGGTTGATTCCGTATACGTTTACAGTTTACGATTATTATACATGCCGTATTTTAAAAGATATATTATACGTTTTTTGTATACATCCTATGGTATATAATTGTAAATTTTTCTACGTTTAAATGTAGTTAACAATATACGACTATTTTAGTTTACGATGAACTATTTATATGCAGTGGGCCTAAATATACGTTTAGGTTTATTTAAATTAAATTCGTATAAATTTACATAATATTACAATATGTGTTCTTCGTTCATAACTCCCGTTTAAATTTCGTTTTGGTTGATTTTTTATACGTTTACCATCTACCATTTTTATACTTAATGTTTTTTAACAGATAAATTAGACGCTTTTGTTTGTCGATACTAGTTAATATACCTATAATATTCTACGTTTAAATATAAGTCACCTTAAACGCATATTACTAGTTTACGATGAACTAGTAGACAGAAGTAAATAATATGTGTATATTTAGGCTTATTTAAATTAAAAGCTTATAGATATATTTATTTACATTACACCATATTTTTTTAATTATATTACCTGTAATATTTATAACAAATTCCCCATTGTACCGATTTCAAACACCCGAACATTTAAATAACCCGCCAAAAACCATGGTGGGGTGGACTAGTCCATGTCGTTTCAGTGAGTGAGAGTCGGGGTGTGCTTTAAGCTAAGTCGGGCTGGTCCAAAGTGCGCGTAGTGCAGAGAATCGAGAGGGGAGTAAGGTACCGGCAGACGATCGGGAATCAGCTGACTGATGGTGGCTGGTGGCTGTGAAGCGCTCGCTATCAATCAGACAATTCACGCTATTATAAGTTATATTTCTGTTAACTAGTTGCTAACCACGATAATTGTTTTTTATGTAATAGAAAGTTATTGTAAAATTGTTGGTGTTGTTGTTGTTGTTCCCAGTTGCATTGCATGTTGCTTTGGCGTCCTGGCTTTCAAGATATTGGTTAAAAGCATAGGTAAGGTTCTATTAATTTAGCTACTCGTTTAATAATTGTTGCATTTTACAACAACTACTGTTTTATTACAGTGTGTAAAATGCTTATAGAAACTCCAAAACATAACCGTCTCGGCGTCATCTACTAAGAAAAATAGCACAAAATTTTCAAGATGCTTTAAAGTCAATTCAATTTTTTTTTATTCCCAATGAAGATAACATTAATAAGGCTTCGGACATTAATATATCATCTAATTCTATTATTTATAATAATTTCCTAGAAAATAATACAAATTTAACTTCGAAACTTTTAGAAAATATTTCACCTGAAATGCAGTTTCATTTTGGTTATAGGAATGGGGGTGAACCAAGAGACTTAAACGACCGAACGATTAGAAGTGCTATGCAAGATTGGCTTAAGTTAGCTAAGGCCTGTCTAGGACACAACACATCCAAAGTGTTAAGCTAAGATTTTAATTTTCATATATATTTTTTGTTAGTTAAAGAAAAGTTTCGTTTAGTTTGTTATTCAGTATTTTAGTGTTTATTTTTTAGTACTTATTTATTTTTTAGTATTTTATTGTAATAGACAACACGCCAGTGTCGATCATAATCTGATCTGATTATGCATTGCGATGGTGATATATGTATCCTAACATAAAAAAGCTTCTGTGTATTCTTGCTACACTACCAGTCAGTGTAGCGACGGCAGAGAGGTCCTTCTCCACACTTAGGAGGCTGAAAACTTGGTTGAGAGCATCAATGGCGGAAGACCGTCTAACAGGATTGGCGCTTCTCCACATTCATAAAAATGTTCCTGTTGATGTGGAAGAAGTAATTAATCGTTGCGCGAGAAGGCAGAAGAGAAAAATTGATTTCGTTATTTAATTTGAAGTTAGTATTAAAATGTTGGTCTTACAAGTTGTTATAAGTTATATATCAACTAAATTGATATTAATAGATTTTTTGAGTAAATATTTTTGGCTGTTTTGCGTTTTTCTTTTTCATCTTTGGAAGAGGGCAAATGCCCTCTCCCCCTTGATACGCCTCTGATGGTCTGATGTGACCCCCCCTGACTAAAAGGCTGGATCCGCCCTTGGCCAACACTTAATGAAGAATATCTGATTTGTAAGACAAAGATGGGTTATGTAGTTATTTTATTTTATCCTGTGCCCTCCTTCATGGTCCAGCCAGAGACGACCCTATATTCTAAATAATTAGAGGTTTGCGTTGTCGGTTGTTGCCCTTCCCTTTTTTTGTTATTTATATTTGAAGCAGGATATGTCTTTAGAAATTGAGGTGAGTACTACAGAAATAATGCTTGTTCAGGTTAGGTTTATTTACTTTATCTCATTAAGACGAGTGACGATATTTCCTTTATCAAATTTACAGGGAGTTTTAGTCTTATTTTTATCTAAATATAACCTACATTTGCTGTCCCTCCACCTAGTTTTATTTAGTAGTTTTACAGTTCTGATTGAAAAACGGAGCTTCATGTTTTGTTTAGGCATGAGTTAGTTAATTTAAAACAATATTAATAAAACTATTGTTAATCAAATAATTTATATCAAATCCTTCTTTAAGTACCTATAATTTGTTTCAGATTTTAAAGGAATTTGTGGAAATGAAGCGATTCGCCTTTATATTCTATTAAATAATGTTTAAACATTATTTAGTTATTTGTTTGTTTAAGAATCAATGTTTGTTTTTTGTGTATTTTAAATAAACATGTAAATTTTTAAATGCCTTTTTTTAGTCTAATAATATTTTAGAAACGTTTCTACAACGTTTCATATTATTTATGAAAAAAAAAGACAGGAATACATTTCTGAAATATTACTATTTAATTTTTCTAAAAGATTTCAAATGTTCATTTCAGAAATATTACAGTGAAATAATATATTTATAGGACATTTTTACGTTTCAGGCACACTTCAGAAATGTTTCTGGGACGTTTCGTAATATTTATAAATTACACATGTTTTAATGTAACATTTTTCAAATATTTCCGAAATGTTTTTGTGCTGTATGGGATGCTACGAAGTAAGATGAAATACTTAAAAACTCATGTTCCATATTTTTAACATATAAAAACAGATTTTAAGATTTTCAACTATTTTAACGCACCACTCATTATCAAAATTAATTTGAGTTTTAAAATGTGTTACTAAATCCTCAAAACTTTCGATTATATCAACCTTTTTTAACATATTTGATTTATTAGAACTTTCAATGTGCTCTTTTTTTCTTTCAGTATTTTATTTTCTGGGCGTAGTTGCAGGTCCTGACAACATTATTAAGACAGATTTGGGAAAATTCAGGGCCATCCATTTGGTTTAAGGTTAGCTTTTACAAGAAATTTTATAAAATAAGACAGAGAGGGACTTGGACGATAGAGCATGACTGAATAATGAAATGGCTCACATAACAATAAAAACAAGGGGTTGAGCATTTTTATTAGATTACCTTGTTTATTTATATATTATCTAAAAATATTTGGTCATCTAATTCTTAAGCCTGCATATGTAAACGTATTTGGACTCTTTACTTCTTAAGGTATTTCACTCGCGACAGTCGTACATAAAAATATATCGTAATGGTAAATATCAAAAGTTCAAGATTCTCAATGCTAAAAAATATTATTTCTGTACGAAACACATGTAAGCCTTTATATACTATTTTTTTTTCTCTCCTGGGCTCGTCTGACTATGTGTCTCCGAATAACACTGAAGCCTATTGGCTTATTGTATACTATATATACTATATACGGATACGTTATAATTTCAAGTAAAATCCATCCGGCAACGTCGCAAATATATTAATGGTGGGCTATAGAAATTTCTGACTTTCTCATACTAATTTTAAGGTTTTTTTTTTATTCAAACAGAACCACTGATTCCAGTTCTCAAATACGAATTAATTTTTCAAAAATACGTCGCTAGCTTATAACAATCTCTTAGCTGATCGAGTGTTTGTTATTCAGTTACCGCGCGTTAAGTGTAGCGATTACAATGTTGCCAAGTTGTAATCATTGTACGCAACTACGCATCGACTGCTTTAAAAATATTTTTATTTTAAAATTCTATCTTTTTTCTAAGACAGTCAAAAAATTATTTTAGAAAATTTTATAACTTCTTGATTTACATTACATTAATTTTTAAAAACTATAGTAAGAACCGTTTTCGAGATATCCTGAAATAAATGCATTGCTTTTGTACATGAGAGGCTTTAAGAGTGTTAATTATGCACATTTGGATTGTTAATATCTCGTTTCACAAATGTTCAAAAAATTGCATTTTTTTTTAATTACGTAAAAGACACTTTCATTAATCGTATATTTTAATTTTATTGAATTGTTAAGAAAAGCCGTTTTACGAGTGAACTACCTTAAGCCTTTCCATGTAAAAATATTTTACTCATTACTATTAATGTGTTGAATCGTCTCGTAGGTTTTGCAGTTAATAAATAAAAATGGAATGAAAATGATTGATAGTATTTATTTTATTTTACAAACTTAACTCAAATATAGTACATAGTAAACATATAAAAGAAAAAGCTAATAACATTATAAGCTTCAACAATTGCGCCTGCCCATCTCATAATTTTTGGCCCATTTATATCTTAAGCATGTCCATATTAATGTATTTAATCCCTTTACCCCTTAACCTTGTGCATATAAACATAGTTGGTGCCTGTACCAATTACCCATTGTCATCTAAAAATATTTGGGCCGTTTACCCTTCAAGCTCGCCTGTATAAATATATTTGGGATATTTACCCCTTAAGCCTGACCTTGCAAAAATAATAGTTGGGCCCTTTACGCTTTAATCCCTTTTGAAAGTCGTTAAAGTTCGTGCAAAATTGCTACTTCGCCAGCCTATATATTATTTGCGAAGATCTTAAAAATATTATTTTCACTAACAATAAATAACTACTCAAATAGAATATTTTAAAATAAGTTCAAAAAATTTTAAATAATTTATTTTTTAAAACTGACAGCAATATAAAAATAAATATTTGTTCAGAGTTGACTAGCATGGCTATCTAATAGTTAAATCAGTATCCTTCTCACAGTGCATAGGTGCATAGGTTCCGTAAGAAATGCATTGCATTTTAAAAACATTGATATTTTAAACCTAAACCAAATAAAATAATAGTTTTCTCAGTTAGAAGAAATTATCAAAAAATAGCAAAACCGCAAGTTGATTGGAGCTTTCGTTCTAGAGTTACCTTGTTTTCCTGCTTTTTTGGATTTAGACTGATCGGAAACGGGGGAAAAAAGTGTTAAATAGTGGGGATAAGAAAATTGTTTCGTCGGCACGAATGGAATACTGAAACATTTTCGTTTTTTGATATTTTTAGTTGCTTTTATAAACATTTTTAACTTCCTTTTTCACATCTTCAGGAAATGTTCAAAAATCGTTTCTTAGTCATAAACACATTACACTAATTTTCACTTTCATGGGGTAAACACTTTGAGCAGTACATTCATGAGTCAGTCAGGACACTATTATAGTTTATTCTAAACGGGCTGGTCATTAAAATGCATACATACTGTATCTCTGAAAGGTTAAAGGGAAATAAGTTAAATCTGGGCTAGTTACCTACGTCATCTTCTGAATTTTAAATGAAACATCCTGTATATTTAAGATCATTTAGATTTGAGATTTTAAGATAAACGCAATGATTATTGGATAAAGATAGTCTTAAGAAAATATCAAAACGGATCCAACAAAAAATTATAAGTCTGAAAATCGGAAATAAAGGCTATTTGAAACGTAATGGACTACTCTGTATTTTATGTTCGCTCCGTGCGTGACAGCAGCGCCAATTCGTTTAGGTACTAATGGACTATTTCTGCGCATACTGACAAATACAATTATTAATAGAATTCGTAATTAAAAAGTATATATGTTAGTTTTAATAAAAGTATATGAACTTGTAAAACAAGTAAAATATTAATTTATTATTATCATATATTTTTATCGCTTAAATAAAAAAAATTAAGTATAATCAATAAAAATTAATAATAAAATATAGACAGGCAACAGTATTCACTGGAAAATCTATGAGAAGTTGCCTAAGTCAAAATAAAAAAATACCATTAAATAATAGTGTGAAGTTAAAATGTATAAAAGAAGGATCGTTATTTATATTTTCATTTTTGTTCGTAAGAAAACATAGAATGAATGATTAAAACTGGTTTCTGATCAGTAAGTCACAACATTGCATTCCAGCCACATACAATAATCAAAGGCAGAAATCTTGAAATCTAGTCCTTGCTGAATGAACATTTAAGAATAAGGGGATGTTGAAGAACATCGTAAAATGATAATTTATTGTTTATTTAAAACCTTTCTTTCTGATGTCTACTATTTCCAGTAATACTGTTATTATTACAAAAATAAAGGTAATTTTTCTTCTTATTGAACACCTATCCATTTATTTCTTTAATTAAATTTCCACTTTGCTACTGAAAATTTTTAAAATTTTCACTGTTTTTTGCTAGTATTTGTACAATTTTCAACACAGCAACTCCGGTTGCTTATTGTATTTTTACCTACTTTAAAAAAAAAAAGTAAAATATATACGTGTATTTGATATGTCAAAATTACAAAATATCGCCCTAAAATGCACGAATTATCTGCAGCTTTTGCTTCCCCTACCACGACTTCGCACTGAGCGAATAGGTACAGTACAAGGAATTCGTCTTTTTTAGTAGCGGTATAAATATAAAAACAAAGAAAATACACCTATCAGGATCTATAAATCAGCGGCACAAGAGAACAATATTTCTTCTTCTCTATAGAGAATTGTATAGTTGACAAGGAATGAATCGGGGTCAGTTGGCGACTACAATGTTTTAGAGGCGAATGTCCATTTAGAGATAAAATTTTGTTATTAGGAAAGAGGTAGAGCTATCGGCAAAAGATCGGCTTAGTCATGGCAATTTAAATGCATTTAAATATTAATAATTAACTATATGTTTATTAAAAATCCAGCATTTGTCTTCAAATCATGCCTCGTACTATATATAAATTCATGTAGAATACAATATCCACGGTGCAGGCCACTTTTACTGGACGAGGTTTAATTAACAATATAAACAATATTTCACACTAATTCACACTACAATAAATGAAAAACAAACAAGAGAGGATATGTATATAAGCAAAAATAAAAAGAATGTGTTTATCTATTACAAACTTTTACAGTAGCCGAGCAAATACAGCGTTCACGATAACGTCAGAATAGAGAAGAAAATATTAAAATTAAATATTTAAAATATGAACACATAACTGAACAATGCAACTATGAAATATTTCCAGAATCTCGATTCTTATAGAGGATTATTTTGTCACATCGTGTTTGTCCGATGAAGTGGAATTTGAAACAAATTATAATTTGAAGAGTCTTGGGTCTAAGAACCTGAAATAAAATTATACTAAATAATTTCATGCAATCAATAGATCAGGTATCAACGATAGGATTATAGTGAGTCACATAGAAATATTTTGGTTGTTTATTTAATAAGTTTTTACTCGAATAGAGAAGTTTTAAACTATAGTAAGCTTTGTTGGATATATTGAAAACATGGTTTGAAAATTTAAGTGTATCATCTATGTGTAAACCTAAGTTTCTAGCGCAAGAAACTAGGGGTAGTTACTCATCATTTAATGATATATTGACCTTATTGGTGCATCTACGTTTAGCGGGTACATGCCCAAACAACGGTACTTTAGACTTAGCTGGATTAATATCTAAACAATATTTTTCTAATAAGCTTTTAAGTGCTAATAAAACGTTATTGATTTTGTAGCATGCTTTCTTGATGTGAGATTCCGCGAAAGAGTAATAAAGTTGCTTATCATTTACATAGGAAACGATACTAAAAGATTTAAGGGATAAAGAAAATTTGTAGGTATATAAGATAAATAGAAGTGATCCTAGAATAGAACCTTCTGGTACGCCGGAGTTGATGTTTAGAAAGTTTGAAGTTTTATTATTATAAGAGACAGCTTGGCTTCTTTTGTACAAATAACTTTTTAATAGATCTGTAGATGAGTGGAAAAATCCTAAGTATTTAAGAAGTGATAGGAGGAGGGAATGATTAATGCGATCGAAGGCTTTGCTATAATCGAGAAGTATTAATACAGTCAATAATGTATTATCAGTAGCATGGAAAATGTCATCTGTAACTTTCAACAACGCAGTAGTACAGCTAAATCCAGGTCTAAAGCCCGATTGACCGAAAGGAAGCATAAAAGACTCGTTTACATATTGTCGAATTTGTTTGGCAATAATTTTTTCAAAAATCTTAGACAAGAAGCGTAGGATACTGATCGGAAGTAGGGCAGAAAGACTTTCTGGGTTAGGATTTTTAGAAAGAGGTATAACATGGGCTTTTTCCATAATGAAGGAAGATTTGATATATTTATAATTTATAATAGAATTGAAAATATGACATAAATATAATCAGCTCGAACAGCTTGAGATTTAATTGAAAGTATGAATTTGTATATATCTTCTTCGGCTACTGCGCTAAATGAAAAACCTGCATGTTCCATGTTCGGCTGCAGTTAGTTTTTTTTTTTTAATTTGGTGTCATCGGCATCAACTACTACGGAATATTAGCCTCGTGTTCTGTGTAGGCTTTGTTACTGTTTCCCAGCGCCACTTTAGGAACAGCACTGTTAATTAGAACCCAACAGTGAATGGTCGAGTGGGGAATCCTACCAAGGCATCAGAATTAATTTTAAATAATTAAATTAAATAATAAAATCCCGGCCAACGGTGGGATTTGAACCTGGGACCCTTGGATCCACAGGCAGAGACTCCACCACTGAGCCACCCACCCCCATGGCTGCAGTTAGTTATTGAGGGTTTTAATACGTATTATGATATAACCACAATAACCACATTTTTAGTAAACCGTTATATATCCAATAGAGCATATTTTGGATACCGCCTATTGTTATTTTACTATGAGAAATACGACGGAGTTACTCCATTCCGCCCTAGACAGTAGCAAATTATCCTCTAGGTCACTAACTTCATTGATATCACTTTAGAAGTATACTGAGACCTTTACAAGCTTGTTTTATATGTGTATAAAGTTCAGAGTCAACAAGTCTCTTGATTAATGCACTTTCTATAATGATGTGACATCACTAGTGTTTGTCAACTTGTCAATTTTAGTTTTTTGTTTCTTGGAAGTCACAAGTTATAGGTACAAGTTTTTTGAAAGTAACAACATTCCTACATTTTTAATGTTACAGTAACTTGTAAAACTGCCTCTGGTTACTGTTCCTCATACCCTGAATACTTACACTTACCTACTAGCTATTAGAAAATGAGCATCCTATATAGTAATGTCTTTATTTTATTTATTTGAATTTCTTATTTAAAAATGATAAAGAATAGTTTTATCTAAGTAATCAATAATTATTGAAAGATTGTTTTGATACATGTCTATTTTATTAACAACATTTCTTTTTTCACTATTTTACCGTTACATAAACCTACTTCCCTACTACCATTATGGAAAGCAGGCAAAAACACCCGTCCTATAGACGCAGTAAATAGCTCAATGTGCGTAGTAAACAAAACGCACGGTAAACAAAACGCACAGAATATATACAAATATTTACATCCATATTTACCTGTATAAGTAGTTGTAGATAAAGTATAGTAAGTTATGGTGCTGTAAAGCAATTACGAACTCGCTGCTACTCAGCTTCGTGCTAACTTTTCCAGTCGTGCGTAATATGTTTTTACAATATACCATTTAATCACATAGGTGTACACTTGAGTGTAAATGTTTTAGTGTAATATTTGTTTGTAACAAAAACTTTCTTTTGAATTAATGACACAATAGAGAAGAAGTACTTAATTACAGAAATTAGAACAAAGACGATACGTAGATAAAACGAAACCTTTCATGTAGGCAATTTTTCGGCCTTATCTCGTGAGAATCTTGTAAATCAAATGAATGGAGCAATTTTTCAATTGAAGCAAGTGTCTGTCTATTATTTAGTGTCCCATCATTCATTTAATCTGTGAATAAGAAAGTGTTTAATTTTGTTTGCAAAAACCATACCTTCAAAGAAAGCTTCCTAGTTACCCAATTCGCGGAAGGAAGTGTTTTCCTTTTGTGTCTCCAATAAAAAAATATATGTATTTAATTGGTAAAAATAAATGTCTGCAGTATATTCATTTCGGATGAGCTACTACACAGAAATTTAGACGAAGTTAAAGATATCCCGGATATACAAAATCTAAATAACATGAAGCAGGGGAAAGCCGAAACATATCGCTAACAAATTTCTTTCAGATATATTTTTGTAATATTTTTTTGGTATCAAACATAACGTATGAAAACCAATTATACAGGGTGGCCATTTGAAAACGAAATAATATAGGTAAAATGCCATAAAAATAGAATAACATTCTACCCCTCTTCCCATTCAAGATTTTAGAGGTAAGTCTCGCCCCCGCTAGAAGATATCCGTTCAGGGTATGAAACTGGCAAAAAATGGTTCCCCTAAAATCAAGAATTGACGTGTCCGTGCGTTTTCTGTAAAAGACCTGGGGTGTCCAAAATTGGCTCCGTTTCGTTTTCAAATGGCCACCCTGTATATAGATTGCTCACTCTTTGTAAATAAGACGAGGAAAAGCGAATCTCATTGTGCGCGGCTAATTTCCACGAAATTTTCAGTAATCAGCATCGGTCTAGCCCAAAGGTGGTTTAAAACAAGGACGGTTCCAGGGAAGGCTCGTTCTTACAATTCATGAGCTTTTTACTTAAAAAATATGCTAAAGAGGGAATTGTTATGCGTTTAACTGTTCTCGGATTTTATGTATAGTCTTTTTTTAAGAGCGTACGTACAATTTTTCGGGTATAGGAGTTTCAATGCTATTCTTTTTCCCAAATTATGAAAAAACTAAGGAATATTTTAAAAAAATTTAAAAAGTACAATAAAGAACGTGTTGATATCTAGAGAAATGCTGGCTTGACAACATCGTAATATTTTTTTTATGGAAACAGAGGGCGGTTGAAAACTGTGAAAATAACAACAAATTTTCATTTCATAAAAACAGTAAGTCAGCTTTTTTTGTTTTCTGTATAAATCATCTACTTTCCAAGGTAACAAATCAGAAGGAAAATCACCGAAAACCGATTTCAAAAAGGTCTATTAGTTTTTTAGAAAATGGAAAAAAAAACAACGCTTTTTAATGGAGTTAAAATTCTTTACTAATTTCGCTGTCTTTCTTCCACGATGTCCGGTCTCCTTCTTGTTTAAAATCGATAACTATAGACGGATTAAGGTATATTGCACCTTACACGTGCATGTTACTATGTACATTTAAATTAAAACATTTGTGAATTTTAAAAAATTTAAGAAAGATTTTGTAGAATATAAATCTTTTTTATAAAAATTAGTAAACTTTGCTGTATAAATATATACGATATTCTAAAAGGTAAATCACATTTATATGATTATAATTTTTTTTTAATTATTTTTCTAATATAATATGGATTGCTCTCTAAATATATATACAGTGTCTCGCAAAAAGCCTGCTCCATATGGAAAACTTTTTATTGTCACTTTTTTCAGAAAATGTTATTCCTGATAAAACTTGGTGTTTAATTTTATACCTGAAACTTTCTTTATTTTAAATATAAATTTGGCTGCGCAGTGAACTAGGTACCCATTTAGGAATCCACATTTTTTACATATAAAATTAATTTAAAACAATGTATATAAGTCCATATATACTTTTTAGTTAATAATATTAATCTAGTTTATTATATACTTTTTTACGTAGATTTGGTGCTTTCTTGGTACGTCGTATGATTTCACTTTGTATTTTAGGTACAGATAATTATTGATACTGACAGTTTATTTTTAAATCATTAAAATAGCATTTTGTTAATCCAAAAAAGGCAAATAAAAAAATCCTTGCCACATACAGTGTAACAATAAAAATTAAATATATAAATATAGCATGTTATGTATAAGGGACTAAAATAGTCCTAAGGGAGTAAAAACGACACTTTAGTCCCCAAAATAAAGGAGTAAATTGCATGTTTTAGTTTCTTCGGTACAAAAAATATTTATTTATACAACAAGTGTGTAAAGTTACCCTTTTTTGACGAATGTGAATGTTGTCGAAACTCACCTACGGCTCGTGCGACAGTCACCTGAGTCAAAAAAGGGACTTTACACATGAGTTGCATACAATATTTTTTCTACTACCGTACAGATTATCCACTAATACTAGAAATATAAAAGTTAGTTTTTTCACTAGTGCGTAAAGAACATAGTGATTTGGCTTTAGAAATTAATCTTCTTATACTTTTGTCGTGTTCTGTGATGATATACTAATAAAAGTTTAGAGATTGACAGTTCTTCTAATCCACAAAGCTACGGCCTATTTTTACCAAAATTGACATCTACAGTTTGTTTACTTTTAATTAAATCGATGACATTTAGAGAAAATTATAATTAAAATAAAAATCTGTTGATAATTTGTTGGGAACTAAATAGATACAAGCAAAAATAATTTACTTATTTGTCATAGAAGGATATATCATATAAATGATAATATAAAATAAAAAGTTAAATTTTGTTGCTATGTACAATTTTTGTCAAATTTGATTTTTTTTTTCACTAGTTCGTAAAGAGTTTCACACTCCGTGGAGTGCGTAAAGTAAAATTTGACAATTATTTTTTTTCACTAGTGCGAATTATATCACAGAAACTGCCGAAGTGCCCAGAAATTCTAAGAATCCCTCCAGCCGGCAGCTCAAGTTTCTTTTATCAGCATACATGTGTTAACAATGATTACTTTTTACATTTTTTAGTCTGATGTTAGCTTTCAATTAATAAAGACATAATTATAACTCTGTTTAAATAAAGAATATTTTTTTTAAAAAACGATTTTTTAAATCGTGTTATATTTTATGCGTAAAATAAAGTAATTTACGCACTAGTGAAAAAAATTAACTTTTATGTTTCTAATATTAGTGGATAATGTGTAAGGTAGTAGAAAAAATATTGTATGCAACTCGTGTGTAAAGTGTTAAGATATTAAACACATTAGGTTACAGAATACTTTATGAACACTATTATTGTACTAGCAATAGCTTATTTGAGCATGTATGTAAGCTATTACATGTGAGTGTAGCTATAAATAAATTTATAAATAAATACTTTACAGATTTCTTTGGACAAACCCTAAAAATTATAATAATATTTAGTTATAGTGCATTAGATTACAATAAATTATTCATTATTTACAATTTCTTCCAATAATATTGTCAAATAATTTTGACAACATTTCCCTCCAAAGGTTCTGGTCCCTTTCAATTCTTTGATAAAGAATTCTTTTTGGTGTCCATATAGTGAAATAAACAAAATTTTCTTTTACTCACATGAAGTTGACCCTGCACTTGATAATAGTATGGATGTGTTTTTTTTTAACCTATAGTTACCCCTAACTTTTTTCATATATTTTAAAAAAAATTATCGATAGCCTCTTCTGGTGTATAATTTTTCGCTGAAGAAGGACATTTGACTTCCACCAAAAGGTTTTTACCGATTAAGCCATCTGGAGTTGCAGCCAAAAATAAATGTTCGGAATCTATAAAGATTCCTAAGTTGGATATTTCACTATCTAAAGATTCACTCAACTCCCTTAAAGCTCTGTCTTCATTTTCTATACCACAATTAGTATTTTTATGGCCAGAAAATGTACCTTTTAATATGTCCATGGCAACTTTATTTTTATTAGTAGATTCCCGAAGTCTACAAATTCGTCCAAAATTTGAGGCAGTTAATCTTTTTCGTCGCTCCTCAAACCATTCATCGGATTTTCTTTGGCTTAAGGTTTTCTCAAAAATATTTTGTGTTTCTATGCTGGAAACCTTTAAATTTTCAAGAAATTGATGCTTAATTTTTTTAAATTCATCGGTGTCAATTTCCAAAATTATATAATAAAGCTGCAACATAATATCTTAGTTCATAACTACCTCTTGACGTGTAATTAATTCGTTTCCCGCCTAAAAATTTTGTAATGACGTTGTTATATTGTTCTGCGTAATTGTTATTAAGCTTTTTAATTAAACTATCCGCATGGAATTTTATTCTTGATATAGATGACAATATATAACAATGCACCAAGAACAACTAAATGCGGTTCTGGTTTCCCTAATTCAGGTAACTCTGACTCACTCAAGACCTTTTGGGTGCCTCTTGGACGTCGGCAGCCGTGGTAGGGAAATAATTATATGGGATAGAGTACACGATTTCGAGTTCGAACGTTAAAATTTTGTAGGTACGCTCTTAACAGTTTAAAGTTTGTTCCAATCTTTTGACAATTGACTTAATTATGATTTATGATTTCCGAGACTGAATAATATTCAGCTTGTGAAAATCTGCCTACATGCAAACTCGGCCTATATAAATATTTCTAGACAAAAAAATACTACTTAACTAAAATTGCTACCAAATATTTAGTACTATTATACAGTGAAGATGCAATTATTTTTTGAAAAGAAAATGTCATTCTTCGCAACATTCAATATAAACCCTTTTTTTTAATTCTGGACTGTCGTGTCGAAAAAAAATATGACTATTAAAAATAATTGCACTGAATTGTTTTAACAAATATCATTAGAAGATAATTGGAACACAATATAAAGATTCTATAAAG
This sequence comes from Psylliodes chrysocephalus, assembly GCA_927349885.1. NCBI lineage: Eukaryota > Metazoa > Arthropoda > Insecta > Coleoptera > Chrysomelidae > Psylliodes > Psylliodes chrysocephalus. The sequence goes on along the minus strand of OV651822.1, from coordinate 24,780,605 downwards.
AACTAGAATGAAGATATATAATGCTTGGCATTCTATATTATACTCTTCATAGTTCCCCCTTAATCCCCTATTTTTAATCAGATTTTCTTCATCCCCTAAAAATTTCATGTTTTCGTTTTTGATTTATGAATTTTTTAAATTTCAAGCCCTCTTAAGCCCCCCATTGTTATTCATTGAGTTCGTCCCCTTATAGAGCTTACTTTTCCTGAAATTGCAAGTTAATATCGCTTTTCCTTTTCGTTTTTGATTTGATTTTTATTTAAACACCTTTAAGTCCCCCAATTTTTATTAATGGACTTCATTCCCTTATAGAGCATGATTTTTTCCGAAAATTGCAAGTTGGTATCGCTTTTCGTTTTTGATTTATTTTTTTTTTTAACCCCTCTTAACCCCCATTTTTATTTAGATTTTTCAAGATCAATAGACTTCGTCCCCTTCTAGAGCTTGATTTTTAGTTGATATCTTTTTCGTTTTTGCTCCATAAGGGGTTGACTCCTATTGATTCGGAAAAAAATATTAATAAAAATTGGGTGGGTGGTTAAAGGGGATTGAAAACTCAAACTCAAAACGGACAATGGTATCAACTTGAAATCTTCAGGAAAAATCAAGCTCTATAAGAAGCCTGTTGATTCTGTAAAAACTCTTATTAAAAATGGGGGGGTTATGCTGTGAAGAGATAAGAGGTTTGTTCCCAATCGCAGTTTGGATTGTACGAGAATAGTTTGCAATTGCGCAATAGCATAAAAGTGTTCCCAATCACTTGTAGAATAGTACATGCACGATGGGTTGGCTGTTTCCAATAAACACAAACTAGTACATTAATTAGTTTGCGGATGATCAAAACGATCTCCACCTACATTCGGTAAACTTAACCCAACTTTTTATTGATAATTTGGCGACTAATAATATTCTTGTAGAGATTATTATTGTTATTATTGGTATTTTTATAAAAATGAAGACAGTATTCCGTTAAGTAGTGATTCGAGTGATTACGAAGAAGACGAGTTTTTTGTAATGTATGGAGAGCCCAGAAAAAAAAAACGAAAACTATTTAGGTAGGCCTTTTATAATAATGTATAATAAATATTTTTATAAATTCTACTGATACTTTTTTTCGGGGGCTGTATCCAGCGGACAATTTACCCAACCTATAATGTCATTCATGACAATTACCATTATAAGCGTTCGCAATAGAACAAAACTTTTTACTAACTTGTAACGTAGTTCATGTATGACATGCGCTTAGGTCAGTTCAAGTACTAATTGCAAACTAATCGTAACATCTAATTGGGAACAAACCTAAGGTATGTCCAGGCATTATACAGGGTGATTTTTAAGTTGAAGAAATAACTTTTTCAAATAACTTTTTTTTGAAAAACTAAAAAATTATTTTCATACACCGAAGCCATTTTTATTTTTAAACAGTTCCAAACTAACTGAAAGCTATCATGCAATGAACTTACAATAAATTAAGATATCACTGCTTGACATAAAAAATGTAAATACCAACAAAAAAATGTATCAGCTATCATATCACAGAAATTGTTCGACTTTTTAAATTAGCCTTTCTATCTTATTTTTGAGTTATTTAAAGAAGATATTTGAAATAGTTGTTTCTTTTAACTAGTGGTATACACAGTTGAAAAAAAGTATCAACTTAGAATTCACCCTGTATATTACATAGGCCCGCGAAAATTTTGTGATATAGCCATTTTATTATTTTTTTTTTTTCACCTATTTACAACTTCTATATAGCTAAAATAACCCCCTTTTTGTTCTATCACGTAAACTTTTTTTGTAAACTAGTATCAAGGGTATTATCCCTGAACATCACAAACAAATTAATTTGAATTCCTTATTTTTGTTCAAAACGTTGAGACGCGTTAAAACCTCGTTTTAATTTGCGCATTTGTAGGGGGATTTACCGGTACTTACTAGAATATTGTTGGGGATTCCCCGAGACTCGATTTATTCAGGAAAGGGGGCGATATATTTAGCAGGCTAGGGGATCTTTAATAGGGAAATGCTTACTCGTGTTGTAGTACTGTGCACCACCCATAGATGGCGCTACTTTACACAAATTTTGCTCGTTGCATTCGTCGAGCAGATTCAGAGTGTATTCAGAGCAGGTTCAGAGTAACGCAAGTGTACGCAAGTTGTTATTTAAAACTTTCAACAGCTATTCATAGAAAAAAACCGCTATTAATGGCAATAATGGTAATGGTTGATTTGTTTTATTAGGTTAGTTGTTCGAAGAGAATTTTTAAAGCTTTAAACATATATAATTATGGTGCGAATTCGTCCTTGTGCTGATCCAGATTGTCAGGATAAAGTTAGTCGCAGGTAAGGAACAAATTTACAATTTTATTTCTTTACAAGTAAAAACTTCTTTTCGTATTTTATTCTTAAATACTTTGCCAAATTTTAAGAGCATATATTATTACTTAAAAGTACCCAATTTGTGAAATAAATTTCCAAAATAATGCGGGTAACCTAATGTTTTTTAGGAAAAATTAAAAATCTTAACCTAACTTTTATCATTTTCTATACAATTTCAGTAACTAGATAAAATATGTGAATATTAAGAAGATTGAAATAAATAGTGTTATTAGTATTTTTTTAGAATTATACAATATGTAATGGATATTTTATAGTAGATACCTATATACAATTTTTTTTCCGAATTCAAAATGAGGAACTTTTCAAACATACCAATAATTGTATATTTTATATTGTGCGACTCTTATTATTTTTTGCTCCATATACTGTGACCTGCCTCACCTAGGTATCTTCACAATTTATTGTTTCCAATTAATAAAAGTTGCATTCTTACTAAATTCAAATTCCTTCATTTTATTGAAAAATCTTCTACGATATATTTTTAAGAAATGCCGATTCATTCTCACTAGCTAATAAATTAATAGCTCAGCTGAATATAATTCCACCACCCTTTAAACAATTAAATTCTATAAAGATGTTTAAAAAAAAAGTTAAAAATTGGATATTCTCAAAAAATAGGAATGAGATACATAGTTGGATAGACCTAAAAAATCTATAGTACGATAAATCCGAGAACTGAAATTAAATAAATAAATAATTAAATAATGAAAAGGTCTAAACTGAATAACTAAATACATACACAAATAATAAATAAAGCTTACCTTAATAGAGTTATCATCTGGATAACTTCTTTTAGTTGTTACTTTGTTTCTTCTTTTTAACCTCAAAATTTGTAAAACTTGTAAATGTGTACATAGCAATGTAAGGAAAGATTGTTTAAGTTAATTTTTGAAAATATAAAAACTATTTTTAAATAATAAATTTGGCATTGTGGGTTGCAGATATTTTAACAAGCTGTGCTTTTAAATATCTGTCACCTCAATTGTACAAATAGCATTGCCACGAGTTAAGAGTTCATTTTACTGTGCACAAGTGTTTAACACTTAGCATATTTTTTTCTTTATTCATAACAAATATTATATTGTATTTAATTTAATTGCATTATTTATGAATAAACATTATTATTATTATTATTATTAATTGACTCAAAACAAAAGTAAGAAAATTGAACTTTATATTTTTTAACTGATACTCTTTTTCATTTTTTACATGAAAACGAATCAGCAAACACTGCAATAGGAAGTGACAAGTACACCCAATAGCAGCCAGAGCCAACTTTCCCCAGGAACTTTCGTTACAACTTCTAGTGGATATAACCATGGGTGAACTTCGTAATAGTTTTATATTCATATTTCTTTATTATTGTGTACTGTAATAAGAATTCGTGCAATTTTAATTCTATTAATAAAAAATATATGGTTATAATCGTGTTTTAATTCATAATAAGATGTATTTTTTGTTCCACAAATCCAAAATTATAATTTTTCGTTTTCTTTTTAACTTAAAATATTTCAAATTTTATCTATCACAGAACATAACCCAATGGATTATATCCATCTAAGTATGTTGAGTGAAGAATAAAATGTTTGAATCATTTTAAGTAAAAAAGAACGAAAAATTATAATTTTGAAAACTTAGTAGTGGTTTATTAGAAAGGCCGAGTTTGAAAAACCCGCGCTCATTGACCCCTACCGCCATCTATATAATAAATCTTGAACAAATTTTCAATTATTAGTAATCTTCTTTTTTTTAACTCAACTATTTGCAACCGCTACGGATGGCGCTGAAAGATGAGTAAAATTTTTTACTGTAGAGTGGCCCATCTTTAAAGGGTATGGTCTGTGATATTTAGTATCCGCGTGGTATTGAGACAGGCGTTGTCTATCGAATTCTATCGCACGAAACACCGCACTTTCGTTGTGCACTTTCTATTAAAAAAATGTCTAGTAGATGTTGTAGAAATAGGCCTGATGACTTTTGTTATATTTGTGGACACTTTATAGTGAAGAAGTTTAAAAGAAACATTACTGGTTTCGTAAAAAATGCATATTTTGCATATTTTAAAGTCAGACTTGGAGATCAAGATAAACCTTAGTCGCCACATGTCATCTGCAAGATTTGCGAAGAATCCTTGAGGCATTAGTTTAAAGGAACAAGAAAAACCCTACCGTTTGAAATACCAATGGTCTGGAGAGAACCTAAAAATCACATTGACGACTGCTATTTTTGTCTTTGTGATATTAAAGGTCATAACACAAAATGTCCAAAGTATATTAACTATCCTAATCTTTCGTCTGTAATAAGACCAGTTCCACATGACGCTGATATACCTGTACCTGTTCCACCTAAAGTATTACAGTCTATCAAATCTTCAGAAATTGACATTTTTGAGCCATCTACCTCAGGAACCCGTGAACCGCAGCTATTTTCTCAAGTAGAACTGAATGACTTAGTCAGGGATTTGGGACTTTCAAAAGACCTCTCTGAGGTTTTAGGATCAAAGCTTAAAGAAAAAAAATTACTTGCTCCAGGTACTACATTTTATTAGTATACAAATCGTGAGGCTGAATTTGTCAATTACTTTGCCGCAGCTGGTTCACTTGTATATTGTCAAAATGTATCTGACTTGGTTATTCACCTAGGTGCTCCTGAATACAATCCTGCCAAGTGGAGACTTTTTATAGACTTTTCAAAGAGAAGTCTTAAAGCTGTTCTACTTTTCATAATGGCAATTTATATGCATCTGTTCCCGAAAATCTTGAGGTACTGCTTTTAAGAATAAACTACAGAAAACATAACTGGATTCTATGTGGTGACCCTAAAATTTTAGGGTTGCTTTTAGGTCAACAATCCGGATATACGAAATACCCATGTTTCCTATGTGAGTGAGACAGTAGAGCAAGACATGACCACTGGACCAAAAAAACTGGCCACCGAGAAAAAATTTAACGCCTGGCTCCAAAAACGTAATTCGGGAAAGCCTAGTTGATCCCGAGAAAATGTTATTACCCCCTCTACATATAAAATGGGGGCTGATGAAACAATTTGTCAAAGCTCTAGACAAAAATGGTGGTTGCTTTAAGTACTTGTGTGAAACATTTCCGGGTCTCTCTGAAGCTAAATTAAAAGAAGGCATCTCACAAATCAGAAACTTGATGAAAACTAATGAAATTGAGACAGTTATGCAGGAAGACGAAAAAGAAGCATGGACAGCTTTTAAACAAGTTATAAATAAGTTTCTAAGAAACTACAAAGATCCTGAATTTGAAAGTTTTTTTGAAAACATGTTGGACAAATTTAGAAAGTTAGGCTGTAACATGAGCTTAGAAATTTATTTTCTACATGCTCATCTTGACTATTTTCCGGATAATCTTGGCGATGTCAGTGAAGAGCAAGGGTAGCACTTTCACCAGGACATCAAAGAGATGGAACGGCGATATCAAGGGCGCTGGGATATCAAAATGATGGCCGACTACTGTTGGATGCTTAAAAGGGACCGTCCTACCGCAGAATATGCACGAAAAACTACAAAAAGAAGCTTTTCCGGAAAGAGAGATTTTTCAAGAAAACAAAGGATTAATGTATGTTATTTTTTAACTACTTCCCCGGTTATATTGTTTTCTGGGTTTATTATTTTCTTTTTTATCCTAAGTATCTATAAATATATTTTTACCTTTTGCATTCTTGTAGTATTTTGTTTAAAAACCTTACATGATAGAAAAAAAACTAAAACCAGATTTGAAATCAGCATCACTGAAATACCCAATTTCCGTTGAAAAGTTCAATTCACATTTTACAGAGTATTTAAACGCAGGCCTGGGTTATTGCAATATATATTTAACCCTAATTTGAGGGTGATTGCAACTAACTAATTATGGTCTATGAATTAAACACAATATGTTGATTCTACAACCATTTAATTCCAACTGGTATTTCAACTGCGGTACAAAATATAAAAATGTCTCTACAAGATAAGAAATTAAATTTACAGGGTGTAACAATTTGAATCTATAAAATAATATGAAATAATTATATTAGATATTCCACAGTTATCATTCTAGTTATTTATAAATACAAATGCGATATTTTTTGTCATATTAATTTCATAGTAATATTCTACAGTAGCTTTAATTAGCAATACAAAATAGTCATGGTTATTATTATATTGAGTGATCCCCAAAAAAATGTGTTTAAAGTAGGTCTTGGAAAAATTCATTTAATTTTTTTTTTTTTTGAGTGTCATTTAATTCAGAGTTGTCCATAGTTATTACGGACATGACTCGTATATCTGCTATGTCGGCCATGGCCTACTATAGAAACATTTTTTGTGTTAACTCTAAAATGCACATTGCACATAAAAATCTTTATGATTAAAAACTAAACATAAAGATTCTAATTTCTAAATCGATACTGTAAATGATTTATCTACAACTGAATACAAAAATTCCATAATTATGGATTTTCGTCAACTATACAGTGAGCATCATAAGTCTTACCCCCCCTAAGTAACTCGTTACTGCAGTCTTGTTAGGAAAATTGCCAAGACACGTGGATTTTTGATTTCTACAATGTACATTTTTGTATGAAAAGTTTACCATTAATTTCATCCCTTTCGAAAAGGGGTTTTGTTCTCTATTCAACCGTGTAAAAAAAATTTAAATTTGCTTCATTTCGTGTTGATTTATTAATGTTTAAAAATAACAGAACATCACAAATAGGAAAGCAACTAAACTAACAGTGACCTTATTTAATGCAAAAAGTCTTACTCCACGTCTGAACCAAAACCGATATCATGCAGGGCCGAATTTTAATTCTAAGGATGAGTGAGCTACGTTAATTTCCGTTATACTGAAACAATAATTAGTCGAGAATTAATGAAGCAAATTTCAAAATTTTTTGCACGGTTGAATAGGGAATAAAATCCCTTTTCAAATGAGCTTACACTCATCACCCCATGCTATTTAAATTTTTTGAAAGGGTTGCTCTCCTCCAGCAAGGAATATAATTAAGGATAAACTATTCATACAAAAATGTAGGTACATTGTAGAAATCAAAAATCGATGTGTCTCGGCGATTTTCCTAACAAGACTCTAGTAACGAGTTAGATAGGGAGGTAAGACTTATGATGCTCACTGTATAATATATCTCATTGTATTATAAACAATGAAATGTGTCAAAAAACTGAACAATATATAGTTTGTAAAATTGATTCTATGAGTATCTACAAATAAACCGAACTTACTAATTTAATACCACTTTTCTTAATCCAGTTATCTTCCTAGTCTGCGCTCCCGCATAATTACGTCTGATCACCTGGTAATTTGCATTTTTTTCAATGTTAGAGAATCACTAGTAGGTATCTAGTTGGTACTTTATTAAAAAGTGAAATAACCGGTTTAAAAGGAAATTGTATATTCTTGATGCGACGTGCAATGAAATTAAGCAAAGGACATTAACATTATTTTTTTTTATAAAGTGGTCAGTCGTACACACGTTATAATCTACATCACGAGAAGACGAGCAGACTAATAATAGTTTAAGTCGTTCTTGAGGATGATACTGTATAATGGTTACTTCTTTTTTAGGTAAGCAAACAGGTGTAAGTCCATTATAGTAGATAATTAATTTTAAAAACATGCATTAATAATTACTTACAAACTTTCATTCTTAAAAAGAAAATCTTCAAAAAATAAAAATTACCCAACAGAACAAACCTATTGAATAGTCAAAAAAGCTTTAATTACTATTGGAACAAATATTTGGTCTTACTGCTATTAGATACCACCTTAAAGGAAAGAAAAAGGAAACTACAGAAGAACTATTGTTTCATGACGTGTTCGTTTCATTTTTTTAATTTTATATCTAGGTCGATGCCTATTTTACCGAATTACAATATGGTATTTTCGTGTTGTATAATACCATTGGTACATCAGTATTCTACTGATCTTTTATTAGTTAAGTTAATCTGAAATATTTTGGTTTAGTTGAACTTAAAAGTAACTATAAAGTTATATTTTATTACCAGTTGAAAACGAATTATAAACTTGAAGAATAGTAGGTACATTATATATAATTCCCATTCTATAACAAGCGCTAATATATATCTACAGGAAACGCGAGGTTGACAAAGGTCGTTGTCACACACTCGTATATTATGTGTAAATGTTGCGAAGGAGTGTAGTAGATGCTTACCGGAAAGGTGTTTTGCTGACCGGAACCCATATAGCCTTAACGAGCATATTGATGGCTCTATTATTTAATAATATCGATTTATTTTTGTCGTTTGATAGCTCTGTATTATGCATGAAAATCGTGTTAACATTTTACCAGAACAGTCATGAGTTACTGCTATAAGTATTTTGATGAATTCAATAGAAGATGAGTAGAACTGAATAGTACCTAGTTTGTGCAACAATAGTGGATATGATCAGGTATCGGTAACTGGTATAGCCCTGACTGATACCATGTTTTAGTTTCAAGGAATTGACGTTCATGGCGCTGTATACATAATTTATAAAAATCCACAATTGATGGTGGAAAAAATAGGAGTTGGGGGAGGAATGTAATTTGCAGAGACAACCACGTCACTTGTCATTAGCATCCATTACCAGTATTTATTGTGAATAATAATATTGTTAATAATTATTGTTTAATTTTTTGAATTTGGGAGTGTCCTGGATCCAGGATGAATAAATAGTAAGTATTTTGTAAATTATTGTTTATTGTATTGTCAACTTGGTCTTGTTTAATTGTGTTTTTAATTTTCAATTTGTTTACTTGATCTTGCTGACGATTATGAGCTTATTTTAAATTTTTGTGCTGATTTTTTGGTTAAAAGTTGAAATATGCTGTATTTTTGTGTGCCAAATTGTTTTGTAAACACTCTGAAAAAAAAAGTTTGAAACAATCTTCAGAAAAGAATACTTTTACTGTTGTAAAGATTTTCATTTTTCTTTCAGTTTAGTATCGAATCATGGTTTTTCTTATGTATTATTTTTTGTATTCTCTAGGTAATTCTTAATATGTTTTTAAGGCCCAAGTACCTTGTCCTTTATATCGTTTGTTTCAAATTTTATAAAATAAAGATAGTTTTTTGGTAGTTCCATATCTGGCATCACATAGGTTTTGAGCCAGAATAACCAAGTTATTTGACAAGATACAATATTTTACAGTGCAAACTCAAATCACATCTCCCCTATCCCTAATATTCATTTTTCAAATAGCACTACCACTTTTTTAGTTTAGATTGTTAATTTTACTGTTTTTTATTTGTTCTAGTACACACCTTTCTTAAGCCGTTTGGAGTGACAGTATTTCATTGTGGAAGACAAAACAGCCTAGTCAGGGAAGTAGTACGTTTTTTATTCTTGCCTCACTTTCTGTGCTCCCTAACAGATTTGAAGGGTGCAGAAAAAAAAGGGGCCAAGTCACAATTATCAAAATGGAAAGCAAATTTAAATTTAGACTGAGTAAATAGTAAATACAAACTTTTTAATCTAAATACTGAAAGTGCCAAACAAACAGTAGAAAAGTTGCTTTTAAATGTACTGTTTTGCATTTACTAATTTGGCTTATTACATGGAAACAAAACAAGTATTTTACCAAATAGGGCGGTTACAATTCAGTTTTGACAAAAATGTGGCTTAGCTGATTTTTTCTTTCTGTTAATATTTATATTTTGTTCCAGATAAAACTCTTTAACCGCTGTGGAAAATGTGAGGTAACTTAATTTTCCAGCTAATTAACATGCTACATTTAATTATTCCATTTGTATTTTTTTTGTTTTAATAAATTAATTTTGTTGATAATGCTTTTTAATTTTTTGTGTATTAATAAAATATTTAAACTTGTATTCAAGTTAGGATTGGTTCATACTACTAATTGTTTGCTTTATTGTAACGAATATAATTTTATTGCTACAATAACGTAAAAACGGAGTTAGTATGAATAAATCTTAATTTTACTACCACTTTTTAACTAAATATTGAATGACAATTTTGAATGTTCCCGCATTTTGTATTAACTAATGTAACCGTGAGATGGCGCCACTTCCTTCCAAATAGTTCAAAGAATTGTCACACGGCGCTACAATACTGTCTCGGATTTTAACATTGTCGTTTCCATTCTAAAAGTAAATGATCTGTGGATATGATGCAAGTGCGGATATACGTGGAGGGTAATAGATTAATTACCCCCCTCTCCGAACTGCTCGATGAAATTCTGGAATTTATTAATTTGTAACCTTGAGAGCACGGGGGTTTATAGCATATGCGTATTTTGTCAACAAGTTCCTGCGCATCGAAACTAGCGTACGTCCGTTTTACAATAACACAATTATTTTAAAATAAGTAAACAGAATAATTACAAAATATCTCAATAAAAATGTGTTAGTAGCATGCCAAAAGTAATATTTTCACATTTCTTTTTTTTAATTTATCTCTCGTAAAATTGAAAAAAATATGAATTTATTCAATTATTTGTACAATGTAAATCTGGCTCAAATCTCGGTACCGCTCGAGTCGACTCGATAGCCGAAACCCGAATGATACAAAATACAATAACAAACAATATGGCTGTCGATGTAAACAATTATAAGTGAGTTTTACTTTTATTTAATACAGTTTTAGGCATAAATTTAGGAATAATTTACTATAAGTAAACTTATTTTGATACTTTAACATGTCTATGTCTTATAAATGCATATATTTGATTGTAATAGTAAATTCTTCTGGACCATTTACACTGTTTTAGAACAAACATTTTTATTTTATTGTCAACTGAAAAAAAGGATTATTATTCCTATTCGTAATTGTGTTATCCTCAATATTGAAGTCCTTAAACAAAGCCTTAATTCTGATATTCATTTTGATAATAATTATTCTAGATATGAGAATTTAATTATATTTATTAACCAAGCTTCTTACCTTCTAAGTATTTTTATTACATAAAGCAAGAAAATCTCAATTAGAACTTTATAATAGAAATTAGAAGTAGTAAATTAAAATAATCGAGGCAAATGCAAAAGTAATGAGTCACATACAATCAAAATCATGTATTTTAAGAAGTTTGTCGCTTTCAACGATTGTTTTTTTGTTGTTGTTGTTGTTGTTGTTGTTGTTGTTGTTGTTGTTGTTATTGTTGTTGTTGTTGTTGTTGTTGTTGTTGTTGTTGTTGTTGTTGTTGTTTCAGGATTTATGGATGGAAATCTCGTTTTATTTCGCACGATTAAAGAAAAATTTTGATTGTTTTGTGTTATTTAAAATAGTTGTTTATTCAGAAAATATATATTATGTTTATTGTCGTAACCAATGAAGATTCTACAAATAATATTTAGTTAATAATTTTGTATTATTTATTTTACACCTCTAAAATTATTTAACATAAAATTTTACATTTTTATTAGCGTTTTTTAACACGCATGAAATGAAGTAAACTCAAAAGCCTGCCAAGTTTCAAACTAAAATAGCATTACAGCTTTCTATATTACTGACTGAGTATTAGTTGCACAAAACTATCCCATATGTCGCTGATGGCAAACATGTTGCCAAATTTCTGTGTGGAATCTGCAACTCTTAATTATCCTTCCTCCATGCTTGAGAGTTTCTGAGAAAACAAAAAAAAAAACAAGATGACAGTGACGAGTAATAGTGTATTACATACCGAGCGTGGAGGTATTCTATTACAGCCGAGCGTTAAGGTAGAAGCTACAGACGCAAATCTAGAATGAGCTCCTCCGAGGTGTGTACAATATTTTACTCACAATTTCCTATTTTATATGTTTTAACACGTTCTATGCTGATGACGTTTTTCGACGTTATTTTTACCCATACATTTACGGCTCTCTAATAAAGATTTTATGTTTACAGACAACACACCAATTTATTGATTTGCGATGATTTATTAGCTGAGGAAACTAAAAGATATGCCGGGGAAGTTTTTCTTTCCGAGAAACCGACTTGCAAGTCCCGCATAACACGTTGGAATCCGATAACAAAAGTGGAATTAAAAATATTTATTGGGTTAGTACCTTATATGGGTACTATTAGACTAAATAGGCTACAAGACTAGTGGAAAACGCATCGGCTATTCAACTTACCTGATTTTTCCAGTTTTATGAGCAGAGACAGTTTTATGTTAATTTTGAGATGTCTTTAGATATTCCCTTTTTAGCATATTTTTTTGAGTGAAGGGCTCATAAATCGTAAGAATTTTCTTCTCGGGGGGACCATAACCCCCATGCCCCCCATGCCCCCCGTGCCCTCCATATCCCCCTGCCCTCCATACCCCCCGTGCTCTCCATACCCCCACCCCCCCTGGAACCGTCCTTGACTCAAATGCACCCTATTAGAACTACGAGTAGCTGCAGAAAAAGCTGCCTAAGGCATGATTCCGGAAAAAAGCATGGAGAGATACCAAAACATTTATGATATTTGCTGGTAAGGAAATAACACATGCTAGCCTGGAATGTGAAGTAAGTAATAGGACGCTTCCTGACTGTTTCAAAGGGTACAGATCAACTGATTACTAACCGATTGTGAGTAACATTATTTATCCACCTCCCCGAAAAATATTCCCAGATCCGCTCCTGATATGAAGGTGTCATAGCACACGAAAACGCAGTGTATCCACACGAGTTGTACAGTATATTTTTTCTACGATTTATTTACGAAAATCTGCAAATTTTTAAAAATAAATTTAGAGGTCATTTATATAAAATAACTATTTTAAAGATACAAAAATTTGATTGAAGTTATGACTTTTACTAATAATGAAATAAAAAATAAAACGCAAGAAGTTGGCTTTAGCCAGGATTTGAATTCTGGCCCTTGGAATGAAAACACTTCACCCAAGCTGTTTCGTTACCAACTTTTACATTTTTATAGCTTAAAATTTAAAATTGAAATGTTTTTCAAACTTGTTGAGTTGTTTTTATTAAAATTTATAGTTAATTTGTAAATATAAACGATAGCAGTAGACCGGTCATTAAATATGAACTGTGATTGGTTGATTTTATATCCTTACAGAGTCCTTAATATAATGAATACGAAATTATATCCGTTCAGTCGACTGATATGACCTACTTATTTGTTCAGTAGTTTATGTATTGAATAGATCATATACATGTGGATGTTGAAAAAATATGTACAAGTTTTATCTATAAATTAAAGTTTTATAAAACTTATTAAGTGACGATTCCAATTTTTTTGTATTACTAAGAGAACAATTTAAATCTGATTTAAACTTAATTGATATATTTGAACACCATGTATTAAAAAGCGATTTAGAGCACGTTTCTCTGTATCTGTAATGTGTGGAGGGTGGGTTACCCCCAGGCACTTATGCCTCATTAGGCCCATTGTGCATCCTCCTGAGAAGATAGGCACCTCCTAACTCGTGAGTCAGCCTACAGATTTAATGTAGTTGACAACGTCGCCAAGAGGTGCTTCTCTTATATCGGCCGGTGTTATCCGACACTCGCCGAACACAAATCTAATAAAAGAAAGCGTCGAGCAATCGTAAAGGATATGCTCGATGGTCTCATCTTCTTGTTCGCACCCTTTGCAGAGTACGGATTCTGACAGCCCCATGATATGGATATGCTTTAGTACTTGGCAATGACCAGTCAGAATGCCTGTGACTAGACGCAGATTCTGTCTAGTTCATAGTCAAGTATTTATTTGCTGCAGTGTTGTCAGGATAACTTAAGAGCTCTCTCGCAACTCTGTAGTTTCTTGTTTCATCCCATCTTTCCTTGAATTTCACAAGGAAATGTTCTCTGATTAGGTTTGTCACTACCGATTTTGTCAGGCCAATAGAAGGGCCAGGTCCAAAAAATATTTGGTTGGCCGCTTTCTTGGCTAGTGAATCAGCAAGACGGTTACCTTTCGATATGGAGTGACCTATAATCCATCTTAAGGTGACCACGTTGTTGATGGATACTTCGGCCAAAGCTTCGTGACATTCTAGTACTAACCCTGAATAAATTCGTGGTCTGTTCAGGGTATGTAGTGCTTGTCTGCTATCTGTATAGATGAGCATGTTCCTTCCAGTGATATTGTTTCAGGTTATTTCTTTTGCTGCTATGAGAATCCCCGTTAGCTCTGTTTGAACTACACTGGCACTATTGCTCACAGCCCATTTTATGTTTAGGTTTAAGAATCTGGAGTATATTCCACATCCTGAGCCTTGTTTTGTTTTAGAACCGTCGGTGTAGATATGAATCGTACCTGACACGTCTGGCTCTTCTATTTGTTCTATTATAACTTTATGAAAGATAGAGCATGTTTAAAATGTGCTAAAGAATTATCGTCTTAAATATCGATATGACATTTAGAAATACCCTCATCGGCAAAAAATCAACCACCTACATGTTTGCCATTTTCCACCAAATTTAAACAATTTTTTGGTATATTGTAAATAAATTCAATGCAATTGTCATAAACAAAAACAAATCGATTTGAAAATTACAAGAAATATAAAGAACCAAACTTTGAAAAATTTTAGCTAAATTGTTTTGACGGTGAGTTTATTCTTATTTTAAGATGTAAAGAATTCAAAATGAGTATCGTAATAAGTTTTTCATCTTAATGAATTATCATAGATATTTGGTATTTCCATTTAGATCCCGTACTTTGTAAAAAAAATCATTAATTCTTCAATGATCTATTATAATATTTATTTATTCCATAGTAAACAAAAAAAGACTGTTTGTGTTAATTAACTGCAAAAACTATTACTGTTGCAATTGCATGTATCTCCAAGGTTATGATCTAAAAATTGCGCAAACTAAAATTGTATAGTACTGTAGGCAAACAAACATATGTGCAAATATTCACTAACCCTGTTAATAATTAACTTTCAATTGCAATTTTATTACCTATTGTCAGATACTATTTAGTATAAAGCAATTCAAGGGCAGTTGCTGTTCAAATGCACACAGTTTCTTTAAAGAATTTGATAATAACATATAAATACTTAAGTATGTTAGTAACTTGATTTTATTTTTTTTAATTTCGTTGAATTTTACACGAAAATGTCGATTCCGATGAAAAGTACTTTAACTATTTGCTTTTGACCAAAGCTTGTAGTTCCAATTTGATGACCATCGGAAATGGCTTCTCCTTTTTTATTAAAACTGTATTCCAAGTACTCTTATTAAACGGAATTTTTTTATAAAAAACTTGTTTCGCTATCTTCGCGGTTAGTAAATGAAAATTTTTACAGCCCTCAGTTTCGTCTCATCTTCTTATAAAATTAGCATGGGCATGATTGCCCCACACATAGTATGTGTAGAAGTAATTAAAATAACCAACATTTGTAGGAATTAAAAAATAAAAGAAAATGTTAGAAATAAAGGCGCCTGTGCGTTAGTTTGGAAGTTCGGGAGTTTTTAGACATTACTTTCCTAATTTGTTAGGTTTGGTTAAAATGGACCAGTTGCGTGGTCACCGAGGTTACCAGATACAGATTCTTGTAATGTTTTTCTTATTTTTGGGTATAGCGGTAGGTTTATAAAAAATTTCCCATTCCAAACATTGTCTTTTTTTAAATAAAATTAATTATAAGTGTTTTCATGACTTTCTAAACTTCTTTCCTTCGCCGTCTGCGATATTTTTCTATATAACCTTTGTGAAAATATTAGGTAGTCAAAGTACTTCCTGTCAAACCTCCTTATAAAGAAGCAATCGAAGATCAAACAAATAGCTATAAAAATACACCAGTTTTTTCTTTAATTACTGAGTTATCAAATTCCTTTTGTTACAATCAATTATATCAGCCGTATTTCGAAGATACTAATGATCGGCTTATAAGGTGACGTCCCACACAAATATTTCATTTGAAATAACATTTTTTTCAATTTCAACATAATTATTTACTAGCTTTACGACGTTTCTAATATTCTAAAATCCAATTATGGCGATTTGGATTGTGTATAAATTTGTTGTTGGTTTTCAGTTCTCACGTCCATCTACGCAAAATTCTTGTATACTAATAAAAATAAACATTTTAGTTCATTAATTAAAAATGCCTTAAATTATGGTCTTTAAGTTTTTAGCATTCGTACAAAAAATATACACAGTATGGATTAGATTTTATTTGGTTTGGACTGTGAGTCACGCTTTAGTCCACTCAATAAAAAAGTGTAGAGTGCACAGGGGCGGTGCGCTCCATGAAAGCGGGGGAAGCACCGCTTCCCTACACTTTGAAATTTAAAAATAAATATTTTTCAGTTTACAATGCATAGAAATTAATATTAAATTAGATACTATATTTTTTCTGAAACATTACATAAACTAACATAAATGTACTAACAATTCATTGGTGTAATGTGTAAACGCACGCACCACCCATGAGAAAATTAATTGTGTAAACGTACACACCATATACTTCGAGTCCGTCGGCAGAAGCGCGTCTTGAAATAGCCGGTTCATCTTGCAAGTGATTTCGCTTAGTGTTATTGACCCTGCTTTGCGGCGATAGTAGTCAGTCTGTGAAATACGGTCGAGAGGCAGCGATTGTTACGTCGCCTTACGCATATTGCAATTCGCACCGCGAATCGACGTGTGAGGAAAATCTTAGATTTTAGATAGATTTTAGTTTGTTTTTCATAGTTGTTTTTCTTTTTGTAAAATGGAGGAACTATGCACTGTGCCTGTGAATAATAATAATGTGCTAAATTGTGTCTGTATTGTGTGCTCTTTATTGAAACAAGGATTTTCAAGTAGACATTTTGAAGAGAAAACGGACATTATTAATTCTAGTAGACTAAAGGATCCTATCAATTTAGAGACGAAAGTAGAAAAGTCAGCAAAGAAATTTACCAGGCATTTTCACGTAGGGTTCTATGAAAAGTATGAATGGTTAACCGGCTGCAAAACTTTGAAGAAATTGTTTTGCTGGCCTTGCCTACTTTTTAATATAGCCGAAAAAACACATTTGAACTCAGTCGGTATTACAGACTTGAATAATTTTCACAAAAGTGTAAAACGACATATAAATAGCAAATCTCATATAAGTGCTACAATTAAAGAAAAAACATTCGGGACCTATCGCATTGAACATAGTTTGGACAATCATTAAAAAATAAGCAACAAAATTCACAATGAAAGGGTAAAAAAAATAGGGACGTCTTACAACGATTAATAGATGTAACTTGTTTCCTGGGAGAGCATGAACTAAGTTTTAAGGGTAACAATGAAGTAAGTGGATCCGCAAATCGAGGAAATTACATAGACCTTCTAAGTGTTCTAGCAAAATACGATAATACCATAAAAAATCATTTTATTGATTCGACGACTTTCCGAGGTACCTCAAAGAGAATCCAAAATGATTTAATTAAATGCACTGCCGACGTTGTGATGGATCAAATTAAAAGTGAAATTAAAAAAGCACCTTTCGTATCAATGGCGCTTGATGAAACTACAGATGTAGCAAACTTCAGTCAATTATCCATTATTGTGCGATATGTATTGGATGGCATTCCTCAAGAGCGATTCTTAGGATTTTTGGACGTCACTAGCAAACGAACTGCAGATGCATTCTTTAAAATTGTTTGTGACATTATTTCAAGTTTAGAATGTGGTTCTAAGCTTGTTGCCCAGAGCTACGATGGTGCTCCCGTAATGGCTGGCCATTTAGGAGGCCTTAAAGCTAAAGTAAAAGAGAAGTTTAAACATGCAATTTTCATTCACTGTATAGCACATAGACTTAATTTGGTTTTATTGCAAAGCATGGATAATATTAAAGATTACAAAGTTTTCTTTTCGACGCTTAGTGGTTTGGCTTCCTTCTTTTCAAAGTTATCGAAAAGAACTCGCGCTTTGGACATTCACGTTCAAAGATGGTTTCCAAAAGTTGCTCCGACGCGATGGAACTACAATGGACGTTTAGTGCAAACAGTGTTTCAGTACCGTGATTCTTTGATAAACTTATTTCAAGACGTTTGGGATAATAAAGAAACATGGGATGCATTGGCTCAAACAAAACTTTGATTTCAATTTTTTGCTCAACATTTTTGCAGAGATTTTCCCTTTTACTGACATTTTATTCGACATTTTACAGACAAAGTGAAATGACATTGGCTTTTGCATTAAACAAATTAATGATTTTAAAAATAAAATGAATAAAAAACGAGATCAGTTTGAACACTTTTGGAATAAGACTCAAAACATTGGCTTAGAAACTGAAAGAAAGAGAATTAGAATTGATAATGTTGGAGACAGAGAAACCTCCTATCGTCGATTATACGCCGAAATTTTTGATAATATTTTACAACAAATGAACTCTCGATTTCAAAACTTTAACGAATTAAAATTTGTTGAATTGTGCAATTTTAATATTAGTAACTACAATTCATCAAAATTTCCATCAGAAGCTTTTAATTCACTAAAATTAAATTATGGAAATTTTTTCGATATTCCAGCATTAAAGTTCCAGTTAAGTGTTGTTTATGAAATAACTGAAATTAGTGATAAACAGACGCCCATCAGTGTGTTAAATTTTCTTATAATAACTGGTTTAAATAAGCCCCTTTGTGAAGTCGTCAAATTGTGTGAATTAGTAATAACCATCTCAGCCACAAGTGCGTCAGTTAAGCGAAGTTTTTCAGCTTTAAAGCGCATTAAAAGTTTTACACGAAATTCAACAAGTGAAGACAGACTCTCTAATTTAGCCATAATATCAATTGAAAAACAGCTTGTTCAGAAAATTCAAATTTTTACGACGTTATAGATAAATTTGCAGCCAAATTTGAGGATAGGCGAATAGATCTTAAGTATAATTAAATGTCAACTGCTGTGTCAACTGTGCGAAAAATGCTGGAGAAAATAAAAAAAACTTCAGTTAAATGCTTTTTTTTACGTTTAAATAAACTAAGGAATCTTTTCAATGGTAAGATTTTTTTTTAGCTTCTAGTACTAAACTAGGTAATAAAATAATAGTAACACTTCAAAAATCTCAATCTCGAATATCCTTAGTAGTGAGGAAAAAGGCAAGATTTTGACAAAATGGTGAATGCGCTGCGAAAAATTTTCGTCTGCGGCGCTGTGCTTACTGGCCTGCTGTATTTTTATAGAATCGCTTCCCCTTCCAAAAATGTCACCGCACGCCACTGAGAGTGCAGGTATCTTAGCAATTTCTTCAGAAACTTATTCAGGGTGCTCAGGGAGTGAACATCAGGCCTGACGAGAGGGGTGAGCTGGAGGGATAAATTCTCAAGGCCCGGGCATAAGTCTGGCCCGGCAGCCTTAACTGAGACCGTTTTATTTTTCTAGAAGTTCGCCACAAAACTGAGGACATAGTTTGACCTTTTTTCTTTTAGATTTCATTAAGAAAGAAGGAGGATCTGATTTTGCTTGAGGAGCTTTTTTGTTTTTAGAAATGTTACATCGAAAGGACTTGATTTTGAATAAAAATATCCCGGGGCCCACCCTGGCTCTCGGCAGCCCTGGTGAACGTACTAAAAGTCCTAACGTCTAGGAAGGAGCCGGTGGGAGGGGAACAGAGGAGTTCCCACTTTTGGTACTTGGTAGGGAATCATTTTCTTGTATTTAGTGAAAGCTGATTAAATTATCTTAGTCTTTCAATATATTCACTTTTTTCGAATAATCAACCTTTCTCTAGCTGCACGCTCCGGAAAAAAGAAAATTTTCGAATAAAATATTTTTACACATAGAAGACCATTAATTTTATTTTTCCGCCGACCGACCATTAGTGGTCCATTAGTGGTGCATTAGTGATCATTACCTACTACTGGACCTATTGTTATTTTTGTTTATTACAATTTTGTTTTGAATTTTTTTTTTGTGTATATGTTATAGAACCTTAACTCTTGCTGTAACTTAGGTTTATAAGCAATAAACTTATTATTATTATTTATTATTATCTAAGCTCAGTGAAGTTCTTGTATTTGACTTGGCAGTATATACACCTACTCCTGCTTCTAAATTAGATTGGAAACGTCTGTGTACCATGTCATTTCTGCGTGAAAAAAAGGTTTTCTGTTACACGTTTCTCTATCTAGTATACTAATATTATATGATTTTTGAAAGCTATATTTTAGTATCATTTCATCTGAAGACATTTCTATTATTTTATCGTTTTCCAACTATCTATATAGCTCGCAGTAATCAGTGCCATGAAGATTTATGGCTGATGGATCTCTGTGCAGTCTGTATATGAGCAAACCTGCTTTCCTCTTAAATGAATATGTATAGTGATGTCAGGTTTAGCATTACTATTAGGGCTGCTGTAAGAGTCGTTCTCATAGCTTCTGTGGCACTGAAGCATGCTTGCCTTTGAATAGCGTTGAGCTACCTAATGGCTGCAGTTGGCGGAGTACTTAGTTACCACACCACCGAACTGTGTAGGTCATCATAAGCTTTGTAACTCTGGTATACAGCCATATGGACATTTTTTTTGTAATTCCGAACTATTCTATACAGCCTCTGAAATAAGTTGGGATATTGTACCTTTTTGGGTGACTTTTTGTAAGATGCTTCCGTGATAACCTATTAAAGAATTTTTTTACGTCCAGTTTGTTTAACAATCTGTGCCTCTGGAACTATAAGTCAATGTTATGATATAGATAAATTGGACATGTAGGGAGGATTTCCAATAAATACTTCCCTATAACTAAATTACTAACTAGTGTCTAAAATTATTAAATAAATAAAATCTACGAGGTAAGTCAGTTGGTTTGAAATGCTTCAGTATGCATACTCCACTGTATTTAAATATTCACTAGCAAGCACGTTTGGTCTTTCTTTATACTTATTGCTGTATTTGCAGAGTTCATCTTTGATGCTGGAAACTTTCAGGTCCTTTTCTTTCTCTAGGCACCACTCGTCAACTATGTTTAGAGTGATTTGCGTGTTCTCCGATATTGTAACTGCAAACTTACCTTTTACGACGATCGCCAGGTCACCGGCATATCCTATGCAGTAAAATACTACAGATATTAATGTTTCCATAAGTCCTTCCACTAGGAGGGGTGATCTGTATCTAAAGCGTGCGGAGGATGGGTTACCCCAAGGCACTTAGACCTCGCTAGGCTAATTGTGCATCCTCCCAAGTAGATAGGTACCTCCTAGCTCATGAGCCAGTCTACAGATTTAATTTAGTTGACAACGTCGCCAAGAGGTGTTAGCCGATACTCGCTGAACACAAATATTCTAATAAATGAGATCGTCGGGCAATCTTCTTGTTCGCACCCCCTGCAGAGTGCGGGCTGATAGTACCCTGCCTGATTTAGCTGTCAATGTAGCTTCGCCTAGTGACACTACAGGATGTAGTAAAATGGCAAATCTTATTTTTAATCTTAGGTACCTGTATCTCTATACTAAAAGGGATTCCAAAACAAGTTATTCTTTTTATTGTAATAATACCGGTTGTTAGCGAGAAAACTTCGGATAGAGTAAAGTTTCAGTTGAAATCTTGATTTTTTGTCAACATATTTTTCATTCGTGGGTAGCTTGAGTTTTCATAGTCAATAAAAGTATTCTAACAAAAATTTAAATTAAAATATCTCAAAAAGTCGCCCAGGTAACTAGCAACTTTGTTGTGGAGAGAGGTAGTGGGATAAAAAGTATGTGGAATTAGGTCTAGCCTAAGGTTTCGTTCGGACATCCGGTATAATGTGAGCATAGGCACAAACTACTCGCCTTCTTTTATCGGCATATTTTTTTATATTTTAATGTCCTTTTTAGTTAACTTTGTATGTTTCTATGATTTTTCGAGAATATAATTTTTTACAAATTTTCTCAAAATTTGCTTTTTTAGTCAAAGATAAAATTATAAAAGTATAAAATTTACCTGAATAGTAATTTTAAAATTTTAAAATGAAACAATATTAGAAGATAATGGGTTGCTTTCATATAAATCATCTTCTTCACATGCACGGTGTGATGCCCATCTGGACACGCGACCAGCAGATGTTTCTATATGCTCACCACGCACCCACCAAAAATCACCTGTGATTTCAACTCATGGGCATGGATACACTATCACCTGGTTTGTTCGTCTCTTTCTATTTAATGAGGCTATTTCAATGGTATTTGATAATGAGGTTTAAATATCGTGAAGGGTACTTTGTTAAAACAAAATAAGATGACTGCACAAAAAGTTCTAATTGTATTATCATGTTATTTTTGTTTTATTTCAAGCAGTTTCAAAATGAAATTATAATATACAGGATGTTTCATTAATATTATTTAATAATCTAAGGTCGGATTCCTTGTGTCAAAATTTGGATGACTCGTGGTATTATCTTTGATAAAATTTAGCGTTAAATCTTTTTGTTTATTTTATAATTTCATTCAATAATATAAAAAAAGCAATATGGCAACAACGTATTTTTCTAAACAAAATTTAATGTGCCGGTTTGCAAAACAGCGACGACATAAATAGATTACCTTTTGTTTCTGATATTTGTCAGAAACATTAGAAACATTAGAAACATTAGAAACATTAGAAACATTAGAAACATTAGAAACATTAGAAACATTAGAAACATTAGAAACATTAGAAACATTAGAAACATTAGAAACATTAGAAACATTAGAAACATTAGAAACATTAGAAACATTAGAAACATTAGAAACATTAGAAACATTAGAAACATTAGAAACATTAGAAACATTAGAAACATTAGAAACATTAGAAACATTAGAAACATTAGAAACATTAGAAACATTAGAAACATTAGAAACATTAGAAATTGAAATAAACAAATCTATTAACTTCTTAGATCTTAAAATCTCACACAATAATAACAAGTTCAACTTTGACATCTATAGAAAGCCAACACATACAGGCACAGTTATAGACAATACCTCTAACCATCTAGCAACACATAAATTGGCTGCCTTTAATTGCTACTTAGAGAGGCTATTAAACGTTCCTCTGTCTACGGAAAACTTTAATAAGGAACTAAATATAATTAAAACTATTGCTATAGATCACAACTTTGAACTAGATATTATTGATAAAATGCTAACACATAAACAAAATAAAATTCAACAAAACTTAGTTTATATTAACAATCCTAATATGGTACATGAACTAACCACCAGTAAGAAATACATTTCTCTTACCTTTATTGGAAAAGCATCCTATAAAGTGGCAAGCTTACTTAAAGACCACTTTAAAGTATCTTTCAAAACCCCCTCCTCATTACATAAGTTATTTGTTCATAATAAAGATAAATTAGATCCCTTTGACTTATCTGGAATTTATAAATTAACTTGTAAATCTTGCCATTCTTTTTATGTGGGACGCACATTTCGAAATTTCAAGATCCGTTTAAAAGAACATTTGCGTTGTCTTAACCAAAATACAACAGGTTTTTCACATTTTGCCAACCACCTACTGGACTCAAATCACGACTTCGATTCAACTGAAGGTTTCGAAATCCTACATAGTTCCTACCATAGATTTACTCTTAATAGCTTCGAAAGCCTCGAAATATTGAGAAATTTAAAATTAAATCCTGTTGGTTGCTTAAATGCCCAGATAATGTCAGAAACTCCTCCTGTTTTCTCAACACTAATCTAAATTTATCGTTCTAACTTCCTTTTTAACCTCCCCCTTTATTTCAATTCACATATTTTCTTGCAAGGGGTACATTTCAGTAAGTAATTTTTTTTTTCCACAAGAAACCAACGAGCATCTTTAAAGATTAGGTTAGATTGTGTGATATTCACATCCGTCATTTTCTTCTTTTATTCTTCAGTTGCTTCACAACAGTTAACCCAGTCATTTCTTGTTCTTTCTTCTTCCTGCAACATCACATACACTTGGTGATTGGTTCATGGCCCAAATCTTATATAATAAATAATAAATATTTCTTCACTCATGGTTTACATCTTATTACCTATACCCTGTCATGGGTTTACCCAAGAATTTTTTTGTTAATACTTGCCACCACCTGTAGAGGCCTTAACTTGACAGGTCTCCTTTCAAAAATGTTAGTTTTTTGAAAAAACAACAAGGTTGTTTAAAATAGGCCTTATCTTTTAATCTGTTTAATGTATGTGATTTGTTTTGTATGGTCTTGAATATTTTAAATTTTTACTATTTCAATTGACTAATATTTGTTTTTTCAAATATTTTTAACTTTTTATTACTTGTAAACTTTGTTCATTTTACAATTTATTTTACCCCGCATTTGATGAAACTTGTTTTGTAGTATTCCCTAGTGGATGGAGAGTATGGTGAGTTTTCTCTTTTTTACTATTTTATATATCGTTTGCTCCAAGTTAACACACCTTACACCACATATTCTCCTTTCCACTAGGCGAGCCTGAAGATGAAGTGATGACACTTCGAAACCGGTCGCACTCAATGTTTTGTTAAATAATTAAACATTTACTTTCCTTGTGAGATATAAAGGACTTTTTCTCCCCCTTCACCTTAAAATTTGTCAAATTTTTAAAATTAATTTTGCGCGAGTTTACCAACAGGTATACTCGTATAGCTGTAACCATATTCGCACTAAGACTTTCAAGTAACTATGACATCATAGTTAACTATGGTTAGCGGTTTTAGGTAACCAACTCCTAGAAGGTAGTTAAAAAATATTATTAAGTGATGTTTTTTACAATGGCTATATGACATGTTCTTTTTAAATTAGAAGGTATGATAATTTGAACTATTTAAAAAAAAATTTAATATAAATTTTTCTGAATTTGTTAACAAAATGTTTTGCCATATTATAGATAATCAGATACCTCTTTGAATTTTTATTCAATTTGAATTACATTCATTTAAACTTGGTCACTTAGTGAATTTTTCTTTTACACGCACAATTGAAAAGTTTTGAGGTAATATTAATTTGATATTTTCAGAAAAAATTTAATTTAAGAATAATAATGTTTCTTATTGTCCTAAACTATAAACTGGAATAAGATCTGCTTAATTTAGTTAATTTAAAACTATTTTGATATTCAAAAATGATGTTTAATTGACAAAAGTTGAGTGTGAGTTAGTTTTATGTATATTAAAGTGATTTAACATGCTCTCAAAGCAAACAGTAAACATAAGTGTAGAAGATGTGAATATAAGAGGCTTGGTTGCGAGAGGATGTCCACAGGGAGGAGTGATATTACCTCTACTGTGGAATATGGTCCTCGACACCCTCATCAGCAGCCTAAATAATGACAGTCACTACACAATAGCATATGCAGATGACCTGGTCATTCTGCAAACAGGGAATTTTGAGAACATAGTCTGCGAACGAATGCAAGTATCTCTAAAAATTATCGAACAGTGGTGCAAGGACCATTCACTGTCTATCAATTCTAAGAAGACAGAAATGGTCCTTTTCGCAAGGAAAATGATGAAAATGGAATTAAAACCTCCAGAACTCCTAAACACAAAACTAAAATTTGCAACAGAGGTGAAGTACCTAGGTCTCACCTTTGACAGCAAGTTAACATGGAACTAGAATTTAGAATATATAGTTAAAAGAGCATACATTGCTTATGAACAATGCCTCCGAAGCGTGGGGCGCACCTGGGGTTTCTCCCCCAGAGTCGTCGCATGGACTTACATGGCTATCATAAGACCTATGCTAACATACGGTGGTGCAGTTGTCTGGGTACCGAAAACCCAAAAATTAACAGCTATCTGTAAACTAGAACAAATTCAAAGAACAGCATGTCTCAACATAACAGGAACCATGAAAACAACACCGACCAGGGCCATGGAAGTCATTCTCAGTCTCACTCCCCTTGATATTTACATCAAGGAAGTTGCTCTGACGACAATGACACGCCTTCGCACGGTTGGAATAGAACCTGTTGTAGGATCTGATGAGGCGAGACGTCGCTTTTGGCAGGAAGCGCTCGGTACGCTCCCACTGCTAACATGGACTGCATCTCTCCGAGATATATCTTCCATAAGCCATATAAAGTTATAATAGAACAAATAGAAGAGCCGGAAGTGGCAGGTCCGATTCATATCTACACGAACGGTTCTAAAACAAAATAAGGCTCAGGATGTAGCAATAGTGCCAGTGTAGTTCAAACAGAGCTAACGGGTATTCTCATAGCAGCAAAAGAAATAACCAGAAACAATATCACTGGAAGGAACATGCTCATCTATACAGATAGCAGACAAGCACTACTCACCTCGAACAGACCACGAATTTACTCAGGGTTAGTACTAGAATGTCACG
The DNA here is from genome assembly GCA_927349885.1 of Psylliodes chrysocephalus. NCBI lineage: Eukaryota > Metazoa > Arthropoda > Insecta > Coleoptera > Chrysomelidae > Psylliodes > Psylliodes chrysocephalus. The sequence goes on along the minus strand of OV651822.1, from coordinate 24,754,030 downwards.
AAGCTTTGATCGAAGTATCCATCAACAATGTGGTCACCTTAAGATGGATCAAAGGTCACGCCACATCGAAAGGTAACTGTCTTGCTGATTCATTAGCCAAGAAAGCAGCCAACCAAATACTTTTTGGACCTGGCCCTTCTATCGGCCTGACAAAATCGGCAGTGACAGACCTAATCAAAGAACATTCCCTTGTGAAATTCAAGGAAAGATGGGATGAAACAAGAAACTGCAGAGTTGCCAGGGAGCTCTTAAGTTATCCTGACTACACTGCAGCAAACAAATACTTGACTATGGCACAGGCATTCTGACTGGTCATTGCCAAGTACGAAAGCATCTCCATATCATGGGGCTGTCAGAATCCGCACTCTGCAGAGGGTGCGAACAAGAAGATGAGACCATCGAGCATATACTTTACGATTGCCCGACGCTCTCATTTATTAGAAGATTTGTGTTCGGCGAGTATCGGCTAACACCGGCCGATATAAGAGAAGCACCTCTTGGCGACGTTGTCAACTACATAAAACCTGTAGGCTGGCTCACGAGCTAGGAGGTGCCTATCATCTCAGGAGGATGCACAATGGGCCTAATGAGGCCTAAGTGACGTGGGGGTAACCCACCCTCCACACGTTACAGACAGACAGAACAAACATATACAAAAATAGATTAGTTTATATTTTAAATATTGCCAATTTTAATTTTGTTGAAAATTAACAATGCTTTTAAAATTTAGGTATTAACATAGATATGAATTACATTTTATATAAATAAAAGTTGTTATATTGTATTTATAGTTCTTAGTTCAAAAGATACACAATTTTATAAAAAAAAAAAAAAAACGAAGAAGTAGTTTAATCAGTATAAAACTCAATGATTGGTTAGGACCGCAAGCTCTTATTGGCTGAGATCACAAAATTTTATTATTTTGACAAATGGAAAGAAGAATAGTTAAAAAATTCTAGCTTTATTTTAGCTGAAGTTGCATTTGAAAAAGATGATTAAATCAAAACATTACTAATAAAATTTATTTTTTTACGATCACTATCGAAAGTTGGCTTTTGCGCCTTGAAAAGTAACAGCAAAGTTGAATGATTTTTGCAAGCTGTCATAATTTGACATTATTGTCGCACTTAAGAGAAAAGTAACTTTGGCGCAAGCCTAATTTTATTTATAGAGTAAATAGTAGTTATTTTAACCAGACTATAGCCTAAATAAATATTTTAATTGACTTCCTAATAATATTTTAAATCATCCAACAGTATTTTCAGTAAATAATTAAATGATTATATCATAAATAATTACCGACATATAAGTATCTACTAAAATTAAATAGTGTGCAACCTGTATACTCATGCATAGTAATAGGTATGCAATACAACATACATACTTTTTATCTTCGAAGAGTAGGCTTATGTCAAATAAACACAATATTAGGCATTCCAAACAAATGAATTACCAGTGGGCAGGTTTGGTATATCTAAGGGTAGCGACATATGATGTATTCTATCTACTTTACGTAAAATCATGAATAATGGATTACATTTAAATATTTTATGTCAAACACAATAAAAATAATATTTAAAAACCCACCTATACATTTCTTCATAAATTGGCAGGCTTGGCGAGTACTACTTCGAATAAAAATAGCGTCCAAGCTGCAAGACTATGTCGCTACCCCCTTAAATATACAAGAATTTCCCACTGGCACTTATTGTTTGACAGGTCGTTGGAATGCCTAATTAGGAGTGAATTGACAAAGTCAATGAAATAGGGAGTTACATAGTTTTCAAAATAAACATAAGCTTATGACTTGATGTAAAAAATGTAGGTAATTATTTTTTTATATTTTCAAAGGCTGAATATTGGTTTGTCAACACATTTTTTCAAAATCGCTTCTGATTAATGAGCACTTGCGAAGCAATATGGCCGCTCGCAAGCGACCCGCTTTGAGCAATCTGTATAACTATATTATGTCCCAGATAGCACAAATACGTCTTATGAACGTTCTAAAAACGTCCTGCTTGGACATTCAGGACATCCTTAAAACGTCCATTTCACGGACGTGGACGTCTTATAGACGTCTTTGGAACGTCCATTTTTAATAATCAGGATGTCTTAAAAACGTCCATTTAAGAACATTCCATGGCTTGTCCTTTTTCAAAGCGGAAGTGAAGACATCGTGCCATATTTGTTGATTAGGTGTTTCTGACAAATTTTGAATAAGGAGTAAAATATTTATTTTATGTAACCATCAAGTTTTCCTATTAAAGGGGATTCTAGATTTTACTCCAGTTTTAATTGTGGAAGAACGGATAAATTATATTTTTATGGACATTCTTCAAATGTGGTTGCTGTCTTGTTTTTCACCCTTGCAAGGCTACCAGTTTAACCCTTTACGAAAAAGGTATGTTTGTATATATTTGGTAATATTGTACACCTTTTGATTGTTGACTTATTTTATGTTATGGCTTGGTGTACCAGAATTTTAATTAATTGAGTTCATAATATTGTTTTTCTACGAACTCTTACAAAAAGACATCTTTCGCCACAGGATACTTTCAGCGAAAACTTGATTTCCGTCACTAGTGAGAAAAAATCCCATAACGTTTACTTTCGTCTCTAGTGACGAAAGTAAGTTGTTACATACTTTCATATATCAGTCGCCTCGTATAATATTTTGGCAGCTTATAATTATTAATAATGAAATAAAAAGATGCTCATTAAATTATATATGCGTTTTTACCTAAACTTTAATGAATTAAAGATAAAATATTTTAAAAATGTATAAAAATAGTGCAAATTAAACCAATCTACATCTAGTTTCCTGGTTTTCATTTGTTTATTTGAAGTTTTATCACTTTTGAGAACTGTCAGTTTCAGTTCGTCCTAAATTTAACACATTTTCATGATGTCTGAGTCAGAAAGCGATTGTACTCCCCCAGAAATTATTTTTAAAGCTGAAGAAACCTCTTCAGATTTATTATCGGCCAAATCAAAAAAGATATATGAAGAAATTTATATCAAATTTTTGGACTGGAGAGAAAAAAATAAAGTGAAATCATTTTCGGAAACTGTACTACTAGCATACTTTGGAGAAATATGTTCAAATTTTAAACCGTCGACGTTATGGTCCATTTATTCGATGCTAAGAACTACACTCTCTGTTAAAAATGATGTCGTTTTAGTATAAATATTTAATAACAAAGGTAACGGAATTATTATTTTTATTTTAACAAATACTTAATACATAACTACTAATATTTGTAGGTAGCATTAGTTTTTGGATTATCTGGCGCTTGTCGTTGCCACGAACTAAAAGATTTAACAATAAGCGATGTAAAGGATACTGGAAGTATTCTGTTAGTTAAAATCCGTAATACAAAAACAAAAGTTCCGCGTTCTTTTCATATTTCTGGCCCCTTTTATGATATTTCTAAAAAATATGAGCCTACGTCCCGCAAACATGGATCAAATTAATTCAAGATTCTTTATTAACTATCAGAATGGAAAGTGTAGCAGACAGGTTGTTGGAATTAATAAAATCAGTAAATTTCCTAACGAAATTGCTCAGTTTTTAACGCTTCCGAATCCTCAAGATTACACTGGGCACTGTTTCCGCAGAACATCCGCAACGCTATTAGTGGATGCATGAGGTGACTTGCTTCTGTTAAAAAAGCACGGTGGTTGGAAATCTAGTAGTGTTGCGGAAGGATATGTTGATGAATCCACGAACAGTAAAAACCAAATACAAACCAAAATTTTACAATCTGTACAAAATAAGGAAACTACTAGTTCATCCGATTATGGCGCATCATCATCTGAAATGACATTTAACAGTAGAACAAATATGTCGGCATCTACCTCAATAAATAAAAAGCTTGAGTGTGATACCCCCATAATTTTGAACAATTGTTCAAATATAACAAATCAATATTTAAATAATAAATAATATTTCTGAAATATTTAATTGTTGGTTAATTTTTTGTTATTCCTAACACAAAATAAAGCATTTGCTAACGTTTGTTTTTTTTTTTTTTTTCATTTTAGTAGGTACCTACATGACATAATAGAGTTCGTAGAAAAAGTATAGTGTTTTACTCGTCGAAAATCATTTTTCTTCACTCGTAAAACAATATACTATTATGACTCTTGGTACTTAAAAAAATAGTTTCTAGCTCAGGTACATTTTGGGTAATTAATTGTATAGTTTGGAAAACTTCAGTCAATTTATATTGACACATGTTGTAATATTTTAAGGGTTTTACCCGGAGGGTATTTCACTCCGGAGATCAACGGTTTTCATCCGAAGGCATTTCAGTTTAATCGTGGGGACATAGTACATCGGTTGACCAGAACATTGGTTTATTTACTACCTGGCTTACATAGATGGATCTTTATCCGGACAGGAAGATGGTGATTTTGTCAATGGAATCACCCTACTATCAGGTTTTTTATATTATAGTGAGGATTTCATATGTGCCTGCTGATTTATTAAATTAAACATTCACTTTTAAACGAATCTTCTTAAGGTATTCTCAACATTATTTATGCTTTTGCACACAGAATGTTCTAGAGTTTTTCTATTAATAACTTATGTATTACCAACATATTTCATAATTTAATTAATTAAGCACTCTTTCAAAATTTCGTTATTCAAGCACCTACTGTCTCGGCCTGGGTATTGACATAAGGGCTATGTTCATTATTTCAATTTTTAGATTTCTTCTTTATTAAAAATGCAAGACTTTAACTATAAGTTAAGCAGACTCTTAAGACCCATGAAAGGCAGAGATTAGATTGAGTAAATTAACCTCTTCCAATCTGGGAGTTTCAGTAAATAAGCTCTGTGTCTCAAATCCTTTGTGTGTTATTATTTGTTTATTACATTTTCTTTTTATTTTATTTTATAATTTATATTAATTATAAAATTTCATGGTTTAATATTCTTCTTAAAAATAATTTGTTCTTAACTATAAGTTAAGCAGGTAATTTCTTTCAACTATTTCACTGTTTATGTAAAGGTAGAAATTAAGATTTCAATATATTTGCATACCATCTTGCGGAAGCGTCCTTCGCCTGGTACCAAGCTAAAGACCAATCGTGCCACCTGTTGGTGAATTTATTTTTTTTTTGGGTTTATGCATATGACATATACTTTGTTTTAATTTCTTACCATATTTAGTCGTTAGTTTATTTGATTTTAAATTCATCAAAAGCCATTAGATAAATAATTTTTAAGATTGTTGTATTATTTAATTGGAAAAATTGGTAAATTTTTATAAAGAAACATAAGTTGAGGTTTGTCTTTTATTTCTTTCCTCATATACTGGGTTTGTCGGGAAATAGGAGCATAGGTTGGCTACTATATAGACCCAGTTGGCGCCTATCATTTGTATACTATTTCCGGAATTTTTAATAGCTATCCACACCCTAGCTGCCATCTGAGCGACGTCGAAGCCTAGAAGGTTGACACCGTAACAACCGAAACTTGTTTATTTTTTAAAGTTTAATTTTAATTAATTCCCCTCTAGAAGTTGCTTAGAACTTTTGTTAGGTTACACTTACATTTACCTTAAATAAAACAAAATCGCAAGAAAAATGTATTAGAAATATCACTAGTTTTGAATTGGTTGAGTAACCGCCCTATTCTCCGGACTTAGCACTATCGGAGTATTAATTGTCCCTAAAACTTAAGAAACGTAAAAGATTTTCTACAAATGATGTAGTTAGTCATATTATGCAATAATTGATAAGTGGTTTATAGACGAATAATTTTAGAGAAACATGTACGGGCGGCTCCTCAGGAGAGGTGGGTGCACTTTTATATTTCCCATTCCTTCAGAAGAGGGTAAAGTTATACAGGGTGTACCAATAAAAACTCCCAAGCCGGATATTTTGGTAAGTAATAGAGATATTTTAATTTTGCAAAAGCCAGTTCACAAAGCACTAAGAGAGCTTTAGTTTTAGATATAAATTAATTTTAAATAGGGCAATATACAGATGGCGCTGCGCTCAATAATTTTTTTTTTGATGGGAGGATCTTTTATATGTAACGCATCTGGTAAAAAATGCATTTTAAGCAGATTTTGTTTTCAGCATTAATCATTGGATTTTAGGAAAATGATAAAAGAGGTCGATTTTTATTCCAAATTAAAAACATTTTTACAATACAGACATCTGTCATGTTTCAACCCCCTCCCTTTCACTTCACCAACACCTTAATTTTAAATAGATAATGTACCATGTATGACACATCATTGAAAAGGTAATTTAATAGAGAATTCAGAAATATTTCTGTATATTGCGTTACTTTAATTTTATTGCCCTCTAGCGGAAAAAAAACTATTACGAATTATAGAGTGTGACACTACAATGTGTAGTACATCATTAAAACGGGGAATTTATAAATATGATTGTTCATTGTGATACTTTTAATTGTACCGGCCTCTATCGGGATAAAAAAACTACATATTATAAAGTGTGACACCTTATTTAAAAGCAAATTTAATACTAATTCAATGCACTACATATTATTAATATAAATTATGCAATAGTTTGAGAATTAGTCATGCATTATTTGAAACATTATTATTGCTAACTTTATTTTGTTGCAAGTGCAATATAGAAATATTTATATCAATGATACGTGGTGCATTGAATTAGTAATCAAATGAAGTATCACACTTTATAATATGTTACAGGTTTTTTATCCCGCTAGAGGGCGCTAAAATTAAAAGTATTGCAATAAATAGTCATATTTATGACTTCCACACAAAATTACTTTTTCAATGATGTGCCGTACATGGTACATTCCTTATTTAAAATTAAGGGGTTGGAGAAGTGGAAGGGAGGTGGTTGACACATGACATTGTAAAAATATGTTTAATTTGGAAACAAAAATTTATCGAATTAGTTTATCAAACAAAATCTGCTTAAAAATGCATTTTTTACAAGATGCGCTATATAAGAAAGATTCTTCCATCGAAAAAAAATATTGAGCGCAGCGCCATCTACATATTGATCTATTTAAAATTAATTTATATCTAAAACTGAAGCTCTCTATGAACTGACTTTTACAGAATTAAAATATCTTTATTACTTACCAAAATATCCGGCCTGGGAGTTTTTATTGATACACCCTGTATTACTCCTTCCCTTAACAAGCATTAATCCATAAAGACATTTATAATTACTATTAAGACACAAGCAATTAATACAACTTTGGATACAATAAATTTATATAATTGGTAGATTTTATTACTCTTAAAAAAATATAGGTACCTAATAGTTTTTAAGCCTGCCAAAACTTAAACGATGTATACAGACAGCCTTTATTTTTAATTGTAATATTCGACTTAAGGAGGTCCTTTCGCCACCCCTTTCGCCACCAATGTTAAATAAAAAGATTATGACTAAAATTTATTGTTTTTTCTAATAGTTGAAGTCCTTATTTATCTAATGTTGAACTTTTAACTATACCTTACCGTGCAAATTTTTGAGAATTTTTTTTTTTTTAATGTATTTGTACAGTGTCTTACGACAAAATAAGACCTCAACAACAATTCTCGAATTATATTACTATTTATTGATTAGATGAGTAGAAAAAAACTAAAAATAGGATTTTTGAAATATTTAGGTTTTGTTTTTTACAATAAAATATATAGGTTACCGTGGAATTTATTAAGAAATTAATATTAAAAAAAAATTTGAAGTAACCTAGTTGAAAATTTTTTGTGATTTTTTAATATTAATTTCTCAATAAATTCCACGGTAACCTATATATTTTATTGTAAAAAACAGAACCTAAATATTTCAAAAACCTTATTTTTAGTTTTTTTCTACTCCATCTAATCAATAAATAATAGTAAAATTAATTATAATTCGGAAATTGTTGTTGAAGTCTTACTTTCTCGTAAGACACTGTACAAACACACACATTTTTTAAAAAAATGTTTCTCAAAAATGTGCACGGTAAGGTATAGTTAAAAGTTCACTATTAGATAAATAAGGACTTCTACTATTAGAAAAAAATTAATTTTAGTCATAATCTAATATTTTTTATTTAACATTGGTGGCGAAAGGACCTCCTTAAAATGCAGGCGCCATGAAAATTAAAATTAAATTAAAATCTAAGTATATAATTTTCAAAAACGGTCCCCTTTTAGAATTAGGTAATAAAGATAAAATTAACTACTTTTTTTGTTACCTATCCCTGTTTCTTAAGCAAGCGTATTGTGAACTGGTTGTGTTACAAAAAATCGTATACACCAGGTGAAGGGACAGGTGATCGCAGCATCAATAATTATATCAGAGACTAATTTAAATCGCATACAAATCTTAAGTTATATCACGTACACAAAATATATTACGTGTAATTTATATGTATTTTAAGTGCCACAGGTAGAGAAACTTTTGTTTATAATTCCAAGAATATATTAACTTTAAAATGTTAGTTGTAGTTTGAATAAAAATAGTTCAAATAAATTATAATTTTCTACGACTGCTGTCCTAAGTAGGTTTTTTTCACGTCTAAATTTCACAAAATTTTAATTTTCCACGAAATTACAATAAGTGATAGCTTTTTTAAAAATGCTCGTTAAATTTTAATTATGTGTCATACAGGGTGTTAATTTAAAAACTTTTCATTTGCATTATCTTCTAATAAAAAAAATTAAAAATTAAATAATATTCTCAAATGTCCTGTTCAAGCCAGCACCGTTATGCGCATGAGCTCCGACACACTATTTGCTTCTTATGGTTTCACTTCTGATGTTTGAAACTTTCTATACTATTTCTATGATTAAATACTATTGATTTTATGGTAAATATTAAAACGATTAAACAGATTGCTTTTAGTTATTCTAAATTAACGTTTGCGACTAGTTTTGGCTATCCTGGCCATCATCAGGCGCACATATAAAAGGTGGCCATCTTAAAAGGTGGACAGAATGGCCGAAATTAGTCGCTTCTACTAAATGTATTAAAATATATGTGGTACAGATTTTATGATTTTTCTTTGAAGTATTTTGACCACATTCGAGAAAAATGGATAATCGTTTCTCATTAAAAATAATATAAATAAAATGTAAATGAATACTTATAACTTCTATTTTTAGTCACTGTCATTGGAACTCAACTTACGTCAACACTAATATAGCGTACTATATTGAAAAAATGCAGTTTTCTATTTTTGCTGTAAAATATTCAAAACTCCTAAAAAATACGGACCTGCGTATTTGAATTTCTCTTCGGTACTAATTCAGCGCGATCTATTAATGAAGCTTCGAATTAATCTGTGGCTACTCTTATGCAGTTTTAGGAAGTTATCTTTTATATGTCAGATAATTTTTTTTATTATTATTATAAACAAATTAGGGCTGAGGAATAAATCCTATTGAGCCCAAAATTACAAAGTTCATTAACAAAGACACTTATTAAATAAGTAAATAGCAAATAACAATGCAAACAAAACAATAAAAATAAACTTTTAGTTTTCCTTAAAAAAGTCATCGAGTTGGTTTTTGAAAACATACTGTGAACAACACTGGAGGGTAAATTATTCCAAGTATGAAAAACTCTACTACATAAAAGTTTTGTTGGGTACGTGTTATAAATTTTCTTTGCTCAACTTATACTCATGTCCTCATAGGCGCTCATCTGTATTCCGTGGGAGTATACTAGAGAGGTTGGATAGTACCATCAAGAATTCTGTAAGTCACAATTAAATCACCTCTTAATCTTCTGTGGGCAAATGAACACAAACTCGCCATGTTAAGCCGTTCTTCATACGATGGTCTGATTCTGCCGAAAGGTATTCCAGTAGCGTAGCGTTGAACATTTTCCAATCTGTTTTGATCAGAAACCAGATCAGGACACCACGCAGGTCCGACATATTCCATCAACGGTCTAACGTAAGTTGTATAAAGTTTAGAAAATGTTTGAAAGTTCACACGCGTGAAGGACTTTTTTAATAGGTAGAGAGCATTGAGTTCAAACGTTTATATACCACTGATATGTGCTCTGACCACGTTAATGATGAGTTTACAATGAGTCTCCCAGGTCGTTATAGGAGTTTACAGTCGCTAATGCACTACCATTTAGATAATAGTTCACACACGGGTTATTTTTTCCAGTATTCAGGACGACACATTTTTTCGTGTTTAAAGGAAGCAACCAGGAATCACACCAGTTTGAAATATTTTCTAGGGCTTTTTGTAGCTGGGTAAAATCTGTCACAGGTTTAGAGTGTATCATAGTGTCATCAGAGTAACACGAAATATAAGAAGTTAAGTCTTTGCCTAGATCTGCATCATATACCAAGAACAGTAATGGCCCTATGACATAGCTTTGAGGGACACCACTTAGGACTGGATACTTTTGGATACTTTTACCTTGAAGATGCGATTTGACAAAAAATCATTTATCCAGAGAAGTAAAGAGCCGCGAATGCCAGCTTTTTCCAACTTATAAAGCAATCTCTTTTTGGGAACACGGTCAAAGGCTTTAGCGAAATCAAGTCACACGACATCGACAGGATCTTTATTATCCACAGACGTAGTCCAATGGTTTAAACAGGTCATTAAGTTTGTTAGTGTGGATCGGCCTGTGATAAAACCGTGTTATTCTTTTGGCAAAATGTCATGGCTCTTTAGAAAATCAGACATATAATTGGTTAATATGGATTCCATTATTTTACAGGCAATTGGGACGAGGCTTATTGGACGATAGTTGGATGGACGGAGTTTAAAAATAGGTGTCACCGAAGAAATTTTCCATATTGAAGAAAGTGTGTGAGATGTAAAGGAAGATGTCATTGTTACACATAAATGGATGTTTGAAATTTCTTCCAAAATTTCCTTCAATGAGCTTCTAAGGAATTGACGCAATTGATTTAGATCTTTTAAGTGACATTTGTTGCTTTAATGTATAATCTATTCAAAGAAGAATTAAGTATTTCATCATCGGGTAATTATTACTGGTATAATATTATCTTTATTTCATTGTAAATATTACCATTGTTTGGGAATTATTTTTTAACGATCACTTACAGTAAGAGATACTAAAAACCTTTATGAACAATAGTATAATTATATCTATTACCGGCAGGATCTTTTTCAGTTTTCTCCTTGTTGTTTGGGCTAAAAAGTCACCGAAAGAACGTTGTGTATGCCTATGTTAAATACATTACCAATGCCCGGCCTTAATTCAAACAAAAACAAAAAATAGAAACTTCAACACCTTCTTTCGGCAGTAATATCTTATAATTGGGACAAACCTCCTCTTTTCTCCTGAATTTTTATTTGAATAGATTTGGATGGAACATCATTTATAATTAATTGTTCATTGTGCTTTGTTAATTTCGACGTTTTGTTTTTCATAAAACATGAAAACAAAATAATTTTACTAAATAATCCAGTTAATTCACCATCAAATTTCCGGCATCAGGTACAAAGTACTTTTTTCCTTAGCGGATTAAAAGAAAAAACTACCTTCAAAAAGCAACACTCATTGATTATATACAAAAGAATCATGTATGAAAATTAAACCACATCGACTTAAATATCCTTTGAAACGCATCATCTTCCGGCGGTCACCACGGTTGACTTAAGGTTAAACAAAGAGTTCGCATTCCTTACATTCCTTCCCACAGTTTATCCACTTTTAATACAACTAATTGTTGAAGTTTTGCCTTTCGCACATTGTCTTTTATGTGAACGTTTCTAAGACTTTTTGTAATCAAGTACAAATTACTACTTCGACTTAGGTTTGTTGTAGTCATGTATGTTAATAATTATTCCATATTTAAAATAATAACATATAGATTGTTGGTTTTCATATCTTCAAATTATAATTTTCTTGATATGCTAATGATAGTTTAAAACTGGGACAGAGACGCGTAAATCATGTGATCGTTGTATGAAAAATTATAGTCGGATAATCGCGATGTAAAACTTGTAGGAGGAAATTCCGCCTGACATCTATTGACATAATGATTAAAGTAACAATTTTACTTGCTTGTCAGTTACGCCCTCTGCTTGCTTGGTCAGGAATACATGTGCATAATGTTCCCTGTTTCGACATGACCGACTTAAAAATTTAGTACTTAATGTATTTAATAATCTTCGAAAAGTTGTTTCTGTTTTTGTGCATGAAATAGCCACTAAATGTGAGACCTAAGCGGACAGTGTATAACATTATTAAAAAAGAAACAGTTATTGGAGAAGTTTCACATCCAAAAAATCCCCCAGGAAGAAATAAGACCTTTATCGAAACTTGGGTAAAGAATGTAATAAGGCAAATGGTACATTCTTTTTTTCTTTCGAAATGAATTTCATACACTTAGAGCAAGAATGTCTGTACCTATATTAGTTTGTAGTTGTTCCATAGCCAGCAATCTATGTTTTTCGTATCCAAACAAAATGGTGTAAGATTTTTTTGCGTTTATTTTTAATAGGTGTCTCTCTGATAATGACTCTATTGTTGATAAATTTTTATTAATTTATATTTGTGCCAAGTTAATGTCAGATAAAGGAAACGAATAATACAATTGTGTAACATCTACGTAGAAATGGTAATTACAGTAAGACAGATAGGTATGGAAGTTAGAAGTGTACATAGTGTATAGCACAGGGCCTAAAATACTTCCCTGTGATACACCCTGCAACACTAGCAAACTCTTCGAAAAATCATTTTCGATTTTTTACCTTTTGTTGACTGTCTGAAAGAAATGAGTTTATTAAATTAATGGCAATAGTATTAAAACCTACATAATATAAAAGTGCAAGCAATATTTTTGATGATTTAAAGTGTCAAAGGCACGGGAGTATACAAGCAAAATTAAAAGGCAAAGTTTATTGTTATCGAAAGAAGAAACAATATCATCTGTAACTGCAGTTAGTTGCTGTAGAATGCAAGTACCTTTACTTTTAACAATTTAACAATATAGAAAGTTGTCATTAAGAAAAGTTGATTAGAATTGAAAACTACTTTTGCCAAATTTCATTAAATTTGTTTCGTTAACTTCTAAACAGCTTAAGAAAATGTGATTTTTTTAAGTAGACTTTAACACTTCTCACGGACAAACGGTATATTTCGGAATATATATAAAAATTGTGTTAGATCGATTTATTTTAGGACACCCTGTATACAGGGTGTCCCGAAATTAGACGGTCATATTTTAACAGCGTAATCTAAATCCTAAAATAGGAGTAAAAGTTCATTTAAACATAGGTCCGAAAACGTTTCTTTTCCGAGATACAGGGTGTTTAAAGTGAAGTCCTGATGACACATTTTTGTAAATATTTTCTAAACGCTTAAAGATAACTAAATTAAATTTAGTACAAATGCTAACCTTTTTACGCTCTATGTAATGGACTTAATCTTAGTTTTTGATCATCTTCATAGATGGGTAAATTAGGGGGGGCTTAAGGTAAAATTGCCCTAAGTTTTTTTGTTGTCAGTTTTTAACATTTTTGACTAAAAAAATTGAAAACCCAATGTTTTCTTTACAATAAAGCTACTCTTGTTGCATCTCGCTAGGATGCACCATTTTCAAGAAAAAAGCATTTGAAAATTTTATGATAAGTTCATATTATTTTATTCGAAAGTGCAGACAATAATTAGCAGGCCTGTGGAATCAGAATTTTTTTTTTCAGGTTTGGAAAACCGGTGACTAAAGAAATGTATTTAGCTTTAATTTAATGTTTATTTTATAAAATAACTTTAAATGGTAAAACTAAATAGTATTTAAACTTAAACTTTGTTAGTAAGGGGATACCTCAGGGGAAGTCCCATATAAATTTGGTTAAGATGTGGTGATGGCATCTGCACGTTTTTGGAGTCGGTTTGTTTAATTTTTTAATTTCTAATACTTGTACTTGTAAATTTGAGCAATAAAAACTAAGAATCACAAAATAGTATAAAGAAAAAGGGAAGTAATTATTACTTACTATTGCTCGTGGTATTTCTGAAAGGGTGGAAACAGTTCGAATACTCCTTCTTGGGTCCTCTTCAAATAAATTAAGGGCGTGTTCCAAATTGTTGTTCCCATGTGGTCTCCCTTGTCCACGATCACGTTGAAATGAACCATGGTCAACCAAATTTCTATGTGTATTAATAAATACACGGTAGTCAGGAATTCTTCGGTTAAGAAACCGTCTACGGTATGCTCGAACCGCTGCTCTTGCTCTTCCATTACACAAACCATATACAAAATGAATATCTGCCAATTCTCTATTTGAAAATCTCTTCATTTATTGGAAGTATTTTTTTTTTTTCACGCAAAAAAGTACAAATAATTACACAATTGACAGCCAATTTTTGTTTATCACAGCGTCTCAAAAAATTGAAAAGCAGCTATTGAATTCCAGGCCTACTAATTTTTGTTTGTACTTTCGAATAAGATAATATGAATTTATCATGAAATTTTCAAATGCGTTTCTCTTGAAAATGGTGCGTCCTAGCGAGATGCAGCAAGAGTAGCTCTATTGTAAAAAAAAACATTGGGTTTCCAAATTTTTTAGTCAAAAATGTTAAAAACTGACAACAAAAAAACTTAGGGCAATTTTACCATAAGCCCCCCCCCCCCCCCTAATTTACCCATCTATGAAGATGAATAAAAACTAAGATTTAGTCCATTACATAGAGCGTAAAAAGTTAAGCATTTGTACCAAATTTCATTTAGTCTTTAGAGCGTTTAAAAAATATTTACAAAAATGTGTCATCAGGACTTCACTTTTAACACCCTGTATCTCGAAAAAGAAACGTTTTCGGACCTTTGTTTATATAAACTTTTACTCCTATTTTAGGATGTAGATTACGCTGTTAAAATATGACCGTCTAATTTCGGGACACCCTGTATATTAACCATTTCACTTATTACCAAATTTCCAGCTTTCAATGTTTTTAATATTTAATTCTTTAAATGTATCACTAGTTTTTGATAAACAAAATTCCACCTCTGTGGTGCTGAGGAAACAATTATGCAATTTAACCAGCGGCATTTTAAAATATAGGACGAGAAAGAAAAGACAATTTTTCTCGTTTTTCTCGTAACATAACTTTCGAATGATACTGTATTTATTTTATAAACGTTATATATTTTAGAATAGTTTGAGGTCCATTATTAACAGGCGATAAAATTGTATAATTAACAAAGCAACTTTTTGACTCACCTTACATAAAATATCCATAATTTTGATTAATTAAACCGAGCTTTTTAGCGTGTTATTAATTAAAAAAATAATCCCATGCTAAAGTGAAAATAAAAATTTAATTTTCAGTAATTTGTTACTCACCCTGTAACTAATAATTTACGTCATAGGTTATACTGGAAATATTCTTTGATATTAATAAAGCATTATTCTTGGAATATATCTGTAAACAAGTTTTTACAAAATGGTGTATATCAAAAACTAGTTAAAGGATTGAGTTGTGGACTCTCCGTAATATGTCCGTCTCCCTAGTTCTTCAAGGATAAGTGGTTACAGAAAAACTATAGTAATTATTCACTCTTTTATTGTTTTTGTCGTATGCCTCTTACATAATGTGTGCTTATGTCGAAAAATATAAAACTAATTTACATAAAATAAGAGGGATAAAATTGACCTAGCCAATTAGAATATCCATAATCAAACTCTGTTTTCTTGCAATTACATTCGTGCTTCTCTTTCACCAGAGAAATATTTTGCAAAAGTTCACTAAAAGGACAATGAATATTTTCTTCTAAATACTTGTATAAATTAATATCTTCAAAACCACTAATGAATTTTTTCTTCAAATTAAAGTCCGCGTCATCTCCGAATTTACAGTTCTCTGCCGCACTTTCAACACGTTTCGCCCATGAATCAACATCTTCTTGATCATCTTTTTTTAAGTGATAAAATTTCAATCTTTTACCAACTATAGAATCACCAGGTGTAAATTCTTGCTTAAATAGATCCAATAAAGCATCAAATGGTGTATCTTCTGGGCACTCGGGCATGCACAAAGTCACTAATAATTTATAACTTTCACTATCCAAAATATTCAGGAATAAAGCACGTTTTTTCACTGTATCGCTGATATTGTTCACTACAAAGAAATTTTCCAATTGATTTTTAAAAACCTTCCAATCGGTAGAATAAAAATTGAACTCTCTTAAAAAACCCATAAACATGTTTATCGAGAGATCTACTTGATCTGTTGAAATGTTTTATAGAAATAATAATTAAGTAAGAAAAAAGTGACCTATATCTGAAATACTTATTTCTTTTAACTGTTGTGAGATTTTTCTCACATGAGTTCATTGATTGGCAATACCTTTGTAAAAATAATTGAATATACATATGAGCTGTAATTTGTATTCGGTTCCGTTAAAGTTAAAACAAAAGAAATAATTTAATCATTTAATTCTACAGAGTATCTTAAAATTTCTAAATATCTCATTTGAAACTAAAATTACAATCAATTAAACAATAAAAATAAAATTAAAATAACCAAAAAAGGTTGACAGCTTTGTGCACGTAGTTTAGATTCAAAAGGAAAGACTTGTATTTCGTGCAAAACTTTTTAATTAATAAATGCAAAGCGCTTTCGGCATTGTGCCATCATCAGTGCTTATCTACAAAAATTGTGGATGTAAACTTACAATTTATAAATATGTATAAATATAAAATATGAGTAAGACTTTTAAGTCCAAAGTTAAAATTATATATACAGGGTGTCAATTTGAAAACTTTCAGTGCAAATATCTCGCAAAATAAAAAAGTTGGAAAAACGCCGTTTGGCAGAAATGTTATAGAGTTAGAGGGTACTAAAACCACCATTTTTAAGTGAGCGGGGGAGTCACCCCTTAGACGCGACATACCCCAACTCTAAAATGTCAAATAGCACTACCCCTTTTGTGATACCTCAAATGAAAGGCCTCATTTAGTAGTATTCACCTGTACAAGAATTTTTTTCCATTCAATACAGGGGGTAACAAAAACAAAAAATTCGAATAAAAAAATTTAATGATATTTTATTTGATTAGATGTTCAAAATGCATTCCATTTTGTGCAAAACAATAGTATAATCGATTTTCAAATTCTGTTCTAACATTGTGGAACACTTCTCTTAGAATATTGCTGCATTCCGTAATAATTCGTTGCCGAAGATCTTCTATTGAATCCGGTTTTGTTTTAAATACGATGGATTTCAAATGTATTCAGAGAAAAAAGTCAAGAGGTGTTAGATCGGGAGATCTCGCCGGCCATTCGATTGGACCTCTCTGTCCAATCCATTGACCTGGAAAAGCGTCATTCAAAAATTGCCTGACTGGAAGAACGTAGTGGGGTGGTACTCCGTCTTGCTGAAAATATATTAAATTTTTATTCAGATTCCTGTTTCCGTCAATGTCCAGCTGATTTTCAATTTTTTCAACAATGAGAGGTTGAATGGTGGTGTCTAACATTTCCAAGTAAGTATCGGCATTAAGATTGCCATTAATAAATAATGGCCTAATCACAGTGTCGTCTAAAATTCCCGCCCAGACATTTACTTTTTCTGGATACTGCGTGAGCCCTTCCCTGAAAAAATGCGGATTTTCGTCACTCCAATACCTGCAGTTGTGTTTGTTCACTGAACCGTTTAAATGAAACACGCATTCGTAGCTAAAACAAATATTTTTTAGCAACTGGGGAGTAACACGTAACATTTCGGTCATGTCCTCGCAAAATTGCATTCTTCGATCGAGGTCATCCTCCTGAAACTCCTGAAGAATTTGCATTTTGTACGGGTAAAACTTATGAAGTTTGAGTACTCGACGAACAGCTTCATGAGAAATTCCCGTTATCGCCGAAGCTTGGCGTAGAGACATTGTAGGATTCATAGCAAAATGTCCTAAAACTTCCACTTGTGCTGCTTCATTAAGTATTCTTTGATGGACCCTTTTTTTGTTTGCCACTGATCATGTTCCTTCAAATTTAATAATCAGTTGTCTGATGTAAGTATGACTTACATTTTTTCCGGGGTTTATTTCGTTAAATGCTGCAGCAGTTCTGAAGGCACAACGATTTTCTGAACCATAAATAAACACAATCTGAATTCTTTCAGCCAAACTGTAGACCATCATGAACAGCAAATAAAAATTATACTCGTATTTCTTCAATTAGACAGTTCTGACTTTGCAGTACAACCATGCACTAACGACTAAATTGTGACTAAATTTTATACAAACATTGATAGGTAGGTACGTACCCGATAAATTCAATGCTATTTTTTATTCTCAGATAAGTGCTCCAAAATTTTAGAATGGAATTTGAAGTTTTTTTTGTTTACAAAAAAATGGAATGCATGTTGACCATCTAATGAAATAAAATATCATCTTAATAACAATAACGGAGTTTGAAAATCAATTGTGCTCTCGTTTAGAAATAAATGGAATGTATTTTGAATTATCTGATCAAATAAAAATAACAAAATACAGTTTATTTTATTCCAATTCATGTTTTTGTTACACCCTACATTGAATGGAAAAAAATTCTTTTACAGGTGAATACTATTAAATGAGACCTTTCATTTGAAGTATAACAAAAGGGGTAGTGCTATTTGACATTTTAAAGTTGGGGTGTGTCGCGCCAAAGGGGTGACTCACCCCTTCACTGAAATATGGTGGTTCTAGTTCCCCCTAACTCTATAACATTTGTGCCAAACGGCGTTTCTCCAACTTCTTCATTTTGCGAGATATTCGCATTGAAAGTTTTCAAATTGGCACCCTGTATATAAGGTAATTTTGAACAAATTAACAATTAAATCTTTTAATTGTTCAAAATTACCTTATTTATATAATTTTAACTTTCGACTTAAAAGTCTTACTCAGATTTTATATTTACACATATTTATAAATAAGAAAAATACCAGAGATAGATTAAAGGTAGAATGTTAAAAATAAAATATTATTTTGGAAAAATATTTAGAGGAATTGTTCGAAATGTTGCTTAAAGTAAATCATTTTGACACTTGCTGCGATCACAAAAAATGTAAAAATTACAAAAATACATTTATGCCAATTATAGAATACTTATAAAACTGCACTCAAAACAATGTATTTATAACAGTGTATTTTACAGATACAGTTAATTCCTACAATTGAAATAACAAAAAAACCACAGTGAATAGTTAACGGTACATTATTGGCATATTTTTGTATTATGGTAAACGAAAATGATGCACTTTTAAAAAAAATTCAAATAAACATACGTAAAGGGTATAATGATATAGTTCAAACGGCAGAAGAAACTCAATGCAGTGGCGGGTACCTCCCAAATTTTATAGGATAGTGTGCTTAAAAATGTCTAATTTATTTTGATTTGTAAGCAGTTAGCATTATATAATACGATTTAAAACAATAAATTACTAATATAAATTGTATACTGAATCAAATTTTTAATATTTAAATACCTTTAATAAGCAATTTGAACCAGAAGATTAGACGAACAAATTTTTTTATCCTCACTCTTAAACAGTTTTCGCCTCTTTTACGACCACCATAAGTCAAAAAATGTAAAAAATCTCATCTGGACGTCTGTGCCTGCGTGTGAGTATGTGCGCCGACACGATATCTCTAAAACAAAAGCGCTAATCCATTTGCTGTTTTGTTTTTATTTGATATCACTCACAATGTAATAATTTCCTCTAATTTTAATATCGGTTAAATTAATCAGTGCGTTGTCAAATAAATTAAGTTTTGATAACACGTTTCGTGTATTAGCTTATGTGATTATCGATAGACCCAATACCACTGGTTGTATTATGTTATCTTGCAAATGAGAACCCTACTGATTTTCAGAATGTTCGGTTAACTTTGGTGCTTTAAATATCAGTATTTTTAAATGCAATGCATTTCTTATGGAGATTATTTTATGCTCTGAGTACGGGTGATGGGTACTGATTTCACTAGATAACCATGCTTGTCAACTCTGTGAAACCACAAGTATTTTTTTGTCTTTATTGTTTTTATTCTTAAACAACAAATACATAATTTTAAACGTCTTTTAAAAGATTTTATCGGAGTAGATATTTATTGAAACTAAAAGTGTAAGTAATTGTTGAAATAAATGTGGATCTTACGCAAATAACAAACAGGGATGCAAGGTAACCAGGCCTAACCCTGGACAACAAACTTCTCTGGAACACACATGAGAAGGAAGTAGTAAATAAGGCCACAAAAGCCCTAAAGGTATGCAGAAACATTGCAGGTAAACGATGGGGATGTAACCCAAACATACTGCGATGTATGTATACTGCAATAGTGAGACCAATCATCACTTACGGGGCCATAGCCTGGAGTAACAGAACTAGTTTAGCTACTACGAGAGCTAATATCTCAAAAGTATAAAGACTAGCCTGTGTTTGCATTACTGGTGCAATGAGAACCTGTCCTACGGCCGCAATGGAGGTGATCTTAAACCTCACCCCTCTACATTTGATGATAGAAAATGTGGCAAAAAGGACACGATATAGAATGATCAGAAACAGAGTAATCAGACGAAAGTATACTTGCTTCAGGACTAAAGATACCTGGCATATGCCCCAGGATGAAATGCCAAAGGAAGTACAGTTTTGTGAAAAACTTCAAAACCACAGAGCTGGGCTGCAAGAAAGAATAGAGCCAATAATCCATCGCGCTTACAACTGAAAGACGGGCTATTCAGTGGTATACGGACGGTTCCAAAACCATATAAGAAACTGGAATAGGAGTATATGGGCTGAGAACCAAGCACTCCGAAAGCTTGGAAAAATACCCAAGTATCTTCCAGGCGGAAATTCACGCTATCGAGAAGTGTATCCAGTTTAACATCAAGAGAAACTATCACAGACAAGAGATTATCATCGTCCGATAGTCTGCCACCAAAGCGCTAAGCTTTTACGTAATCAGCTCAAAAATGGTCTGGAGATGTCTAGAACAATTGAATGAGGTAGACGAGCAAAATAGTCACTTGGGTCCCGGGACATAACGGGGTACAGGGTAACGAGATTGTAGATAGTCTTGCAAGGAAAGGGGCTCAAACACCCTTTGTAGGACCTGAGCCGTTCTGCGGCATCAGCAGTAACATAATATTAGGAGAGATTAAAAAAGAATTGGGCAGTAGAAGAACAGATAATTGGAACAATCTCTTGGGGCTGAGACAGGCCAAGATACTTCTGGGTAAATATAACCAGAAGAGATCGGAAGCCTGCTTCTGCCTGAGCAAGAACAGGCTACGTATTGTAACAGGGATCCTTACCGGGCATTGCCGACTAAAAGGACACGTAAGCAAACTGATATTAGCAGAGGATAGTGAGTGCAGATTCTATGAGGAGGAAACCTCCATTCACATCCTAACTGAATAAGTAGCACTCCAGAATCCAAAGGCACTATATCTAGGATACCAAATAGAAGAGGGAGATTTTCCTAACTTGAAGCCACTTCAAATCCTACATTTCCTACATTTGAAAATAGGATTGGAAAGGTCGTTATAGACATTGAGACATTTCCTTAGTGCATTGGCGACAGAAAAGAGCACAATAGATCTTTTAGGTCGCAGTGTATTAACACCCCATTCCCAACATAACATAACATAAGGTAACGATGATATTTTCAGGAGTTTTAACGAACTCCAGAATGGAACTCATATCTAAATTTAATATTAGGATCAAACTAGTAAAGGGCCCAAATAATATTTTACACAGACAGGCTTAAGGGGTAATGGCCCAAATATTTTTATAGGGAGAGGCGTAAGTGGTAAAGAGACCAAATATTTTGATATGGGTAGAATTAAGGGTTAAAGGGACCAAATATTTTTTGCATGAATAGGCTTAGGGAATAAATGGAGCAAATATTATTACACAAGCAGGCGTAAGGAGTGAAAGAACCAACTATTTTTATATAAACAGGCTTACGAGGTAAAGGGATAGTTTTTAAAGGGTATATAAAGGAAGTAGAGTAGGTAGACCACTGCGTACTCACAGTTCCAAAAGTCGCCAAGGGATCGTTCTCCTGTCAGTAATGAGAAGTGAAACTTGGAAAAGTGTTTTGGGACTAGGCTAAGCGATCCAAGATAGCAGCCATTGTTTACGTGAACAAGTATAGGTAAACGTTAAAGATAAAAATCATGCACAGTGGCAAAGACAAAAGGGCATTAACGTATATTTCACTAGTATTGGTCCGATTTGCATGGAATAAACAACAAAAAATATTGTCAGGTATAGGATTATCTACAATTTCAGTAGTTATACTAGTTGAAGTACGTTTAATTACTCTCCACCAACACTTTATAGGCTTAGGCCCTGTTGGCTTTGCCACTGCGCGTTAGCTGTAGCATTAGTATCTCATCCTACCCCGTTCTACCTGGTCCATTATTAGCGAAGATATGTACGTTAATGTCCCTTTTGGCTTGCGCCTGATTTTTTCAGAGGTATCTATGTCGCGTCTCCTTCATAAAGCCATTTATCCTATTCGATTAAGACCAATAATAGTGGAGATTTAGATTAACACGTTGCATGCTATAAGCCTAATGATATGCTATTGATAGGTGCTGAAGATTATTTTCTGAAAACATAGTCATTGTTTGAGTGGAGCTAATTTCTAATGTGAACTGGCCTTTAGTGAACTCAAAGGAACGTACTCATTTGAAGTGTGACACTTGACAGTTGACACTGTCACTCATTGATTCTTTGTAAAAGTGATTTGATGTATATTTGAGCAATTAGGCATTCCAACGACCTGTCCAAATGGCTACCAGTGGGTAATGACAGTTTAGATATGGCAACCCTGTTGTCATGATAGATTGCTCAAAGCTGGTCGTTTACGAGCGGCCATATTGTCTGGCAAATATTTATTAATTTGAATCGGTTTAGCAAAAATGTGTTTTAAAACCAATTTTTAGCCTTTAGGTATTTAAAAAAAATAATTGCTTATATTTTTACTTCAAGGCATAAGCTTATGTTTATTTTGAAAAATATCAAATCTATGTAACTATCTATAGGTCTTTTCCTTTGCATCGAAAGTGTAGCACTGGGCTACACCAATTCTGAAAATATCGTTCCATATATACAAATTGTATGGATGGAACAATATTTTCAGAAATGACGTAGTTCAGTGCTACACTTTCGATGCAAAGGAAGAGACCTTATTTCATTGATCTTGTCAAATCACCAGGCCTACAGGGTTGCCATAATTTTGCCATATCATAACCCGTCAAAACCCACTGGTAGCCATTCAGTTTGGAATGCCTAATAAAGGTTTATATCCATTTTAAACTCGACGTGTTTTAATTAAAAGTTATTAAAACAGTTTTAACTGTGATTGATTTCTTGTTGGCAGAATACACTTGGAAATATTTTGGTAAATTTTGTCTTTTTAAACGCGTGACGCTCATAGGCGTCGTCAGCACTGGATCATTAAGGTTTCTTCCATATCTAAGTGACGCACATGTGCGTATTTAATTTTTAAATTGTCGAAAGAAATTATTGTCAAAAGAAAAAATTACTGGAAATTTGATTAGAAGACTTTATTACAAAGAATATAATAATTACAAGTTCGGATCATTATGGAACTGTACAAAACAATTTTCAACACAGAAGCCAGGTTTTTCAGGACACACGATGTATTCAAATATGGTGTCTCTTCTTAAATTATTCTTTGAACATCTTTTTCTCTTCGTCCGACGTATATTAACATTTGAAATATTTGAAATGTTATGTTTGTCTCAAGTTTGGTGTTGTAGTTTGTTTTTTTTTTTTTGGAGTAACCGATAATGTTTCAGGGTTTTGTAAAAGATATCTGAACATTTCTCATATAAATTCATTTCTCTACCAGTGTATGGAGTATAACTTTTGTATAAATAATATGAATTTAATAACAAAACTTGAAATATGTGAATACCTATTTTTTATACCATCTCATTGTCTTTTGTTCACATGGATAGTAAGCGAACATTTGATCTTTGCGATCAACAACCGTCATAAACTCTTTATTTTGTTTTATTGTCAGTTTCGATCAAATCATTTTTAAATTCCGTAGATGTACATGTACATATCTACATAACTTCTTGAATATCTCTCCACTTTCCTACTAAAATGCCATCTTTATATTGACCTACTGTTTGCCCTTTTGTACTTGGATGAATGGTTTCTAAAAACTGCTTGATAAATAGGGGTAACAGTTAGTTCCCTCTTCAAACT
Source organism: Psylliodes chrysocephalus (assembly GCA_927349885.1). Taxonomy (NCBI): domain Eukaryota; kingdom Metazoa; phylum Arthropoda; class Insecta; order Coleoptera; family Chrysomelidae; genus Psylliodes; species Psylliodes chrysocephalus. The sequence continues at coordinate 24,729,850 of OV651822.1, read as the reverse complement.
TTTCCAAAAAGTAAACTTTTATACGCAAGGGTAAATATGCCAAACAGAAGATATAGGTATCTTAAAAACTCACATGTGCGTCATCAGCATTTGATTGCAGCCATATTCTGACGCTCATAGGTGTGATTAGTATGCAACGTGTTAATGCCTTTCTGACATTGTTCTTGCACTAGCAAAAAATTCAACGTCCAAATTCTTTTCATCGTTTTTCGTTTAAAATCAAATCATTTCTACGAATTTGCCCATGGACCCTCAGTCCAGGTATGGCGAGAAGCACCAATTTCTATTAAACTAATTTCCAAAAATTAAGAAAATCGTATAAAGGAAGATCCTCTTGTGACTAAATTGTTTACTTAAAATACAACAAATATTTGCGCAACCTTGCTCCCTCGATGATTTCAAGGATATTTTCAACGATGCAAAATATTTGAGTGCTTTAATAATTGTTAGAGACGCAAAATAGACAAAAAGAATTCAAAAAGTGCATAAGGATCAAAATAGAAAAAAAAAAATGTAAAAAACACTTATTTTATAGGTTTTTTAAAACGTGTCTTTAAGAATACATAATTTCATCGATTCTGAAAGAAAAGTTTCTATTGGTTGTCCGCTAAAAATTGAATTTGCTACTCATTGAATTGTATACAAAAATATTTTAAAATTTTTATTAACCCACTTGACCCTCCCACTGGAAATACCACTGTAAATTATCCACCAAAGGCAGAATTGCCGAAGGAAATAAGCACCTGGCGAAAAGGAATTCAGAATGCACATGTCGATGTCGTAGCAGCTGTTCGATGGACATTCGCCGGCCTGCCCTGCCCTGCCTGATACATTTGGGTTGTTGTTGGGACTCCATCCGGTCGATGGTAAAGCTCTGGCCAAAGATTACCCTGACCATGCTCCCTCCCTCGTCCCCACAATCAATAGAATATTTTTTCATCGAAAATATAATAAAAATGAATTGAGGATCTACTTTGACATTTTTATTTTGGAATATTTTCAGTAATACAAAAAGTTCATAATAGTTTTATGAAGTATAATAAATAATAATAAGTATTTATAGTTGCACATTTTAAAATACGCTGATTAAAAGATTAAAATCCGTTTCATAATGGCTTTATTATGATACAGATTTTCATAATGATACAAATTTTTGAACTACTAGAATCGACTTATTAGCGAAGTAGGCAATTATTTTGACAGCTGTCAAAAGATTTGGAATTGTTTAAAAGTTAAAACCTCTACCTACTATTTGATCTAATTATTATGGAAGTAATGAGAGAAAAGGAAAAAATTAAAAAAAAAAAAGAGTAACAATTACCCGACAAGGCCATGAAAACCTTCGAAAAATGATATAGACAATTTACGGATTGAAAAAACGCCAAAAACATAGTATCTTCGTTCTCAAAAAATGTTTTAATAGTGTATTTTGAAGAATTACAAAGCAAAATAAAACATAATTACACAGGATTTATTGGCAAAAATCGAAAATTCTTTTCAAAAATAATTAATTTTGTTATTATTACAGGAGCTTCCTCTATACACTGTGTCCCAGATCCTTTATTATAAGAGCTTCTCGGTTAAATGGTCAATGTTTCTCAGAATTCCATTATTATTTCACCATTTTAGAACTGCTATTAATTATATTTTATCAATTATTTTTGGTTTTTGAAATAATGGCGAAAAACCAAAATGGTGCGTTTTTGACAAACCCCTGTAATAATAATAAATAATAATAATAATTTTTATTGCTAAAAACAAGGTTTTACAAGCAAAGTTTAGACAAGTAGAGAGTTGTAAATGGTAATAAATCCACATAAATTAACAAATATAATACCTAAATTTTATGTATAGGTACTTTCCACAAAAAAGGAAAATAAAAATAGTAGTTTCTACAACAAGAGTGGATATGGTGGCCATATCGCACAAAGATGAAATCAACTCGAGTTGTACAGTATATTTTTTCTACGACCCACTAACGAAAATCTACAAATATTAAAAATTATTTTAGGTTATTAAAATAATATAATTAATTTAAAAATTTTTTATGACTTTTGCTAATTTATAAAATAAACAAGAAAAAAAGAAAAATTTCATTTTATTTTTCTCTATCTGAGATTCGGACTCGAGTTTTCCGTATGGAAGGCAAGAACGCTGACCACAGGACCATCTACGCGTTTATTTTTTTTGTTTTAACAGTCGTAATATATACTTTATATACTTTATATAGTTTTATTTAAATTAACAAATTATTTATAATTATAGACGAAATAAAAATAGAAATTCTATTATTTATCGATTCTACACTAGAATAACTCATTTTAATGTATGTTTAATCTCAATAACTAAAAAATATTCTCACAATTAGTTTGACAGAATTGTCATTTATTTAAAATTTTAAGAATAATAGCAGTTGGTTGAAATATAAACTGTGATTGGTGGATTTAATTTTTTGCAGTGTTCCTCACTTCCTAGATTGGATATGAGATATATTCGTTTAGTTGAAGGCAATAGCATACTTTTTCGTTTTGTAAGTTAATATCCATGTGCCTTTTTGTGACTAATTTCATAATAGGTAAAACCGTAAAGACTTTACTAAAGCAATCTTTATTTCAAATTCATGTTTCCTTAAAAGAAGTCATAAAGGTTTCTCTACAAAATTTTACAATGTTGCTATTGTTGAAAAATAAATAAAACGTATACATAGGAGTTGGCAATTTAATAACTTAAAATGGCTATATCATGACCTAAAGATGATATCAGAAACTTAAAACTTTATAAAAACAATTTATTTTTCCGCCTACCTCTATCCAAAGTATACATTTTCTGGCCTCATTGCAGGGAGCAAAGTCGTACTTTTACTCCCTAGGGAGAAAAAGTAAAAGTAACGTCATGGTATGTCATAAATGAAATAGCTTATACGTCATTGACGACCTAAACTATATTCTATTATATAAGTATAAATTTTACCGTTTATTTATAGAACACCCTGTATTTTGCAAAATAGTAAAAACCAGTAAATTGTTATTTTAATTTAATGATTTTTACATTAATAATTTGACTTCAATTCATAGATTCATCCGATTTTCGAATTTAGGACAGAAATATCATAGCATGCTATGGTCGATTGACAGATCAGTTTCAAAGTGTGTTACGCTATAATATATCTTCAAAATATAAAATAATATTTAAAAAATGAGTGATTTAAGCGAATTTGAAGATATAATTAATACACCACCGGATATTTTGGAACAGGATAATGCAACAGTACAATCTCTATTACCCCAAAAATCTAAAGAAAAATACGAAAAACAGTATTTACATTTCAAGCAATGCGCCGAAGAAAATTATTTAAAAATGACTTGTTATTTGAGGGAGGCGGAAAAATCATATGTATTACTTGGGAGTAAAGTGCCTTTTCCTCCCTTGGATGTTTACTGCCCTCCGCTTCGCGTCGGGCAGTAAACTTCATCCTGCGGGAGGAAAAGTGGCACTTTCCTCCCTAGTAATACAAATAGCTATTATACTAAATAAATATTTAAAAACATAAGTACTGATTTAATATTTACCTCTTGTATGTGACAAAAATAGTACCTACGGAAAAGTATTTTACTTATTAGCCAATATTGTTTTATTTATATATTTTAAAGGTAAGCTACTTTAATTGCTTTTTCTTCATTAATTATCTACTTATGTTTAGAGAATTACAAAATAAATTTTCTTTTTGTTTATTAAAATAGAAGACTTTATTAATGTGTCACACCCGGTCTAACATTCAAAATAAGCCTTTCCAGCAGAGCGATTCTCAATACGACACGTGTTCGACAGAATGCGATTCTTATGTAATGTCTCTCTCTATTCAATTCGTTACATGTTGAGTTCGCACATAAGAATCCATATCCAGGTGTCAAAAATTGCAGACGAGTAACGGTCTCAACATAGTTAAAAAAATAATCACTATAAAATTTAATTTATTTTTAAGTTATAGATTAAGAAATTTTTATTACTTTTTCATTTTGTATTTTAATTGGGGGTAATCACGTGAAATAAATAAATTCTGAAAAACATGATATCTTCTTTTTAAGGGAGTTTTTAATTTTTACTAGCCTTTCAATGATATAAATGGACGCTATTTATTTATATTTGTTGATGTAGGTGGCGCATAGGAGGTTGATGGGGAATAAGTTGTTTATTTTGTCATTTAAGTTCCCCTTTCTTATACTAGAATCGGCTTTAGGCCTATAGTGATATCATCATCTTTAGTTTATATGATACGGCCATTATAAGTTTTTCAATTATTATTAGGATATTAGATTTTTATAATACGCAAGAAGCTTCTCTTTAATGGCAGGCTGTTGAAATCTGTAGGTACTACTTTCACGAAAGAATAATGTATTAAACATTCTTAATTCAACATAGTAAATCTACAGGGTAGGTACTAGGAGTTCAAAATAAATAACTTGTTAAAAAAAGTCATGTTATGTTATGTCGAACACATCAAAATCATATTCTGTACGAAATTTTACTAATTTTGACTACCCACTCGTTTATTATTGGTCATACGCATTTCGCAATCTAACCACGAACTTAGAAACTATAGAAAATAATTTGCATACATTTTTTTTAATCACTTGTACGTTGACAATTTTTTTCCTGATTTCTACGGCGAATAGTTTCTGAGATACCGGGCGTATTTTAGAGCCAACAACAACCAGAGTCCTTTCTCATTTGTACACTCGGTACTTTTAGGAAACAATGAATATCTACTAAGATAATAAATAAGGATAAAAACAATTAACGAGTCAATTAATTGATAATAAATATTTCCCTTTAAGAGTGATACGTCCTTGCATGGGCATTGTTACACAATTCTATAGGGAGGGGCAAAATTTTGAAAAAATTTAGGAAACAAAGAAAATGAAAAATTAAAGAGAATTTTCTTATGATGGATTTAATTATTCTGTGACGTCATGGCTTACTTCCAGTTTTTCCAGAAATAACATAAAATCGAAATTTATTTTTTATTTTAAATGAAAACCCTTTTTCTTATTGAAAATTCGAATTTCTGGGACATTTTTGTATAAGAAGCGTGTATTGAAAATTTTCTGTCAGTAACAAATTAAAAAAAAATATTTTCCAATATGATGATCATTTTGACAGCTGACAGAAAATTTTCAATTAAAACGGGGGTTTCTATTTAAAAATTAAAAATAAATTGAGATTTTCTGTTATTTCCGATAAAACAGAAGTAAGCCATGAAGTAACACACCAATTGAATCCAGTATATGAGAGTATTTATCTCAAGCTTTTAAACAAATACGTTTTCATTCCAATATCTTAATTAACAACAAAGATAAAAGCGGATGGAATTATTAAACGGTTTGCTAATAATAAAAATGCTTAGATACGCCACTGGTATATGGTAAATGGGTCCCAATGGGAATTTTGAAGTCTAAAAAGATTTTATAAAGTTCGTACATTCCTATATGTTTTTCCATAAATTAATTAATAGTAACATATTTAGAAAAAATATTATACAATATGGCGGCCATTTTGACAGCTGACAGAAAATTGTCAATACACGATTATTATACAAAAATGTCTCAGAAATTTAAATTTACAATAAAATAGAGAGAGGTTCCTTTTAAAATTAAAAAAAATTCGATATTCTGTTATTTCCGGAAAAACCGGAAGTAAGCCATGACGTCACAGAACAATTGAATCCATCGTAAGAAAGTATTTATTCTAGTCTTTCAAACAGAACAAAATTATTCCGATATCTCACTGAATAGCGTAGATAAGGGGGAGTAAAACTTTAGTAGTAATCCTAACAATGTCACTGACCTATTTGACGGAACTGATACTTAAAGTTGTCATAACAAGTCTCTGATAAATAGAATAACCCAACAAAAAAGACTAAAATAAACTAAAATAAAGAAAAAACAAGAAACTTAAAACACATTTTTAAAAAACAAACAGAAGGTGTGATATAAAAGAAAAATATGAACAGCCAAACATAATAATATAAAAAATAAAAATTTATAAAAAAACAAAAACATAAAAAAACTCATTCGAACACGACGATTAACAAAAAAAAAACACTAGGAAAACGCAAATTTTAAATTTCTTTTTTCTCTACTAAAAACATCGATAAAAGAAAACATAATTTATTTTTCAGTCAGCCTATTTTCATTAATTCAACTATTTTATGAACTAGCGGACGATATTTTCGTATACTGACAATACAATTTTTAATAGAGTTCGTAATTAAAAAATATATATGTTAATTTTAATAAAAGTATATGGATTTGTAAAACAAGTGAAAAAATAATTATTATATATTTTTATTACTTGAGCTAAAAAAAAAGTAATATAATCAATAAAAATCAATAATAAATAAATAGGCAGGTATTTACGAGAAAATGTAAGAGATCTTAAGTTGTCATTGAAGAATAGGTTAAATAATGTCAAAATAAAAACATTACCATTATATAATAACGTAGAATTAAAACGTATTAACAAAAATAATAAAATAATAATTTATTGTTTATTTAAAACCTTTTCTGATGTCTATTATTTTCAGTATTACTGTTATTATTACAAAAATAAAGGTTTTTTTTCTTCTTATTATACAGCTGTCCATTTATTTCTTTGATTTAATTTCGATTTTGCTACTGAAAATTTATATAATTTACAGTTTTTTTTTGCTAGTATAATTTGCAACATAGCAACTCCGATTGCTAATTTTATTGTTTTTAACCTATTTTTTTAGTAAAAAGTAAAATGTATACGTTTATTTGATACGCCAAAATTACAAAATATCGCCCTAAAGTACTCGAATTGTCCACAGCTTGCGCTAGTATCGCTTTTGCTTCCCCTACCATGCCTTAGCGTGCTAAACGTTCTTTCGATTACCTTTGTCGTTGGTGGAAGAGTCATAAATAATTTTTAAACCACTTTGTATGTCTGGATAAAATTCACAATGTTTGGATACAGCTTATTAAATAAGCTGTGGTTTGGACGCTATATCATTAATGGAAAGCTCATTGTGTGCAGAAAGCTCTTTCGTATTTCAGTTTGGTATTCAGCTTCAAAATTGTCGATTCCAAATTTTTCAACTACTTTCATTTTCTAATCGGTAGTGAAAAAAGTATTTTTTTATGTTTTTGGGATGTAACAAGCTTAAGGAAAAACTAACAGAGTGTTCCGAAAAGCGTGATATAAATATATTCAACCTATAATATTCTTCAACTATATTAGCCAGAATATTATTATTTTTATGAGATTGTTGTTCGTAATGCATATCTTACGCGTTGTCGATTAAGTCGTAAAAGCCAGGAGGAGGGCACCTGCCCCCCCTTGCCCCCCCCCCCTTCTCAAACGATAATGAATAGCTTGGTTTAAGAATAAAATGGACTGTTTTGTTATTATTTGAAATACGTATAAATTTTTAATAAATATTTCTAAATATATAGGGTGGTCCATAAATAAAAGAGGTGCTGACCAAATTTATACTTTTTTGAAGCAAAACACCCTGCATGTAGTAGTTATACATATTAGATTGTTTTCACATCGTCAAACAATTTTAATTGATTTTATCTATTTGCTATATTGTATATAGGGTGTATCAAAACGTGAGGTTACTTTTTAAATTGAATACCCCTATATTAATTAATTGGTGGTATGACATATAGGGTATTCCATTCAAAAAAATGACAAAATCATTTCGTCTCATTTTAAAACACCCTATATACAACATAGCAAATAAATGAAGTCTATTAAAATTGTTTGACGATGTGAAAACAATCAAATATAAAATGTATAGGTTTGATCAGTCCCTCGTTTATGGACCCACCTGTATATTTAAGAAAATTTATTAAACATGGTCATACAACTTTTGTATTAATTTTTTTTTTAATTCCAATAATAAAACAGCTATCGATCAATTACGCACTATTGGGACACCCTATATATGTTATTGGCTAACATGTTAGTATCGTTGGATAGATAAATTTACAAGGAATTTTATGCGAAAATAATATACAGCTTAAAAAAATTGAGTAAATTGAATTTAAAATTAGCTATATTTAAGACATGTTTCAAAACACTCTGTATAAAATAAATCAGTTCTATCACCTCGAAAATGGAATGATCTACAAATTGCGTGATATAATTAATAATCTTAAGTTTTATGAAATATAGGGTGTTCAAAAAGTTTTGATTCAAATTGTTTCCTTATTTTTTATTTTTATTATTATTATTATTATTATTATTATTATTATTAAGAAAAAAAATTAATTTAGACATAATACTTTTTTTTTTACATTTTTATTGTTCAATAATAATAATGATTAACTAACACGTACATATTTTTAAGTTAAAGTCTTTACTGTAAGGGAAGATATTTAGAAAATTATTTATTTATCACCTTGTAGAATAAAAACTGGGACGTTTATAGGAAAATTATATTTGGCTTTTCTTTATAATTAGTTGAGATCTACAAATTCTCAATTATGGTACTTTGTTCTGTATAAATTAAAAACTCACTCCTTTTACTGGAAATACACATATGAACTTTAAACGTTGCATTTTGCATTTTAAGATAACATGCTGCGCATTCACCAATAATGTGAGAAGTGTACCCCCCCCCCCCCACAAGAAAGCAACCTAGCTACGCGCTTGATAACGAGAGGTCCGCCATGTTATGTCAACATAATTGGTTCTCTCGCTTCGGTTTAGAGATGGAATTATTTAGGCTTTAGCTTCACAAGAAATACGCTTTCATCAATGATTAGTTGGGGTTGGGGACGTGGTACCAAATCACCAAACATTTGACGCTATCGAAAGGTGTCTTCGTCAAACCGGTAGTTTTGCTCCTGCAACGGTTGAATGTGGACGGAATCGTACGACGAGAACACCGGAGATAGAGAAAGCTTTAGATGCAGGCGAAGTGCTGCTAGAGGCGCCCTCTGCAATTTACATCAAAACTGTGTTCAGATTTAGATTTCTCATTTTAAAAAACCTCCATTTACTAAATTTCGTATAAATCATGTTTTAATAAGATAAATATTTACAAAAAAAAAATATAACTTTGATACCCTGTAATTAGGAAACTATCAACTTTTTGACTAAGGTAAATTGGGCTAGATCCTCATATTTTAGCCTACTAAATTTATACAGACCTTTCAGGGACACCATGTATAAGTGGGCACTCAAATATCTCCAAAATTGTACAATGTCCCTTATAATAATCATGATGATTTTTCTTACCTGTAGATGTAATTATTAATAATTCACTACCAATACTATATAATTCCAATACTAATAATAGTCTTATTAAAGACACAATAAAACAAAATCGCGACAAAACAAACACTACTTATCTAACTCTCGTAACTTCTATTATAACATGATTCTTATGCATTGTAAAGAGGACAGTAGATAAGAGGTTATCACATTTTTTATTCATCCTCAACAGTGAAAAATGAACTTTGTGTTTTAATCGTCTAAATACGGGAATATGCATTTTCAAAAAATATTTTCTGCTTTTATTTTCGCCAATGATCACTATTATTGCAAGACATTATTGAACTGTTTTCAAGCTAAGTAAATTTCTTCTTATTACACATGTGTGTCGATACAAATTTCACTTTTTGTTATGATGTTCGATATATTAGTGTGACGTAATTTGTGTTCAACTGACAGTTAACTTTTAGCAAAAACCTTTCTGTCATTGAAAATTAAATTTGACATAGATACATTTCTAGTTTTTTTAATATTGTTTTAAGTCGTAAAAAAAGTAGTTTAAAGATATGTAACCAAATTATTTTTAATTTTTAAATGAATACAATCTTGAAAATAATAGAAATAAAATATTAATAAATTCCATAATAAAGTCTACTGTCACTATCAGTGGAACACAAATTTCGTCATGACTAACACAGCGTATGTATCGGTAAAGGCATGAAAGCTTTTTTCACCTCTTTCTAAAAAATTGCAATGTATGTAGGAGTGTGAATCATGTGTTCTATAACCGTGACAGCTTCAACTTGGTTCATTATAGAAATTATTAAATAAATCACTTTGATTTTTATGCATTCATTATGGTCATAGAAAAAGTTTAATACGAAATACGTTTTGTAAAGAAATTACGCATTAGAATACTTGAAATGTAATAAAAAAAAAACTTTATTGTATCACCTAAAAAATTCCAATTACAGAACAATAGAGCTGTGAAATCTATTGAGAAGTAAATTGTTATCAACACCTTGGACAGGATAAGTAAACGATGGGAATGTAACCCAAACATACTGCGGTGGATGTATACTGCAATAGTGAAACCAATCATTACTTACGGAGCTATAGTGTGGAGTAACAGAACTAGTTTAGCTACTAAGAGAGCTAATATCTGAAAAGTACAAAGACTATTTTGTGTTTGCATTAATGGTGCAATGAGAACCTGCCCTACGAACGCAATGGAGGTGATCTTAAACCTCACCCCTCTACATCTGATGATAGAGAATGTGGCAAAAAGGACACGATATAGAATGATCAGGAACGGAGTAATCAGACGAAAGTCTACTTGCTTCAGGACTAAAGATACCTGGGACATGTCCCAGGATGAAATGCTAAAGAAGTACAGTTTTGTGAAAAACTTTAAAACCACAGAGCTGGGCTGCAAGAAAGAATGGAGATAAGAATCCATCGCGCTTGCAACCGAAAAACATGCTATTTAGTGGTATACGGACGGTTCCAAAACCATAGAAGGAACTGGAATAGGAGTGTATGTGCCGAGAACCAAGCACTCCGAAAGTTTGGGAAAATAGGCGTCTTCCAGGCGGAAATTCAGGCCATCGAGAAGTGTATCCAGTTTAACACTGAGAAAAACTAGCATAGACAAGTGATTATCATCATGTCCGATAGTAAAGCAGCCATCAAAGCGCTGATCTCTTACGTAATCAGCTCAAAAATGGTCTGGATATGCCTAAAACAATTGAATGAACTAGGCGAGAAAAATAGAGTTACTCTCACTTGGGTCCCGGGACATAACGGGTTACAGGGTAACGAGATTGCAGATAGTCTTGCAAGGAAAGGGACTCAAACACCCTTTGTAGGATCTGAGCCGTTCTGCGGTATCAGCAGTAACATAACATTAGGAGAGACTAAAAAAGAATTTGGCAGTAGAATAACCGATAATTGGAACAATCTCTTGAGACTGAGATAAGCTAAGATACTTCTGGGTGAATATAACCAGAAAAGATCGGAAGCCTGCATCTGCCTGAGCAAGAACAGGCTACGTATTATAACAGGGATCCTTACCGGGCATTGTCGACTAAAAGGACACCTTAGTAAACTAAGAGTAATAGAGGATAGTGAGTGCAGATTCTGTGAGGAGGAGGACGAAACCTCTATTCAAATTCTGAATGTGTAGCACTCCAGAACCCAAGGGCACTATATCTAGGAGGATATCAAATAGAAGAGGGAGATTAACCTAACTTGAAGCCACTCCAAATCCTACACTTCCTTGAGAAAATAGGATTGGAAGGGTCATTATAGGCATTGAGACATTTCCTTGGTGCATTAGCGACAGAAGGGGGTACAATAGATCTTTTAGGTCGCGTTGTATTAACACCCAATTCCCAACATGACATAACATTGGATACAAAAATTCAAACTCTTCATCATTGACTGCCGAACTCTTTCAAACACACCATGTATCTTCGAAATAAAGCGAGTGTTCACAAATCATCAAATAACAAAATATTCTTATAATAGTTTACCAAATATCTTGTATTGTAAAATAGCGACATTCATTGAAACAACTTTTTGGCTCACCCCGTATACGTGAATTTTTTATAATAATAAAGTATCGTTTGTACACTCTTATAAAATCATATATAAATAATCCATTTATTGTCACTATTTTAAACGTTAAACGATTTTTTAAATGTGCATTTTTTATATTTTAATTTAAAAAATTACCCTGTTTTCTTGTCTTCCAAAAAGGTCCATATTGTATTTTGATAGTCAGAAATATCTTAAATATCGCAAATATTTATGAATCTCAGTAAAATTACAACGTTTACGTCTTGTATTTTTAAAAATCATGAGAATTCATGAGTTTGAAAAACTAGTCCTAGGAGAATTTTGTGCCCATGGACACTTTTAATTAAGAGTCAAAAACACAATAATTCAGCAGAATCGAGCGAAAATCATTTATCATAAGAAAATGCAATAAATTTTTCAGTGTGTTATAAATAATTATCAACGGTATTTTTTATTCCAGCACCTACGTAGTAAATTGACCAGCACTGTTTTATTTATAGAGAGAATAGAGGTTCTCCACTTGGGTAACTTCACCTGTGAGTTACCGATATATGACCACCGAATACAAAAGCATAAGTTACGTTCGTTAATTAATCATAAACGTATTCACCATATGTCTATGTAAAGAGTTATTTACAAATTAATATTCTATTTCTAACGAATCTAAATTACACTATTATTTTTAGTAAATATTTACCATTCTGTGGTCTCTATATTTCCAAGAATTTACTATTTAGAATGAATTATATTCGATAAATCGATTATTTTCATATAATCTATTTTTTCGTATTTTCTTTAAAACAAATTATTCGAATACCTTTGAATAATCGAAAATAATCGATTAATAAAAAAAAGCCGAAAAACGATAAATCGATTCGATTCTAAAAAAATCTATTATTTTCATCACTCGATTATTTTGAATGAATCTCCTTTCTTTTTGTATTTCCTTTAAAATCGATTATTACATTATCTTAAAAAAAACGAAAAGAATTTATTTAAAATAATGGATAAATCGATTTCCACAAAAAAATAGAATAATCGACAAATCGTTTATTTTTGTAACCCCTATCGGTCACTTGCTTTTATCCGAGCATTTAGCTCCAAAATTTAGACACTCGGATATTTTGATCTCGTTAACTTTGAAACTGCATTCGATTGTATAATAAATAATAAACATTGCTAGATTTAGATTTGTTTTTAAACGAAGATTTTTTTTTCGAGTTGTTTAGAGGTTTATAATATAACATTTTATTAACAATGTAACTAACTCCCGTAACTTTAGTATTTTTTTGCTTATACTAGATCATATTAATACTTAAGAATCAAATGTCACTTCCGATTTGACAGCAAATAAGATGAAAATTGACATTTTAAGTAGGCCATCCTGTATTTCATTTAATATTCTTATAAAAATAAAATTTCGTTAGCAACTATGCTACTTTACTTCTTATTTATCTACCAAAAAGGGCTAAAGACCGCCTTTAGTAAATATTCTTATAAAATTACTTTTAAAAACAAAATTTCTTTAGCAACAATACCTATTTACTTCTTATTTAAATTAAATGTTCAAAATTTTGCCCTTTTGTAAATTTGTGTAAGTATTATGAAATCTGTTTCCTGAAATATGTATTTGATGCTAAACAATTATTGAAACCCCTTAATGCGGATCTGAAGTATTCAGCCCATAGGATCATGGCGGCTTTATGTTAAAACGTTAATATTTACCGCTGAAAACGAATATTTCTTATTTTTCATAACATTGGCACTTATATTATTTGTATATACAATTTGTCACGATACATCATGGCATTTTCAACTTGAAATTGAATAACTAAAATACTTTAAATTGCTACACCAAGAAATAATTTAAAAAACAACTGTCAATGGCGATTGAACTCAGGCGGAGGTGAGCGTTGAATAGAAATATCGGAGCAATTCGGGTGGTGTCGTGAAACAATGATTTTCTATTGGTGGTTTACTTGGGGTTATCTGTATCTGTAACGTGTGGAGGGTAGGTTACCCCCACGGTACTTAGGCCTCATTAAGCACATTGTGCATCCTGCTAAGATGATAGGCACCTCCTAGCTCGTGAACCAGCCTACAAATTTAATGTAGTTGACAACATCACCAAGATGTGCTTCTCTTATACCGGCTGGTGTTAGTCGATACTCGCCGAACACAAATCTTCTAATAAATGAGAGCACCCTCTGCAGACTGCGGATTCTGACAGCCCCATGATATGGAGATGCTTTCGTACTTTGCAATGACCAGTCAGAATGCCTGTGACTAGACTTGGGGTTAAAATAGACACCATGCGCAGTGTGCAATGTTACATCTTCGGTTTCTTTAATCTAAGGGAAAAACAAACTTGAAGAAAATAATTTGAAAAGTCTAAAGAAAAATAAGTACATAACACCTACTGGGAGAGTAAAGCTAAAGCTCTGCTAACACTATTTAGTTCAGTTCAGAGTTTCTTTCCGTAAACATGGAAACCTTTCATACTCTTCCAAAAACTTCAGTATGTCAAATCATTACGCCATTTTGAGCTAAACAACCAGAACTCAACAAACGTGCCGAAAATGGGAAGGGCGAACTATCACATTGGATATTTGTAGTATCCACATTGGGAATATGCCTGATAGTTCCTTTACTGTCGGTGGAATACTATCAACTATCTAGTTAGACGAGATAATGTGAGAACGCTGACGCAATAGAATAATAGCGACTTACAAGTTGTCTATACGGCGACAGTTGTTATGTTAGATATCATGACAACAACTATCACTGTAAATCCGAAGTTGAATAGTCATAAAGTAGTAACTTATCTGTAGCTTTTAAGTCTTTTCTGGCCCTGTATATCTAGTTTCTGGAAACTTAAACAAGACATTTTATACAAATTTTCAGACGGATCGTTAAAGTCTAAGAGATTATTCATATAGCAGCCCCCCTTCATCGTATAAAATATTGTGCATAAATGCAGTTTTTGTCCTTCAAAAGTTCAGTGAATGTTTCTCTTGAATTCATTTTCCTTCATATAGTCCTTTCTGCTCCGGTAAGCAAATTGCAGATGCGATTGTGATGGTTAATAAATCCTCATATATTTCTTATTTTCTGAGCACACTTGGATCTTTTATCTGCGATTGTTATCTTTCACCTACCTGCATTTCTAACGCCCGTCGTACAAGGTGTTCAAAAAAAAATATTATTTTATAAGTGAAAAAATAGAATTTTCTAGTTAGAATTATATATAAATCAGGTATAATTTTAATGTATAATTTAATAAATCGTCAACTTATGTGAATTTTAATCAGAGTGCTCTCAAAAGAAAATTAATTCTCAACATTGTAACGTTTAATTATTTAAAACAGTTTATTAGTTAATTTAATTATACACTTATACGCTAATTTATTTGTACCTAATACTAATAGATATTTTTACTTAAATACTAATTTATGTGGATTTCATATCTATTCTATAGTTACTACAACTATGTACATTTTTTTTTTTTTATTTAAATACAACTGGTCCTTAAATGCGTAATAAATACATACGAATAGTAGAAAATGTAATGTTTTACGAAATGCACCAAGGTAGGTATTTACCCTATTTTTTCACCCACTTAAATGGATAAAATTCTTTGGGACACCCTGTAGTATAATTTCAAGTAGAGACATATTAAAATTTAAAAGATAATTCAAACAAAAAAAGTTATAATGTAATGTTATCAACTTTGAATTTTTTAGAGAACTAATAAACAATTCATAATTTATAAAATTTGAAATTGTAAATTCCCAACAGAAGTAACAATTTTTTATTATTATTCGTAACAAAATTTCTGAAATAAAAATATACTAAACAAAACAAAAAACTTGACAGCTACGATTTGATATTTAAAACCTTGGTAAATCTCTAAAACAGATCAATAATATTGCCTAGAATAAAAGTACTATGATGTGCTATTGAATCTTTTGCTCCTCTCAACATCCAGAATATTCTTTTTTCAATTTCAAACCTCCTCAAATCAGTCATTTGTAAAAAGTTTTGCCTTTCTAAACATCCATCTTTTTCTTTATGGTGTGTTTCTAGTTCCTCTTAAATATTGTGATCCCTTTTATAGCTGTCCCAAGCTAATTTTGTCCTTTCTAAAGTAGTAATTTTGGGTTTCTTAGAAAGCTGACTTAAAACACTACCAATACCACTAAGTCCAGATGGTCTTTTACTACTATTGGAATGTGACGGTTGCTTTTCACTAAGCAAACAAGCCTCTGCAGAATCAGCCCTAACCTCTTTTTCAACTCTTACTTCTTCACCAGCAAATTCAAATATTTCCGTTACTTTTACTTTGTTATGACGATTCTTTGTTACTACTGTTCTATTTTCATAATTATTTAATTCCGTTTGTTTAGGTTTATCAGATTCTGGTTCCTCCAGGTTTGATTTTACATCGGTTTCAGATTTAAAACCAGTATCTTTTACAAAATCAACCTAAAGATCGTCGATATTATTCTTTTCTTCTTTATTCACAGCCTCATTTCTTTCTTTAGCTTCTTCTTCTTTGTTAATCTCGTGTCGTCTTAGCCATTTCCTATTCGCTTGGATTTCTGATTCGTTTCTTCATCAGATATAGGATCGTCTTCATTAATTTCTGAAGGTACATTGTCTACTTTTTCATTAGGAACATAATCTTCGTCGCTAGAATATCTCTTGTAAGTCGGCAACATTCATGTTTTAATGTTTATGAGGTTATACCAGCTTTTTCTTTTTAAAGTTAATTAATTAATCTGAAAATTATTTAGCCTGTCCAAATTTTAATAAAATTTAAGAATTATTGCTTTGCTTTTTACTTTTTAACCCTTACACCTATGTTGTGATTTCAAGTCTCTGCCACAGCAATACAGCCCATTTATAAAGGTGAAGGATCTCGATGTTTCCACCAAATTCCTCGACAATATGGCACCTTCGCCAAAAGTTGCAATTTAATATCTTCGAACATTTTACTGTTCTAGACTGTTGATTGGCGTTGATCGGCTGTAAAGGCCCAAACAAGCCAGAAAGGGACTTAAGAGATAGAGCATGACTGGACTTGTCGAAAATAGCTCTCATTACAATATTTTCAAGTTTCTTTGCAAAGTTGTAATTTTTTCAAAGGCTGTTAACATTTCTATATCTCTGAGCAAATCGAAATTTAGAGTTTTGAATATAAATTAAGAACCTCTCAAAAATATATACACTGATACAGTACCGGAAATAAGATTAATCCTATTTACTTGTTTAGAAAATTATCTTTAAACTGTCCCTTTCCCTATTATGGGAATTGAAGAGACGCTGGAAACACGTTTCTAATTAGATACTTCTAACGAATTATCTTTTGCTCTTTTAAATCCACCTGCGTATAAAGTAAATATGATAGCCAGTGTTGCCAGTTTAGTACAATTGTACTAGATCTAGTACATTATTTAAGAATCTGGTACTCTAGTACACTCGAAGCAAAATCTAGTAATTTTACTTTTTTCAGTCCGTTTCCATTTGACGGGTAAAATAATATATGGTTGGGTTCTTCCTTATTTGTGTTCGTTTTCGATAAAAGCTTATTTTTTGCTCTTCTGAACCAATTCATTACAATTCGAAAAATATGGTACAATTTATAGAATCTGGTTCATTTTTATGGAATCTGCTACATTTTTCAGACGAATCTGGTACATAACAAAAATATATTCTGATAACAGTAGTCTCTACCACATTCAAAATGATTCTATTTTTTTTCTAAATCGCTTACTTTTTGAGACACTAGACACTTTCTTTCAATTTAAGTGAAAACAATTAACTAATAAATCATTAATAATACTCACCTAATGTATCTATTAGTCCATTTAAAAACAGCGGCACCATTGGCCAAACACATCACATACCTACTAAATACATTGTTAAAAATGTTATTAACAATACATAAACCGAACTATACAACAAAAATTGGTTTTTTTCAGAAATTTGTTTATCAGATGTTCGTCCCATAGGCGTACAGAAATACATTTAAATACCAAAAAACGTATTTAGCCACAATAAATTATTAGTAAATTTACATTATTTAACGATTTACTTTAAAAACGTTTGATTAACTCTAATAAGTTTTAAATAAACTGAGGTAGTAATCGGATAAATAAAGCCTTTTCAATGAGTTTTTCAAATAATATTGAAAATAGATAGGTATATCTTTGTTCTTTCATAAAAGTAGCAATATGTCGACTTTATTTTTCTTTAAGAACAGTTATTTTAATTAGACTTAATTAAAATACCACAAATAAATAAATAAATAAAGTGTTAGAGCTGGATTTATAAACTTCGTTCAGTTGGCGTTCAGTTCACGCTCAGTTCGAGTTGGTGAGTTCGTGGCACGAACTTCGTGCTGGACATAATTTATAATAGTCTTTGGCCGTTCGTTCGTCGCTGCGAATTTTGACATTTGATTTGACAAGACATAACCACAAACTCCACGAAATAATATATATTTCGTTGTTATTTTGTTTTAATTATATTTTTAAATGGTATTGGTTATAATTATAAATTCGTTATAATTTCGTATCCAAAACAAACCTATCATGTCATTATAGGATCGCGATGACGCATGCGTGGTCAAATAATCAGATACGTGTTTTCATTGGCTCGACATTCGCCTTGAACGGCGAACATAAAAGTTGGTCATTTCTCAGCCAGTGTTGCCAATCTAGTACATTTGTAATAAATTTAGTACATTATTTAAGAATCTGGTACTCTAGTACACTCGAAACAAAGTCTAGTACTTTTTCTTTTTAGCCTGTATCCATTTGGACCACGGGTAAAATGTATTGTTGGTTTCCTTGTTTGTGTTTGTTCTCGATAAAAGCTTATTTTGATTTGCTCTTCAATGAACCAAACCATCACAATTCGAGAAATAGTCTACAAATCTGGTACATTTTTATGGAATCTGGTACATTTCTCAGGCAAATCTGGTACATAACAAAAATATGTTCTGGCAACACTGATGATAGCTCTTCTTCCGTTAGCCATTTCAGTAGGCGATGATATTTTTGCAACAAATTTTATCTAACACTTTAATTTAGTTGTTTACAAGTTTAATTAGTATAAGTTGTCAAATATACCTGATTGCAAGTTAAAGTTTAAAGTAATCCTTTCGCCAATTAGGCACTCCAACGACCTGTCCAATAATAGTTCCAGTGGGAAAGGCTCGTATATATAAGGGAGTTACGACATAGCCTTCCATCGTGCAGGGTATTTTTATTGAAATTTAATCCATTATTCATAATTTCACTTGTAGATGGAATATACATCGTATGTCGCAATCCCTTAGATATATCAATCCTTTCCATCGATAGTTATTTTGTTTGAAATGCCTAATAAGTGATGGAAAGGAACAAGGAGCATTATGAGGGTGTGATTATTTAGAATTTCAAGCAAGACAAAACGTAAAGAATGTTTTGGAAAATCAATCGAGTGCTTGGTGACAAATCGTCTTCTTTCGCCACAGTAAAGCGGTGGTATAATGAATTTCAACGTGGCCAACTTTCCTCAAATGACAGTTTTCGAGCTCCTACGCCAAAAACCACAGTTACAGAAATAAATATTAATCTTGTTTAAAACATGATTAAAGAGGACCGGCAGAAATATTCAAACAACTTTAAAGATTGATGTGAAAGCAATTAACACTATTTTGGTGTACACCATCATCAAAGCTAATGAAATGTGGGTATACTGCTATGATCCAGAAAAAAAAGCAGTTTGGGACTTTAAAATTGAATCAATTCCAAAAAAGTTGTACCTGAAAAAAGCTGAAACAAAAAGAAATCCACTTTTTTGGAATTACTGTAGCACTGAAGGATAGACGTACTATTAATTCAGAATGGTACAGTTTATTTGCCTCAGGTTTTCCAAAAGGTTTACGATAAACTTCCAAGAGGAAAGATCTTCTTGCATCAAGATAACGCTCGATCCAACAGTGTTGCTCGAACAAATGAGTATTTGAATTAGAAAACAAATAAATAATGGATCATTCGTCGTATAGTCCAGAACTGGCACCTAGTGACTTCTTACTTCCGTGGATAAAAGATAAACTACGGGGTTTGCGTTTTTCATCAGCTGAAGAAGCGGTTGATGCTTTTAAAAATGAAATAAACAAACTAACTATTTTTTTTGTAAATAAAGTGTTCTTTATATTACTAGGCTCAACGGAAAAGAACAGAGAACAGCCCTCGTATTTTATATATATATATATATATATATATATATATATATATATATATATATATATATATATATATATATATTTAAATAAAATGCAATAAAATGACTCATAAATCAAGAACTTGAACAAATATTGAATTTTCTTTTCACATCAAATATTTATGACTTACTTTTCAGCATTTTGAAAATAATTTTATGAATATTCTTTGAAGTTACTGTAATTACTTTTTCTACACCCATGTGTATATCATCTTTTATGTATTCCTACACTACATAACGAATATGTAGACCATATTAGTCTACTGAACGGATTAAATTTTATATTCATTCTAGAATTTTAAAGTTGAATCTAGAAATAACAGGCAAGCAGAAAAATCCTGTCATTTGTTAAAAATCCAACAATTATTTATAATAAACATTTGATAGACATAGTTTTTGTTGTGAAAACAAATTTCGTTTCAAAAACATTGCATATGTCAATTTTGTATTCTCACACATTCTTGACATTCTATTACTGCCTATTACTTTCGATTTCAACCATAAGAATAGATATGAAATCCACCAATCACACATCAAACTAATTATCAGTATATTATTAAGTATGGAGTGTAAAGGTAAGGAGAACTATCTCTGTTTACAAAAAGTGTCCCTCAAAATGTAAGTAAGCAAGTTCATGCACAAATATTAAGTGAAACCATGCAGGTGAAAATCCACGAAGGATGCCTACAAGGTGTGGTCCTTTTTTCTCTACTGTGGAACCTAGTGGCAGATGAACTGCTGATAACACTGAACAATCAAGGGCTGTTTTTACGCCCAAGGATATGCCGATGACATAGTCATCCTTATCTGAGAGAAACACCAAACCACAGTCTTCGATCTCTTACAAAGAGCTCTAAGGCTGAGAGAAATGTGGATAGTTAGGAAAACCTCTTGGTCAACCCTGACAAGGAACAAGTCATCACCATTACTCGTAAAACGAGGTTGGAGGTCTTAGAAACTCCGACCTTGTTTGGAGGAAGGCTAAAAAGAACAAACCAAGTAAAATATCTGGGTCTAATCCTAGATAGCAAAGTTACTTGAAACCAACAACATACAAAAGGTCTCCAACAAACGTAAAATGTGTCTCATTGTAGGGAGATGGGCATTTATAAAAACATGTGGATTACAATCGAAAATGATCCCTACTGGCTATATTCGGCAATAATAAGACCCATGATAACTTATGGTGCGTTTTTTTGGTGGCCAAAAATTAAACCAGAAAGCACCCCTTAATACCCTCTCAGGAGTACAGAGGCTACCATGCCTTTGTATTACAGGAGCACTGAGAAGTACACCGACAACCTCTATGGAAATCATTCTAGCCCACCCCTTGGCCTAGTCATAAAGGGGGAGGCCAGAATGAGTGCATATATGCTGGACATCTTTAACAAGTGGAACATGGGATCAGATCATATAACACCCCCTCCTAACCTTTAACAGGCTCTTCCAGGTCAACTACTGCAACTGGGACGAGGTATATAAGAAGAAATACTTGCTTAGCGGTCTCCTATGGTACACGTAAACTAACAAGGGCAAAAGGCTCTGACGCACATGGAGTTAAACCCAAATGCGGCATCATTGTCTCACTGGGAAAACATACCACTGTATTTCAGGCTGAAATACATGCAATCGAATTGTGTGTATGAGAGAATTTAAGAAGGCATTATAAAGAACAAACCATCTTAATTGTCTCAAATAGCCAAGCAGCTGTAGAGGCCCTGGGTTCAAACGGAATCAAGTCAAAGCTGGTCTGGAACTGTCTGATCTGGCAACCCACAATAAGGCTGATGAACTCGCCAAAGAGGGGTCAGAACTACCATTCACAGGACCCGAACCTCTATTTGGGATAGGCAAAATTTCTTCTCAACAGACAGTGAACAGGTGGATAACCACAAAATACCAAACTCACTGGCAACAGATAATAGGGCATAGAATTAATAGGCTCGTGCTAAAAGGGGACCAAACCTACGCATCGTTACAGAGGTACTACAGCTCGTAAGGCCTCAGATATCCACCATTGTGGGATTACTAACGGGAAATTGCTTACTGAAACACCTTTATGTGATGAGATAACACAATGATCCTACCACGTGTAGACTCTGCATGGAAGAGGAAGGAAGCTCATACCATGTGATCTTCGAATGCGTAGCTCTTGCTAGGCGGCGTTTCACCATTTTCGGCCTAGAACCGGAAAGAACGTCCCAGGAATAATTAGTAGGAAACTTAGTAAAACTAATCAAAGGCACAGGACTATTCCAAAGATAGTACCTGAATGCTGGGAAAGCAAGGAAATACAATAGATTCAAGAGGCCATAGTGTTCTAACCCTACCTACTTATAACCGACAAAAATAAAGATTAGTATTTAAAATCAGTATAAGTGGAACTTTTAACCAAATTGAATCACTACATCAAACATATTTTTAGGAGTATAAATTTAATTTTATAATTTCCATTTGTTATTCGGATTCCTAATGCAACATTACAGTATTACACACAATTTTAGAAGGAATAGAAGGACATTTATCATCATCAGAACCAAGACATTTGAGATTATCATTGTAATAAAGTGAAACACTAGGTACATAATAATTTTGTGATAAGCCCAAATCAGTAAATTTATCCCGCTCGTCAGGAATTCCATTTTCTGCCATAGTCTTATTCATATCCAAATTTTCACCAAGGTATCTAGAAAATAGATAAATATTATTTATTTATTTATTATAATTTAAAAACACATATTGGGGAAGTGAAAAAATATGCTAGTAGTGAAAATCACTTTAAAATAAAAATACAAGAGGAAATAGTTATTAAAAGTAGAACTCAAAATAAAAATTGAAGAGCTGGAGGATGTAATTCCAGACAGAGAGTTTCGTGCTAAAGCTGTTGAACTTACCTCCAGGTATAACAATCAGCATCGCTGTTGAAGGCCATATATCTCTCCTGAATTGTCCAAAAAGTGTCTTCACAACAAACATTGATCAAAACTTCTCTAGTAAACGGGCAAATCATGTTGATGACTCGTAGTGGCCGCACTCTTTTTGTCAGTAAACCAATTTGATATCTATAAAATAAAATATTGCTTGCCTTATCAGCTATTTCTGTTAATAATTTTGTAATAATTCAGTTACTGATATCCCTAGATTATTTCTTGGGATAAAAGATGCAAACGAAAAACAAATTTGCTGAGAAAAACAATAAAAACAACAAATTATGAAAAGAGAAGTATTTACTTAACTGTTCATCATGCCACCATGGAGGTCTACCCAAAGGCCTCCAATCAGTGGCGGGAATTGGTACGCTAACATCTGGAATTGGTCCATGAGGACAATAAGGTACATTACAGCCTGTCTCGGGATGTATATAATGTTGAATATCTCCCGTTTTCTCGTCAAACCAATGCGAAATATCTTTTCCCGCCATGGTCAATAATGGTTTAATACATCTTTCACCGGCATGAAGTTGAATAACCTGAGAAACATTAAAAACCTTTCCAAGAAAGGACACCCAGCAATCATCTGGCCTATTATGAGTAACCAATTCAAATGGTGCGAAGTAAGGCCATTTCTTCTCACTTTTTTCTTCGTCGGACATTTTCTTTTAAATTCGTTTATAAATAATTTATTAGAATAAGTTTAAAATCATTATACGTAGACAACGACGATTATCTTTCGACGACAATCCTGTCAAAATGATTAAAGGCGATTTTAAATCAGATACTATGAGCGCTTTCTTTTATGTCATCTGGGTTACTCGCGAGCAGTACCAGAGCTGCTCCAGACTCTAATTGACCGTTCTTTTTAACGGGGCTTGTTGATCTGGAGCAACTCCCACATGTTCTCTTCTCCCCTCAAGCACATTGTCACTTGTCTTGTCAATTGCCATTGGGTTATCGGTTTAATGTCAGATAGATTTTATATATCTTTTATATATTATAATAACGAGGTTTTTCGCTGACTAAAGATTAAAATGAATACAAAAATAGATTTATTGAACTTAATGATCTACAACTAAATAAAAAATACCGTCTACTTGTTTCTAATGAAGATTTCGACAGAGCATCCATAGGTAATGAATTAAAATTTAATAAATGTATACATAAGGTCATTTCCTTTGCATCGAAAGTGTAGCACTGAGCTACACCACTTCTGAAAATATCGTTCCATTTATACAATATGTATGGATAGACATTTTCAGAAGTGACGTATCTCAGTGCTACACTTTCGATGCAAAGGAAAAGACCTAATCTATGCATAAATTTATATTTCAGATGAAGAATTTGCCAGGTCCCTAATAAATCATTGTAGGGTAACTTCAAAAATGCCATTCAATTCACCAGTGGTTGAAAACTCCGAGCAATTACTAATAGAGGGAGCGTGAAAACGAGTTTGTAGGCGATTGTTGTGTTAGCAACATCTGTGGAGGATGTGAGGAAGCGGGCACAAGGGGGAAGGTAAACATCCTTCTTGTTCAGTGGCGTATCATTTATCTATAAAAACACACATTGTCCAAACGTTTTAATTGTAAAAAAAAAACTAAAAAATTTGCTAATTTTACTATTTTTAAAATGAATACCGTCATATATATGTCTAATGCAGAAAAAGAAACAAAATCACTGTAAAGGTCTAATTTTTTCAATTGAAGAATAAAACCTTAAAATAAATTTTATTATAAATACAGGAGCGACTAGTTTCGGCCTTACAGGAATATCTTCAGGCCTGTAATACAATAATCTTTAATTATTATAATGGGTTGGTCACTTACGAATAACATTAAATAGTATAAACCACATAAATGGATGCATATTGTAGCGTTACAGCATTATAGAATTAAAGCTGTGAAAATAAAAGAGCAGTGCAAACGTAACTAAAAATAAGAAAACTGAGTACGGAATCTACAAGAGAAGAGGTGAGAATGAGCAATTACGAATGCATTTAAATTGCTCGGGATAACAAATAAAGCTGATAATGTAGTGGTATAGTCCCCATCAAAGAAGGTCTGGATATGTTAAAGAGGACGGCGTTTTCTCTGTAAATCTGGAGAATTTAAGGATGGAAGGAAGACGAATCTTGCTGGCTCAGGTGTAGATGGCTAGAAAAAGGAGCGTGTAGATGAAAGCTCCAGTAAATATCGTCACTTTCGTCTAATTTTTAATCTCACTCACCGTTTCGGCTTTATCTTCGAAATTCATTTTTAAAAGGAAATAAAAGTAATCATTCATACAAGCATATAATAAAACAACATGAATTTATTATATTTAATAAGCTAATAAACGTTTGTTTTAATGAAAAAAACATATATGTGAGTATAAAAAATATATAAATAGATAAGATTAATATCAAAATCAATTTGAAAATACAACAGATAATAAAATGAAATAAATTAATACAAGTACAAATAGAAAGTTAATAACATACCTTCTAAAAGTAACACATTTTAAGTAGATAAATATTTAAAGAGTTTATTCCTGAACATAACTAATCTAACGTTTTTCCCCTTTTTAATATTATGAGGGTTTTTGTAGTTGAAGTGAAAATTATAATTTATTTTGGTCCTAATAAAAATTTAAACATAGGTTATCAAAGAGTAAAATTTATAATAGAACTTTATAATCTTAAATCGTTATCAAAAATTATTAATGGTAAAACTTCAAACAATAGATTCTTAAACAAATTTCTAGTTTTTGTTTTGCAAAAGACTTTTTTGCCTTCTTCGGTTGCCTCTGCCACTTTTCTTTTAGTAGTTTCGAGGAGAATTTTCCTATGGAAACCAGTAGAACCATCAATTGGTTGGTAAAATTTTGATATTTTGAGTCTGGTAAGTCTTGATAAACTTTCTTCTTAGGAAGCTATAACCTTATGGAGAATAAAAATTTAATGTTAGATCAAAAGCTCTTAATTAAGAATTATATTTGCAAATGCCGTTTTAATATTTTCAAAAGTTCTTGGAATCGTTGTTAACAGAAACCTGCAAAAAAATATATAATTTTATTCCTAAAATATAAGATATCACACAATGCACATTCATATAATATCATTGTGCTAGAAAAATACTAGGTAGTTACTGAGACAATTTAAAAAAAGTATTTCGAGAAACTCAACTTTTAATGTCATCATTGTACTTAACTTTTTTATTACTAAATTATTAATAATGTCATTTTGTGTAGTTCGTTGTGATTTGTATAATATATATTATTAAAACCCATCGTCAATGTTAATGTGCCAAGTTTTTTTAATAATTATGTCCTTGTTATAGTAAAAACACATTTAAACACATTTTTATAGTTTTCTGGATTTCTGCTTTAAATTATCGTACAATTGAACTGACTAATAATTGTGTGTTTAAGTAAAGGTATATCTCTTTTTTGTTATAACAGTCTTTGTATATTGTTCTAACTTTTTAGATAATCAGAGAAAACAGTAAGACATCTTAATATATCCTATTTCACCAACAAAAATGTAGAATAATTAATCTCACATCAAACGAAAAAAGTAATTTTAGGATGTCGTAATAGGTTTTAACTTAAAACTAAATAAAATGTATATTGCAACTGTGTTTAAATAAATGAATGTTTTTATACCTGACTATAGCACCAGACAAACATTATTTTAGATCATAATGATCTGCATAACTCAAAATAGTCAAAATCCACATTATTTAAGTTGTTCTAGTATTGTTTTAGCATAACGATGTTAACTCCAATAATAAATATTCACATTTTTTTGGGACGTTTTTTAAGGAAATTAAAAAAAAAACATGAATAATGTGATAGTCTTGTTTAGTTTTGTACTATATAATATAGTTCATTAGGTAGTGATTTAGAAGCAAATTATGTTCTATTTATAGAATAAAAAATCACTCATAATATCTAAATATTTATACCTATTTATATTTTGGACAGGAAGACTATTTTATGTTTTTGGCTCTGAATACTTTTCTTAAGAATTCTAAAACCTTCCTTAGCTCTTTTGGGATATTCCATGCATATCTTAGAAGTTCATTTTGTTTAAACCTAAAACAAATTAAGTACAAAAAATGAACATTTAAACAATACACAAAATTAGTCTTTTAGATTAGTTAAAAAAAAGTGTCAACAAAAAAATAGCTATGCCTTTTTCCTTAAACATTCTTTTTGAAAGAAACTTAAGTTTCTCTACTTACTTGCTGTTTTAGTATTTTAGTAGCAGATGAATATAGTGTAGAAGTGGTGACAGGATTGATTATTATACTTCTTTTGTCGAAATTGCATTTTTCTTTAATATTTTCCTTCCCTGAGATCTGTAATAAAAATGCATTAGCATAAAAAGTAATTCAGGTGGTCACTTGTTGAATTCCTATATTTTGGAACCATGTATTTCTTTCTCATATCAAGAAAAGGAAACCTAAAAAAAATAACAATAAACTTTACAAAGTTAATTTTAATTTTTCGATAAGAAAATAAAAAAGTTTAATTGCAAATTAAAGGTGATTGCCTAATGCACCGCCTCTGATAATTAGGTTGTGTCTGTACTTACTTATGATATTATCTTGAAGAAGCATTTTCAACAGGCCTTTTACACATAAAGCATGTTTTCACCATATTATTAGAGATAATAAATCTTAAATATACATTTACAACCTTTACAACGTTATAAATAATAATATTTTCCGTAAAATACAAATAAGAAATTGACATGTGTCAGAAAGTGTCAGAACTGGCGCTCACAGAAAACTTCTGGCGCTGTCAAACTTGGCAACGCTGATTAAATAAGCCAATTACAGAAGAGGTATTTTCCCCCTCGGAGGGAGTGTAGATGTTGCTAACAAAATTTAGCGCGGGGAAGGGGGGAAGACTCCCTCTAGTAGTAATTGCTCGGAGGTTGAAAATACTGATGCCCAATCATCTACTTCTGTGACAAATCAAGTACAATTAGCATCTTCGGAAAAGTGCATTTGGTCATATAATAAAACTATGGCACTTATAAAACGATTTAAATTTTAATTAACTGCACCAACTGCACTGACTTTGACAACTGACAAGTGTCAATAAAGGAGTTCGCCGTAGACCGTTATCAGTCGTTCTTTTTTGACGTCATAGGGTTCCATACTCTAAGAACACTTAAAAAGAAAGCACTCTATGTTTTGAATATGATTGACTACACTGATATAAATCAAAAACAATGACGTCATATTGAATATTGTCTTGGAATCGTCAAATTTAACATGACTACAGTAAAAATGTGGTCATCACAGGTATGAAATGTCAAATTGAATGACAAATGTAAAACTTTTACCCTTAGAGCATATGCTCTAAGCTTTTACCTGACTTTTGCTTTTTAATCATTAAATTATTGTTTGGTTGTGTTCAGAGATAGTTGTGTTATTTGTAGAAGGATGAGTATAGGGATGCCAGATTTACGAAAGGGAAAAGTGGGACAACGGTGACGACAGGGGATCAGGTTTAAAAAACAGGTATTTTTATAAAATACAGGGTGTCTGTAAAAGGTCTTTACAAAAACATACCACATATTCCTTAGACCAAAATAAGTCGATTTAAGTAAAATTACCTTAGTACAAAGTTGCTTCGTTTTTAAAACGTTTTTCCCATATAAATTTAAAACGGCATATGCGATTTTGCTGAAATTTGGTATATTGATAGAGTTTTATGTGGCAAAAAAATGGTATTAAAATTTTGTCCGATAATAATACATAGGCGTAAAACTTGAATTTTTTAAATAATTGCACCTTTAAAAATTCTACGCCAATGGAAGAAATGAAGTTTGAGTATGAAATTTAGATTGCGCAACTCATTTACTTTTAAAAAGGGACTCTTGATAAGACTCGATTACTCTCATGGTTTTGACGAAATTTGCATTTTAGTAATTTTAGAACATAAACAATAATTATTAAAATACAAACTTTGTCAAAACCATGAGAGAAAATCGAGTGTTATCAAGGGTAATTTTTTGTAGTAAATGAGTACCCAATCCAAATTTCATACTCAAACCCCTTTTCTGCCATTGGCGTAGAATTTTTAAAGGTGCAATTATTTAAAAATCAAGTTCTACGCCTATGTATTATTATCGGACAAAATTTTATACGATGAAAAACATAAAAATGTACTTTTTTCATATCTTCTTCAACACCTCTAATCGAGACTTTTAACAAAAATACTCGATTCTTGCCATGTACGATTTTTTGAGGAATATTAATTATTTGCCTGCAATACGTACACAAAAACATTTATTGTTGGTTTCCATAGTTTCATCTAAATAAAAATATTGTCAAGTTTTAACACCTAATCTCTTGTTAACGACATCATTCTTAGCTGCTTGAGAAATAGCACTTACAGTGGACAAATTTAAGTTAAGTACTGCCGATACAAGCTAAAAAATGAGATTAATTTGATGTTTCTAGAGAATATCAGGAAAAACTTACTTGTCGAACAGCAGTTAAACGTAGTAAAGGGCTATTGTTATCGCGTTCTTGTTAAAAATACTGTATCAATGAAGCTATAAGCTCCTTACATCGACTATTTAATTTCTTTGGCACCTGCGAAGAAGACAATATGGTTGTTCTTAAAAGAACAGTTTTTTATAACTAAAAATAATGACCAAATAACCAAAAATAATAACGAAACTACCAAAAATAATAACAAAATAACCAAAAATAATAAATAACTCAAAATAATAAATAACTCAAAATATCAACAAATTGCAATTACATGACACAATAAATATATGACAACGTTGAACTTAACATGACTGTTCATAAAAACAATTAGGCATTCCAAACAAATGAATTACCAGTGGGCAGGTTTGGTATATCTAAGGGTGGCGACATATGGTGTATTCTATCTACTTTACGTAAAATCATGAATAATGGATTACATTTAAATATTTTATGTCAAACACAATAAAAATAATATTTAAAAAACCCACCTATACATTTCTTCATAAATTGGCAGGCTTGGCGAGTACTACTTCGAATAAAAATAGCGTCCAAGTTGCAAGACTATGTCGGTTCCCCCTTAAATATACAAGAATTTCCCACTGGCACCTATTGTTTGACAGGTCGTTGGAATGCCTAATTAGGCACGAATCGCCCATTTAGTTTCGCTTCTTGAGTAGGTATTCTTTGCTTTATTATAAACTTAGCTGTCACTATACAATTGAAAACTCATAGGCGTAGGAATTCAATATTATAGAATTAAAAAATAACTTGATTTAACCATAATAAGAATGATAAAAACAATTTTATACTTGTAATAGTTTATCTTCAATGTAACTAAACAAGAAAAAGAAGTATATGAATATTTATCGTCATGATATGATAGAAAATAAATTACGAACAAGTAATCTCTAAAAAAATACGCACGCCAATTCAACTAGTGTGCAATCAGACCTTCAAATCGTAATATTTCATTTGTTGGTATACGCCAAGTATACGCTAGTTTAGTGATGATGTAATTATGGTTCCACTGACAATTAAAGTGACAGTAGATTTTTTGAATGCGTTTTGTTCGTTTTGTTTTTTCACGTTTATAAATATATTCCTAAAGTAAGTAGATAACATGCATCAAATATACAATCGTTTGATTACCAATTACATACCTTTCAACTATTTTTATGGCCTTTAAACAATATTTAGAAATAAACTAAAAACAGTAGAGAAAATACGTCATCAATGACGTGCATTGGTTTTTATATTGTATGAAGTATAATAGCTATTTAAGTTATATACAAGATTTTTTTCTAATTCGTAGTTAAAAATATGCAATGTTGAAAAATTACAAAATCTTGTACGATTTAAATAAGCAGAAATTCGGCTTCGAGGTACTGCGATAAACTTGTGATTCCTTTCTGTTTCCACACTGTTATATTTCACTTTTACAGTCCACGCTTGCAACAAGAGTAGTAAAAATTGTTTTTAACGAATGTTACTTAAAGGAATTGGGCATGAGTGAATGCATTCTTTAAATTAATTTATTTGCATTTCTTTTACACCTTCTGAGCACGCGACTAGTTTAATAAGAACTGCACGGTTTGTTTCACACGGAATATGTTCTAGTTAATTAGTGCCTCTAGATGTGCTATATTTTTAATAATATCCTTGAAAATAATAGTTATTTATGATAAATGTGAGTTATATACGAGGAACTATTGAAACGGTGAAAAAAAAAAACTCTGGGTGGAAGTGGTAGTATTCATGATGAAAACGGAAAATAATTCTTATTAATCATTCCAAACAAAATAATTAGATATAGAATGCCAATGTATATGTTTATTAATAGAACTAGGTACGACTCTATGGGCGCAGCCTTTTTATTGTTAGAGTATTTATAATAACCATTTTCTGTTTCCCATTAGTATTGTCCAGTCCACAATCTAGTGGATCAGACAAAGTCGCCGCTATGTATATGAAGCCAGCTCTGTACCAGAACACTCTAGGCGACCTAGAAGCTTCGGGAAGTCCCTCTCTATGACTCATATGCCGCGCTGCGATCATTCCAGCGCTAGACCACAGAATAACCTACCTATTACAGAAGCGAAGGATGGCTAATTTTTGGGGGCCAAAATTTTTTGCGCATGATCAGGGCCGCCATTTTATAACCGGCAAAACTGTCATTCTTGCCGCGTTTGAGAATCCACATCGGATGCATTTTTTACATCTCGAGCGTTTTTTTATCCACATCGGACACATCTGTCCCATTACATTTACGTATACTGAATCACGTGATCAAAGATTTACTACATCTCAGATGCATCCGATGTGGATTCTCAAACGCAGCATATGCCACATGCGAGTGTGATTTATGCATAGCCCTCAGAAGGTCTAGATACCGCATCGTAAAAACATTTTGACTCCCCATATGATGGGCGCCATGATAAATAAATGTCAATAAATTTTAAGTTGGCACTACTGACAAGACAGAATCGGCGCAAGTTTAGTAATAAGCGTAAGATCGGCGTTCGACGTATATAATCGATTTTATTATCTGTTGTGTTGTTTATTTTGTTCTTCTAGTAAAGGTTTTATTTAAAACATTATTTTTTAGTTTAGTCGTTTAGTGTTTTATTTTAATAAAAAACATTTGTGGTTTGGTGTTAAATTTTTACAGGATTTTCAAAATCTCTTTTTGTTTTGTACGTGAATGTAACAATGCATCTAACGGTAGAAGATACAAGGAAGGAATAACATTTCATGTGTAAGTTTTCACAAATATTTGTGTATTTACAAAATCAAATAATTTGTATGTTTTGTTGTAGCATACCAAAAAATGTTAGGAAAGAATAACTGACAGCCATAGGAAGACCATTGAATCATTTTGTGACTTTAGTATAAGCCCAGAAAATTTGGGGATACTAGCTGAAACGGCAAATGTGTTATTGGCTCCTTGTTAGTGACCTATTGTACAATTTTTCCAACACAAATTCCATGATCCTTTGAACTTGGCTGCACCGTACTGATGAAGACCAATAGTCAGAAAAACGTGTCGACCGTTACTTCTTTTTTACTTTTTTTTATTCGGAAAATGTCCACTATTACTACCTTGATACAATAATATTAGTTCCGTTCTAAGTAGGTACATATTATAGTTAGTATGTTTTATGCTTTATTTTATTATATGTAATAAATGATAGGAAATATACTTTTATAGTAAATAAATTGATTAAAGCAATATGTAAGAATAAGTTTATCTAAGGATTAAATTGTTAAAGCAATTTTTCATATCCATTGTTTATTAATTTGTTTCATTTAATTCTTTCTTATTGAGTAAGTTATTTCATATAAATATGCCATACTTGTAAAATGTAATATTTTCTTTTAAATAGGTATATATTATGTTCGTATAAAATATTGTTCAGTTAATAAAAACAGAAATATTTTGTCTTTTATTCAAAAGAAGTTTGTAAATTTTTCAAAATATATTTATCTACCCCAAAAAAAGATTAATAAAACCAGTTAGTCATATACACATTTTCTATATATTTATAGAGGTACTTTTTAAATAACTTTCAATACATTCGAAATCTGTGGTTTTATTAAACTCAATGTAACAAATAATAATAGGTATTCTCAAAAATATTTAAAAATAAAATCGAGATGGGACTCTTGTATAATTTAGTGACTATTCGCCTATGGTTAGTGCACTGCTGTATGTCCCTGGGTTTTCTACATTAGAACAATACTGCTTCTCCACTCTAGCAGTATTTTTTGCATCTCAGATTATATTTATTAAAAAACCAAGGAATTGTTTTGGGCCTATTGCTGGGCCCTTTTCCAACATTCCCAAAGTTTTTTTTTACTTTCTGCTGATTGGATCTCCGATAGCGACAACTCCATTTGTTGTTCCACTAGTTTTTTATCAAATTTTTAAAATAACTTCTATATATTTATCTTTTGCAATGACTTTGCTTACCTGCTTCATAATCTCTTCCCTATGCCCCAATTTCTCTAACAGGTGAGATCTTATACTCGCTGTATTAAATCAAATTATCATAGTTTATTTGAAAATGCTTGGTAGCACAGTTTTTACGGCAAAGGTCCATATTTTTATATAATTTTGCTATTATTCATTTTCAAATAAACTATAGGAATAGGAGAAATCTATTAGTTTTTCTAAAAATACCTTGTTACCGATGTAAGTATATCTTTCCCTAGTTAAAAAATTCGAGTTTTTATTTTCATAATATAATTTAAATAAATGACCGGTTAACAATCACATTCTTTTAAATAGTACATTTGACATTGAAGTAGGTATTTTCTCCATATTGCCAAACAGGAACAGATGGTTTACTTGTAATTTGAATTATATTACATAAATCTCACTGAATTTCTCTATAATTCTCATAGCAATATGTACACAAACCACTTATCCAATAATATATAACCATGTAAAAATAACATTTCAAGAACGAGAAATTTTATAAAACCGGTCCTGTCTGAACAGATCTAGGAAAATCAAATAGGTTTGTCAAAGTTTTTTTCTTAAGAGGAGTATTTACTTGGCTATAGAGCGGAGCATGCAAGGGTTTCGTAGTACCCCCACTTTTAAAGTTTATTTTTGACTTATTCTGAAAGAAAAAAATATGTACGTGTAGGTAAAGGATAAATCTATGCTCCTCTGGAAACACTTTTTTAAAATTTGAAACAGTTTTTTCTAAAAAAAAATACAAAACTCGACTTGTTTTACCCATTTTCTCAATTTTTTTTAGAAAAAACTAAATTGAATTTTGAAAAAGTGGTTCCAGAGGAGCATAGATTTAACCTTTACCTACACACACATATTTTTTTATTTTAAAAATAGTCAAAAATGAACTTTAAAAGTGGGGTACTACGAAACCCTTACATTGCAAGATTTTTCGTCTGGAAAGTGGCGCCTCTGTTAGATTTTTAAGAAATTAATATTTGTGAATGAAAACAATTTATAATATATTTTACTGATGTTTTACGAGGGATGAATAAATTTTACGTATTTGTACACCTTATTTTTTACGTAATTTATTTCTGTAATACTAAGATTGGCATATACATATATTATATGCAAGGGTTTCATAGTACACCAATTTTACGGATTATTTTTTAATTTTACTAAAAGAAATTTTATGTAAGTACAGGTAAAGGCTTAACCCATACCTCTCTGGATTTACTTTCAAAATATGAATCAGTCTCTTTTGAAAAAATCTAAGTCCCCAAATAATAGTTTCAAGATTTTGATTCGGATTAGAAGTTTTACTATACAGGGTTTTGTGTCAAAGCCAAGTCATGTAGGTATTGTTATTGTAATACGTAGATGAGTAACTATCATCAATAGAAATTTAAAATTCAAACATAAATCTTTGTAAAGACGTTATTTATAACTTTATTAACTTCATAACCGTCAAAAATGTTAGTTAACTTATTTAATTTTAAATATAAATTGATTTTAATTTTAACTTAGAAATTTTCGAAAAGTTCACTATATTGTTTAGTTGTTGCAACTTTACTGCGCTTAAGTAGCGTTAAGATTAAAATATAAATTTATGGAGCTTAACTGAAAAACAGAAACTAATTCCAAAAAAAGTATTATGGCAAATAAAAAGAATTTTGAATTGTGATATCTGCAAGTCCTTATTTAAAACCTTTAAATTTAATATTATCATTATACAAGAGTTATTTTTACAAATTGATACAAATATCGAACATAAGTCTGTTGACATAAACATTATTTCCATAATACAAATAAATATATCTCTGTTAAAGAATACTCATAATTTATTTAATATATTCATTTAAACATGTTTTTGTTTTTTGTCTGGATGATATTGAATACTAACTTTTTCTATATAACTTATTATCGACACATTGTGAGATAAAAAAACAGACAATTAATTAAAAGCGTACTCACAATTTCAATGCTATACTGTTTCCCAAATTATGAAAATACTAAAGAATATTTAAAAAAAATAAAAAGTCAATTAAACAATGTGTTAATATCTAGAGAAGAACATCGTACTTCTTTTTTAGAAACGAAAAGTAGTCAAAAATTGTGAAAATAACAACATATTTTTATTTCACAAAAAGTCAGTTTTTGTTTTTTTATGTAAATCATATCATTTTCAAGGCAATAAAACAGAAGAAAAGTCACCGAATACCGATTTCAAAAAGGTCTATTAGTTTTTATAGGAAATGGAAAGAGAAAGAACGCTTTTTAAACGAGTTAAAATTCTTTACATATTTCGATAACTATAAACGGATTAAGGTATTTTGTACCGTGTTAAAAAATTTAAGAAAATATTTGAAGAATATTTCTTTTTTTTTAAATTAGTAAACTTTGACAAACATGTACAATATTCTAAAAGATAAATCACATTTATGTGATTATACAAAACTTCAATGTATTTTTCTAAAATAATATGGATTGTCTTCTAAAATATATATAGTAGCTCGCAAAAAGTCTGCTTTTTATATTACTTTTTTCAGAAAATGTTATTCCTGATAAAACTTAGTGTTTAATTAAACCTAAAACTTTATTTATTCAAAAAATTCTGTACCATAAATATAAATTTGGCTGCACAGTGAACTAGGTACTCTTCTAGGAACCGAACCCACATTTTTACATAAAAGATTAATTTAAGAAGATGTATATAACTCCACACAGTGGTTTTTCAGTTATTACAAATAATATAGATTATTATATCCTACTTCAAAAAGGAGGAGGTTCTCAATTCGTCTGTATATTTTTTTTATGTATGTTCAGCGATAATTCTTTAACACAATGTCCGATTTAAATTATTCTGTTTTGCTGGAAAGGGGGTACTTCCGGGATGGTCCCATATAAATTTGTTCAAAATCTAATAATTGGGTCAATGGGAAAATCCTCAAACTTTTCATTTTTTATGTATGTTTAGCGATAATTCTTTACCACCTCGTCCGATTTCTATAATTCTTTTCGTTAGTAAGGGGGTACCTCAGGGGTGGTCCCATATAAATTTGGTTCAGATGTGGTGATGGCATCTGCATGATTTTAAAGTCGGTTTTTTAAAATTACTTTCAACACATCTTACGTAAATTAAAAGTTTAATAATTTGGTGCTTTCTTTATGCGTCGTTTTATGATTTCTTTTTGCATATGTTTAAGTACAGATTATTATTATTATTATTACTGGCAGTTTATTTTAAATCATTAAAATAATATTTTGTTGATCCAAAAAAGGCAAAAAAAAGCCATGTCACAATCAGTGTAATAATAAAAATTAGATATATAAATATAGTATATTATGTACCAACAGACTAAACTTTCACTTTCAATCTCGCCTTTTGTCGTAAAAAAACTTGTAAATTTTTACCAGTGACGTCCGTGCCGGGTTTGAACTGAATATTTTTGAAAAAAAAATATGGTGCGCCACTGCTTTTTCTAAAAACCAAAATTATCTTTAAAATTCTTATATATTTTGGAGCAAATTTGGTTTATGACGTACTTTCGTACGAAGCACCCTTTTCGGGTAAGAAAATGAAAACCAGTATATTGAAACTGCTTTTGATATTTTGTTGAAATTTGGTAGCAACCCACCATGAGTGGAAACACTTTTTTGGGAAAAATTTCATAAAAATATCTAGAGTGATAAGAAACTTATGATAAAATAGTTATTTTTTTTTCTTACAACTTTAACACCCAAAGGATTCACACCCTTAAGTATCGGCACTCAATAAGTAAATACCCTGTATTAATTGATATTACCTTATTCGAACCAATCGTCTATTTTTTCGTTATTTGTATTTATATTTCACACCTCTATCTTCTTAAATGTAATTTAATCTAACTAAACCTATTCACTAAATTAAAATATAAAAATAATGTAAAACCCTCTAATAAATCGAACTGCGTTATAACAATATCTCGCAATGCACCGAGAAAAGCAAATACGATTCTGGTTCCCCTAATTTAGGTAACTCTGACTCACTCCGTGTTAGGATTTTTCGGTTCCTTTGTCTTAATTTCGCGCGTTAGAGTTTGGAATACGTATCCCTCGTATCTACAGGCAATTGTTAAAATTATGAATGAATGCGGATTTTGTTTAGTCTCGGAAGTAATTTTGTAGTATTTAGGCTCCACCCTAAAGTTGTAATTTTTATACCTATTAAACTACCGTTGCCCCGCAGGTCTTTCAGTTTGTAATGTAAATTTTCCTCTTAATTTGAAATTAGAAATTGTGCGTCTCACTCACTTATAGCTAATAACAAAGTGCAGATTATCGGTGTTCACGTATTACAGAACACACAAACTAAAAATCAGTGTAGCCAAAACATAAATTTACCTAACATGGCGACAAGCTTGAATGGGGTCATTTTTTTGTATTGACAGTATACGCCAAGCGGTATCTAGACTTTCAGAGGGCTATGGATTTATGATTTTTTTATCGAATTTAGTGTGTTTTAGTGTTTTCCTTTGTATATTTTTTAACAATTACTAAGTAAATCTGTGTTTAGTGTTTTCCTTTGTCTATTTTATGAACATTGTTTAGTAAACATGTTTTTAATCGAAAACTTTTTGTGGTATGTGCTGAGCTATTTACATATTTTTATTTATTTTATTAAAGCAAAATAATTTTTTTAGTAAACTGATGGAATCTAAAAGAAAGGGATATGTGTATCGCCCATGTCTACCTCGAACGGATTCGAATACTAGTTATTTTTCATTTCCCAACGTTTCAGAAAGGTATGCGAAATAAATTATGCAGTTTAAATGAGGAAAACTGATAGCTCTACCTAACAAATAGTTTAAATTTTGATCCAGATATCCAAATTTATCAATGTTATGTGCTACGTTTGAAAAGTACCTCCTTGAGCGGAGTAGAACTATAAGATTTTTTAATCATGTGATAATCGAGCTTATGTGGAATAAAATAACAGCTATAGATTTGTTTGTGTTTCCAGTTTCCGGTTTCCATTAAAATAAACTAAAACCTTTTAAATCAAATTTGATTTCTCTTCTGCTGGTTTTTGTTGCAAGTTGCAAAATAAACTTCATTTTTAGCGGTTGTATTTTTCGCTTTTTCCCATCACTAGAAAATAAAACATGTTCTTATTTTCGTCTAACATTTTTTATAAATATTTTTTGCTCTTAATAACCAGATATGTAAATATGATGAAAAAAAAAATAAACTGTGACACAAGAGACAACAGACAACTGTCTGTACATCTCACAGAAGTACATCTACAACTTCAGTTGCTTTTTTCCAGTGAACTGTATATTTAACAGTTTTCTGCTTTTTTATTTGTCCATTGTCACATAAATTACATTTACTTCGAAAGCTCTAAAATTTAATTCGGAGGAAATAGATCTTACCAGCTCTGCATTAAAAGACAACAGAGCAGATCCCATCGAGAAACCACAGATGTATTAAAAGAACTAATTCGAGTAAAACGAGGTACTTTTTAAATGCAGCAATGTTAACTGTATATTATTTATTTGGCTATTTAATCAGAACAATTATTTTATTTTCATTTTTAAATCAATTTACTTATATTTATGTACAATGTATTTTTTTTTTTTTTTTTTAGGGTTTCCATGTGGTTAAGAGTATGTAATCGAGAAGACTTGATTAATATAACTAGTGAATAATTACACAAAAGCTACCAGTTGTGTAAAAAACATTTCCAGCCCAGTAGTTTTATACCCTCAACATCTACTACTAAATTCCACGACGATTTTCTCAGTACACCAGGTATTAAAAATAATATAAAAGTGTTGTGTTTATGTATTTTTTTAGGTCTCAGCA
The DNA here is from genome assembly GCA_927349885.1 of Psylliodes chrysocephalus. Classification (NCBI taxonomy): domain Eukaryota; kingdom Metazoa; phylum Arthropoda; class Insecta; order Coleoptera; family Chrysomelidae; genus Psylliodes; species Psylliodes chrysocephalus. The sequence goes on along the minus strand of OV651822.1, from coordinate 24,690,509 downwards.
AAAGAATGACTAACTTTGAAGATTGAAGAGATATTGTTGTTTCTATTTCAATAATGCATGTGCCAGTCCCAAAAATATCCTTCGGTTGGGCCACAATTTTTAAACCAACCATTTGCAGATATAGTTAAATCTCAAGCGGAATTTAAAAACAAGAAGCTTCTAGCTAGAAGACATTCCAATGAATACAAGCATTTTACGCGTACCTTGTATTTTTTAGGACCTAGGGCATATTCCTTTGTCTAAAATTTTGTGCCGTTTGGGGTGTATTTTTCATATTGATATTTTTATTAATTTGATTTTTGTAATAAGTGTTTTTCGTATTTTGGTTTATTAAAATTAATAGTCAGTATGGTTACGTGTCTTATTTATAACAACCTTTTTCCTACACCACTTTTCTTCAAATCTCAATTTAATTCGAAGTTCTAATAATTATGCATCTAAAAATGCAAATTTATGTGATTTATAAACAAATCCTAAATCCAGCCTGGATTTATGAAATACCGCTACGTGGAAGTGCCATAAGTTTTCCAAAATAAAATCCTAAGATGTATCATTGATGCACCCTGGCTAAATCTAAACGTTTTGTTTACAAAATTATTTACATTTAAGCAAAAATAATTCAACCTATTTTATTGCAACTGAACCCAAAAAATTTTGAATCATTAGTTATATTAAATTTAACTCAATTAGATGTAATTTCACAAATTAAATGTAATAATTTTCAATAAATTCCAAAACCTGGTAATCGTAAGTTGGAAGTGGCAACAGGGCTTACACCATTACGTTGTTTATTATGAGCACACAACGCTTACACATTTATTCATTGATAAAATAAAGTTGTATCTGCCTAAAATCCTTCTCTTCATCCATCCCATCTCTTACTTCTCACCACGGACCTACAAATACCCAAGTAACATTTTTAGATTCATCAAAGTATACAAGGTAACCATAAAACCTTTTTTTAAGACACTGATAAAACTTTTGAATCCACGAGATAGCCTTAGGGCTGCTATAAATCTGCTTTAAGAGCAAAGGGGAGAATCCTATAACGGTTCTTAGGAGTATTTTTAAAACAATATCTTAAGACTAATTAGACTAAAGACAAAGTCCGTACGAGTAAATTAAGAATTTTATTGAACCATTTTTAAAGCTTTTTTAAGATAATGATAATAAGTGGGATAGTCATAAAAACTTTACAAAACTAATCAGTTTTAAGAGAATTAAATTTTAAACTGTTTTAGCTTTATTCTGTTTTATCATAAGGTAATTGTACCCATGCCTTACACAGTCCCAGTGGCTGACATGCTTTCACATTTTTTTGGTTTAATAAGGTTTCTATTGCTGCGTTTGAGAATCCACATCGGATGCATCTGAGATGTAAAAAATCTTTGATCACGTGATGCAGTATACGTAAATGTAATGGGACAGATGTGTCCGATGTGGATAAAAAAACGCTCGAGATGTAAAAAATGCATCCGATGTGGATTCTCAAACGCAGCAAAAGAAGTCATTTTAATAATTGAGGGGATTTAGAAAAATATTCAATATTTCACCACATGTTGGTAACACTGTATGTCACTCTGTTCTGGATTCTAACCCATAAAATACCTGTCAATTTACGCGCGATTTGCGAGTGCTCAGGTTTCGCGACTTTCTTAACACCAGTAAAAAGGAATTAGATAAGTTTTTGGTTGAACAAATAGGTTCAAAAGTGGATATTGGTAAGTATTTTATTTTGACACTATTGTGAATAGTTTTTAATGGTGTTTTATACAAAAAAAATACAACATTTAGCAACTTGTTTTATTTTTTTTTTAATGTGTCAGCTACTAGGACAGTAAATTTTACGATTATCTAGTACCTGACAGATGTTTCAGCTACTGGTACCCGTGCAAAATTGAACTTGTCCCAATAGCTGACCAGTGTTGGTTTGATCAGTAATTTGCTAGTAAAAGGTAGGCAAGTTTTTTTTTCTTTTAGAATATGCCTAAGACCAAGCAAAAAGAAAATAAAAGTCAGAAAAAGAAAATATTAAATTACTGTAAGGAAAACATGGCAAATGTAATTGCAGCCGTCAAAAGTGGTCAGTCTGTACTGTGCTAGCAAAGAATTTGGTGTGCCAAAAACCACACTACATTACAAAATAAGTGGAAAATACCCGGAAGAAAGAAAAATTGGCACTGCAACATATTTGTCCTCAAAGGAAGAAGCTCTAGTCACCTGGGTGCTACATTGTTGCAAACATGGTTTTCCAATTGGAAAAGAACAATTGTTGGACAGTGTCCAATTAATTGTAACAACGCCTTTTCCAAATGGGGGACCTGGGCGCCATTGGTTTGAGGAATTTTTGAAGCGTCACCCTACAATCAGCAAAAGAGTGTCTCAAAACTTAACCACAAGCAGAGTAAATGTAACCGAAAAAAATATAAAGGTTCAATAATTATAAATGTTCAGTTTTTAATTTTTTTTATTACAATTATTGTTACAGGGATGGTTTGAAAAAATTGAGACTTACCTTAAAAAAATAACTATACTGATATTAGTCAAGATCCATCTCGTGTCTTCAATACTGATGAAACAGTCTTTTTCTTAAACCCAAAAGGTCCTAAAGTGCTTGCTCAGAAAGGTGATAAATCAATGTATAATCAATGTGGTGATGAGAAGGAATGTTTAACCACTCTTATCACTGCCAATGCAGCAGGTGATGTGGCACCTCCTATGATTGTCTTTGCACATGAAAGAATTCCTTCCTACATAAGCTCTTCAATACCCGGGGAATGGGGAATTGGAAAGAGCGAGTCGGGCTGGATGACAGGTGAAACATTTTTTATGTTTGTTACAAATATTTTTTATCCATGGATCAAAAGAAATTATATCCCCTTGCCTGTAATTTTATATCTTGATGGCCATTCGTCTCATTTAACCCTTCCTTTAGTGAATTCTGCAGTAAGAATGAAATCATTCTAATAGCTCTCTATCCAAACGCTACTCACATTCTACAGCCTATGGATGTTGCTGTATTCCATGCTCTTAAAAATTGTTGGAAACGCGAAATTTTAAGTTGGAAAATAAAAACGGGGGAACATAAGCTTAAAAAACAAAATTTCGCACCACTCTTGCAGGAAGTGTTAAAAAAAACTATCGCCAGATATTTTAAAAAATGGTTTTAAAATCTGTGGCCTGCAACCGTTTGATAGTCAGGCTGTAGACTATAAAAAAATGTGTAGAAGGAACAAAGCATTCCACTGTAGAGAAAATCGAAACAGTTAGAGAAACAGAAAATAATAGTATGACTTTCCAAGCAAAAAAAGAGGAAGCAATTGGGCTTGAAAAAGTCCAACTGTTCAATAACTCCGGTACAGTTTGGAAAGGTTCTCCTGAAGACACTTCCTTGTTTAATATATGGCTCAAAATCAGTAAAACTCAGAATGAAGGTTTCAATCCTCCTGATAATTTAGAAACAGTTCCTGATACGGCTGTACATACTCATGACTACATTATGGAAGCAGAATGGTTGAATGAAATTTTAAATGAAACAGACCAGAATGAGCAGAATATTGAGGAGTTTTTGATTTAGAAAACTACTGCTGCTAAGTCGACAACAAATAGTCCCATAGTAGAAAACGAGGCTTTGGTCAATTCAACTCAGGATGTAAAAGCGGATATTTCTGAGGCACAAAACGTTGTAAGGACGCTATTGGAAAGTATTATAGATGTTGCAGTAGACGAAGTAGAGAAATCAAAATTTATTACTGAAATTAATAAGTCGCCAGAAGAAAAAAACATACACCAAGGTGTTCCAATGCCTTTTAAAAAAATATTCTTGCCGGAACCATCAAAAAGTGAAAAAAAGTCAAAGTCAAACTACCATCTGTGGCGTCATCAAAACAGTGGCAGGAATATCACAAAAAAATTGCTGAACAAAAACAGCAATTAGAGAGAGAAAAGGAAGAAAGAAAAATTAAAAGGGAGGAAAAACGACAAGAAAAAGAAAATTTACTTAAGAATAAAAAAAGAAAAGCAGCGACCCAAACGGGTAAAAGCAACTTGTTAAAAAATAAAAAGGTCAAAACAAATGAACAAGACTCAGAGGTTGAAAATGAAGAATGAAGGATAAATTTGTAGAAATTGAAGACGTGGCAGATCACGAAAATTGTGATTTTGAAATTGGTACATTTGTAGTAGTTCGTTACGAAGGAAACTATTACCCTGGGAAGATTGAAGACAAGGATGAAGAAGAACTCTATATCAGTGTTATGGAGAAAAGCGGTATTAATTGGAAATGACCCACAAAAAGCGATAAAATTTAGTATACAATGGAAGATGTAGTTCAATGTATATCATCACCTACTTTGGTGAATAAGCGGGGAATTTATAATATAACAGAGATGAATAACTTTGAAGAATTTATGTAAAATATATTCTTTGTTAATGTGTTTATAAAATAAAAACTTAGTTAAGTATTTACTTTCTTACTTATTAAAAATAATTTAAAAATTGTTAGTCAGGTATTAGGCATTTTCATGTCAGGCACTAGTTTATTTTTGTTTTTGATGTCAGGTATTGAGACATCTGAACTGATAATTAATTTTTTTTAATTTTATTGTTATATCTTTAAAAAAATACCTTGTTTTTTGTATTATAGAAATGTCAATGTCTTGAAAAAATATACTTGTAATAAGATTTTTTTTATTTTTTTTATTTATTACTGGTTCGGAATTTGGAACATTGATCTAATAGTGTCAGGTACTGGTACAATTACCTTACTCTCTGACAGAATTTGTAAACATTAGAAATTATTATATAGTAGGTGAGGTGAGTGCAGTAAATAGGCGTAGACGGAGTGGGCATATGGTTTTACTCCTTTTACTCTCAGAGTTCAATGTCAGTTGTCAATGTAACATACTAATACTTAAAATCTAATCATACTTATCAGTAACAACCGTTATAAGTTTCTTCCATATTAATGGCATGCACGGGAACCAAATAAAAAGCATTTTCACTTAAGAATTAGTCACAATTATCTTAGTATCGATTTAAAACACCTTATGCGCATGCTCGATCCACACTCCACTCCACGATCTCCGAACGGTCAAAAAGGAACTTTTATTTTAACTCCTTCCGTTCTCGAACGCCTTAGTTACTTTAGGAGTGAATATAGTGCGTAGCCCGAAATCACCTATAACTTTGTGTTTAATCATAAATTACTTTAGGCGAGGCAAGAGTTGTATAACATTAAAACATAGTATATTCCAGTATAAATTACATTTATATACCCTAAAATGAATTAGCTGTAAATATGTTTGACAAATTTGACATAGTGGTTAAACGCAGTAAACTCAATCATACAAAATAAATTTACTGTCATTGTCACAAGGTTGTCATTGGCACACTGTTGTCATTGACACACTATCACTGTCTTTGGTACATAAAATACGTCATTACTAAAATCGAAAGATTTTAGAATTATTTGAACTTTGGCCATAATTTATTTGAATATTCTTTAGGTACAGGTCGGTAGATAGGTACTATTTTACATGATATGTAGTTAAATAGCCACTGTCATATTTAAAATGGAGGATTTCCTCATTGTGTTCTATCTGCACCTAAAAACGGACATTATTGTATAAGCTGTGATTATAGCTTATAAAATCAATAAAGCAAAAAAAAAATACTTTTTAGGACTTTCCAGTTTTAAAAAGCTCCTGCTACACTTAAAGCGTTTCATAAAACAATAGTAAAAACGAAAACCTCAATAAAACATTCATAAGTTCAATCAGACGGTCATAACCTAACCTCACTCTTGAGTTTCTTATTTACTCTTAGGGAAGGGTAAAACAGTGACTTTTTAATAACAGGTACAGTCTGCTTCAGTTCCATAAAATACCTGTTCCAGTTCCAAGTTGTTCCAACAATTTAAACCGTTGTTTGTTCTTTCGCGTCTGTTGCGACTTGCGAGCGCGGAGTTCCACATACAGAAACACCGAAACCACGATACCGAAACTAAAACAAGATAGTTTTACGTCGCCGGAACACTTTGATTTTTTAAGGTTTCAACTATCTCAAGGATACCTGTCACAGTGTAGCAGTAGCAAAATCGCAAATTTCAGCTTATTAGTTATTATTAATTATTATTACACCTATTATGAATGTTTTTTATGTTGAAAAAAAATCTAAACTAAAAACATTGAATAAACAAATAAGTATGTTTCATACAATCTTATTTTATTTTTGTTTAATTTAAGAAAAATAACACAGATCACAGATTCTATATAATATTCATTATTTAATAATAAATATTAAGCTGTTTCAATATTACTGCTGGCTAGTCTGTAACTGCAACAGGCAACTGTCACAGTAACAGTAATTAATAATAATAATAAAGCCAATGCCTACTTAATAAAGTTGTTCCAGTCTCGCGCAATTTGCGCTCTGCGACTGTGACAGAAAGTAGCAATTTAAAATAAACAATCTACGTCCACCGAAACAACTGTTCCGTCGAACTGTTTCATGATTCGATGCATACTTGTTCCAGTCCCACGCAATTTGCGCTCTGCGACTGTGACAGCAAGTAGCAATTTAAAATAAACTGAATCTTCGTCCACCGAAACAACTGTTTCGTGGAACAGTTTCGTGATTCGACGTGTACCTGTTCCAACTGAAAACCTGTTTCAAAAATAACAGATACTGCTTCAGCGACACAACCCTATTTACTCTACGAACAAGTCATTAAAAATTAGTAATAATGTATTAACCATTTTTCTCTTTCACTGATCATTTCCAGAATATTAGGAGCCTAGGAATGTTTTGATATTTGTTAAACAATGGAACACAATGAACTTATTAAACACTTTTCTTTATTTTGAACAATTTATCTTTCAACGTCAACATAATGTGATTGGGTTGAAAAGCTAGGTTATGCTCTAAAACAAACTTTAATTCTTAGGATAAACTAGTTTTCTTAAACAGATTTAAGGGAATCTATAAAAGCAAGTAATAAGATCAATTTATCCTGCAGTCCTATAACTAATAAAATAATTGTTAATTTTTATGCTTTTACAAAATCCTAATAAAACATATTTTTTTTTTCTCTTAAGAATGTTACTTGGGTAGAATGTTATGACTGTCGACTTAATCTTGGCATCCTGAATATATTTTATCAATAATGAATGGCTATATCTCTGGTCTGCCTATTATAAAACAATACGAGTGCTTGTAATAAATAAGGGCCCAATTATAAATGAATGGATTAGTCTAGTAGTTTTTTGCTGTTGTCAGCCAATTATGTAAACTACTTTGTAGTTTATTGGATGCTGTTACAGATTTCCACCTATTGAGAGAAGAGCGGTATTATCTGCGAATGTAGCGATGGCAGTGTTATCTGTAGTTAGTATGTCAACTTTACTGAGACATGTGTCATACCCATCAGATTTTTTTCAAATATTTTTGAAATGAAATGGCTTTTTCACTTGTATCTATAGCCTGATAGTCGTTTAAAATATACAACGATTTCTAAATAAGAAGAAATAAGGAAACAGGTTTTTATTTAGGTCAAAAAAATTAAATAAAAAACAACTGCCCTTTTACAGTTTTTATTTTGTGCTGAAAAGTATTATGAATTCACAAAAAGAATAAATAAAATTAGCAAACTAAAGGACAAACACAATAATAAAATTTCAACATTAAAACAAAATCTTAAGTATAAAAAAATAGGTGTAACTAAAAAATTTTCATTCTCAAACTATGGTTAAAAAAGTACTAAATAATGGGAAATAGTTAAAAAGGTGGTAAACATTAAAATGTATAAAACGATTAAGTATCTCCAATAAATTTTGCAACGCAGTTTTAAAAAGGCCAGTAATAATTTAGCACCCAAATATAAAAGGACCAAGCACAAATCCTACGAAAAACGGTTTTCAGCCAATACATTGAAATATTTTTGATTTCAACATTATTTCATAACTCCGATCGGCAAACTATTTATTCGATAACAGCAAAATAAAATTAATTCGGGCGAAAGCCATTTCTAGTTAGAATAATGTGTGGTTCTTTCGTAATAAATTTTAAAATACTTTTATTATATATACAGAAGAGTGCATAGCAATCACATCAGCACACCTAAGCATTAAAAAGCTCAACTTAGGATATATAGTAGATATTTTATTGACATTTTATATGGTCAACTTGGTTTATTATTCTTGTATAATATATTAAACTTAAAAATATGTCTCGTACAATTAAGTCCGTCATATATCCACACCACTTAAATATCCGTTACTAAATATTACCACAGCTCTATACACACATAGTTAAAGGTAGAACATTAATAATGAAACATTTCCCAAAGTTATATTAATATAAAAAAAGTATAAATATGGGTACGTTAAAAATTCAATAAGTTTCGGAAATGTCTCACCAATTCAATTCCAAAAGGATAAAAAAAATCATAAGGGGGCATAAAAGATATATAAAAATTTTTAAATATAACAGTTAATTCGTAGTATTAAATATAAGCTAAGTAATCAATAAATCGTTTTATGTTAATTATTATTCGTTCAGTCTACAAGTTGCTGAGTTTCAATTATTTTGTTGTCTATTGGAGAATTATCCTTTATTAAGTCGGGCTCCTGTTGCTGAGTATCAATGATACCTAGATCCTGACTATCGACATTAATCAATTCAGGTTGTTGATTGTCGACAACATTATTGATATTAATTAATTCTGATTTTTGATTTACAATTGTGTTGTTCACGACTGTTATTTCTTCAGTGACTACTGTCGAAATGCCGTTTTGTTTTGGTTTTTCTATTTTGGTGGTCTTCGTTTTAATAGCTGTGGTCTTTAAGACTTCTGTTGGTTTCTTTTTGGTTATTGCGGATTTCGTAGTGGATGTGGTCGATTTCGATACCATCGTTCGGGCTGAGTTTACCTGTTAAAAAATATACTGTATCAATATTTCAAAAAACTCATCTTTACACATTTAGACTTTTTTTAAACAAGATACCATTAGTCTTTGAAATGTTTCTAATGGAAACAATTGTTATAAGAGAATAATTATTGTTACAGATTTGATGTTCTTATTCTTACTCGGAGTAATTTTTATGTAATCTACCTGACACAAAGCATATTTTTGGCTGTTATACAGGGTATTTTTAGTATTTTGTAGCAGGACACTCCATAGAATTTAAAACAAACACTTAGTTTTCGAAATTTCAAATTAAATTTTAAATATCAAACATTTTACAACTTATATCATTAAAAGTTGGTACATGGGTTTTTTGGTATGAAAAAAATTTATTGTAGCCGCTAGGAGGCCCCTCTGCATTATTCTTTACAGATTCAAATAGACATACATTTTCCTAGTATACAAAATCAGCCATTAAAATTGGCGTAGTAAAGAGGCACTTTAATAATTTTCCCGACATTTTTAAAATATGTCCCAACCGACCTATAATACAAAATTGTATTTTTTGTTTTTTATCACAAAATCGTTCCCGTTTTTTTTTTTTCTAAAGAAAAAGGTACCCATATTGGTTTTTTTTATTTAATCTTATTTTGAATCAACAAGATATCGAAATTATGAAATTTAATTTAGCCCATTGAAAATAAATAATTTTGTAACCACTGTGCATTTTTAAAAAGGGCGATCCAGTTAATAAAGTTAGATTGTTACAATAATTTAGTAGATGCTAAATTTCAAAAGATTTAAATAAATTATGAAAAGTTAGGTTGTATCTCGAAAATGGCTAATCTTATCAGATTTTGGAAAAGGTACCATTTTATTTAGAGAAGTACTGGACATAAAAAAATATTAAAGACAAAGTACTCTGAAAAAAAATCCGTAAATAATGCAATCCAAAGCGCTCCCTAGTCAGCTGCAGTATAATGGTGTCCATAAAAGGTTTTGTCATGCCAAAAAAACCTTGCGTACCAACTTTTAATGCAATACTTCAAAAATATTTACAATATTAAAACAAAATCTATTTTAACATTTTATTTGAATACCATCTATCTTTAAAATTATGTGATTGTCGACCAATTATTTTTCTATTAAAATCTTTGACAACTTCTTAATTCATTATTCGAGAAAAATCCATCCTTTAAATTTATTTTTATCTTTATGATCATAAACAAGGAAATTACAGAGTGTTGAACATGTGAGCTGTTATAATAATCAAACATTTTGTAACTCTGCTGTTTTCCTTTGGGTATAATTCAACGCCTGTGGAGAGGGCTTTTGAGATTTTATTTTTTTTAAGTTTTAAGTCAAGTGTATACTGTCAGCTGATGAATACCCAAATGCACATGTCAGTCCAACCGATTCCAGGGGTTGGATTCCGTTCTGTGTCGAGTTTTAGGGATTGAAGACAAAACGAAAGAAATATGGTTGTTATTATGAACAAAAAACTATAATATAGAAGAAATATCATTGGGTTGAATTAGATATAAAAACAGTATGGAAATAAAATTGAATAGAGATTAATGTTTCCTTGAAATCGCTATCTACCTTATCTACTAATATTCTCGTAAAAGTATTTCCAGGAAATATGTTAATTCGTAACTTCTGGTGGACTTTGCTAGCTTATAGAAATTTCATGATTAATAGTCTACTATTTCATGCTTCTGTTAAAAATCTTAAACATCTGGAAAAAATAAGAATGTCAAATGTTGTGTAATGTTAATTAACCAAAATAAACACTTTCATATCCCCCCAATTAATTTTATTATTATAATAAAAATTCTGCATCTAAAACAGGTATAAAATAGAAAAGAAATCAATTTCCTTTTCAAAGTATAATTGGAAAACATTAGTTTATAGTTTTCCTTATGGATAATAGATATTATAAGATAATACAATGGTTTATGTATCGTTCGGAATTAGACAATTTATTAAACTTACAAACGTACCTAATCAAAGTTTGGAAAAGATCGATATTACTTTTCTTTGCTCAAGAAATCGCGAAAATCGCATAAAATGATAAATGATAGATAAAAGTCGATAATGTATGGTAAATACTATAAAAAGAAGGTATGATACTGTGCATTGTGTACCACGTGACGTGGCGTACTGTGGTGGGGAGGCTTTAATGGCCGACGAATAATGCACAGTTTGACTGTTTGTATGGAGATCTTTGCAAATGTATAAATTTTAGCACAAAAACTGTCTCATGGGTGCTTCTATATTTTAAGTTTTTAACTGTTGATAGTTTTATTTGAGGATTATGTAAAGATCTTACATTAATTTAGCCAGCCCTTCATCCAATGTGTTTTGTGTATAAGATAAAAATACAATTTTTAATATGTATGTGGATTTGTGATTAATATGTATTTTCAACAAAAACCAAACATGCCATTAACTTTCATACAATACAATATCTTTATTTACCTGAGAAAATATTACATTTTATGGCTCATCAAATTACAATTAAAACTAAATATATATAATATAATAAAATTTACCTAAATATAATAATATAAAATTGAAATTTACAAACATTTACAACATAGTTCACTGAATCATTCAGAGGCCACAGTGACAGCCTCCATCCTCCATCTGTATTGATTTAAATTCCTCTAAGCTATATAGGCAATTATTGGATAAAATTTGTTTTAATGCATGTTTAAATTTATCTATAAGCTGATTTCTAAAATTAAGTGGTAGCTCAATATAATATTTCTTTGTCCTTTCCAGTCTATACTGGATAGGGACAAAGTTATCTTTGTGCCTTGTATTATAGTTATGGATATCTGAGTGGGAAAAAAATGTGTTAATATTATTTCTTACGAATAGAAGGTTTTGATAGATTATTACTGCATAGAGTTTCATAATATTAAGTTCTGAATACTGGTCTACAACTGGCTTGCCAAGAAGCACGTGTTATGGCTCTTGTGGCTGATTTTTGCAAAATAAAAACTCTTGAGATATGTGTGTCAGCAGCATTGCCCCAACATATTGTCCCGTATGTCAAATGACTATGAAATAGAGCATAGTAAGCAGTAATTGCTGCATCTTGACCACATATTTGGCGTATTTTCCTGATATCAAAAATTGCTCGTGATAATTTGGAACAAAGTGCTTTAATATGATCTGTCCATCTGAGATGTCGATCAATTTGAATCCCAAGTGTTTTAACAGAATTGTTATTAACTTGTTCACTATTTACTGTAAATAATTGGGAGATAGTTTTTGTGTCATTTAAAAACAGGTCGTTTACAAAAAACACCTCTTTGCCTGAATCATGACATCAGAGTAAACTTGATCATGATCTGTTCCTCTTTTAGTATTAATACAAAAAGAAGTATCATCAGCAAATATACATGTGATAAGGTTTTCAAAATTCATATGGTCAGGAAGATCATTAATGTATATCAAAAAGAGTAATGGACCTAAAATTGAGCCCTGAGGGGACACCTCTCTTGATATGCATCAATGAACTTTTGCAATTTTCGATGATGACTGACATCTGTCAGTTAAATAAGATTCAAAAAGCTGTAAACAAATCCCTCGTACTCCATACCTCTCTGGTTTAGATAATAGAATTGAATGATCCACACAGTCAAAAGCAGAGCTTAGATCTGTAAATACACCTAAACAATTTTCTATATATTGTACTAGAGATAATACTGCATCTATTGTAGATCGCCCCCTTCTAAGACCATACTGGAATGGCGTGAGTATGTTGGAAGAATTTAAATATGATATTAGATTATTAAACATAATGTTTTCCAAGATTTTGGAGAATATGGGAAGTACAGCAATTTGTATGAAGTTGAAAGGCTGAGAAGGGTCTCCATTTTTAAATAGAGGACAGACCTTAGCAATTTTCATGTTATCAGGAAATATTCTTTCAGTTAGACAAGCATTTATAATTATAGTTAAAGGTTTAGACAAAAAAGAAATACATTATAGATACATTAAATCCATCAATATCCTGTTCTTTTATTTTTTAAATCTTTTACAATTAATTCTATATTGGTTTGGGTAACTGGCTGAAAAAACATTGAATTTTTTAATTGTGGTATAGTTATAAGGGAAGTAGCTGGTATATCTGGTTTCTCTACATTCTGAATTGTTTTCCGTACTATTAATAAAAAAATTATTAAGATCTTCAAGAGTTAAATTTTCTGGCTTTGTATTTGTTTTATTTCGATCAATTTCTTTGTTAGTTGTATATTGTGGGAGCAGAGTTGACAGGGATCAAGTCTTTTTATTTTTCTGACATGCAAATGATTTATTAGCTAAAAGAAGACAACAATGTATGAATGCATTATATCCAATTAATGAAAGTGAGTTGCTGTCAACTCATATCGTTGGAGCAGAACTGACAGGGATCAAGTCTCTTTTATTTTTCCAACTTGCAAACGATTTATCAGCTAAAAAAAGACAATGATCTCTAATGGTTATATGAAATTAATGGAAAATGAGTTGCTGTCAACTTATATCCTTTAACTAATAAGTGAAGTGAAAAATAATGTGTTGCCTTATTTATCAATAATTGTGTTTTAGGTAAGCCAGTTTATCTACGGTTGGAATATGGAAACAGTACAAGCAAGAAAATTGCTTTTTTTTAATTTTGAGGGTTACTCCATTTTGACCTATAAAGTATCGGAATTATGCTTTGTTTCCATATGGACCATTTAAATTTTCCACACCACACTACGTCATTGCGCGAATTCGACGAGATTACGACAGCTAAGTTTCATACATCTGTATTAAGATATCTCTCTGGTTTCATCCAGCACAAAAAATATTATGTGTACACAGACTGTGTTCTACAGTTTTACAACGCATTATATTAAAAGATCAAAATAAAAAATGGTTAACCATCCAAGGACTAAGATCATTAACCCAAAAATCGCACAAAAATTATTTTTAAGTCCAGTTATGGAATTTCTATAAATTACATAGTATAATATACCTTAGTCTCTGCTTTGTGGATGGTAGAAGTGACATTCTTCACTGAACTAGCAGTTCTGGCAGAAGTTGCTCCTGTTTTTTGAGTTACACTTCTAGAGGCCGTAATTTTGTTAGCACTGTCTTTGATTTGTTTTTCAGTATCTGGCTGAACCTTGCTGATAGGCTTTGATGATAACGGTACTCTTGGTTTGGTTGGTGCAGTTGTGCTAGGTTTTAGTTTCAGAGGAACTGCAGGCGCCGGTTTTGGTGCTGCTCTCGCTGTAGCCAACGGCTGCAATCATAAAACAATGTTTGATAAAACAATGACTCAAAATCAATGCCACATAAATAAATTTTATTAACGAAGTTATATGACAATCGGTTTCGGCCTTAAGCCATCATATCACATCTACAAGTGAGAGAAGAAAAACGCGATAAAGAAGAATACATAATATTTTTACATACCTAAATAATAAGTAGGGCAAGGAGATTGCAAGAAATACTATGTGAGATGATGAAATTTAAAAATAAATTGAACAATGATAAAAACTGATAAAATAGTTACATAAATTAAAAAATGTTTTGTACAAATACCAACACTTCTTAGACAACAAGAAGTGTTGCTCCACGATTCTAGTAACCTTTAGCGCCTGTTTTATAGGGTTGAACAGTATGGTCAAAAAGAACATCTATAGGGGTAGTCAGGCACCTTAGAACACATGTTGAGAAATCAAACAAGTGTTTGAAAGTAATACTGATATTGACTATATAAGGTCCAATCAGTTGGCTTACTAGAATATTTCAAATTGAAAGGTGAAAATCCAGGAGTCAGATGAATAAAGGCTAAATAAAGAGAAGGCCACCCCAAAGAAAGCAAATCAAAGTTAAACCCTTGATAGAGGCAGGATTAATTTTGTTTTGTGTCTAATCAGTTATCATTACCACACAAACGAACGAAATAGCGAAAATGTTAGTGATATTATTACTGGATGGAGACCAGTGTCAGAAAACTTTTACTTTATAGAAAATTATATTATCAAACGTCTGCAGAAGCGTCAAAAATCATATATAATAAAAAAAATATTGACCTTAGTTGCACCAAGAGACGTTGGCTTTTCTGTAGTAGTTCCTGTGGGCAATTTGGTAGTTGCGGGAGCTCGTCTCGTCGTTGATGAAATAGGCCTTGCACTTGTAGGAGGTGTAATACGAGGTGGTACTGGCGCTTTTGTAACCGTAATTTGCTGCGGTTTTGCACCAAATTTGCTTACATTTGACTGAAAAAGTTCATAAGAAAATATTATTACTAATTTTTATGTATCATACTTTTTAATAACATATATGCAACAGATTTTCAGAGCGAGCAAATACAATCTGAGAAAGATACCAATACAAGTGAATTTAATTAATTCTGATAGTTACATTTTATATGACATCGAGTGTTGTTGATTGAATTTGATTTGCTTAGATTATTTTTATTAATAAAATGACAAATTTTGTAATAAAAAAAATGTAAAAATTACATAATTTCGGTCAATTATTGAACTTTATGATACAGTAAAGAAAATGTTTCATTTTAAAATTGTATAAATGTGAATCTGCATAAAAACAATTATTGAAAGTACATACTCTAGATGGTGGTGCTGAAGTTGAAGTTGTAGATTTTGAATTCATTTTGGACATGGGATCTACAGCAGGTTTTCTTGTAATCGGAGGCCTTGCGCTTGTTTTCGTCTCGCCATTGGTAATTTTTTCGGTGGATTTTATTGGTTGTGGTTTAGTTGGTGTTTTCGATAAAGAAGTCTTGGGTGTTGATTTTAGTGCGACACTAGGAGTTGAATGTTTTGTCGTGGCAACAGGTGTTAATTGCTTCGTAGCAGCGGGACTTGTTTTGGTAGGTCTAACATAATAAAAATTCATTAAAACCTCTTGAAATTTTAGGTGAACATATAAATTTAAAACAGTAATAGTTGTTAAGTGAACCTATATTATAGTATTCGAGATTAACATTTTAAAGTTATTAATTTTGAGACAAAAAATATTTCGATAACATTCAAATAATAGACAAATGTCCTCTCTAAAAATACGAATGAAGAATCGCTTACCCAGTCTTTGGAGTAGGAGCTTTTGAAGATCTAGCAGATAGTTTCGGGGTAGTAGTTGCCGACCCAGTTTTAGGCAATGCTTTAGATGATACAGCTGGACTTTTTGCCGAACTCTTCGCGTTTACAGCCAGATTCTTTTCTTTTGATGGCGTAGTTTTCAAAGGGGTCTTCTTAACAGCGTCAGATTCTTTCACTTCATGCTTTTCCTCTTCTTTGGGTTTTGTATCAGATAAAACGGCTGTTAAAGCTGCACCCGCGGCAATAGTAGATGCAACACCTATTGCCGTCATCTCAGCAGCAATTTCTTGTGTTTCACTTAGTTGTTCTTTGGCAGGTTCATCATCTGAAAAAAAGGTAAATAATTAATGTGTTGATTTTGTTATAAATAGGATAAAAGGTCTGCATTCAATTATAAATTGAACAATTTTATTTTTTTTTTTTTTTTTAATTATAAGTACGCCATAGTATATCTGTAACTAATGGTCTGTAAAACATAATTCACAAAAATAGTAAAAATTGGTTTATCAGAGTTTACTAAAATGTTCAAACGTAAATTTCCTGCCTATTAGATTAGGTAAGGTTTAGCTTTATCCATGAGTACCACGGAAAAACTTCTGAATTTGGCTAGGAAATGTTACCCCACTTTCCTGGGTGATATAATAAATACAGTCTTTAATTTTTTAACGTACTACATTGGCTAAACGTTACAACACGGTCGGGCCATATAAACTGGCACCGCTGTTATTATTCGTTTCCTATTCGCTCTAATACTAACTCTCTGTAGTTTCACATTCAGTGGCCGACAATGTATTATCTTACACGGTAATATTTTCTTACTGTTATAATTTAGGCAAGCATTTTTATTCACTAAATTGATAAACCGATTTTTACTGTTAAACTAAATGTAATTAAATGTGTTGAGGTTAAACTGGGATACATACACAGCTCACACAACAGTGTTCCTAGTAAAACTTTTCAACGACGATTTTAAAATAATAATTTCAAAAATACTGGGTGGTAGTGTGGATAAATATTTGCTTTTATTTTAAAATTGATAACCAATAGTGCTTAATTTCCAGATAATAAAATTATTAGCTATAATTGGGAAATTAGAATTCTCTAATAAAGCTTCTGAGAACATTAATCAACGGCGAGACACTCTATTTAATGAAAAAGTCATTATTTGTTACCCATTTTTAAGTTTAACCTACTACTTAATTTTTATTCACACTACTTATTGTACTAAAATAATGGTTAAGCTGTGCATGAAGTTCTTTATATTAAACATCATACCTTCCGATAAAATCCATTCTATGACATTACCCAAACGTGTATTGTTAGCTTGAACATTTTCAATAACATGAGATAATAGAGCATCTAAAAGTAATACGTAAAATTATTATTTGCTATAATTTACTGAAGAAAATTATTAATCATAATCATGAATGTGACCTCTTTTTCGTCGGAATGAACTTTATCTAAATGGAAATTGTGAACTAAAATAACAAGGGTTTCTCCAATTTTCTTAGTTGTGTTCAACATAATGTAAAATTATAAAAAATTCAAAGGTTATAAAGGATACATAAAGAAGCAATAAAGCTCTTCGAGATGCAAAGTGGTAGTTTCATAAAAAAGCTTTTGCTTGATAAAGACTGATATTTGCAGTGATAAGAAATGGTTCTGCATTGATGTGAAAAGAGAAAACATTATATTTTATTTGGTTTCTACAGTGAAAATTCTGTCAATAGAAATATTATAATTTAAACAAACTAATATCAAAAACTACAAGTATTAGAAATTAAAAATTTAAAAAAACCGACTTCAAAAAACGTGCCAAATTTATATGGGACCACCCCTGAGGTACCCCCTTACTAACAAAAAAAGAATCATTGAAATCGGACACCGTGTTAAATAATTATCGCTGAACATACATAAAAAAAAATATTGCGACGAATTGAGAACCTCCTCCTTTTTTGAAGTTGGTTAAAAAAATGATCATTTTAATAAAGTTCTTTAGTCCTCTTGATATCATATGTCTATTATAAACTAGTACCTGGATGTTTTAGGAATAAGAAAAACGTTACTGAAGAATGAAACGAGTAGTGACATTAATATAAAAGATCATAATTTTTTGAGAAGAGGCTTAAGAATATTTGTATTAAATTAAACCTAATAAATGCACTATTTTTGCTGATTGCATGTATGAAGCTTTCAAATGAGCAAATGTTACGACTTTCATGCTATTCATACAGAAGAATCAACTGTTTTATGCTACCTAAATATGATTAATGTATAATATGAATTTAGATTTAACTTAATACAACAGATATGCTTCTTTGAATTTTAGTATAAAATTGGTTTACTACATTATTTTCACAAGACTTACCAATTATTACTATATCTGGTAAACGGAACCACTTAAAAACCGACATATTAAAACACAATTAATAACAAGTTCGAATTCTTTGAAAAAAAAAAAAATATGTAAGATATATACACAGGGTGTCAATTTAAAAATTTCCTAGCTGCATCTTCTAATAAAAAAAATAACAAAAATTGCTTAAAACAGGTAAGATTTTTATTCCAATGGGGATATATTTCTATCATATTCTCAAATGTCATACGATATTCACCGGAATGGGACCTTTCGACGTTGTCGTTTATGCATATACACTACAATTTAAATGGATAAGGCCAAATTTCACCGCTAGTAGTTAAGAAATAAGCCATGTTTAAAATGACTTTTTACATTAACAATGTCATTTTAATCTTCGCTTAGTAATTTAAACTTCGCTTAGTAATTTAAACTTCGCTTAGTAATTTAAACTTCTTTTAACATAACGGTGAAATCGGCACTAAAATACGCAGTCATTGAAAGGGTAATTTTATGAAGAATTTAGTAATATGACTGTTCATAGCGGTACTTTTATTTTAGCGCCCTTTAGAAGAATAAAAAAGAATTACACTTTATTAATGTTAGAATTAAATCAATGTGTCACACTTTATAAGTTAGTTTTTTTATCCCGCTAGAGGGGACTAAAATCAAAAGTAATGCAACGTAGATTCATATTACTGAAGTCTCCATAAAATTACCTTTTTAATGATGTGTAACTCTTTGTACTTTCCGTATTTAAACTGCATTGGTTAGTGTTACAAAGGGAATGACGTATGACAATTTGAGAATATGACAGAAAAGTGCCTCCCTTGGAATAAAAATCTACCTGTTTCAATTTTTAATATTATTTTTTTATTAGGAGATATTGCCAATGGGAGGAAGTTTTTAAATTGAAATTTTGTATTTATTAACCATGTTAAAGGCTGAGTTTTCACCAGGCACATTTTCACGGAGTAAACTTATGTGGAAGACACAAAACTACTTTCTTAGAGTACACTTTAAAAAAAATGTAGGTAGTGAATTTTATTTTCTTCTTCCTTCTACAAAAATAGACTTACATAAAATACATCATACACCAATAGCCATTAGCCATAATATGTGACATTTCACTGTCATTAGGAGAGAACTGTTTATTCAGAGAGGGTACTTTAGTGTTTATTATGTTTAAGACAGGAATAAAATATTTTTAACAAATCGGATTTACCTCTTGAAAACTCGGCCTTGAGATTCGAATTATGGATGTTGAATTTAAATTAAACTATTTCGAAGTTAATTTAAATAACCTATAACTGTTTTCAAAATAATATAATAGATTTACTTATTAAATACAAATTGGTTCACAGAATAATAAAGACACTGACGATTAAAAAACCAAAAACATTAAAAGTTCACGAAAACAAAAACCCACACAAAAAACGGAGTCCGTTGAAAATTAATTATACTTAAAATACAAGGTGAACAAGATAACTTCTTGAGGTGACTAAATTTAAATATGGTTTAAGGCGAATTTACAGACAAGTAATTACAGTTATTAAACCGAATAACTACAATTTAGGGATTTTGTGTTTAGTGTGTGTCTACGAACATTTTAGAATTTTAGATAAATAAAACATGGTCTAGAGTAAAAATTGTGCAAAAATATATACGTGATGAATTATTAGACATAATTTCACAAGATATTAACAAAAAGACGTTGTTGGGTACGGAAATGATTTTATCGCAAAAACTCGTATGCTGCTTCTTCGACCTTACTGAGAACAGTTTGATATACTGCATAATAAAACTACCAAGGGTCTTCATATGAGGTCTCAGTATTGCATTTATGCAGACGAAAACATTTTCTTATCCTCACTTTTTAAGACTTTTTAACGTTCGTAAATGCAAAAAAATCTTGACTGTGCGTATGTGTGCCGGCACGATAACTCTAGAAAGAAAGATCCGATTGCCTTGCGGTTTTGATTTTTTTGAATAATTAATTTTAACTTAGAACTCTATTGATTTTCAGAATTTTCGGTTCAACCTAACTACTTTAATATCAATGTTCTTAAAATCCCAATGATTTATGGATTGTATGTGGCGGCATATGAATCTACCTTAAATTAGTCAAAGGAAAAATCAAAATACAAAACTGCCAGCGTTATTAAACCGAAAAATTGAAGGTATTTAACCAAAGAAGGCAAGTACTATTTGACTAAAATAATATTGATTTTCTTACTAAAGCATCAGACGATAAATACCTTGCAGCAAAGGTAGGCTATTGATTAAGGTTCGTATATTAAAATAAAATTAGATATTTATTTTTTTAAGTTGCATTAATAATGGGAATAAAGGATGCTTATCGGGCTAATGAGATGTTTGCATAAAAATTAGTGATTTACAAGACCTTGGATCAACTTTTTCAGTAAGCATCAGAAGACAAAAGTCTATTAAGTAAAGTTTTTCTTCATACTATGTATTTATTTCTTAAGGTCGTTAATAATGGGAATAATGGACGCTTGTAGGGCTAATGAGATGTATTGCATGAAAATGAGTGACTTACAAGACCTTGGATTAGCTTTTTTTAGTAAATTTGCCCAAAACCAGGACAAAAATAACTCTAAATTTATAATTACCGATAATTTTTAAACTACCAGAACGGTAAATGCACTGCCCAAAGAATTGGTATTAATAAATTTACCAAAATGAGGAAAGATATTGCCGCTTTTTAAAAAAAAAAATTAATTTTTATATTTAGGTAGGCTCAAGGGGGGAATGGGTGCAAATATTTTTACATGGTCGGGTCTAAGGGACAAAGAAAACAAATATTTTTACATATAATATAATTTTACATAGACGTATTTAAAAAGGACCAAATAATTTTAGATAAATCGGCTTAAGAAGTAAGGAGCCCAAATTATTTATATGAGCAGGCGTAAGAGGTAAAAGGGCCAATTATTATTAGATAAATTCATCTAACAAGTTGTAAACCCTAATCAAAAGGCGATATGAAATAGTTTTAAAAATCAAGGCTTGTAACAATCACCACGTGGTTTAACCTAAGTAATGGCAATGCTTCACAAACCTGAAAATTCAACGTCTTTATATCGGCTTTCGATCTTTCGTTCCAAATCAAATAATTTCTCGTTTTTTTACGCTACGAGTTTAGCCTTGTGGACCTCAGTTTTGTTAAGGTGAGAACCACCAATTTGGCGTAATTTTATTTTTAATTTCGAGTACACCAAAACCTCCATTCTCATAAATGACCCAATCTCTTTATAAGCTAAATCCTGAACATGCTTATTTAAGTGGCAGCCCTTCTATTACACAGACATAGTCTGTCACGATACTCAAGCACGTATTTTAAAGTTGTTCCTTTACTTAAATGAGACATATTTAAGACATCTATAGACAAAAAGAAACTAAAATATGTCTACTAATGAATTTTCCTAAATAAACCTGTCTAGCGAAGAAACTTTTATCATAAAATAAATAAACTGTCAAAATATAAAACAAGGAATAAAATTCCAAATATCACAGACAATGATATAGACTATACCACAGATGAAGGAAAGGCCGATGCATTCAAAAGGAACTTCATTAAAACATATAACGGAATGAAAGACCCATCTTTTGAACAAGAAAACTGGAGTAATGTAAACTCATGGTGCAAACAATATTTTAGAAATGAGGAAGATAACATAGGAGGAGGACGAATATCAAATTTTTCCCTATAAAAGAACATGAAAACTTGCGTGAAATGACATTCCGGTGACAATCTCCGGCGAGTCGCCAGCTTTTTGGGCTTTCGCCGGCGGATCGCCAGCGAATCGCTGGCGATACGCCGAAATGAAACTCTGGCGAGTCGCTGGCGATCGACTATGCATACGGCTGTAAGAGTTAAAATAAATAACCACACATCTCCAAGTTTCATAGCAATTCAAGGTGTACCGCAAGGGTCGCCACTATCTCCGCTCCTTTACAACATATATTGCTTTGATTTTCCTTCAGGTCAGTTACACCTCAATGCAATACATTACACACTCCAATACGCAGATGACACGGCCTTGATATCGCATGGAAATACGCTAAATCAAACCATCACAGCACTACAAAATCAATATAACGAAGTTGTTCAATGGCTGAATAAATGGAGATTACAAGTTAACCCACAAAAATGTCAATTAATGATACCATATCATGATCTAAGACCGACATCACCTGCACTCATCATATCCAACCAACCAATCTATCCCGTATCCTCAGTGAAATACCCAGGCCTTATTATTGATAATAAGCTGAACTTCAATGAACACACCCGCAGACAAAAAAAAAATCAAAACCAGAGCCAAACATTTCCGCTCTTTAACATACAAAAAAGAAGGTATCAACATCTACACGGCCACTGAAATCTACAAAACAATTTGCAGACCTCTCCTGGAATACGGTCACACTATATATTTAAACTGCCGAAAACCTGCATTAAAAAACATTCAGGTTGCCGAAACTTCTACACTAAGAATCATTACCAAGATGCGACATCCTGAAAACCCCACTCACCATCCAGCGAATGAAAAGCTTTACGAAAAAACTAAAATTCAACCTATCCTGGAAAGAATTAGAAAACTATCAAAACATTTCTCGAAGAAACGAAACAATCGCATGCTAATAAACATTTTTTTTTTGTTTTTTTTCGATGCAACGACAATGAGATCAATAACAGAAATCTTAAACGAATTTGCCGATGAACAATAATTAGTGACACATTGTTTTTTTTTATATTCGTATTCATCTTACACATATAGCTTGTAAATCCTCATACATACTATACAAATTGTACTGGCTGAAGGACCTAGGTCGATGGCCATTTGGTTGTAATATTTATAACCAATAAAGTGCTTTTATTACTATTTAAACCTGTCTATACTTTTGTTTATTCGGTGTTTTAGTTGCACTGAAGACGTGGTGGAGGAGATCACGTGCTCAAGTAAATAGAAAAATAATATAGGTTGACTAAACTTGACTAAACAATTTATGTTGAGTACTAAATCGAGTTGCTTACACGGCATAAAAGTAACTAAATTGGTAACTCAAAGTAACTAAATTGGTAACTCAATTTAGTTACTTGATGCGTGTAAATTCGGCTTTCTTTTTAAAAAAAATATAATATATTATAACTAATTTAATTAAAATCTTGTGGGTGGCTCCCATTGAGTTAGAATGAAGAGGACATGCTATGATGATGCTAAAGTGTCCGCACCTTTGTATTAGTTTGAGGTCAATGTCAAACTCGATCTAGACAGTTTTGGTGAGAATGCCATTTTTGACTTCATTTAAATACCATAAAATCAAAATAATTGACTTTAAATAAATCAAAGTACGACTCAAGTCACAATTTTCATTACAGTTTTCCGTCACTTGAAGTGCGTCCATCTGTCATATCGCAAAATAATGTTTATGTCGTCTCTACTTTATTCTATTTCAATGGTGGCTCCCTAATAAATACAATAAGATATTCATGTCTTTTTGTGAATACCAGGGCTGTTCTCTTTCCGCTAAACCTATCTGATATTTCATGAGATTCGGTCAAATTTTTCTTCACCTTCGCCATAGTTGTATATCGGAATCCTTTTTAGGTACACTTGATTTTTGGGAAAAATTAAAAGTGGGCAGGTGTAAGATCCGGAAAAGAAGGTAGATGCCGCAGCACAGAAGTATTATTGATGAGACACATTATTCAAAATCAACCAATCAATGTATACCCCATTCTCAACATATGTAAAAATTAAATAAAAATTACATTGAACGAAACTAAATACTGTACTTTTACCTGAATTAATGCCTTTGATATTCTTCATTTCTTCAACCAATGCTATTTTGAAATTTAACAAAGCTGAAACTAGAATTTCAACCAGCTTTTGTCTAAAAGCAACTAGGAATTTGTCTAAGGTTTCTTGGGAAATGGAACTGGAATCGGGATTGGCCGAAAGGTTTCCTTGTAAAACTGTTGGGGCATAAGTTGATCTTTAAGATTAGAGTTGATATTTAAGGAGTATTAGTTTGTATATATTTTCCATTTTATTTCTTTTGTAAATTTACTTAGATTATTTCAAACACAAATATATCACAATACAATTATTTTTTAAATATTAAACAGGAAAATACTTACAAAGTGGTATTATTATTCTCAAATGAATCGAATAGAATTGTTTAACATTTATATCTTTGTTTTTATTTATTGTTAATACTAGAATCTTTATGATTTCACTTAAAACTAATATTTGATATGCGCCAAAGAACCTCCTATTTTGTTTGTAATGATAATAAAATAATATTTTATTATCTGGTGTGGTAACTAACGTTTTAAATATTATTTGACAAATAGATAATCTAAATAAATACAATCCACTCGCTATAATAAAAGACAATCTGTATTTATTATAACTGCAGTGAATATTTTGTTGTAAATGTTATGTTTTTGTTCATAATTTATAATATAATTTTATTATTATTATTAAAAGGAGTCAAATAAAGATGCTTATGCTATGAGATGCCGATGAAAAAGAAGATATGGAACAACCGTTACTAGTTTCTACATATCAGAATAAATTAAAATGCAATTGAACAAGGTATACAGTATAAAAGAAAGATGGGAATTGTTGAGTAGAGACCAAAAAAGTAATACAAAAAAGATTAAGATTACTAGTACGATGGAGAAAGCACAAGATATAGGAAAGATGGGTGGACGGAAATTGGAAATATTTATGTTCAACAGTAAAAAAGCCACCGCTGCTGATGATATTAATGATGATGACGATGTTGAAGCTAATAAGAATTCAAATTTTTAGAATAACTAGCTTTCTTGTTAATTATGTAGTTACGTCATTTTTCTAAAACATGAGTCGTGGCCAATAAATAATTTTCTCTATATTTATATAAAATTCGAATAGTATTATTAAAGTTAACACTAATAATTATATTATTTTAAAATGAAACTTTCACATAATCAAACAATTAGGTATTCTTGTACATAAAAAAAGCTTACATTTTTTATTTATTACTAATCTTTTGTGACATTAATCAGACTATAAATATATGCGGCATCAAATATTTAAGAAATTAAAGGTAATTATTATAAAGACAAGTTACAAAAATGTTTCTTTTTAAATCCAAGATGGCTATGAAAGTTAATAATTGTTCACTCTAAGTTTTATAAAGAATGCTAAAATATTTTAACCCTAGGTTCAGGATACTAAAATATTATATGCTAAATAAGTAGGGTTGCCAGATTTACAAAAAGAGAAAGCGGGACAACAGTGACGACAGGGGCTCAGGTTATAAAAAGTATTTTTATAAAATCAGGTCCTTTATTTGTGAAATTTCTACAAAAGGTCCTCGGCTAATATTTTTTATTAAATCAGGTCTTACCTCTTCAAAAATTCTTTATTTCTCACTATGAGTAAAAAGCGAGGCATTTAGGTCAAAAGCGAGGCATTTAGGTTAAAAGCGGAACATTTTCGTACTTTGACGTGACGCGTGTCAGCAAGTCAAAAAACGGAACAATTACGCATGAAGGTCAGGCAACCCTACAAATAACACTAGGTCAAATTGTATCTACTTCGAGATACAGGGTTGGTTAAGATAACATTTGGGAAGGCAAATCCTGCCGTGCTAAAAGTGCTGACATACGTCGCGCCATCCCAAATGTGTTTTATATAATTACATGTGTTCAGACGTGAAGGGACCGTTTTCGGCTTCCTTAGCTGTCGCTTTACGTCTGTCCCTTTGCTCGGTCTCGCCTTCCCGAATGGTACCTTTAAAGTTAAATTTTTTTCGCTTTTTTGCAATATTTTCGTTATTATTTAACGTATAGACTTGAAATTTGAGAATAGAAAAGATGGCTACATTTAATTGAGGAAGAAAACTATTAATTTTTTATTCTTGGCATTTATAAAAATGTTTCAAGTCTTTATGGTGCACCATGTAAATTGAACAAAAAACGTATACTTGTTTTAATTGCATAAATTCAACCCATTTTGAAAAAAATTTCTAGCTATTTAATTTACTTTACAATATTTCAACAAAGTAAACTTGAAAGCAAAAATGAAAATGTACAGCTGTCAATTAATTGTAGAGTTAAGTTACACCAAATTCCATCTAAGCAGTTAGTGAAAATCTCTGTCAGTAGAGTTTAGGTGGTGCCCTCTTTGTCTAATCTCAAAATTAATAACATGTTTATGATTTACTAATCCAAAAATATAACCATACCACATTTCAAGTTAATGCAATAAATAAGAAAAATATTGCAAAAAAAAACTAAAATATATTTTAACTTTAACATCCTGTATCTCGGAAATAGATAACATTTGACCCAGTGTTATTTAAAAAAATATTATTATTTTGAGGTCCTTGAACCTACGGTTAAAATATTTACCATTCCTTATGAACCACCTTGTATACGAGAGTCAGTCAAATATAAACCCGATTTTTTTATTAATTTATTAATGCAAAATAAAAAGTGTAGAAGGCCACTTTACTTTTACTAACCGTGTAGCAGTGTTGCCGATTTGCGGATAATTATACGATTTTCGTATATTCTGACTTGGGAGCGTATATTTTTCTGTTTGAAATTCCATATAATTTCCGTACAATCGGGAAAAACTATGTATCATTTTAGATTTCCATTTATTTTAAAAATAAGTTTATACACTCCTGAGTTTATTTGGACAACTTAGTTGTTTCAGTGTGTCTTCTGCCCTACTTTTATTAAACAGTGGCTGCTTATTTCAGAGGCCACACTTCATGTCATTGACCAATGAAAACAGGCCCGCAGCCGGGGATTCACCGAACCGATATTGTATTGTTGAAATGCACTTTGGAAATTTTGGGTTTTGGCAGTCTGCCTGAACGAATCTGCGTTCCTACATTTATTCTGTCAGCAGTGCCCCATCTCACAAACCTAAAGCCGAACCTGGCAAAAACACAAATTTGATATCCACAAATGCAAATATGTGGCTGCAAAGCTAAATCTACAAAGGCGTATAAAAAGCGTATCTTTTGTACCCAGCCACCGTATAATTTCATGTATGGGTATTGGCAACACTGGACCGTAATGTAAAAGGCCAGTTGATTAAGAAGGATATGTTAGGTTAGAAGGTTAAGGTAGTTTAGTTGGAAACGAGCGGGTAGAAAATAGATTAAGGCGGGACTCGCGACACGCCACAACAAGAAATAACAAGATTTATAAAAGTGTTGAACAGAAGCAGAGTAATATTTATTTCGAGTAAGAGAACCTCTACAAAAGCAATCTTAAAATTTTTCTACAAAGCCTTTTTAAAGATCTACACATTTTTGCCAACGTCTAGGAAGCTTTTTGATTCCATCCTTATAAAGGTTAAGTCACAACCCAGTTGCGCACTAACCACTTTACATCGTTATCATTTTTGAAACGCTGTCCACCGATTGCTTCTTTCAGTGGCTATAGTATGAAGAATTTACAGTACAACGTTCATGAAGAAAAAAAAAACAATATTCCTCTTGTCCCAAAAAATGGTTGTAAGGACTTTTCCAGACAACAGTTTCGTTTTGGATTTTTCGGGGCAATGTTCCCAACTTCTTCATCACTCCATACTCGCTCTTTTGGATTCGGGAGTCTAATGATGTGCTAACTATTCGATGCAAAAAAAAATTTCTCTCGTTCGTATCATTCCAAAAGCCTGTGACATATGTCTATTCAACGCTGCCTCTGACTCTGTCAAAAGTCATTGAACCTATCTTGCACATATTTTTCTGAATCCAAGGCAGTCTGTGATAATGGTATGGGCACTCCCATGACTTATGTTTGTCACAGTAGCGATAAATTAAGCAGTAACCAAAACCGTGACACTGGAATGTTTGACAGAACTGATAATTAAGTTACTAAAAGACTGCAATTCTATTTCTCGTTTGATCAGATTATTATGGAAGAATACGTATAATCAATTTTAAACCAAATTAAACAATTTCATTACTAAATAACATTTTAAATATAAATGTGGGAAACTTTATAAAATATATTAGAAAGTCTAAGATTATAGCAATTAAAAATGCAAGAGCACTTATATTTAGGAGCCATCTTCGTAGACCTGTAGCAACTTTAGGACAGCTTTTGAGCTTTAGCTTTAATCGTTTCAACCTAACCCTTAAGTTGGCAACGTATCCTATAGGATACATATGTGCAATCTCTATATGTATTCTGGGTAGTATATTTAGAACTACGTTGTTTCATGCATTTGTCAATAGGCTTGCTGTTA
Source organism: Psylliodes chrysocephalus (assembly GCA_927349885.1). Classification (NCBI taxonomy): domain Eukaryota; kingdom Metazoa; phylum Arthropoda; class Insecta; order Coleoptera; family Chrysomelidae; genus Psylliodes; species Psylliodes chrysocephalus. Next base: position 24,661,846 of record OV651822.1, on the reverse strand, counting down.
AATGATTTTAATTTGAGTTACAAATTGATAACTTGCATGGTGATTCAGTTTTAATGAAAATTTTGAAATGTAGTAGACTTGCTGTATTTATTTTATTCAAATTATTGAGGCATTTATTAAAATTGAAAATATAAAATGTGTTTCGAAATAATAATAAGTCATATTTATACTTATAGACATAATTTTTGTAAAATAACCTCCCGCACAAAGGATAGAGGGAAAATGTATCATATAGGATACAGTGCCAAGTTCCTAAGCATACCTTATTTTATTTTTATTTTACACAGACAATAAATTGTCACATTAAAATCATAGTATTAATAATTTCTGTATGAAATTGTCGCACCCGTGCAGGAAGCAGTGCCGGCCACCGAAAGCTTTCCATTATTCTTTGCACAAATCCTTGTGACAACTACAGAGTAGACATGGGTAACGCAGCGCTGTGTTGCGTTATTGCGTTAACGCAGTTGTATGCGTTACGAGTGTTGATACACCAGTTGTTATTGTATCAGCGCAACGCAATTTTCGATACTGAGTCGAAAGGATCGCGAGTTGTTGGTGCGCCATGCGCCAGGCACTGATTCCGTTTTCCGTGACGAGTTGAGAATTTTAATTTACGTAATTGATGCAACTCGTAATGCAGATTACCCAAAATCTTTCAAGTAATTATGTTCTTTGCAACATGTCACATCATTTGTAGGATTGTAGGTCGAATTTTATGAATTTTAATCTTGTACACTGTCAATTTTTAGTTCTTTTCAATTTGATTGGCTACTAGTATACAAAATTTATATTCTTTTTATATAAATTGGAATTTTTGTAAATTTTGTAAAATCCGAACACAATGAAATAAAAAAATGAGTGCATTACACTGTTAAATTTTCGTTTATTTTTAAACATATAATAAAAAAAATTTAGTTAAATTCCCAATTGCGTTATTGCCTTGAACAAAAGACAGCCCGCGCTGTATAACACCGGTATCATGCGATACACCGAGGTGCATCGACTTCATTCGGCGCAGGCAGTGGTGTGACGCAATAACGCAATTGCGTTAACGCAATGAGTTGGCGCAATAGAGTGCGCCGGAGTTAGTGTATCAACGCAAAGAATTTTAGTGCGTTACCCATGTCTACTACAGAGAGTTAGCATTAGTGGAGGCAAAAAACGGATAATATCAACGTTGCCAGTTTAAACGTGGCAGCAAAACAATAACTTCCTCAACGAGATATCTGTTTAGACAATGTAGGGCCTTTTGCAATATAGGTATGGCAAAAAAGGAAGATGCCGTTTATGTCAAAATGGCCTTGTACAAGGTACAAAAGGTGACAGAGTAGGTGCTATGAACCAACATGGGGTAAAACACAATAAGCCAATAGGCTTCAGTGTTATTCAGAGACATAGTCAGACGAGCCCAGGAAAAAAAATGTCAAAATGGCCAAACTGCAATTTTTTTGCCAAAAATGCAACGTCAGACTTAGGTGAATTCAAGGAACTGCTTCCTAACATTCCATAATAAATAAAATTTAAATAGATATAGAAAAATAATTATTTAAGTAAAATAAAAATTTGCTATAAACTTGGCAATGTATCCCATAAGATACATGATATTATTTTTTTTTTTAATATCATATAAACATTTTGTTATTTAGTGTTTTTTTTTAATAAATTTTTTTTTGTAATGTTAATTTCGGTTACTGCCAACTTAAGGGTTAACATTGGCTGGCCATAATAAAGAGTGATGCACAAAAAATGTTTCTAAAGTAGGCCATGGCCGACAAACAGAGAGATAGTCATGTCCGTGATAACAACGCACGGCTCTGAATTAAATATAAATTATAACTTAAAAAGAATTTTACGCTCCGACATGCGTAAATTTTTCCAAGGTCTACTTTAGAAACATTTTTTGTGGATCGCTTCTTATGCCTTACTAATAACTCCTGGAAGGTACTTAAAATCTGAGAAAACTATATATAGAACAAGAAAAAATATAAATTCTCAGTACAAAGTAAAGGAGATTTAGATTAGTTTTCTATATTAAAAGTTATTTGATTTTACTTATATATTTATAAACAAAAAATCGATACTGACAATTCTCTCTTCCTCTGTATGTATTTAAAAGGGGTCCACAGTACTTAGATTTTGATTAGGACTATGCGTAGAGGTCGAAAAACCTCTCCCATCTCAATCTGTGATTATCTATTATTGTGGGTGTACTAAATGACCTGCTGTTTAAGTTTTACCTTCGTAGACATTAATGTATAAAAAATTAAGTTGAGAAAAAGTATAGTTTGCAGTAATGTAGAGAGATTAACGACAATATTAATAGGTAATAGAAAGAGTAATCGGTTTCTGCTGGCCTGTCACTATAACGGAAAAGTACCAAATTGGCCACAACTCATATTTTTAAAGGATCATGTTCCTTCAATGACATCAAAATGTGAACATTTTAAAACGCTATGGTCCTAGTGAGGCCAAAGTGCCGTATGCTATTTATCCCACCCTCAAAATAGGAGCAACTTTGGATAAATCTGAGAATAAGTAAAATATATATATATATATTTATTTATTATTGCCTAGAGATGACTTACGTGAGGAAGAAGGGTTATACGTTTCCATAAATTTCGAGCCGGGATATAGAATTTTAATTTTTTTAATATCCTTTTCGGATTTCGTCTGATTTGGCTTATCACCAACGCATAATTCCAGTTTGTCCCTTGTCTGAGATTTTGGTTTGTGTCCATTTAAAATGTCTATTGATAATTCTGAAGATTTCAATTTGAGTGTCTCAGCTGTAGTCTCAGTTGCAAGTTCAGTAATTTTTTGGACTTCCTCGGTAGATAATGGACCTTCGTGTAATTCAGCCGAGTCTATATGTTTTGATAGATCGTATACACATGTTGGATGTTCTTCAGAGGAAACAGGTGATAAATGCGGTTCTTTCTCCATTTTCTTATTATCAATTTCTTTACAAATAGGTTTTTCAGGAATATTATCTTCTCTTTTGTCTGAACTGATCAATTCAAACTTTAAATCATCCGGTAGCAGTATACTCATAGGAACGACTTCGGGATTGGCACATTCATTTGTTGCAGCTACCCTATTAACAAGTTCTGACTCTGCCAATTGTGACATATTTGTATATTCCAAAACATTATTATCCTCCTTTTCAGGTTCTTCTACATCACTTGTAATATTTTGATTTACATTTAAAACTTTGTCATTTTCGCACTTGGTTAGCTCTTCTGATGTGTGTTGATCAACATTTTCAGCTAAAAATTCTTCAGTATTTTTCTTCTTTGCTAATGCATCGGAAATGCATTCAATTGTTGCAATTCCATCGACCTTATTACCAAGAAATTTAAGTAAATTATGTGTATTATCAGATACTGGCATTTTACTATTATGTTCTGGATCAGATGAAATATTGGGATCTTTAGAAGTAAGTATGGGATTACTTTCAGCACCACTTAACGACCCTTCTTTTTGTTCTTCAAGAGTCGAAAGAAGATAAGAATAATCACAGACGGGCTTATAAGTGCCGCCAATGGAAAATTCTTCTTCGTGTTCTTCAGAAGTATGAACAGAAAAGGAATAATCGTACACTGGTTTATAATTATTGGCATCTTTAATTTCAGATGATTTGTTATTTTTCAAATCATTCGATACATCACTTCTTAACGTATAAACTATAACTAGTTTTGACATTTGCAATTTATTTTCCTGTGAAGGTTCATCTGTTTTTAGTTTAGAAGTTTGAATAGTATCAGCTTCTTTATCAAAATTGACGAGTTTAATGAGTTTAGATTCACTTTTATCACCACTTGCAGACTCTTTTTCTTGTTTCTCTTCAAGAGTTGGAAGAAGATATGAGTAATCACAGATTGGCTGATAACTACCTTTAACAATAGATATTTCAAAATCCTCTAATTTTTTAGAGACCTTTGTACAAACTATTTCTGGTTCTATGACTTGATCTTTGGTTTCGATTGGTTCGTCTGAATTTTGAACAAAGTTAACCTTTTTACCCACAGTTGCAGTTTCTGTAAAAATTACTGCATCTTGTGCAGAATCATTTTCAAGATCATTTTCTTGTTTGTGTTGTTCTATTGGAAAAATATAAGAATAATCGCAAACTGGTTGATAAATGGTTTCATATTCATGTAATGAGTCATTTTCTTGTTTATATTCAAGAGGTGGGGTATATGAATAATCGCAGACTGGATGATAAATGTCTTGAATATAAGACTTAAATATTGGCTCTTTGTCTTGTTCCTGTTCTTCAATACTTAGTTGATAAGAATAATCACAAACTGGATGATAATTACTGTCAGTAAAATATTCATTTTCATAATGGCATACTGGTTGAATGCATTGAGTATGATATTCACCATAATCATCATTGGAGGAGTCTTTTTCGTGTCTCCGTTCTTTAGTTTTTAAATAATCACAGACTGGGTTATAAACGCCCTCATTAAGAAATTCATAGTTTTCCTCAGCAGACTTCTCTTGTTCTTCAAAAATAGGAAGATGAGAATAATTGCAGACTGGATTATTAATGCCTTTAGTAAGAGGTTCTATGTAATCATTTTTGGGTTTAGTTTCTTGTTTGTATTCTAAATGAATTGGAGAATATGAATAATCGCAGACTGGGTTATAAATGCCTTCATTAAGAAATTCAAAATTATCCTCTTCAGGCTCTTTCTCTTGTTTGTGTTCTTCAAAAGAAGGAAGATATGAATAATCGCAAACTAGATTATTAATGCCTTCAGCAAGAGGTTCTATGTACTTAATTTTGGACTTAATTTCTTGTTTGTGTTCTCCAAAAGGTAGAGAACATGAATAATCGCAGATTGGATTATAAATGCCTTCATTAAGAAATTCAAAGTTTTCCTCTTCGGACTTTTTCTCTTGTTTATGTTCTTCAAAAGAAGGAAGATATGAATAATCGCAAACTGGATTATTAATGCCTTCAGCAAGAGGTTCTATATAATCAATTTTGGTCTCAATTTCTTGTTTCTGTTCTCCAAAAGTTGGAGAATATGAATAATCGCAGACTGGGTTATAAATGCCTCCATTAAGAATTTCAAAGTTTTCCTTTTCTGGCTCTTTCTCTTGTTTGTGTTCTTCAACAGAAGAAAGATATGAATAATCGCAGACTGGGTTATAAAGGCCTTCATTATGAATTTCAAAGTTTTCCTTTTCTGGCTCTTTCTCTTGTTTGTGTTCTTCAAAAGAAGAAAGATATAAATAATCGCAAACTGGATTACTATTGCTTTCAGCAATAGGTTCTATGTACTCATTTTCTTCTTTGTGTTCTTCAAAAGAAGGAAGATATGAATAATCGCAAACTGGATTATTAATGCCTTCAGCAAGAGGTTCTATGTACTCAATTTTGGTCTTTTCTTGTTTGTGATCTCCAGAAGTTGGAGAACATGAATAATCGCAAACTGAATTATTAATGCCTTCAGCAAGAGGTTTTATGTACTCAATTTTGGTCTCATTTTCTTGTTTGTGTTCTCCAAGAGTTGGAGAATATAAATAATCGGAGACTGGGACAGAAATGTCTTCATTAAGAAATTCAAAGTTTTCCTCTTCAGGCTTTTTCTCTTGATTTTGTTCTTCAAAAAAAGGAAGATATGAATAATCGCAAACTGGATTATTCATGCCTTCAGCCAGAGGTTCTATGTACTCAATTTTGGTATCATTTTCTTGTTTGTGATCTCCAGAAGTTGGAGAACATGAATAATCGCAAACTGGATTATTAATTCCTTCAGCAATTTTGGTCTCATTTTCTTGTTTGTGTTCTCCAAGAGTTGGTGAATATGAATAATTGGAGACTGGGATAGAAATGTCTTCATTAAGAAATTCAAAGTTTTTCTCTTCAGGCTCTTTCTCTTGTTTTTGTTCTTCAAAAGAAGGAAGATATGAATAATCGCAAACTAGATTATTAATGCCTTCAGCAAGAGGTTCTATGTACTCAATTTTGGTCTCATTTCCTTGTTTGTGATCTCCAGAAGTTGGAGAACATGAATAATCGCAAACTGGATTATTAATGCCTTCAGCAAGAGGTTCTATGTACTCAATTTTGGTATCATTTTCTTGTTTGTGTTCTCCAAGAGTTGGAGAATATGAATAATCGCAGACTGGTATATAAATGCTTTCATTAAGAAATTCAAAGTTTTCCTCTTCAGACTCTTTTTCTTGTTTATGTTCTTCAAACGGAGGAAGATATGAATAATCGCAAATTGGGTTATTAATGCCTTCAGACTCAATTTTGGTCTCAATTTCTTGTTTGTATTCTCCAAGAGTTGGAGAACATGAATAATCGGATACTGGGATATAAATGTCTTCATTAAGAAATTCAAAGTTTTCCTCTTCAGGCTCTTTCTCTTGTTTTTGTTCTTCAAAAGAAGGAAGATATGAATAATCACAGACTAGATTATTAATACCTTCAGTAAGAGGTTCTATGTAATCAATTTTGGTCTCCATTTCTTGTTTGTGTTCTCCAAAAGTTGGTGAATATGAATAATCGCAGACAGGGTTATAAATGCCTTCATTAAGAAATTCAACGTTTTCCTCTTCAGGCTCTTTCTCTTGTTTTTGTTCTTCAAAAGTAGGAGGATGTGAATAATCGCAGACTGGATAACAGCTTTCAGTAAGAGATTCGTCGACGTAACCTTTGTTTGATTCATTTTCTTGTTTGTATTCTTCAAAACTAGGATGATATGAATAATCGCAAACTGGTTGATAAATGTCCTCAGTAAGAGATTCGACGTAATTATTTTTAGGTTCATTTTCTTGATTGTGTTCTTCAAAAGTAGGAAGAAACGAGTAATCACAGACTGGATGATAAATAACTTCAGAAAGAGATTCGACGTTATCATTTTTGTTATAAATTTCTTGCTTTCTTTCTTTAAAATTTATGACATACAAATAATCACAGACTGAACTAGAAATGCCTTCCATAAAAGATTCGATGTTGTCATGTTTTAGCTCATTTCCTTGAATGTATTCTTCAACATTCATATGATACGAATCAACGCAGTTTGGACAATGAATGTCTTGAGTAGATTCGACGTTATCATTTTTAACCTCTTCTTCTTGTTTATGTTTTCCAAACGTTATTAAATAAGAATAATCATTTAGTAACTGGTAACTGTCGTCGATAATCACTTCAGCGTTATTAGTTATATTTCTTACATTATTATGATCAATAAAATCTGGAATATACGAATAATCACAGACTGGTACATAATGATCTTCAACCAAAAATTCAAGACTATATGTTGATTCTGTATCGTCGTTTTTCTGTTCTTCAGATGATTGAGAAGAATAAGAATACGAGTCTGGCTGATTATTTACACCAAGAGAATCATCATATGACTTATTTGTTACACAAATTTTATTTGGAATTGATTTAGGAGTTATAAGATGAACGTCTTTACTTAAAACTGATTCTACATTTTCTGAATCATTGAATACCTCAGGTTTTCCACAAACAAGTATTGAAATTTTAAGATCAGATTTTGTTTTATCGCCACTTGAAAAATCTTTTTGTTCCTCAAAAGCTGAAATATTGACACTACATTGGGCAGATATTTCACTACTTTGTGTCTCATAACTTGGCGAACAAACTATTTCTGTTTTGGAAAATCGTACTTTTTTTTCATCGCTTTTGGTTGACTGGCCCAAAACTTGTTCACAAGTTGAAGAAACAAAATGAACCTCTTTACGTAAGTGTGATTCACTTTTGTTATTACTCCAAGACTCCTTTTCCTTTCCTTCTAATTGTTTTTTGAAAGTTGGAAAAAGAACAGATTCGGTTTCAACGTCGCTTGAAGAATCTTTCTGATCAGTACCAGTTGGAAGACGGTAGGAATAATCACACGCCAGTTGATTTTCTGTATGAATTAATTCAGTTTTAACATCTAGAGAAGAATCTTCCTTTTGCTCAGTATCATGTAGAAGACAGGAATAATTATAGTCTGGTCGATAATAATTGTTTTTATTCACAAACAATTCTGAATTTTCTGCATCAAATACACGAGGTTTTAAAAATAAAGTGTTAATTGTTTCTTCTGAAATTAGTTCGTCTACATTTTCTTCAGTATCATGAATAGCGGAATGAAGTTCTATTTTCAGTTCATCATAATTTTGAGGAATACCAGAATTGTTACTGACTGTTTGATACAAGTGATTATCAATTATTTTAACTAAATCTTTACTTAAATTGGATGTTATTCGAGAATCTGTATTACTGGTATGTTTTTTATTTTGTAATTCCTGATAAATTTCACCAAGTGTTAAAATTGGGCTTTTAATTTGTAGATCACTAAATTCTTTGTTTAATTTTGTGTATTCATGGACTGATTCAATATTTGAAATATTTGGCACCGATTTAATACATCCACATACAGATGATACATGTTGTGAACAGACCAGTTCAGACTTTAATACTAGCTTGGCTTTTGATTTTGTACTTTCGCTTTTATCGCCAACAAGACATTTCTCTGGGACTATTTCAAACGGACGAATATATTTAGAATTACCACAAACAGAACTTTTTGAACTATTTGATTCGCTAACAATCTTCGACAATTCAGCAACAAGTTCATTACATATTTGTTTCGTTTGTTTGTCAAAAGATTCTATTTCTTGTTCAGTTTTTTGGTTAAAAAGTGCAGACAATTTACCAATTGATGCTATTAGTAAATATAAAATTATTTGGAATTAAATTATGAAAATTTATCATTTTTTAATTATGATTCCCGACATAGATGCATCATCGCGAAGGCTTTCTGATTTGCAACTCTAAATTCAAAACTCAAAATGAAAACTCTAAAAGAAAACTCTAAAAGAAAATAAAAAAAAACTCAAAACATAAATCAAAATGGATGTTTGACAAATACATTAAACAAATAGATATAATTTGAATTTAGATAACAATTTATGAATTGCAGCCAATATACTTTCCCGCTATTTATATGTACGATATTTGTAATCAAAAAAAAGTTTTTACTTTTTTAATTAATTTAGCATTATTGGAAACACCAAATATTCCAATTACCAAAACCAATGTTCATACAATTTCCATGGTCAAAAATATTTTATAAACAATAATTTAATTATATTTTCTTTCATGTGTCCCACAAGTTCTAAATATGTCCGTTAGTGAATCGTTTATGAGCTTATTTGAATACAAAAAAAATTAACATAAAATAAGATGAAATACAAGTATTTAAAACAAATTATTTACCATGTGTACTAATCCAAAAGAGCAAAATACAATTGAACTACACATAACTACTTAAGAAAGGAACTACAAGCTTTTAAGTGGACAGCGGATAGCAATACCACAGTTTAAAGAATATATATAACAGTTGCCGCACTTTCCTAAAAGTTCGAAACAACATACCCTCTGTCGCGTCTGGCCGCGCACACTGAAGGCATACTGGTATCAACCCTCTGCCGTATCGGGTGGACCAGTTATTTGCGTACATCGTTTGAGATTTTCTTTGTTATTCCTTTTTGTATTAAAATGGGCGGTAAAAATATTTGTTGTGTGGACGGTTGCGAAAATCGGTTACAGAGCGGATTGTCATTTTTTAGATGTCCCAAAGATCAACAAAGGTATATGACCACTTTACTACTTTTTGAGATAACAAATATTTTATTATTTAAATCTACAAATGGTAAATTAATTACATAATTAAATAATAAGCCATTTGTTTACAAAACATTTACCTTTTCCCAAACAATATAAAAATGTTTTGTAGGTGCCAAATTGGGAAAAATACTCTAGGCTTTACAGGATCCCATAAATATACTCATTTTACGCCAGAACAATGTTATAGCTCTATTAGAATTTGCGCTTTGCATTTTCGATGAAGATAGTTTTGTAAACTCTTCTAGAAGTCGTACCCATAATTATGCTGTTCCATCTTTAAGGTTAAAAATCGATTCAATTGGAAAAGGTAGATTTACAAATGTATTTTAACAATTTTTACGGAAACAATATTTCTCACACATTTATAGAAAACATTCACACAAGTACATCAGTCTATGACATGCCGGTATCAAACCCTACCTATGTTATGTTGGGAATGGGGTGTTAATACACTGCGACCTAAAAGATCTATTGTGACCCCTTCTGTCGCTAATGCACTAAGGAAATGTCTCAATGCCTATAACGACCCTTCCAATCCTAATTTCTCAAGGAAGTGTAAGATTTGGACTGGCTTCAAGTTAGGTACATTTCCCTCTTCTATTTGATATCCTCCTATATATAGTGCCCATGGATTCTGGAGTGCTACACATTCAGTTAATAATCTACACACTATCCTCTACTACCTACTACCTATAATATTACCAGTTTGAAGTTGAAAAAACGCAAGAACCAATGATGCATGTGTTCAAACTACTTACCTCGACTACGCTGATTACTCCGATCACAAAGGTCATTAAAACACTGCATTTTATATATAACGACCGTGAAACTGAAATAGACAAGTACCACCTTCTTATGATTGAATGACATACACTCAAGTTTAAATACTTTGTTAAAATAAACGGTCTTTTAAACACACATTGTCAAATATTGTTAGGTTCCTATTAAAAATTATTGAACAAAATATATTGGTTTTGAGGAAAGAAGGAAAAAAGTCAATTTCGTGCAGTGATTAAACACTATTATTTGAAAGGGAAAACGGCGAAAGAGACAAAAGGCTCGATAAACATTACGGTGAGTCTGCTCCGTCAGATTACATGGTAAAGTATTGGATTGCTGAATTTAAACGCGACCGAACAAGCACTGCAACAATACCATCAACAGGAAGACCAAAAGAGGTGGTTACTGAAGAAAATATCAAGAAAATCCTCGATATCGTTATGAATGATCGCAGAGTCAAGTTACGTGAGATTGTTGAAATGGTAAACATGTCATATGAACTCGTGTTCAACATTTTGCATGGTTATTTGCATATGAAAATGCTATCGGCAAGATGGGTGCCGCGTTTGCTCAGTGTCGAACAAAAACGAGTTCGACAGACCACTTCACCGCGGTGTTTGGACATGATAAAGCATAATCCTGTTGATTTTTGGCGTCAATTAATAACTGTTGGTGAAACGTGGGTCCACCACTACACACCTGAAACCAAAAATCAATCGAAACAATGGGTGGAAGCTGGTGGAAGTGCTCCGAAGAAGGCGAAGACAGTGAAATCTTGAAAAAGGATCCACAATCACAGGAAAGTATTATCGTGCATTATTGGATCAATTGATTGATGCAATCAAGAAAAACGACCACATTTAAAGAAGAAAAAACTGGTCTTCAGACAACGCACCGGTTCACACAGCATTAGATACGATGCTAAAATTACGTGAAATACACTTCGAATTGGTTGATCATCCACCTTATAGTCCAGATTTAGCTCCTAGTGACTTTTTCCTGTTTCCAAACTTGAAAAAAATGGCTCGCAGGAAAAAGATTCATCTTAAACGAAGAAGTGATTACCGAAACTAACGCGTATTTTGAGAGGTTCCCAAAATCGTATTATTCAGATGGTATAAAAAAGTTGGAATATCGTCTTACTAAGTGTATTGAGCTAAAAGGAGATTATGTAGAGAAATAAATGGTTTAAAAAAAAAATGTTTTTTCCTACTTAGGTAGCTTCAATATCAATCCGCCCTCGTAGTACTATTCAATTTAAAATTTTTAGAAGTCGGTACCCAAATGACACCAAGGCTTTCCGAAAATTCACCAAGAAAAAGAACATTAAAGGAATCTGTCAAAACACTGGAAAGGGCCCCAACATATATAGAAGGAAGCTAGAAACAGAGGTGACCTTGGAAGATGTAAAGTTTGTAGAAACCAGATACTCAGAGGAATCCTCTCAATTTTTAAAAAATCAATTATATTTGCGCCAAAAGGGTCCAGGTATACTATAGAGTTTAAGTAGTTGGCTTTAAGTGTTTATTTTCTTGGGCCATAGGCCTACAAAGAAATGTCAACATTGGTCAGATTACCCTCAAATGCCACATTAGAACGCTTTACAAGTAAATGGCCTATAAAACCGGGATTTAATGATTTTATTTTAGACATATAAATAAAAAAATATACGTGTGGCACTCGAGGACTGCCGCGGTAAAGCTATTGCATAGCATTTTTTATCCACTTATGCAATTATAATTATTTATTTATTTTATTTATGCATTATTTTTTTTTTTTTTCGATTTTTGGATTTTTCGATTTTTTGAATTTCTTTTATTGAATAAATAAGAAGTTAATATTGTTTAACGCCGCACCGCTGTGCCGGTCGGAGTAGGGGCTGTTAGGTTTTTTCCGTTAGGGTTTCGTTTTTTTTTTTTCTTGATTCGGTCGCCGCGCTCAAAGCCCGTGATAAAAGCTATGCAATAGCTTAAAAACAAAAAGATTGTCTATTATGTCTCGACAAAATATCTCTAAAATTTCACCTTTTTTATGATATTTCAAAGGACATTATTGGTGTTCAAATTAGGAACAATAAGAACGCTCCCAAAGTAGCAGGAAGCGCCTTAACCATAATGGCTAGAGGTATAGCAGGCAGCTGGAAACAGCCGATAGCTTATTTTTTTATGGAACATCTCCAAATGCTGATGTTATTAAGGAAATTTTATTTGAATGTACTCGAAAGTTACGTAATAATGGGTTAAATATGCTTGGAGTGGTATCTGACCAAGGTTTAAATTTTTACAAATTAGTCAAGAGCACTCTTCTACTAACAGAAGATAATCCCTCACTTTTCGTTGATGAAATGAAGCTAGTTTATTTGATATAACACACTTGTTGAAGTCGAGAAGAAATATTTTTTTAACATACTTTTTTATTGCCTGAAGAAGAAAAAAGAAAGAAATATTTAGAAATGATGTTTAATATAGATAAAACCAAACAATATAAACTTGCTCCTCGATTAATGAATGATCACATTTACCCCAAAAATTTTCAAAAGATAAAAGTAAAATTGTCATCACAAGTCTTTAGCCATTCCATAGGGGTGGCATGCATACTAATATAGAATTTAATGTTTTACCTACAGTAGCATCTACCACAGCAAATTTTATTTTAATAATGGACAATAAGTTAGGTAATGTTCAAGCTTTTATGGGTACTGAACAACAACAAAAATTATTAAAAGAAATGTATAATATTTTTAAAAATTTGAGTGTTATAACTTGAGTGTTATAACTTGGGACGAAAAAATGTGACAAATTAGATGAAATTTTTATATGGATGGAGAATGACATTCAAGTCAGTTTTTATGGGAGACACAAAAAGCCAATGGATACAAATATTTATTTATCCAAAACCTCAACCAAGACTGCATTGAAAACTTTTTTGAACAAATTAGAAATTGTTGTGTTAATGCTCGGAACCCTACACCTGTACAATTTAGCAGATCATTTAAAAAATTATTTGCAATAAGGTATTTTGATACTGCCGAATTTACTTATTGTTGCAGTAATGTGTTTTCTGTGCCTACACCTACATAATATACTCCCTTAAAATTTTTACCAACGATTATACGAATATCAAACGTACGGAAGGAAATGCGGTGGTTAATGTAATCGGTTACCTTTTAAAAAAATCTTTGTTGCAGCACTCTTGTGAAGTATGTATTAATTATTTCAACAATACCGATCTAGTAAATGGAATTTTATTTTGTAAACTAAAGGCGTATGAGAATGAGAAATCTCCATATGGTGATTTGAAAGTGCCATCCCAAGATATTGTTGATTTCGTTTTAAAATTGGAAAACATTTTTACTTTCCTATCTGTATACAGATATAAGGAAAGTATAGGAATCATGATTTTTTTCGACCTCCAGTTTTCGACGGATTTTTACGTTTTGGGGTCCCCTGAATCCGTTTTGACTATTTTCGGGATGATGTCTGTGTGTGTGTCTGTATCCACCATAACTCATGAACCGATACAAAGAAAAACACCAAATCTTAAACTTAAGCTATACTCCAGCGTCCAATGAACTGATTAGATTTTGGGCAGAGACGGAACAACTGGGGGGGGGGGTACTTTATAGGTGGTCATTTTTATATTTTATGGAATATATCTGTTATTTACGTTTTGAGAAGAAAATTCTTTAAATAAAAGTTACTTACAATATTATTGTCAATATTTTTTGTTCTATACAAAATTTTCCTAAAATGGTCCGTATTCGAGAAATTTAACAAAATGTAAAAAGATATTTTTTTATAAAAATTGTTCAAATAAAAGTTGTTTGTAATATAATTCTCTATAATTTTCATTCTATACATAATTTTTCTAAAATGGACCGTATTCGAGATATTTGAGAAAATGTGTAAATTTCGAATTTTGAAGAAAACTCAAAAACGGATAAAGGAAAAAAAATTAAATTTTAAACTTAAGTTTTATTTCGGCCTGACGTAAAATGATTAGATTTTGGATAAAGTCGAAACATCTGGGGGGGTACTTTATGGAAGGCCGTTTTTATATTTCATGGAATATATCTGTTATTTATGTTTGGAGAAGAAAATTGTTCAAATAAAAGTTACTTCTAATATTATTATCTATAATTTTTGTCTTTTGTCAAATTTTCCTGAGATGGTCCGTATTCGAGAAATTTTAAAAAATGTGCAAAAGTCTGATTTTTAAGAAAATTGTTAAACTAAAAGTTGTTTGCGATATCAATCTCTATAATTTTTGTTTTTAAATGATTTTTCTAAAATGGAACGTAATGGAAAAATTGGAGGAAATTTAATTTTTCAGTATTTTCGTTTTCAATGAATATCTATAGAAAAATGTTTGGAGTTAGATGTATGTGGAAAATGTATATATTTAGTTTATCCTCAAAACATTTATAGAGGTGCTACAATAAGTTGTACAAAATAACTGGAAAAAGCCTATAATAACTGTTGGACACATCAGATTTTTGTACAAACTTTTAATACTTTGGCTTATAGGGAAGAAATTGGCACAAAACTCAAAAATGAATTTTGTAAAGTTATTTATATTCATCATTGTAAAAACTTTCCATTTGAATATTTTTTGAGTTTATATACACGAGTACGAATTTATTTTACTTTAAAATTCATTAACAATGACAATAAAACAAGAAAATTAAATAAAGATCGACATAAGGGTATCACTAAATTAACAATATTAAAAAACTTCGTCTGTTTTTACCAGACTTCAAAAAAGGAGGAGGTTTTCAATTAGTCGGAATATTTTTTTTATGTATACAGTGTGTCTACTTAAGTTGGAACCATATGGAAAACATTTTTATTATTGATTTTAGGAAAAAAAAGTTATTCTTGATAAAAAGTCCTGCATGACCCAAAACCTAAAATACAGTCATCACATATCAAATTTTTCAAGCCGTATACGAGGTTTGTCAAAAAATATGAATTTTGCTCAAGAGTAAAGTATTATTATTTGATTTTGACAAAATCGAAAATTTTCATTAAGAAAAGTTGATTAGAATTGAATATTACATTCAAATATGCAATTACACCGATCTATCTGAAAAAAGAGATTTTCTTATTTTCTACACTCTACACATTGATTGTAAATATCTGAAAACGTTATAAATTACGTTAGCTACTATAAACATGATACGCTTTCCTTTTGTTGATGTTTGTGAAGAATTTAGCAAATTTCTTAATGAAAATTTTCGATTTTGTAAAAATTTTTTTTGACAAACCTCGTATACGGCTTGAATAATTTGATATCTGATGACTGTATTTTAAGTTTTGGATCATGCAGGACTTTTTATCAAGAATAACTTTTTTCCTAAAATCAATAATAAAAATGTTTTCCATATGGTTCCAACTTAAGTATATATAAATAAAGTTTTAATTAGTTTCAAATAACACTCCTAGTCCCAGACACTATTCCTCTTTTCAATACGTGATTCCTATTTAGTCCAATTTCGAGTTTTATATTAGTTTAAAATGTACATATATATTATCTTTATATGCTAAAACTAGATTAAATATTTTTTAGTAATTCAATAACTTTCTTTATATTTCACATTTGCGAAACCCCTTGTACACTAATATTCGCTGGGTGAAACCAACCTATGCTTGGAAGTCCCCTGTAGAGATGCCGTTTTACGATAGAAAGCAGATGACCACGGCACGGTTTTGATCATGAAAGATCTAACGCCCGACGGAGAGTGCAGCAACTGATATATATTCTTTAAACTGTGGCAATACAGGCACATTAGAACATAAACACATTTTAATTTATTTAAGAGCAAGCCAGGCCTTTCGTGAAAAGCAATATAAAATTTTGTTTATACCCCCACGCCACTTGGAATACTTCACGATGTTATGTGTCTCGAGAATATTAAGAGCTTTAAATTTGTGCAACGATAAGGCAGCACTCTATAGAGACATTTAAGAAAATAAGATTGGAAACCTTCCTATTTAAAAACTATTAGATATTTATTAAAACAAAAAGCAAATTTTCATATATTTAATACAGACTGACAAATGTTTTTTTTAATCCCTTTTAAAAATTATCATAATACTTTTTGAAGGTTTACAAAAAAAGAAAATCAAGGTTTCTCCACCCTAAGTTTTGTTATTATTGGTATTTTCTGAAAATTTCACAAAAAAATCAAACTAAAAATAAAAGCTCAGAAAAAATTTGAAATTTTCAAGGTTTTCGTTTTGCTCTTAATGCATGTGTTCTTTACAGTATCGACTTTCTAAAGAAGAGTTTTAAATAAAGGGCTCATTGGAATAATATGACAAGCCACAATGTTAATTTATTGAGGAAACACATATTCAAAGGTTAAAATAAACTTCTAAAACTTTGTTAAAATACAATAACTTGATTTATCGGCTAATAACGGTATTTGTTGAGAATTTACATTTGGTTTATGGCTTTTGTAAACTTATTTTTTATTATTTTGAAGTAAAAATGCCTATATTTTAAAAATTGTGGCTTATCAAGTTTTTACAATAAGCCCTTCAAAGTTTTTTGATTACACAATTTTGGTACATAACTGAACATTATGTACCAAATGCAACAAATTGACGTGTTTTTGTGTATTGCCGCTCACCAATGGTAATCCTAAATAATATGTACTGTGGACGCCCTGTCATATCAGGAGAAGAAGGGAGAAAATATAGAAATCTGACCACCTTAGTAGCCTTTTATAAGCAGAACATACTTGAAATCTATTCAATCAGCTGTTTCTTATTTTTAACTTAATTCTAATCTGTTTTTTAGACACCTTTAAATTTTAAAATAAAGTAAATATTTAGAGGGAAAGTAAAGCGATGACACTTCTATGCAATCACCTAATTTACCTTTATCCATTAACCTTCCTTTCTCCAGAGTTTTAAGTTCTTTT
This sequence comes from Psylliodes chrysocephalus, assembly GCA_927349885.1. Taxonomy (NCBI): domain Eukaryota; kingdom Metazoa; phylum Arthropoda; class Insecta; order Coleoptera; family Chrysomelidae; genus Psylliodes; species Psylliodes chrysocephalus. The sequence goes on along the minus strand of OV651822.1, from coordinate 24,644,471 downwards.
TCTATAAAATTTAGAGATTTGCATTTCAATTGATCTTTTATATTTTCAGGTTTTAACTGATCTATTGGGGATTTACACATTTCACTATCGTTTAAATGTTCCTTTCGCAATTCTTCATTGAATTCGCCTAAAGGATCCAAATGAATTAAAATTTGAGAAAATACGTTACAATTTATAAAAATATGGGTTAAAGTAACTGTGCCATAATTATACTAATTGGAAAACTTTTATATATTAAAAACAACTTGTATTTTCCTCAATTTCTTCTGATGAGTTGATTCCCTCCTTGACAGTTTCATTCAAAAACAAGCAAAACACTAATTGTTAAACCACATTTTGCCTTAAATCTCAGTAGCTTTATAACTATTAAACTGGTACAGACTATTATTATACAGTTGTCGAGGTAAAAGGTTTCAATGAAAAAAATAAGACAGGAATTTACAATTCAGTTGAACTTACCCATAGCAGGCGTTATTAGTTTCTGCATTTTATTTTCCATTGCAATGGCTGATGCCAAAGGAGTTTGAGGCATTATTAATTTAAATGTGTCTAATATTGGTTTAGGAATCAAATTAGTAGAAATAGGGTCAGATAATGGACATACATCAGAAATTTTCGTCTTCGATTTCGATTTTGTACTTGTAATCAGGGGCATTTCACATTTAAACTTTTCAGAAAACGTTCGTGGAACTAGGGCTAACAAAATAAAATTTTTAATAAATTATAATCTCAAATGTAAAAAAAATACTTATTTAGTCATAATTTAGTCAGACACATGAATCTAAAAAAAGATGGGGTTAAAATTACTAAGAGTGATGAGAATTTGAGAGGACAAAAAAATTATTAAGCCAAGGAAGTAAAAAAAATATATAGAAACCTAGAAAGATTTCTAAGGAAGCTATAAATGCGGTAAAAAGTGAAAATAGTAAACTGGGAGATAAGGCAGGCTTACATAGGACAAGAAAATTGGAAATTTCATCCTGCAAACAATATTCTAACATAATTTTACACTGAATACACTTCCTTGTCCCAGAAAAGATGCTTAGCTTTAGCCTACCACTTAAAGCTCAATTTTTGAGTAAACAATGAGCGACGAGAATTGATCAAAAACGGTTCGTGCCCAGGACTATCTTGCATCTCAAAAACAGAAACAAACATTGAAAATATATGCGTGTGGGCCCGAAAAAAACTTTCGGTTGAGTATTTGGGTCATTGCTGAATCTGTAAAAATTGAAAAAGATTCAGATTTTAAGAAAACAAAGTCATGGTCAAGAGGTTTTTGACCAAATATTTAGATCCTTGTATTAGAACATTCACCCTAATCACAATTTCACACCTCATGTCTTTTTTTTAGCATTAATCTAATTTTTCCTAGCCACATCTCATATGACATTATTAGCAAAAAAGTACAATGAGTTTTATATACAGTCAACAAACTTACTAGTTTTATCTTGGAGGATGTCTTGATTTTCTAAAACTGCACATATTGGAAGTTCATTTTTCAAATAATCTGTGACTTGAGGACGTATTTTACGGGGTTGTTCAAAATTGTCATGTAGTACTTTTGGAACATTAGCTTTTAAAGGTTTAACATTTTTATTATCAGTCGAGTGTGTATTCTTACTTTGTGCTACAAAAAGTAGTGTTGGGTATAATATATGTGTGCACATGTGCATCAACAAACCATATGAGTTACATTATTATATCTGTCATTTAGTCAATTCTTCATAAATGCAAATTTTATATTATTAGATTTGTATGTCTACTTACCAACAATAAGTTCTTCAGTTTTGCTTTCTTCCGATGGTGTAACAATAGCGGATTCTGCAAACTCGGGTGAAATATTTTCAGTCTTAATGTCAAATGGAATTTCTGGTTCTTCTTTTAGCTTAGGTGGACATACGCATAACTTTGGTGATGAAATTTCCAAGGGTAACAACTCTTCTTGTGGCTCACTTGGAGGAATAGCCTGCAAAGCAAAAAAATTTTTAAGTAATTAATTTTGTAACTGGGGGTAGCCAATTTTTTCATTTTTTTCATATTTCCATTTTTTTAAAAACTTTTTTAGTTCCACCTAGTGGAAATTACTTATTATAAACATAATGTTTTAAAATTCATTAACTATTAGTTTCGGCCATTCCCTACTGGAGGGCAGCACCTCTATAAATTAAAAATTATTTTTCAAATTTGAATCCTTCAAATCGTTAGAATTGCTTGATAATGAATAAAGAAAAACTGAATAGTAAATAAAAGTCTATGAAGCAAATAGCAGTGTTATCAACAGCTGCAGACTTTGAATATGAAGAACCAATAATTTGTATATGTCCTTTCTAAATGTATGAAGCGGACACGAATGAAGGGTAAGTTATAGACCTGTTGGCTCAGTTACTGGCGAGGATAATGGAGAAAACTTCAGAAGGATGCAAAATTGTTCAGTGAATCGAAAAGTACTAAGCAAAGGGAGAAACATTAGACCACATTAGCTCAGAATGATAAAAACAAATGACAAAGACAAGAGAGTGAGTGGAAAAATGTATGCAAAGTATTCTTTCATAAGTTGAGTCATTTTTCAAATATCGTTACCTTAACATTTAAACCTTCTGACTCCATACATAATAATTTTACAGGAGAAGTAAAAAACTGTTTCATGTAGATATAAGTAGATAAAAAATTAAAATTAGATCACTAGGTCTTTATTAAAGGATGACCTTAATTGGACCATGTTCTGCAACAACACCCACAATTTATTTACATTTTTATGTAAACCAGTCCATTACTAATAGGACATTCAGCGAAAATGCTATAAGCTGCATCTGGACAAGATATTTAATGTGCTTATTTTTAAATACATTAAATTTCTGTCAATTGCTTAGTAGTTTTATTAAATAATTCGTATTTTGCAACTCTAGCTAAAAATGTTGTTTATTGGAAAATAAGGACTTACTAATTGTTACCAACTTACAAAAAAAAATCAGTTGCTTAATTTTTATTCATATTACTCAATAATCAGTGGATTTATGTTATTAGTGTACGGCTCCTTTAGCTAGGAACAGGAACGTACTTTTTTAAAAGACAAAAAAAAAGAATGTAAGGAATAATTTTTCTCAGATTTTTGGATCGTCTTTCCAAATAAAGACAATAAAAATAAAGAATCAATTTTTGAAACACCCTATATAACGTTTCAAGCGTGGCAGCACTTCTGTCCTAAGGTTTACTGAATTTGAAACACCCTATGACATTTTAAGTGAGGCAGTACTTGCCCCAAGGCTTACCGAGTTTAAAACACCCTATATAACGTTTTAAGCATGGCAGCACTTCTTCAAGGCTTACTGAGAATCTTACTCCATACTCATTCTCTCTATCATCACATCACTCACGCTACATGTTAGTTGGTTTAAAAGTAGTCCTCTCTACTTCATCTAGTGGTCATGGTCACCCATTGACACTACTTAACTGTGATATCGCCAGAATAAAGTAATACAGGGTGGGTCATAGAGTAAGCTGTTGTGTAGGTTATTTTGGTCAGAATGTGAGGATTAGATCAAACATGCCTCAATAAAATGTTGCTGTGGAAAAAAGGCAGGGTTCGAAAGATATATATCATGATATATATCATGATATTTATACCTTGATATATATCCGATATATTCGATAATTTTATTTTTTTATTTAAAAATGTTTTCCACCATTCTGAACATCCGAAAATGTCTCAATACGCCCCTGCATAAAAGTATAATAACTAGCGATTTATATGTGTTAAAATATTAATGTTAAATAAAATAATGTTAAAATCTGTTTATTTTATTAATTATTTTGTTTTTTATTTTTAATTTGAGTTAGAATATAAGTTTTTGTTAATATGTTTGTGTTAAAATTTAAAATATAGTTTGTGCAAGAAACAATACTGTTTTTTAATTAAATAATTAAATTTTAAAATTGATATATATCATGTGATATGATATTTATATAAATATCACGATATTTTCGAACCCTGAAAAAAGGTAAAGGGTGGTAAAGTTGAAATACATTTTTCGTATTTTTGGTAATAATTTCACAATATTCATAAAACGTTATCAAAATTGGCACAGAGGAATAACTTTAGGCAAGGAATATTTAATTTATTATTTTACATTTTTATACAAGGTTTCACATGAGAGATTCCAGAGGATGAAATTGAGTCATATTTTTTACTGACTTACTTTTTAGTAATTTCGATTAGAAAATATGATATAAACATTTTTTTAATTTAAAATTGTGATATTTGTTTAAAGGTCAAAATTTCACCAGTTTTCACGAAAACCTTAATTGAACACTTTATATGTCACTAAGTGTTTTCAAATTGGAAACAATAGACAAACTTGTAACTCCAAATAATAAACAAAATACCTTAATAAAAATAAATTCAAAATAAATGTTTTACGTAGCATCCTTCTCCAATGGGTGTAAATGAATTTAATGAATTTAATGCTATTAACTATTTAGCACAAACCATTTTTTTTATGCAATAAATACTCTAAACAGGTAATAAATACTTTTAAATAAATAATTTAAAAAACTATTTTGCCGCTATTTACCGCGTCATAATGAAGTGCGGCCACTAAAGATTCTGTAACAACATACAGTTGATAATTTTCTTTTTCTAATAGTGACATTTATGATTAGTCATCTCTTTCTAAAATCGGATTAAAATTAGACGTTTTCTTTTGTCACGACACAAAAATTTCAAAATTTCTAACCTCAACATCGATTATGAGAAACATTGAATTACTTATAAAAAGTGTGATAAAATAAACATTTGTTTAATGTTTCATTATATTAAAAATATCTGGTTATATTTTCAAGTACTTGCTCCCTACTAGAAGTAAAAAAAACAGTCAATTTGATAAAATGTTTATAAAAGTTCCTGAAAATCTAGACATTCAAAAACGATAGGTTGTAAAACACAAACTACTATCCTGCTTTTATATTTATTTTGATGTAAGTAAAGATATTCTTGAATTGTTTTTGTTTCCAATTTGATATAAATTTATAAATTGTAGTTGATCAACTAGTAGGTCAATATGTAGCTTTATACATTTACATTACTGCATAATGTTATAAACTTTCTGTTTTCTGGGGGTAATTCTAGCTTTAATGGTAACTGAACATATGATAGTGCACTTCCTTGGTAGACCTACAGTAGAATAACTGAAGGGGCAAGTGGATGAAGGGGTTATGTTATAAAAAATAGTTAATGAGCAATTAACTATTTAATTAGATTCATTGGCACTTTTAGTGAAAAATGTCTTTAAAATGCGTTTTTGTGAGTTAGTAACAGTGATTATGAACTAATTAGACGCACAAGACCAGACCAAGGCAAGACACATATGAACTTAATTAAATCATCAACAAAAAAATAAAATTTGAAATGTTACATAACCCCTTCATCCACTTACCCCTTCAATTTTTTTTTTTAATAGATACCTATATCCAAAATAAAATGTCAACTATATTGAGTATAGTTAGTTATCTCACAGAGGATGTAAGTACAGAGGGAAAACTTGGTGTGGAGGGGGTAAGTACGCGCAACTACAACGCGCATCGCAATCGGCCATGTTCTAATTATAACTCAGCTGCGTTACATGTAGTAGAGCTTAACACTATTCATTTTTATGTGCGAACTGACAGTGGCAGCGTGTGTTCTCTTGACTTGTGTACTTGTAAAGTTTGTTATTATTATATTGTAAGTTTATTTGTTGTAACTCGATAAACAATGAGCAATATTAAAGGTGGATTGGTTTGTGCAGCAAGAAATTGTCCAAATAAGACGTACAACTGCAAGTTTAGCTTTTTCGGTTTTCCTAAGGACGAAAGAAGGTAAGTTGAGAAAAAAGTTTTAAGATTGCTTCGGTTAAAATGTAAAATGATCGGATATTATAAATTTTGATACTATCTATAGAATTTTTAATGTAGGTCCGTAAAATAATTTTTATTTTAAATAATACAACTTTGCCATAATATATCCGATTTTTATTTTTTTTCAATTTGTAGCCAATTGTTAGCTCTACAATTTGTATAAAAAAAAAAATATTTTTTAAGGCATAATACGTTCTGTTTAAAAAATCTAAAATATTTTTTATAAAAATTGTAAAGAACATATTTCTCTATAACACCCTTAAAATCGGGTAAAAGATTGGAATATTTAAAATAAAAATAAATTTTTTATATAAAACTGTACACAAATCTAGCTTTATTCTTAAAATATAATTATTTTATTTTGCCCATAGAAAGTTTATACCTACTGTTGCTATTTATTACTAAATGGGTTTTGTCCATATTATTATTTTCTTGGAAAACTCATTACTGAATTTAAAATCATCCTTTATTTGGAGACTATCAAAATCAAGTATTGGATATTAGAGTAGGTATAAAGAGACAAAAGATTTATTTTAACTGCCTGTAAATAATTTATTTCAAAAAGGCCAAGGTAATTTAGAAAGTTATAAGTAGATTCAATTGATTTTAATTCTAAATCAACTTTTCCTAATTTTTTTCATAGAACTAATAATAAACAACTTTGTGTATCTATATTCATTTTAGAATTGTAAAAAAGTATCAATTTCTTGCAATTTAATTAATATTTATTTTTTCTATTTTAGAGCAAATATGTGGCTAATGGCATGTGGTCGGGAGGATCTTCAGGGGAAAATGGATAAACCGTCTAGTTATAAGCTGTGTTCATTACATTTTGACCAGAAAATGTATCTTAATGATTTACAAAATCGGTTACTACCAACTGCTGTACCAACAATATTTCCGTCGCTGGCGTCTAGTTCTTCCAGCTCAAGCAATCGCACTTTCAACATTCCTTGTAAATGACATTTAACAATAACATGCACGTAATGAGATCTCACAACATACACGTGCTTTTTGATAAAAAAACTTAAATATCTTAGTTTAATTGAATTGCAATCAAATTTTTATCTACGTAAGACTTTATTTGGTTCATTTACATAAATTTGGTCAATTTAAAAACATAAAAACTTTTAGCACTAGCGAGATACATTTTGGATTAAAAAAATTATGCCTCTAAATGTCAGCAACACATTATACATTATACTAAATATTGTATTTGAACATTTTCTTAACTCTACCTATAAATATATCTGTTAGTAGTGAAAGTGATGAGATTATGAGCACTCCACCAGAGATTTTAGAAATAGCTCAAGCTGCCACACATAATTTGCTACCGCTAAAATCCAAAAAAAGGTACGAAATTACCCATCGAAAATTTATGGATTAGCGACACAAGCATATGTCCTTTATTTAATAGAAGAAAATAAGTGGGCGTAGAAAAAGTATAGTACGTTACACGAGTTGTAAGCCCATTACGCACTTGTAAAATTTACGCACTTCGTGCATAATGGGTTACTTACAACTCTTGTTACGTAATATACTATTATATTTTATTGTTTGTGTCTTTATGTATTCCAAATATTTGTATACTTACATGGACAGCTTAGTATATAAAATATCATTTATTAAAAATCTACACCAGAATATATTTATGACCGATGTAAATCTAAGTTCAGGTCATTTTTGTCCTGAATAACTGGATCTAGACAAAATATTTTTATGCTACTCAAAGTTCTATAAATTTGTTTATACAATTTTAAACTATCACAAGAATGGATTTTACTATACACGCGACTTTATTTCCAGAAATTATTTTTTAAATCCTGATATATCTTTTCATTACACCCTGTAAAACAACTCGTACCTGATTTTAGTTATAATTCAAATTAAAAAATTAAATTCAAAACACACCACATCCTTATCAAAATGAATTTCTTGAGTACGGATCTTCCCATTGGTAACATAATTATCAAAATGCGGGCCTGATTTCTATAATTCGAACATGGCCGCCGGTGACTTAGCGAGATCAATCGTGCCGACACCGAGTTTGTTCTCTGTACTTACATCCTCTGTGGTTATCTTAACAAGTGAGTTTGTATGATAAAAAAAATGTTTCTTTTTTAAACCCAAATCTCTTTGAATCCAGTAATTCTAGAAAAATTTGGAGCTTAGAAAGTATACATACTGTTTTTTCGGCTTTATGTTGTGAATTTCAGAGCCAATCAACTTTATTAATTAAATAAAATATCATTAATCCTGTTAGAATCCACCTTGGGTAAGTTGTCTAAAGATTCTTCTGTTAATCCTGTTTGTACTTTGGCCATTTTTAACTCAAAAAAATCTCGCAATCGAAAACGAGGTTAGGATTTAGATCGATGCAATGAGATAGAATAAAGAGATGATATGACGATGCTAAAGTACCCATACCTTTGCATTACACTTTTACATCAAACTCAAGATAGTCAGTTTTGGTGAACATAAATGCATTTTTTGTTAAATAGTTTCATTTAAATGATATAAAATCATTTTAATTCCGTCAGTCTTCAAATATAAAATTATTGACTTCAAAGAAATCAATGTACCACTCAAGTCGCCAGTTTCATTACACTTTTCCGTCACTCGAAGTCATCCCAAAATAGTGTTTGTCGTCTCTACTTTATTATATCTCGATGAATGGTTGAAACAACGTTGTCAGACTTAGAGAAAATATTTCGCGATATTGCGATAAGATTATGATTTGAATAACATTTATTAAGAAGAAAGTTTATTGAAATAGTAAGTCAATGCATCAAAAAACGGAATATAAAGAAATACAAGGTGCGCAAAATCAAGTACCCTATGGAATGTTGATATAGTTTCGTTTGTAGTTGATATCTGTTCGAGTTTTTCTGTCAGTTGCAAAGTAGATACTTGGGAAATTCATTATGAATCCATATACGCCTCGAGATCGTGCCGAAATCGTAAAATTTTTGTATCACAATAATTCGTCGATTATCCTAGCTCAATGAGAATACCGTAGAAAATATGGAACATTTCGGCGATTAGCGACAAATTTTCAACAAACTGGGTCTACATCTGATAAACCGCATATTGGCAGACCTCGTTCAAGGGATAATATAGACCGCGTACGTAGAGATGTGATGGAAAGGCCTAGCACATCAACAAGAAAACGATCTTCACAATTAAACAATACCCTACGTTCATTGCAACAATTTTGGTGAAAGATTTGCACTTGTTCCCCTACAAAATACAGGTAACCCATGAAACTCTGCCTTTAGACTTTGAAAAACGACGTCAATATTGTAATGCTATCGTAAACCTTGAAAACGAAATTGAGGATTTTTGAACAAAATCATAACGAGCGAACGAAGCTCATTTTTGTTATGGAGATCACTACAGAAGCATGCTGTTGGATTTTTTAATTCCAGAAATGGAAGAGCTTAATCAGGAAAATATTTGGTATCAACAAGATGGTGACACAGCACGCACGGCCCGTGAGACAATAGCCATTTTGAACAGAATTTTTCCTGGGCGCCTTATCTCGAAAAACGCCGATATTGCCTATCCGCCAAGGTCTCCCGATTTAACTGTTCCAGACTTTTGGTTATGGGGTTATCTCAAAGATAGGGTATTTGTAAATAATCCTTGAACACTAGAAGCATTAAAAGACAACATCCGGAAAAAAATTGACAGAATACCACCTGAAATGTTGGAGAAACTTATGAAAAATGCTTTAAAAAGAGCTCATTATTGCATTAATGCTGGGGGTGGCCATTTGGTCGATATGGTTTTTAGTGTGTAACAAAACAAATTTTTAGAGTTTAAATAAATATTTTTCATTTATAATATGACTGTTTTAATTAATCTTACTTTTATATAGAAAACAAATAGTAGACTTTATTTTGCGCTACCTTGTATTATGTTTTTATATTAAATTACACGATCTTAACCCTTAAATGATTGTTAGTTATCCAGAATTTCAATAATCCTTTATAAGAAATGGCAACAAAATCAGATTTTAGGCTTCATTATAACGATGTTTAAAGAACATTGAGGCGCGCGTTTCAAATTTGTTTGAAATGAGAAAAATAAAAAAATTAATTTTTAGATTACATTTTGTGCTAGCTTTAAAAAACTACATTTTTGAATTTCACTAAACACGCCCATTTGTTTTAATTAAAGAGTTTGACACATAAAAAAATATATATTATTTTCCCAGAATTCATTTCATTAAAAGAATTTCATTAGCAAAACCTAAGGACTACACATGTCTTCAAAATTAGAAACCCAGTGTTGTATTAAGGGTTGAAATGATTAAGTTTAAAAAGGTATAACAATTTTATATAAAAATGATTTTTATATCATGCTTTCTAATCAAAATTACTAACAAGTTTCGCAAAAAAAATATGACCATAGTGGTGCACCCTGTACAAAATGTAAAATAATATTCCTTGTCTAAAGTTATGCCTCATTTCTTGTCTAAAGTTATGCCTCTTTGAGAATTTTAACAACGATTTATAAATATATTGTAAAATTATTACCAAAAACAAAACAAAATAAATTTTCTTTCCACAGGAACATTTTATTAAGCCATGTTTGATCCAATCCTCACAATTTTATTCAAATAACCTGTGTAGACTCTATATTACCATAGTTATGACTCACCATGTATAAAGGAATATTGTAGAAAATAAACTATCATAAATAATCTTGCCATGCATGTATAAAAATGAAACAAACCTCTTCTTTGACGAATTCTTTTTCTTCTAAAACTGGTGCTTCATGAAGTACAATATCATTAACATCATCCTTCTCAACAAACGTATCCTTTACAATTTCATCTTGGCTGGCGAATTTGGCAATATCAAAGACTGCTTGTTCCTCTGATAAATCGTCCTTAACTGAAGAAGTGATCTCTTCCTGTGGAGATTCCAAAGGTTTGCACAGATCTTCAAACCTATCTTGAGCCTGCTGGATGAATTCTGGTCGGGTGAAGTCTTCTGAACCAGCAGACATTGGCTCTTCTGGCATTGGAGATTTAGATTCTTCTAAATCACAAACAGAAGGTATCGACTCGGGTCTCTCAAATGCTGAAAAATCAACGTGAAGTTGTTCAGATCTTGCAGAAACGGCGTCTTGTAGGCCTTCAAATGTTTCAGATTCTGTTTCAAAACCCGGATTTGAAGATTCGGTAGATTTAAGATTAAATACTGGTTTGGGTTCAGTAGGTAAATATTCAATATTGGCATCTGATTTGTCTAGTAGCGTTGAATCTTCAACACTGGGGTCTGACAATTTTTCAGGTACCAAATGTGAGATGTCAATGCTGGAGTCTCGAAACTGTTCAGAAGAAATATTTGAAATTTCAATGTTGGAGTCTGATAATTTTTCAGAAGATTCAGCATTGGAATCTAGTATTCTTTCAGAGGACACATTCGAAAGTCCAACATTAGAATCTGACAAGTTTTCAAATGGTTGTAGATCTACTGTGGGTAAAAGTTCTACTTCAGCAGGTATATTTTCTGGGCCAGTCCTCAATAGGTCGCTAACTTCAGAAGAATCAGATATAATATTAGTTATAAATTCTTGTGGTTTCTGAGGAAGATGGCAAAATTCTTCTAATAAATTTTCTTCAGAGTTTATTAACTCTTTTTCAGTTTCCAAAGGTGAAGCCAATTCTTTTTCTTCATCATCATAAGATGGTTTGTCTATATCTGTGGTTTTTAAGATATCATCATTGTTCTTTAAGTCCTCTAGTGGACAATGATCTGGTAAGTCTGATATAGTTTCATTGAAAGTAGTATCATTATCAGGTTCTTTTAAGAACTCATCTAGATCATCTGGTAGTTGTTGAACTTTATCCAAGTCAAACGGATTTGATTCGCCTTTATCAGCATAAATAGACATAGACATAGGGTCAGATTCTTTATTCAAAATATTCAAATCTTGGCTAGCCGATTCATTGAATGAAGTATCTACTGTCGCTAGGGATGATTCATCTCCAAATAGAGCCTTCGTAGACAAAGCTTCCGATTGGTCCAAAAGTTTGGGGGAAAATGGGGCAGCATTAGGACCGAAGTGAAATTCTTCGTTTTGGAAGACTTTTTTAGGGGTGCTGCCGGGCTGGAATTCGGGAATTTCGTCTATATTTTTGCCATTCAAGATGTTTTCTATCAAATCCATCGAAGTGTTGTGATCCTAAAACAAGACACAAATTAAATAAGTAGTAGTCAAAAATGATCTAATCATAAAATATTTTTTAAATTTAAAAATCTCATTATATGTCCAATTTTATTATTCTTGTGATGACTAATAATGTTTTTGAATAACTTTACTTAAATATTTCTGACAGTACTGTCCATCAATTTAGTGACATTAGGCATTCCAACGACCTGTCAAAATGTTGACAAGTGGGAACTGACGTTTAGATATGGCAACCTTGTGGCCTGCTGGATATAGTTGTATAGATTGCTAAAAGCGAGTCCTTTGCCAGCGGCCATATTACCTCTCAAGTGCTGATTAATCAGAATCAGTTTAGCAAAAATGTGTTTTAAAACCAATTTTCAGCTTTTGAATATAGTAAAAAAATAATTACCTACATTTTTACTTCAAGGCATAACCTTATGTTTATTTTGAAAAATATGGATGATCAATCTATATAACTATCTATTTCATTGACCCTGTCAAATCACTAGGCTTACAGGGTTGCCATAATGTTGCCATATTATAACCTGTCAAAACCCACTGGTAGCCAATTTGTTTGGAATGCCTAATTGAAATGTACAGAGAATTTGATAATTTTATTAAGCAAATGTAACATTTGCAGTATATAAGATTTTGGAAAAGATTAAAAAATAAGAAATCAATAAATCCATAATTAAATGAATTTGTATCGGTTGATTTATTTTTGTAAGTTTCAATGTATTTTTTAAACTATTCCCGATTTCTAATTACAAATTTCAAAATTGCCTAATAAAATTAGCCAATTCTATTTATATCCTACATACATATTTAAAAAAATAAGTCATATATTTTCTTGATTATTGATGAAATAAAAGTTAAATAGTAAATAGTTATATTTCCTAAAATTAAACATTTTTTTAACATAGCTAACTAAATACCGTAAATTTAAATAAAACAGGAATATAAGTAAAAATGAAAAATTTCACAAATATTCATTTTACTAAAATGCTCAGAAACAAATTTCGGATCTAAAAAACAAAAGTGATTACTACATTACCATAGTATAAAATCTAAAAAAACAAAAAAAAACTAGGATATAATTCACTAAAATGTAAAAGCAGTTAATGCCTACAGTGTTTTAAAAAGAAATAATTTTGCGCCAAACAGTATCTAATCAGTGGTTATATTTAGTGAACTTTATGATCATGTTGACACAAAACAACTGATAAATTAATGAATAAATTTTCATAGAAGTTTAAATAAACAGTATTCATTTTGCTAACATGTCGGCAAAGACAAAAGAAAAAATATTTTCAAAAAATAGTGAACTGGAGCAATTTCAATGTCTGTCTGTTGCACAGAAAACCTAATTATATTACAATCAAAATGACGAATCGCCAAATAGATTCAATTTAAAATTTCAAAAAATGTGAGGCTTGAATCAAACAAAATATATAAAAAATGTGTTATTAGAAAACCAAAAAAATATTTACTTTCTATTTAACTGTAATACTTATAAAAAGCGCAATAATGGTTACTAATTTTTTCACACCTAATGCCAATTTTATTTGATCACTTTAATAAATTGTGCCATATATACAGGGTGGCCCATTAGTTCGGAACTAGTGGGTGGAAGTCCTATGATTCTTTTAGCTCTATTATTTTTAATTCATCAATTAAAATAAAATGTTAGAAACTATCACTTTTAAGACCTATATTATAATAACAAATAGTGAGCTATACTGAGTATTCAATTTGAAAAAACAAGTTTTAGATATTTATTATAATTAGCAAGTTGGTGTTTCTGTAAAAAATAAACTTTCGATGCTCTCAGACTTTTCAGTTAACCCTTATCTTTCTAATTACCAAATATTTTAACTTAACTGTCAATAACAAAGCCTTTTTTTAATAATTTGTTATGGAAAATTTTTCACCATTTTTTTTTTACTTTTTTGTCATGACATTAAAAAAAATAGTATTGGAATGTTAAAGTTTACAATGAAATCAATGGTGAAAAAATATACTGGACGAGTCATTTAAAAACGTCATCTGTATATTTCAACAGTATTTTAGAAATATGCGAAAAAGTAAACCCAATAACTTTTATCTAAAACATTTTCTCATATTTCTTAATGATAAAAGAAATACTGGACTTCCTTACACTAATGGGCCACCCTGTATATTTTTTGACTTTGGTCACACTTGAGCTGATAGATTTCTCTAATTATTGATGTTTCATAAAAATAAAGAAAAATGTTAAAAACTAAAGGACCGTATAATAGAAACGTTGAGTGACTGTTTCCCTGCTAAAAACAACTACTCCTTTAGCTAATACCGCAACAGGAATTGAATTATATCAAAAGAAAAACAGCAGAGATGGAAAATTATTTTCAATACTCTGATATTGCTTACTAAGGAGGTCATTTTTGAACCGGTTTTGTCCTTATTAGGGCTCATCAATAAGGAATGGACATTCTCGATTCCAATCTCAAATGGAATCTGCAGATGCATTGCATTAAATCTCATGGCCAGTGGTTATGCAAAGAAAGAAATTGTAAAGTAACACCATTTACACTTACTAAGCAAAATCAAAGCTTGCTATGGTACACAGTTCACAGAACAAGACAGAATAATTACCAGACTTGCAATTTCGATAAATTTTCATGTTAAGATGTTGAACTATTTTACCTTTAATTTGCTATGACTGTGGGAAAATACAAAATAAATACCACTTTGACTTTAATCTTAAAAGAACCAAAAAACATTTTTTTGATTCGTTTATCATATTTGAAATGAACAAATTAATAACAAATTCGCATAATCTTCATTGGTAAACTCTAATAGTGAGTGATCCACAAAAAAAAACAAATTCTGAAACATGTCTTAGAAAAATTCAGGTATGTCAGAGATTACAATTCTCCTCTTCTCTTTCAAATTACAGTTTATATTTGAATAAATTACATTTAGAATTATTGTATAGATTAATCACTGAAACGTTTTCACATTTTTAAATAATTAAAGGTACACTTAACAACTTCAATTGAAAATTTAAATTCAAATATATCTGACTTATCTATTTTTTTAATAAAAAACTTTTAGACATTTTAAAAGCTACGAAACAAATTAGGACGCGCCTTTTTTTAGTGACTTATTGTTTAATTCAGTTAACTTTAGAGTACGCGAAATTGATGTGTGACTAGGGGTATTTCCAAAACTATACTCATACTTTTTTGGAGTATTCAGAGATCAGTCATTCTGCCACATTTCTTGTCGGGTATGCCGCAAATATTATAGTGAAATAAATATTAATTTAACAATACTGTTGTAAGATATTGTATTTCCTTATCACTGAACACACTATGACAGAAAACCCTACACCTAAACTTAAAAATAAGTAAATTAACTTACATCATCTTCTTTGTGACCATTGTTACAAGAGTCAACTTCGCTAGGCCTAGATTTTACTTCTCTTTCGAAATCTTTGGGATTGGGAAGACTGATATCGATATCATTGGCCTTTTTCGGCGACTGGGATACTATTGGATCGTTGATTAACATTCTGCAGGCTGGAGACGGTATACTTCTTGTTGGAGAGACGGGAACAAATTCTGCAGCATTAGGGTTCAGCTGTGACATGGTGTCGTCCTCTTCAGGAATGTCGGCAACCTAAATAAACCAAAAGAATGTTTTAGAATTACAAATTGTATAGAAACAGCAAAGTTAGTACATAATTTTTTAAATAATGGAAGAACTAAAACCATGTTGAGGTAGGCTAGTTAGAAATTATTAATTTGCGGAGTTTAGCACAATGTCAACAGCTGTCTAGTAGGTCTTTTATTGACAATTTTGTCAAAGCATTTTAATTGTCAGAGATCTGAAAATTAGCGATACGCCACCGTCAGTTAAAAAACAAATCTAATCATTTATACATTTTAGCTTGACTAAGTGCATTTCTGTAACATTTTCAAACAAACAGTGGCAAGTTTTCCGACATATTTTAAGAATTTAAATTGTGTTAAAAAAAATATAGTAAAATGGCAAAAAAAAACAATACCAATCTTATTTTTTATCAATTTCCTGATGCTGAATATACAGTCGGTGTAACCCAAATGTGAACGCGATTTGGTGTCATAGGATTTTTTACTGAAATTCATTCCTCCCTAGGTCTAATTTTGGCCGGTGGTGTTACAAAGAGGGAGGAGAACATTTAGAACAATAGTATATTGCATATATGCAAAGCACTGAGGTAAGCCATGGACACGAGACTAGAATGGTTCCCTGAGGTATGTATACGATTTTACAATCTGCTATTAGCTTTTCGCATTTCTTGAAAACCCAAGCCTTACTGACAGAGGAAGAAAATAAAGAAAAAAAGCTCTGAAAATACTTACAAAAAAGTGTAAGACATTAGTAACGCCAAGTAAAAAGATTTACCAAAACTTTGCAAATCAGGTGCTACTACACCTGATGAATTTCACCATTATTATCACAATCTACCTGTAATGTTAAAGGCACAGTTTCTGCACCTTCCACAAAAGCTAGTGACACAGACGTTGAATATTATGAGCTGCACAGTGCACATTGATTCTTGTGTGCGAACTCGACACGATACGTATCGAATAGAGAGACATTAAATAAGAATTGCAGTCTGTCGAAGATAGGCATCTCGATAAATGCCGTATCGAAAGATGAGAATCTCACTGTTGTATGTAGACAGCTAAATTAAGCTAAGTGACGTTTTTTTTGTTTTTTTTTTTTTTGTTTCCAATCAGTATATTCTTAGACTATATTTTGTAAAGATTAATTATGTTTTGAATACCTTTTTTTTCATTGGAGATATTGTTTATTAAACAGATTGAAGCTATGATTTTTTAATCAACCTTAAACGTTTGAACAGCGTTTTCTCGAAACTCTAAAAATGTGAGTTATCTTGTTTTTGCAGTAACCCGACGGGATATATTTATATTTTGTTATTTTTTCTTTTCTAACTAATTTTAAATGGATGGTCTAAATAAAGGGTCATCATCCAAAAATATTGTGACCCGTGTAATATAGCAAACATATGTATGTGGCCCGAAGGAGAAAACGGTTGAGAAGGCAGGTTTAGAGATAAGTTGTTTAAGTTCGCACGGCATCACCAGCACTACTGTATTTATGCGAAATGCTATCGTACATTCCTATGCAATTTTTTAGACAAGGAAAAGAGAAGAAAAATAGTCTGAAAAGGGGAGATATTTCAAATATTTAAATTTGAGAATTTCCTGTTAAAATTATTGACGTTCCTTTTAATATTTACGAGTATTTACGTGTATAATATAGTATAATTTAAAAATAAATGGTTCTAGGATTTTCCTCAAATATTAGCATATTTGTAATATTAATCCAATCTTAAAAAATGTAGCTTTTTATCATGTTACATAGACCCTCCAGAATGGTATTTATAATAAACTCATTATTTAAGCTGATAATTTTATTTCAAGGAATAGCAAGTGCATAATAGAGTTATTTTAATTTAAAAAACAATAACAATAACTTATTAAATCGACAAGCTTACCTCTTTTTCTGGCTGCGGCGATATATTTTCTTTATTTGCTTCCTCTCCTTTGATGTAGTTCCACTCGTCCTCGTCAGATTCGCTATCCACTAGCCCACTAACATCATGAACTGCAACAAAAATAAAATATTCAAACATTCTGAGAATGAATTTATTAACTAATCTACAAAAATAGGCCAAAACTTACTAACCCCCTGTTTATTATTTTGATAATAAGTACTTATTTCAAACAGTATAAACGAATAAAATACTTGCGAGTAGAAGAGTTCAGATAAGGGTAAAAAATTCCATTAATTATTGTCTTCAAAAGAACACCAATAGCAATTTAATCATATCTCCAGTCTAGTCTAGTGTTTTGGTAATTTTTCAATATACGGGACAAAACGGAATCATTAAATCCTCTGGTCAAAAAATCCAACCTCACACACAATTATTAAATCATGAAGATTATTCAATTTTAAGTTGTGCTATAGTTATTGAATCTCAAAAACCTGTATATACAGTACAGGAATACTAAAACATTTACACTCATATGCTTATAAAAACAAATGGCCGCTCCAATTTTATCATACTTTATTATTTATTTAATTCTACTACGGAAAAAACTTATTTAGTCAACAAAAATTAGTATTGGAATTATTAAAACCAAAGTAGTCCATTATTAAATTATAGGTTTAAACATAATTAATTTACGGTTTTAAATTAATAAAACGAATCTCGACACACCGTTGTTGAGAATTTAGTAGAGCATAATAAATGTCTACCATCAATTTCACTGTAAACGGAAAATTCTACATTCTTGACATTGTCAGCAATCAAACTATTTGGAATATATTTTCGAGTTTGAATTCTATAATTTAAATGTTGTTCGTCATTTATTAAAAAAAGGAATGAGATAAGAGAGTAGGTACCTGTGTTAACGTTAATAATTATTTCTATCTTAAAAAACGAATATTATGTTATTAGAACAATTTGAAAAATAGTTTATTATTTAATATTTATTTATAACGTACTAATTTATTTAAAACTTAGACACTATTATAACTCACAATTCTAATTTATTTATTACAAATTTATCTTTACTATTCAACATTTATATTAAATATTAACGTCTAAAGACAAAGTCGCGCCATTTATACAAAAATAAAACATTTGATTCGGTTTTTCGAGTCTCGAGGCGAGTCTCGATATGGTAGTAAACAAATAACAGAATCGGCTTCAGGCGATAAAAAAAGGGGAAAATTAAGATTTCCGCAGGCAGTCCTAAGATTCCTAAATCCCTTGATCTTATCTGCATGTACTCTGTTTTAAATAAATGTAATTAAACCAGAATAAATGAATTTTTTGGCCGAAAAATATTTTAAGTTTTAAGAAAGAAAAACTTAGGTGTGTCTGAATAAGAACACTTTCTAGGTCGATTTGCCACTCTATTTTATGAGTCAGCCAAATTATGTGGTATTTAAATTATTGCTAGATATTTTTCAAAAAAATAATTGTGAAAACTCTGCCCACAATTGCTTGTAGTGGGGTTGTTGTAAGCAAAGTGGGGACACTGCCCTAGCTTATTATTTCTGTAAACATAAAATCGCATTGTAATATAAAATTCAAAAAAGTTCAATTCTTGATAATAAAAAAGATACAGGGTGAGTTACCAAATAACTTAAACGGTGATTCCAATCTCAATTTTCTCTAAACTGGATTCATGGACATGTTAGATAATTTTCCATTAATCGTGAGACACAACATGTGGTTTATACAGGATGGTGCTCCACTCCATTACAGTAGAACAGTACGAATTTACCCTGATATTGAATTTTCACATTGGATCGGCCCAGGTAGCCAATACGCTTAGTCAGCACGTTGTCCAGACCATAACTCTATGGATTTTTTCTTTTGGAAGTTTCTTAAATCAATGGTTTATAACGAATCAATAAATTCTTGTACCGAACTTTGGCGAAAAATAGTAAATGCTGCAGATGTATCCATCGGCAAATATGTAGATATTATCATAAAAAATATGGAGTAGTTTATATTTTGATATTTAAAATATTGAAATAGCTATCAAATTAGATTCGCCCAAAGCAATAAACTATAATTGGTTGTATATTATACAATTTGACATAACAATAAAATATGTATGATGTAAAACTAACCTGATGAAGGTCTTATGATTTAACCATTACCAATATTTATTATATGAATTATAAATCTAATAAAACTAATCACAGGAAGACACGGATGAAAAGGTAAGTACAATAAAACACTTCCTTTTTTTAGCAGTTTTTTCTTTACTTATTTCTCACAACAGACGATATGGCACATGGTCTTTTTTTCGAAAGAATATATACTTAAAATAACAATGGATCACGTATTTAATAAAACGCGTAACTCATTCACTGAAATATTTTTACAAAGAGTTCAGAATATATTCACTAATTATTTAATAAATTAAAAAGGATGATCTGACAAAAAAATATAAAAGCTAATAGTAGTCCAAATTAATCAAAAATTATCGCCAAAAAATTAAACAAAAATGTAAGTATTTTCCTTTTATAACAAAATTAAAATTTTAAAACAAGATTACAATAATGCAATTTGTCACTGTTATTCGTATTTAATATATACCGTACGACATGCACCTGATGATAAACATTGTAAATAAGCACCTTGTTTTACAAGCGCTAATAATGTTAATACTAATGTACAGATAAGAACATCTCTTTACCCTAAGACCAATGTCACCATATCAGTTAACAACTCGTTTCTTGTTGTATTATTATAAGGAATCATTTAATTCGCTATCGGCTTTTTGAATTAGTTTTTGAGACAGAGTGTTATAATTATTTTGGCTAAATTTCTGAAGAATTATAAGAATAATAATATCAAGAGAATATTAAAATTCAATTTGTTGCGGATTGATACTTATATTTAAATTCTAAGCGAATTTTTTAAGTCTCTTATGTCGGTGAATGGATAGATATGGCTCATTAAGTAGTAGAATATTTAGAATATACGTTATCCACCTAAACGGGTCAGATTAGATCTATAATATTTTGTCCCTATTAATAAAAATGACATCGTACTATATTACGCTTACAATATTCGTTTGATAGTTTTAACATTTTCATATTTGCATTTATAATCAAATAAATTATGTAAAATTTATTTCGAACACTGTGCTCTATTCGAAACAATAACACTAATTAAAAAAGTGTCATCACCATATCAAAGAACCGATAAATTATAGACAATTAATTCCTCCCCACGACACTCATCACGTAACTAAACCAAGATAATAACATTTATGAGGTACAATAAAGTACCCTCCTACTATTCAAAGAACAATATCACAGACAATCTGCATACCGCATTCCCAATTGCCGTTTTATGCCTATCCTCGAAGACAAAAGCCAATCCTGACAAGTCAATTTCACCACCGCACCGCACAAAATCAACTGAGTCTGCTCTATTGCATCTCTTCTCATTTAATTGTTAGTCAGAGCCGGAGTTTAAGAAAATCCTTTGCGGAAATTTATGTAAATGAAGTATTTTTTTTTTAACATTTACAAACTGTAGTAAAGAATCGCAAGTTAAATTTAAAACAGCCACTATTATACAGGGTGTTTCATAAAGACCTGACTACCTCTGTAGGGCTGGCTAATAGTACGCTGTCTCAAAACACATAATAAGACACACCCATTTGCAGCGGGTTGATAGTTACCACTTTTTTAACTATATCTCAAAAATTTACAAATCAATTTAAACCAAATTTTGAGAGTATTAAATTACATACGTCGACTTTTCAACCTGTCTGTCTGTAAATAGCGAAGGCTTAATTATTTCCTTTTTTTTTAATTTGTGTATTTTTTGAAAAACAATTAGCTACTCTTAGTAAATGTCCAAAAAACGAAAGTTTGGTCACTTCCGTTTGCTTTTCTCTAAAGTAAGTCAAATTTGAGAAAAATTTATTAAACGAAATAAATCTACAAAAAATATTCAAAAATATTGTCTATTTTGACGAATACACAAGTTTATTCTTTTTCTTAGTGAAAACATTCTTTAAAGTGGTTTCGAGTTATTTTGTAGTTCATTTATATGCCCCCCCCCCCCCCCCCCCCCCCCCCCCCCCGGAGGTACCCCCTTTCAAACAAAAAAGACATTATAAAAATCCGACAACGCGGTAAAGAATTAACGCTGAACATAAAAAAATATTCTGACAAATTGCGTGTGGAAAATGTTCACTCAACCAATGTCTTCCTAAATTCAAAGGAATATCTACTATTATTTCATAAAGTCTATTAGGTAGAAAATTGTAATACATTCGTCATTTAGATTTTGTTGAAAAATATGGTACCTATCCAATGAAATTGTTTCCTATTGTTGCAGCTCAAACATTTATTTTAAACGAATACCGGTAATAATTTATTCCATTAGCTTTTGAATTTTCTTCTGTCCACAAATGTACATTGTGAGAGTTTTTATTTATCGGCACAGCGAGAAACGTAACTAATATATTTTGTTCAAATTCAAATTGGTAACATGATGGTTCGTTATGTGGAACCACCCTGGAGTCGATTATTTTAAATACGGACCTATAGTTTTTATTCTAATTGTTTTACTACTTTTTCTCCTGAATACAACCATATGTAACCTATAAAACAATTTACTAGTTTTGAATACGGGTATAGTAGAAATAGTATGGCGTCTTTACAAAGTGACGTCCTGAGTCAAGAGATGTTGTAGTTGTTACAATATTTGTAATTAATAATTTAAGATTAAACGACTTACCTGTAAGGAAGTTCAATCGTAATTATACGACTGGTCCAGTCCTGATAGAGTACACATGTAGTTGCTTCATTTTATGCAAGCGTACACTCTTTTTAAAGAAAACAAAACAATTTTCTGTCCCATCACATCACCCATACTTCATTGCGCGTTTTAGTAATCGCGACCTTTCGGGTTGGGTAATGTACAAAAGTAAGCCCTTACTTTAAAGGGAGGGATGTTCTATCAGGACTGGACCAGTCGTATAATTACGATTGAACTTCCTTACAGGTAAGTCGTTTAATCTTAAATTATACTTCCTGGTCCTGCCCTGATAGAGTACACATGTAGTTGTTTAAAGCACGGGAGCGATATTCTACGATGTCCTTTTTTTTTTAAGTAAAGTCCTTAAAATAAATAAAGTCCTTATGATAATGATAAGTAACTTTAATTAATAAAATTTTATCAAAATTCTTATACAATTCCATTAAAAAAAATACAAAAGAGTACAAAGTAACAAATTATATGTTTTCATTATTTAACTGTTTTAATTATAATCTAATTACATATCAAAATAGGAATAGGTGTAAATTATATTCTATTAGGCTAATCTCTAAAATTAAACAAACTTTAGATTTTTAATTTGTAAATCAGAAGTTAATATTTCTCACTAGTTCATTGTCATTGATAAGCGGCCTGTTATAAACTTTATAAAATTTCTGGGAAATCTTTGATCAACGTACCGGCTGCAGCTCTAATCGTTTCTATGTTAACTCCAGCTCTAAATGCTGCTAAGAAGCGGCATGCCTTAAATACTATAGGCTTAACAAATATTCGTATCAGTGCCTTCTTTATTTAACATTTTTTTTTTTTTATCCCCCTTGAAACAGTCTCATAGGATGCTGCATGGTAAGGCTTACGATGTGTAATTAGTAAATTCTCAATATTACCTCTTATTAATTTAGTTTTCTCAATATAAAACAATAATACCGATGCGACACATATTACAGTTCTTTTTTTTTTTTAAGCAAGGTACTATTAACTTAGGCTGATCATGACCTGGACCGGATGATTTCAATAGTTTCGGCATTAATATCCCAATTTTCTCCCCTAGGTATTCCCTATCTCTATTTTTGAAATAGTTTTTATCCTATGTGCTGTGGAAAGAGCAAGTAGTATAAGTATAAATATAATAAGAGATTACGGGTCCCACGTATGACAATATCTAGGAAATGTAGGACGAAGTTTATAAACACCCTTCAAAAAACGATTTATCAAGTGATCCTCTGTATTCTTTGACTAAATATTCCACACGATCTAATAGTATTGAAAATAGAGCAACTTTATCCTTTAACAAATTGTTCATTTAAAAATTCAATAATATTGATTATTAAATCTAAAATATTAATTTTACAGATCATTTTCCATTTTCAATCCTCTACCTTCATACGATCTCCTGATAAGAGTTCTATAACCAGGGTAAGGCTCGACCACAGGACGAAACATTTTTTTTTTTTTTTTTATTTATTTATTTTGGCCTACAGAGATATAGTCACCAACAAGTAATTTCGTAAAATAGGAAACCATGGCTGCAATTTCCAGTAGAGTACTATGACCACTGTTGTTGTTATGTTTGTAAATAGTAAAAATTTAATGAATTATACCTAATTTCAGGTGAGTAATTAATGTTTACACGCATTATGTTATAATTTCTTGAAATCGCTCAAGAATAAAAATAATTTATACTACTATTCTATAGAATAGAATTCCCGGTCCATGTTTAAAATAATCGTCCTGAGAGTGGCTCCTCCAAAACGAAACGTTGTGTTACCGATTTGAACAAATAATTTATAAGTAGGTACTAGTCTAACAAAAAATATGTGTAATATTTTTCGGTATGTCGATAAATAAAAACATCAGAGCCAGAAAATAAAAAGTTTTCTTCGAATTTATCATAGTTTCTTCAGAAATGTTATTATGTGCCTAAAAATTTATTAAAATTAAACGGATTTAGCTCGGGAATTACCTACCAGTACTTGCCACTACCAAACATTATTCGGAATTACTGAAGTAATGCCATAATTCGACGATATAATGTATATTTTCTTGTGAAGTGAAATACCCCTCGGTGTCAGCAAATATAATTTGTTTTTAGAGGTATTACCCCCAATATGTTTCGTATTTATTAATTGTTTATATTGCAAAAAAATGCAATCCTTTTACATGTTACATAGAACGGCACAAAATAATACAAAAATATAAAACAATATATGTAATATTAAAAGTTATATAAATTATTTTGATTAAAAATAGTTTTTGTCAAAATGTATATTGCCTATATTAATTTGAATTATTTGTTGACAGACACATTAAAAAGGTCAATGCTAATCAGAAACCTATTTAGTATTATTACACACATTTTTTACGATTATGTCGAAACGACTGGAAATATAGTAATTAAATTTTGTATGAATAAGCAGACACATCGCTTAAATTTGTTTTTATATCTGTCTGTTATAGAGGACACTAGTTACACGATTCGTACCGAGTAGTTTTAACATAACTTTTTTGAGGTTAAATTTTCTAGTCTAAATTTTATGTGAACTCAAACATCATTCAATTTGTCACCAAAAAAGTACTCTTGGTAAAACTCCATACTGTGTACCGATTTCGGAATATTTTGAACTGATGCTGGTAAAAAGTAAAGGTTTGTTCCAACAGCGAATCTGATCATCAGAAAGACGTCAGACGCATGCGCATTGAAAATAGTCCGTTCCTACAAAGCCATGGATAATCCGATGAACAGTCAGTAAAACGTTCCAACGTATTTTCTGATTCGTACATGAGTGAGTCGGCGGATTGTCAAAACGATCAGAGCTTCATCGCTTGTACAATTTATCAGCACATGCGCATTTGAACGTCTCTTCTCGTTCGTGCTATTTGTTTGTAATTGTTGGGAGTTTAAGTTAGCTTGGAGTGGCTTGGGTTTCTATTTCTTTCAATTGAAATTAATAATTTTTGTTTTATCTTGTGTACGGTTTTTTTACGTAAAATACGTAATTATTTTTAATAAAAATAAACATCTAAAGCCGGCTACGGACGATAAGCGATAATATAATATATATTATAGCTCGGCAATGAGCTATAATATGTTATATTATTACTGCAGTCGACGAGAATATATATATTTTTAATTTTTCAATATAGTAGGCTGATCCAGTGAACTATATAGTGTAGGTGCTAAAATGGCGATAGCTCATCAGAAGATGAATTAGATGCTGAAAGCGACAATGTATTATTATTAGCAATTAGGATTAGTAACCAAAAGGAAACATCAAGATTCTGGTTAACTTATCATATCAAATACCGAAAAGAACGAGAAGAATTTACACTTTTTAACGAATTAAATGACAAAAAATTTAAAAATTATTTTCGAATAAACTGAACTGAATTTTATAATTTAATAAAAAATTATATAGAAAATACGCCGAAAAGCATTAGTTCCTTAGAGCGACTGGCAGTTACTTTAAGATATGTATATAGATAGATTATACTTAGTTATAGGAAAGTGACTTTTACTAAAAAAACTAAAGAGTTTAGAAAAAAATATGATAATACATAAAAATTACAAATCTGTGTAGAAATAGCAACTAATTTTACAAACCTACAAAATCTTTTTATCAAATCATATTCAAAACAAACATGTAAACAACGTCGGTTTGCTTTCTTGGCGGGCAGAGCGACACAAGAGGGGGGAAATATATATCCTAAAAATCGCTCGAAAAGCATATTTCGTCCAACATTAAATATATCGCCCGGCATCACTGGGATATAGATATATATTATAGCATTAATGCGCTGTTACTTGCACTATTTAATGCAAAGCGATATTTTTATAATATGTGAGCTATAATATATATTATATTATCGCTCATCGTCCGTAGCCGGCTTTAAGATTTCAAAATTATACGTTCACATAGATAGAGCGTTCGAGAGAGCTAAATAAATGTATTTTGTTGTATTTTAAATAATGTTTAAAATACCAGTTCACCAAACATATGTTTGGTTTGTCAAATTCCATTGCATTTTGCGTTCGAACAAGTACAAATCGCTAATAAAACAAAGGACGAATAAACGGACTGACATGCGCAGTGATTAGTTTACGAATGTATCCATGCACGAGTCAGAGACATCAGAAAGGAGCTGTTGGAACAAACCTTAAGTCTTTTTAAAAAAACAATTACCTATTAATTAAAAACCGAAAACAACATTCTAATGCTAATGTTATTACCTAATTAAACAAATAATCACAAGAAGTAAATTAAAATAAATTTGACTAATAACATGTTCAATCGGTGAGAGTAAGTGTTCAAAATGTCAAAATTGAACATCACCTAATAGCTGATCCTCAACCGGTTAAAATTAATGTATTCTTTAGAAGAAGAAAAAAAAGGATAGAATTGTGTATTCGTGAAAACAGAGGACATTTTAAACACTTACTCTGATTGAATGTTTTGTTTTTAGTCAAATTACTGAGGCCCTTGCTATGGTGCCTCAGTATTGCATTCGTGCAGACGAAAAAATTTTCTTACCCTATTTTTTAAAACTTTTTTTCATGCTTCCGATCATTCTGAGTCCGAAAATGCAAAAAAAATTTCGTCTGGTGGTCTGTATGTATGCCGGCACGATAACTCTAGAACGAAAGTTCTGATTGACTTGCGGTTTTGATTTTCGTGAATAATTACTTCTAACTTAGAACCCTATTGATTTTCAGAATTTTCGGTTCATCCTAACTACTTTATAATCAATTTTCTTAAAATCCGCATATGCATTTCTTATGTTACAATTTTAGGAATTTCAATTATTTCTAAGTCAACATTCCTAACATTCTTAAAATTCCATAAATTGTAAACATTCTCCAACGACCTGTCAAACAACAGCTGTTGATAGTAAAGATGAAATTTCTAAGACGGGTTGCGACCTTCATACTTGCAATCAGTCATTTTGGAGGCTATGTTTATTCGAAATTAGTAGCCAAGCCTGCCAATTTATGATAACTATATAAGCAATTTCTTAAAAATGACTTTTTTATGGTGGTGCTAACTTAAGCGTCCCTAGCCACAAAAACACCTTCAACAAATTTATTGGCTCTCTGTCGCAACCTCATAGAATAATTAAACGGCCATTTTATTTGGCAAAAATCAGAATAATGCTTGGCTGTGCCTGTCAAGTCACAAGATGTCAACTGTGATGTGTGAATGGCTCTTAAATGTCAAATTATTTAAAAATGTTTACTTCTTTTGATATTTATTGCAAATAATTTGTAGTATATCTCAATTCAGGCTTTCCATAAAGGTACAGCAAGATAGATAATATTTTGTTCTTATACAAAGGTAGGATATAATGCGGGTTTTTTTGTAGAAAATTTTTATCATACGATTTTGGATTACATATTCAACCAGCGAATTGTAAATAATAATTAGTAAACTTCTAGTCATAAATTTCTTCAATAAATAAAATTTAAAAATACCTTGGTACCGAGGTATTTTGTTGTGTTTTTTATTTTAATTATAAAGTTGTCATTTATTTGTATGTTGAAAGAAGGCCTTTGTAAATTACATTGCTCTCTATGGATCTACTTTAGTTTTGTAGCTATAAGTTGCTATAACCTATCGTCGCAAAACTATTAATAATTTAAACATAGTAAGTAGCATTATTATAACATCAAGTATTTTTTTAAAATAAAGTACATGATCTCAAAATAGAAATAATTTATAATAAATGCGGGTAAAACGAGGGGTAAAATAACAATAAATTAAGGGAAATACTTAAAAAGGGCAGGTTTAAAGAGTATTATCACAAGACAGTATATCCGTTCTGTTTATTTATCAAGTATTGTTTGAGGTTACTTTTGAATAAATTTGTTTTTTTTTTTAATTTCTGTAAGCAGTCTATTAAATTTTTTAAACCTTTAATAAAAATTGTATTTTGGGAACTTTTAGTGATGGCTTGCCGTATATGAAAGTCAAATTGGCTTCTTGTATTATAGTTGTGATATTGCGAGTTATATTGAATTTTTTCTAATAGATCTGATGCGATGGTACAATTTTATTTTTATTTTATAAATAAATATCAGTCATGTACTGAACATAATTCTGAACTGAAACCAAATTTATTTCTTTTAACATAGTTGCAATACTCATCCTTCTGTCCTTTATTAATATTATATAAATAGGCGAAGTAAGAAGCCCTAATATTTTACATGAGCAGGCTTAAGAGATAAAGGGGCCAATTATTATTGTTTGTAAAACCTAATCAAAAGGCGATATAGAATAGTTTTAAAAATCAAGGCTTATGGAAATCATCACATGGTTTAACCTAATTAATGCCAATGCTTCACAAACCAAAAAATTCAACGTCCTAATGCTACTATCGGCTTTCAGTCTTTCGTTCCAAGTTAAATCATTTCTCGTTTTTGTTACGCTACGAGTTTAGCCTTGTCGGCCTCAGTCTCGATAAGGTGGGAACCACCATTTTAGCGTCTCTCGAATTTATTTTAATTTTCTTCTTGTGACACATTAGAATAATGTTATTGTTTTTGATTTTTAATAAATAGGTATTTGTTTTTTAAAAATAATTATACCAGCATCAGTTATTACTCCATCATTTTCAAATCAAAATATTCCGAAAACGGTACACAGTATCGAGTTTTACCAAGAGTACCTTGTTAGTGTAAAATTGAATGAAGTTTGAGTTCACATAAAATTTGGACTATAATATTTAACCTCAAAAAAATTATGTTTAAAACTACTCGATACGAAATGTGTCAGCTTCCAAAACATTTGTACAAAATTTCATTACAATTTTGGCAGGTAGTAAAAAATGTGTACCATTTTTTTCAATACCCTGATCTTAAAAACGGATGCCGTTACGAACATTTTTTACTAAGCAAACCCAACTCATTTTGCAGTGTTCTACATATCCTAGCAACGAGGCCACCTATTTTAAAACACCCTGTATAGAAGTTTGCGTGTTTCGTTAGAAAAGCATGCCCTGTGAATAAATATGAGTCTTCTGTAACAGCCTGCATGTTAACAAAATAAAAACTGGAAGAAAAACCGCTTCCAAATCTTTATTTTCGTTTGTTATTATTAAATACTTGTTCGTACACTTTCCAAGAACTTCCCAAATCCGCCTCTGCTTACGTCTTCTAGTCTTATGCTCTACAAATGCGACCCTAAGTTCAGTATAAATTAGACACCTGTTGATTTGGTTTTGAACTGCCGGCCCTTGCACTCTTGTTTCCAACCTTATCGCGATCGATAGCGTTGAAATATGCTCACATCTGCGGAAACTGCCCTACAACGGAGTACTGAATTACCCCAGGGTGTGGCACATTAACCATAAACATTAAGTACATTGCAAAAATAAAAATCAGAAAATTGTATTAAAAGGAAACTTGTTAAAAGTCATATGTAAGTGATCCTAAAAACCTAAATAATGATTATCGAGAACAATAAACGAAATGGTGGAAGCGGGGAAACATGCAAAAATATTTGTGACATTGTCAACAATTTGTGACAAAATTAAAAACCCACTGAAATAAATATATAGACGATTAATAACCAGTACCAAAATAAAATTACTGATTGATTTTCATTATTTTCTACCTTATAGTGTTACAAGTGACTTTTTTATAATTTTTAATGTCGCTTGGAGCTGAATTTTGTCAAATAAATTAGAAATTTGTACATTTTACAATATCCACAGCTGCGCAAGTAAACTGTCGTCTGCGTTTTTATTATATTGTGAACTAAAATACAAACAATTCCAAATTTTGAACAATTGCGTTGCCAGTACTTCCCAGTTTACAAATCAGTTGAAGCCGTTTCGAACAAATCTATTAAAGAATTTAAAATAATCTGGTCGAGCGGGAGGGAACCTACGAAAGTTTTTATCTCCGTCTGTCTACTTCCGTTTAATAAGAACATACGTTTTTTTTACCTTCATAAATTTGTCTATTTTCCTTTCATAAGACCGTTTGAATGTACAAGCTAGTAACTAATAACCTGCATCATTCTAGAACATATTATCATAAAAAAATAATGAAATAGATGGTCGAAGTTGGCATACAATCGCCTGTTCATATTGAACCCATTTTATGTTGCGTGGGAGCTTCATGGAACTAATAATGAATATTATCGTCAGGTGTAGCACTAATCTTAGATTATTTGTTCTTTACAGTCTATTGAAATGTTGCTCTGGGAGTAACGAAAGTAATACGTTATTTTTCAGTAATTTCGTTACTTTTTAAAATGACCGAAAACTAACGGAACCTGCGTTACTTTTACAAAAAAACTCGAAATCGTTAATTCGCTAAGGTAATGCGTTACTTCAACTGCAAATGTAACGCAATACTAAAAATAAGACGTTACCTTAAAGTTTGTTTGTACTTTTTTTTATTTTAGTATCATAAAATTATTAGGTTAGGCTATTATTTATTATATTATATCGATCCTTTCAGACCCTCATTAATGATGATATTCACTTTTAAACCTTACAACTTGTCTTTCGTACTTCCATATAGGGTTGCCACTGTCGTGTTTTGAAGCAAAATATCTTTGTGACTTTTTAAAGCTTAAAATGTCTTTTTACAGCACATATCTGGGACATGGTTTGCACAAAAATATATAAGAACCTTTTTTTTAAGCTTGGTAGAATGACGAGGAGAATTTTTTTGTATGTCTGGCGACCTTTTTTTTATAAGTTCAGTAGAAGGATGAGGACTTTTGTATACCGGAGCCCCTTTCAGCATCGTAGTCCTTTATTCACTTTTCAAAAAGGTGGCAACCCTACTTCCAGATGACAGACACATAGTTTTAAATACATTTACTTGTTTGTGTAAAAAAACACTTGTTTCAGTTTTTATATACATTTAAGTACTAATTTCCCATCACTAAATGATCGCTGCGTTAAGGACCGAAGGATGTCATTCTAACCGTTTTAGCTACCAAGCCTTTCTTAATTAATTTTTTGCTGTTTTTAACAACTAATGTAAGTATTTTTATTAGATTTATTATTTTATCATCGTCTTTCTTAATTGCTATGTTTCATTATTATCTTATACGAGTATGTTCACCTAATCTATCTATATACAGGGTGTCTGTAAAAGGTCTTTACAAAAACATACCACATATTCCTTAGACCAAAATAAGTCGATTTAAGTAAAATTACCTTAGTACAAAGTTGCTTCGTTTGGGCTCCATAGTTTCCATAGGTTGTAAGGATTCCTGAAGTTGAAGAAGACATTTTAGAACGTGTTGAAGAAGATCCAGAATTAAGCACCAGACGAATTGGAAGGGAACTAGGAGTAAGTAAAGATGTCGTTCATAAAGTGCTTAGAGAACAATTGCTATATCCATACCATAAGAAGCCAGTACAAGAATTATTAGTCCATGATCCTCAAATTCGTTTGGGTTTGTGTCGATTTGTTAATATGCAAAGAGAAAGAGATCCAAACTTTGTCAAGAAGGTTCTCTTTACCGATGAAGCGGGTTTTACAAGAAGAGGTATAACTAATACCCATAATGAACATGTTTATGCCGTTGAAAATCCGAATGCAATAAAGGTAAACCATTTTCAGCACGAATTCAAAATTAATGTGTGGGCTGGAATAATTGGTAATTTCATTGTTGGTCCTGTCATACTTCCACGAAGATTAACTGGAGAAAATTATTTGGATTTTCTACAAAATACGTTGCCAGAATTGTTAGAAGATTTACCTCTCCAACTTCGGAGAGATATGTGGTTTATGCAAGATGGAGCTCCACCACATTTTTCTTTAAACGTTAGAAACCACTTGAATGAACAATATCCACACAAATGGATAGGCAGAGGTAATGACGCACCTGTAAACTGGCCACCACGTTCCCTAGACCTAACACCGATGGATTACTTTTTATGGGGACATCTAAAATCCACAGATTACAGGGATCCTGTAGAAAATGAGGAACAACTCTGGGCAACGTATTCAAGATGCAATAAAAAATCTTAGAGGTGATGAAGAAGTTATGGAAAGGATACATTTTAATTTTCTTCGACGTATAAATCTTTGTATGCGTGAAAATGGTGAACATTTTGAACAATTTTTGTAAAATCTCTATTTTGATTATGTTGTAAATAAATATTTTTGTGAAACGTATACACTCTAAATTATTAAAACAGAAATTTAGCGAAAACCATGAGAGTAATCGAGTCTTATCAAGAGTACCTTTTTTAAAGTAAATAAGTTGCGCAATCTAAATTTCATACTCAAACTCCTTTTCTTCCATTGGCGTAGAATTTTTAAAGGTGCAATTATTTAAAAAATCAAGTTCTACGCCTATGTATTATTATCGGACAAAATTTTAATACCATTTTTTGCCACATAAAACTCTACCAATATACCAAATTTCAGCAAAATCGCATATGCCGTTTTAAAATTTATATGGGAAAAACGATTTAAAAATTGTAACTTCAAGGCCCTCTGGAGTCCAAACGAACCAACTTAGTACTAAGGTAATTTTACTGGGAATGGGAGGAAATGGGGGGAGGGAGCTTTTAATAAAACTCTGTTCTTTAAAGTTAGAAACATGAAAATTTAAATTACAGCTACTAAGCATAAATAATAATGACGTGTTTCAGGGTGTTTGGATTTTCACATTTTAAGGGGGGAAATGGGGGGTGAAAATTTATTTGGGAGTATCCTAGTTTTTGGTTTTCTTTAAAGTTAAAAACATGAAAATTGGAATTGCAGCTCCCGAGTACAAATTAATAATGTGTTTTAGGGTTTTTACATTTTTACATCTTGAGGGGGGCAAACGGGGGGTGAAAGTTTGTATGGGAGTATATATTTTTTTTGTTCTCTCTGAAGTTAGAAACATGAAACATGGAATTGCAGCTAATGAGTACAAATTAATAATGACGTGTTTTAGGGTTTTTGGATTTTCACATTTTAACGGGAGGAAACGGGGGTGAAAGTTTATTTTGAAATATCAATTTTTTTTAAAGGTAGGAACTTGAAAATTGGAATTGTAGGTTTTCATCATAAATAAATAATGAAGTTTTTCAAGGTTTTTGCATTTTAACATTTTAAGGGGGGAAATGGGAGGTGAAAATTTGTTTAATAGAATGTATATATTTTTTTATTTGAAGTTTGAAACAAATATTTAAATCACAGCTACTGATTAAAAATCAAAAATGATGTATTTCATGGTTTTTGGATTTTCACATTTTAAGGGGGGGAAACGGGGGGAAAATTTGTATAGAAGTATAAATTTTTTGAACGTTGGAACTTGAAAATTATAATTGTAGCATAAATAATGACGTGCTCTATGGTTTTTAGATTTTTGTATGGTAGTATCAAAAATAAACTAAAATTTAAAAAAATAATTATTAAAAACTAAAAAAACGAATAAAAACGAATAAAATAAATAAAAATGAATAAAAATGGATAAAAATGAATAAAAATGATTAAAAATTAATAAAAAGAATAAAAAAGAATAGAAACGAATAAAAATTAATAAAAATGAATAAAAACGAATAAAAAGGAATAAAACCGAATAAAATAAATAAAAAAGAATGAAAATGAACAAAAATGAATAAAAATAAATAACAATGAATAAAAATGAATAAAATAGAATAAAAATGAATAAAATAGAATAAAAACGAATAAAAATGAATAAAAATGAATAAAAATGAATAAAAATGAATAAAAATGAATAAAAATGAATAAAAATGACTAGAAATGAAGAAAACTAATAAAAATTAATAAAAAAGGAAATCATGTATTTTTTTATATTAATAACACGACTACATGCGAGCAACAGCTAGTATTTAATAGTTTCGTCGTTAGTTTTGCATCACTTAATATTTTATATAATGTTTTAATGTATATTTACTTATAACTTTCATTTAATTTTCTTAATTATTATAGTTTTGTTATTTATTTCCTAATGCAAATTGTAATTTTCTTACAGGCCTGATGGTCATTTGACCGAAACTAGCTGCCACTAAATAAATTAAAATACTGTGATTAGGACTTTGTTTTTTTTTCCTTATTGGATATATCACATTTGAAATATGGATAACCTTCTTAGCCATTAATTTGACATTTAGTCTAATAATTTTAATTCGTAATTTTGTTTATCCCATTGGTTATAACATGCAAGAAACTAATTATTGTCAATGTTCTTTTGTTAAGTAGTGTTACGTTTTCTGTTTATAATTGAAAAATGTATTAAAATAAGTATGAAATAATATACAGCGCGTTAGTATATTCGACCGACAACGCTCTACCTCAGAGAGCTCTCGTTAATTGATGAATTTTGATATAGGAACATGAAGGCATAAAGGGCTTAGTTACCGAGATAAAAGGTGATAAATGTTTTAAATCAAAATTCAAAAACGCCTTTAAATATATTTTTTTTTAAATTTGGTCACCAACATGCTCTTTGAGAAAGTAATATTTTGATCTAACTTTTTAAAATTTAGTGGCGCCCTATCAAGGTTACTGGCAATTTTTTCCTCCCATTTTTTACGCCATTGGATAAAACAATTTTTATATTTTTTAATTCTATTTTAATTTTTAATTAACAAAGAAA
The DNA here is from genome assembly GCA_927349885.1 of Psylliodes chrysocephalus. Lineage (NCBI taxonomy): Eukaryota > Metazoa > Arthropoda > Insecta > Coleoptera > Chrysomelidae > Psylliodes > Psylliodes chrysocephalus. The sequence continues at coordinate 24,609,434 of OV651822.1, read as the reverse complement.
GAGCCTTTTATGGATCTAAACTGAACGGTGTTGCATAAATTTGCTTCTAAACAAAACTCTGCATGTACTTAGATAATTTGTAAAGATTCAACATTTCTAAATTCTAATCTAGTAGGAACGTGTCAAATTTTTAATATTTCGTGTATTTGACGACAAGATCTTGGTAGATGAAATTTGAAAAAATATTTCAAGACGTTTTTGATTTATGGCAAACTTTGAATTTTGATTTAAAACTTAATATCCTGTATCTCAGTAACTATATCTCTATAAGGGTTCATGTTCCTATATTAAAATTCATCAATTAATTAGAGCTCTCTGAGGTAGAGCATTATCGATCGAATATACTTACATCCTGTAAACCTATTTTTCTTCACTAATCTCGGCTCCATCGCCACACCTAACGTTTTAGTTTTAATACTAGTGATTGATTTCATAATATAGTTCTATTAAATTTTTATAATTTATTTGTAAATATAGATAAAATAAAAATAGAAATGATATTATTTATAGATTCTACAAAAGAATAACTCATTTTAATGTATATTTAAAAAATATAGTGACAGTTTGTTAGAATTGTTACTTATTTAAAATTTTTAAAAATAGTAGCCGAGTGACCAAAATATGAACTGTGATTCGTGGACTTCATATTTGTGCAGTGTTCTTACCTGGTAGAATAGATATAAAATGTATTCGTTCAGTTGAACGCAATTGCATACTAGAATAGCTGATATCCATGGATATTAGCTTATCTACGCACAGACTACAAAACGAAATAGTTTATGCAATAAGAGTGGATATAATAGCCATATCGCACTAGGACGAAGTTTGAGCAAGACGCCGTAGGTGGAGTACTCAATCGTCTGAGTGCGATATGGACAATCCACTCGAGTTTTACAGTATATTTTTTCTACAACCCACTAAATAAAATCTACAAAATAAAAAAAATATTTTAGGTCATTCAGGCAAAATAATTAATTTTAAAATAATTTATGAATTTTACTGATTTATAAAATAAACATGAAAAACAAAAAAAAAAAGATTATTTTAATTAGTCCCAGTCCAGATTCGAACCCGGGCATTTCGCGTGGAAGGGAGACGCTCTGTCCTCAGTCAGCTCCACCGTCGTTTGTACGATTTAAAATACTCGTAATTAAATTAGTTTCATATAGTTTGATTAAAATTTATTTTTTTTAAATGTGGACCAAATAAAAATGCTATTATTTATCAATTCTACACTAAAACTTATTTTAATGTATAATTAATCTCAATAATTAAAAAAAATTGACAATTAGTTTGACAGAATTGTCACTCATTTAAAATGTTAAAAATAATAGTAGTTGGGTGTCCAAAATATGAACTGTGATTGGTAAATTTTATTTTTTTTTTTGGAGTGTTTTCACTACCTACCTAGAATGAATATGAAATATATTCGTTCAGTTGAACGCAATAGCATACTTTTTCGTTTTGTAGTCTGTACGTAGATGAGCTAATAGCCATGTGGGTGTAGAAACAAGTATGTTATTGCATTCAACTGAACGAATATATTTTATATCCATTCTAGGTAGTGAGAACAATGCAAAAAATTTAATCCACCAATCACACAACTACTAGGTATTATTTTTAAAATTTTAAATAAGTGACAATTCTGTCAAACTAATTGTCAGTATATTTTTTAGTTATTGAGATTAAATACATATTAAAATGAGTTATTCTTGTGTAGAATCTATAAATAATAGCATTTCTATTTTTATTTAGTCTATAAATAATTCGTTAATTTTAATAAAACTATAAGAAGTACTATTATTACGCAATTACACGAGATAATTGTAGAAAAGCGCCAAGAAAAATTTAGCAAACGTATTGTCTTTTTGTAAGACAATACCCCAGTCCTAAGTCGTTGTCTTGGGATGCAAAAAATTATAAGATTATGTTTGATTTTGCTTACTAAGGAAGAACGTCATTTAGAGACCGGTTTTGTCTTAATTAGGACTTGTCAGCAAGAAACAGACATTCTCGATTCCCGTCTCTAATAGAACCGGTAAATACGTAAAATTAACTTGTATCTTGATGTTGGTTGAGTCTGAAATCAAGAAGTCAAAAAGTAACGCCATCTACCCTTAGTAAGCAAAATCAAACAATACACAAAAAGAAAACTATGTCTAAAATTAATAAAAAGGGGTCTTATTAACGAGTCATGCAAGAAATAGGATGGTTATTTTAAAAAGCCGCCATCTTTTAAACCTCAGGGGCGCGACTAGATATAGTTATCTGAAGCAAAAAAAATACGAGTCGTAACAAAGTAGGGTAGCCCACTTTTCAAGCTATGACAGCTTCAACATATTAATTTAAAAAACTGGTCCATTTAGGGACGTGCCATTTTTTTAATCGACTTACTTTTTGGGCAAAACTACAACTTTTTTAACTATGACAAGGAGAGAATTCAAAACAAATTTTCGGCCCACCCTCATGTATAATACAATCTCAATATTTGAAAAACCGGGTCTTGGATCTTAACAAAACATTTTATCTTTTTATTTGTATTTCAAAATGCCTATCAATAAATTAAATCAATCACGTTCATTTGTATTTTTTTTATAAAACCTGATTTATTTGACCTGGTTCAAATTCCCATTACGATTTCGTAATACGTTTATTTCTGTCGAAAGTTTTTTTTTTTTTCAAGAAATAAAAAAAATACATACATGTATATTACTTAGACATGATATGTTTATTTATTGCCATTTTAGAACAACAGTACGTCGTACTTTCAAACAAAAATTATTTTCATTAAATTCATTACAAATAGAAATGATAAATAATGGATGATAATTTAAATGGAAAAATGTGCAGAAAGCAATGGTGTGGTTTGTTGATATTTCGGGTATTCTGGTGATCATGTAGACATTTTAAGCTGTGTGAGCGACAAGACTAATAGTTGAATACCGAAATAATAGACAGCAATTTAATGTGAAGAATGCTGTCATAATGTCATTGCGCCAAAGTTTGGAGAAATTTTTGGAGGTTATTGGAGAAGGGTTTTTTTCAGTTGTGGGCATAATTATTGCAATTGTCTATAAATGTCACCTCTGTCAGATTATTCACATATTCTTGGCATTAAATTACTGTCTATTATTTCGGTACTTTATTTTATAGTCACTGGGCTGGTTTGATTTATAACGGCATAATGGAGGAACATTCAAAAGAGCAAAGAACGTTGGTAGTAAATATGTATAGAACAAAAGACAGCGAGTTGTTTAAGAATTGAGTTGTTACTTAAGCGATGAGTTCTTTTCTCTTAATGGTATCAAGAATGGAAAGTATTCGAGATCAAGTCTCATTTGGACCTTATATAGCATCAGGATTATACCTAAATAGATATATATCTCATTTTAGCTGAATGATGACTTAATTATTCCACAGTAGGTATATCTTGAAAGAAGATGACGTGCGCAGAAGTTTAAGGATAATGGTTTGTTGGCCATTTGCACAGCTAGTCGTTAAAAAATAATCGCAGCTTTGTCATTTTAAGCTTAGCTTATTTCTTAACGACTAGCGGTGCAAATGGACCTGTGTGTTTTTCGTAAATAATGTTTGTTGGGTAAACATTGTTACCATATTTTAAAAAACCTACTTTTACAAATTAATTTGTTTCCAGAAATAACCGTATTAAGTTAACTGTTTAATAATAAATGAACACAATGTTGGCAAGATCAAACCTTCGGTATTGCATTGATTGTTATAGCATTCGCATATATGCACGAGAAGAATATCTATAGTGCAACATCTAGATTACATTGTTTCTTTTTGAGCATATGCGACCGTTAATATATTATTCACTTCAACAGATTTAAAGCAGATCCGTAAGTTTAATCCTGCCAGCTTTGTATATCACCGGCATATCTAGAGATTTACAAAAATTAGAGAACGAAATCAGAATTATACAATAAAAAAATTCGTATGTAAATGATTACTTGAATTTAGTAAAAAAAAATGCGAGTAAAAAAAATAACAGAATCCAAGTACCTACATAATATTAAATATTACCACCCAATTGCAGTGTAGGTTTTAATCCAGATATTCTATTAAAAGCGAAGGAGTTTACAAGTTATTTACATACCACACCTCCAGTTGTTTTTTAGCACATTATATAAGATTAGTAAAGAATATTTTAGATCAAGGTGTGTGTGTGAGTGAGCAGTCAACTTTCGCTAATATAAATTTATATATTTTTGATTTAAAACAAATAATTATGTGTACAGAATACAAAATCTAGAAAATAATATTTATTTCTTCACATAAAATCATATACTGGATCCTGAAAATGTATTTTATATGTATATTATGATTTATTGACTATGACGATATTTTGTAATAAATAAATTAATTAAATAAACCCTTCTATATAATACGATAAAATACAATAATCTTTTATACATCTAACATTAACACGGTTTAAAGAATATTTAAATTATGACATTAGTTTCAATATTAATTATATTGGTTTAAAGAAACTTCTTGAATTACGAGGATGGTCTGAAAAGTTTCCGACCTAACAGAAATACAATAGTATATTACACACCGAGGTGGGAAGAGTTTCATTCCTGTCGTGAGATTAGTTAGATCACCGAGACGTGAAGCGTCGAGGTTAGCTATGATCTCGAGACAGGAATGAAACTTCCTACCGAGGTTTGTATACTATTTTATTTACAACCATTATATTTCGATCAAAGTTAATAAATCTCTGTTTCGTTCTGAACATACCTAAAATATTACATTTAACGACAATTACCAAGCGCGCGGTTTTCTCAGAATAATCAAGTAAATATATTGTTACTGTGATTACGGGGTAAACAACTGTCACCAATATAAATAAATGTCAGATAAAGCCGGATATTAAATTCGCGAATAATAAATATCAATAAGTAGTTTGTTGTATTTTAGTTCATTGTTGTTTTTTGTTTGCCATTAAATAGGTATTATAAAATTTGTCAAAAAAATGTGTTATTTTTTTAAATATAAAAAATATTCATCTAGAATAGAATAGAAGTGATGGCGGGATGTGACACTTCCCAACCTTCAATGACGTTAGTAATGACAACATTACATATATGGTTGTAAATAAAATATTATTTTTTTAAATTTATTTTTATTTTTCTACGTAGTTTCCTTGTAAGTCTACACACTTCTCCCATCTCCTTAACCCGTCCAAATAGTACTCGGCGTCTTTCTCTGCAAAATAATTGTTTACGAAGGTGACGAAAATATCTGTCCTCCAAGTGCAATTTTTAGATATGGTGAATAAGGAGGGCGGTCAAGCAGTTCAAAATGTAATTCGTGAATTTTCGATATGGCAATGCTGATGTGCGATACGGCGCATTGTCTTGTTGAAACAAAATTGTTTTTTGCTGCAAATATGACCGTTTTATGCAATTTCTGCCTTCAGCTTATCAAGTATTAAGGTATGCTCTTGTAATGATTTTTCAATTTTGAAGATAATCGATTAACACCTCCTCGACTATTCCAAAAAACAGTCGCCATTACTTTCCCAGCCGAACAAACTGTTTTTGCTTTTATTGGAGCCGATTTCCCCTTCGCTGTCCACTGTTTTGACTGTATTTTTGTTTCGGGTGTATAATTGTGTATACAAGTTTCATCTACAGTAATTAATCGGCGCCAAAATTCTGATTTATTGCGCGCACAGAGCGTTGGAAATGTTCATTCGAACACGTTTTTGGTCTAACGTGAACAAACGCGGCACAAAACGAGCTTTCTCATGTCTAAATCCTGATTCAAAATTTAACGGTGGTAAATGATGGTGCAGAGTCCCCGTACACAGCGTCCAACTCATCTTTAATTTTTTGTAGGCGTATTGCCTTTTAAAAACAAATATTTAATTACAGCTCGATACCCGATTTTTTCCATTTTCAGAAAAACACTTACATCGACTGACTCAAACAATTGTCAAACAACAACTGAACGTCCAAAATGGGTACCTGTCAAAAGATGCGCAATCGCTTTCCCTAGTTTTTATTGACGAGTGCTGCCATCTTCACGTTCAGGTCGGAAACTTTTCAGACCATCCTCGTATACCGTCTGACACGAAAAGTTTCACAAATGGCTCCATAATAGCTATTTATGAAACCAATTACGAAATGTCTTATTTTATGTAAAGAGTGAATAAATGCGGGACGAGCACAGCGAGGTCCCGCAACATAAACGAGTTACATTAAACGGCATTTCGTATCGTGTTACATACAATATTTTTTCTAATTTTGACTAGATTATTTATAAAATTGTGATTTTATAAAAAAGTAGTGACATCTAGGCAACAAATATTATTACTTTCTTGTATTGTAGTTGCATGTTGAATATGCATCATTTTATTGACAAATTGAATGTAATATTAATTATTTATTTACTCTCAACGACTTGCAGAGTCTTTATATGGCTCATTAAAATTATTTAGTTTTCAAAAAAGTAGGTAATTTTGTCGTGTATTGTGTTTTAATATTTTTGTGCTGATTTAGAATAGAAAATAAGGACTAAAACATTATTAGTAGGTTGTAACTTTAAACAAATTCTATTTTTAAAAGTCATCCTGCCCTTTTTTGATATAAACCTTCAATAAAAATATCTTTTATTGATTTCAAAACCAAAAAAAGGTTATCTTTGTTTTCTTCTCGTAACTGGTGACAAAACGAATTTTTCGAAATCAGTTTCATAATGTTCAACATTAAGCAACTGGTTGCGTAAAGTAGATCATTTTGACACTTTATATGTCAAAATTGGAAAAATAAAATTGAAAAATAAACTAGTGAGACTAGTTTGAAATGTAATAGTACATTTTAATCCATTACAAAATAGTTCACTTATACTGCTTATACCATCATCTTACTTGTAGCATATATCTAGAACTGTTATTTGACACTTTCAAGGCACGTATTCTCCAGTTTTGGACTATTTTTACTTAATATTGTAAAATTTTCCCAAAATATGTTTTTAAGTGACAAAGCCGGAGAGGCTAGCCGCGAGATTACTGTGCATACACATTCTCGCAAAAGTTAAGCAGTGATCTTTCCGAGACTTCGCCGAGATGCATTTAAGTAACCATCGACGACGTGGAATAAATGGCTGTGAATGAGTGAGTGAATGGGAAAGTAGTATATCATTCACATTGTGGTATAATGAGCCACAGGCTGCAGTGCCGTCACGCTACAAACGGATTAGGTTGATAGCAATAGGGGTCCGAAGGATAAAAAAAGTGACAAGGATCAAGACCAAGTGAATCAAGAATTTTCGGCAATATTAGGGCGAACATGACGAACCCGTTTTGAAAAATATATCAGCGGCCGTAATTCGTCGTCTGTGCATCTCATTGTGTATTTATATTTTTTGAATTTCCCAGTCAATTTCCAGTTCAATAATTTTCCAATTAGTACCATTGCCTTAACAAAAAGAGCAAGAAAAAAAATTGTGTGTTGTTTAACTAATGTTTTCTTTAATATACACTTAAAAATGTACTTTCAATAAAAGTATACCTACTCGTAAATTTTTTTGACATTTATTACATTGAATAACCCAATATTTTACTTGATAATAAATAATGGTACGTGGTAAGTCAATAGAAAATAATAAACAATATTTCCATTTTTTGTAGATTCTAATAAGATTTCATAAAAAAAAAACTTGTAAATACTGTATTATATTATTATTATTATTATAATGTAAATAAAATTAATTTGTAAAACTAGACGTGAGCGTATTATTCTTCTTACTATATGATATAAAACTAAGATAAAATTTAATCTATGTGGTTTGGCGAATGGACTCAGTTCCCGCAGACAAAAAATTCAACTTAAAAAAAAAACAAGATTTTATAGGTGGCATTATTTTCAACAATTTTTAGAGAATTTATTTTTGCATTTTTTCTTCTAAAATTTCAAATATATATTGACTTATGGGTCACCCTGTATTTTTTAAAGGAATTACATTTGCCCTATATATTTATGCCAACCCAAGCCGCAGTTCGTCAGAAATTTAATACATGAATGGATTGTTTGTTCGATAGGACAGCTGTTAAATCCGGTGAACCTTATCTCAGACGGTCTCGCAGGTAATTTTTTAATCCAACACGAACTCAGATCGACACAAGTGATAGACCCTAAAGTAAGCATAAACCCAGAAATCATAACGCACGACGCATGTATTCTGGTTTGATCAGTGGTAGAACTTTCATTTCATATATATGTCGAAGTTGGTTTAGACAAATTAAAATGTCTCAACGACCGTACAGTAGGTAAATTAGATTAGTTTATTATATTTCTCATTTTATATATATTTTTTTTGCGAAGTAAGCCGCGATGGCTCTAGTTAGAAGAACACAGTTACGTCATCAATTGGCGGCGTAATTCGTTGTCTATCGCCGCCTATTGGGTGTTTAGTGGCGAGTTAATATTATAGGATTGTAGAAATAACATTTTTAAACCAAACAACCCACATATTCTTTATTTATTGATAGTTATAGATGATAATAATTGGAAATTCGAAATAATGTTTATGACGTGTGTTTTTATTGTAATCGGTCCCTTATGTTATAATACTAGGAAAATATTTATAGAATTGTTAATTAATCCAAGAAAGCTTTTACGTTTATTGAAAGTATGATATGCTTTTAAAACCGACTATCGAGTACTTGATTCAATGTTATAAAAGAATTTGATTTAAAGCATTTAAATTTCAGAACAAGAATTAAACAATTCAAATCAAAAACGTATGTACTTCACAAAAGATTAGCGAGTACAAATTCACTGCACGGTGTTGCCAGCTGAAACTTATTTTAAAATGCAACCACTGCACTGGTACGGTAGATATATGATTGGTACATGTTGAGATACTTATTATTCAAAAGTCAGACACAACGCATTTATAGAGAATCTGGCAAATTGGTATTAGCACGTGTTAATCCTATTGTCCATTTTCTAATAAGTTTGCGTCGTATCTTTAGGGTTGTGTTCTATTTTTTGTTAGAAATTCTTTGTGATTCAATTATTAAGTGTATGAATAAATTAAATTGAAATGAAAAATTTGTTAGATGGATGGGGCCTCAGCGACCTGATACCAATATTTAAATGTAAGTATATTTAGTTCACTTCTTGTTAGATATTATATTATATATAAGTAAATTTATAATCATAAGAACACGAAACAAACTGGAATAGAAGTAAAAAAAAGTATGATGCTGAATGACGACTTATGCCTTGCTAAGACAAGAGGTCGTATCTACGAAAATTCCGATTTCAAGATTCTTACAAATTTAATAAGCTTACATTTTATTTTATTATGACAAAAAATAATAAATGCCTATGCATTAGAAAATATTTACTGTAAATATAAGAAAAGGTTAGTAAAATATGCAAAACTTATTTTAGAAGTCTAAAAGGACGTAATTATCTACCAACACACATTTACTAAAAATATTCTTTTTGTAGATACGACCTCTTAGCAGGACAAACTTTATATTCCATTTAGGTTTTGTAGTCATAAAATTATTTTTTGTTTTAATTATAGGTGGGACACACCTCAAAGGACAGAGGAATTTGGTACATTAACTAAAAACAATTTTCAAAAATGTTTTTCGGTGGATAGGTACCAGTGAGAACCCTATTAAATAGAACAGCCAGTTCTTATTTCAAGATTATTAATTTCTTCAATGAAACTATCCTATAATTCAACCAAAATCAATATATTTATGTCAAAGCCAATATTAACATTTCTTGGAACATATCATATTATTATTGTAATAAATTTAGTTGTATTGAATTTAAGAACAAGGTATTATTGAATATAAATAAAGTATATTTAAAGTGCAAAACTATTTCATTTAAGATGTACATAATACTGCAATTGAGCAATAGACACTCTTCATTTAATTAGAGGTATTTTAGTTAGGGCACGTTGATTTTAATCTTGAAGCAAGGCTTATTAGCTATTGTTGAAAAAGTATTTCTAGAATTTTAAATCGAGACGAGTTTTACTTGTGGATATACAAACACAACAAAGCATTGAAATAAGACCATTCATCTTGAATGTACCTAGTATACCTTTTTTTCTGTGTGGCTTCTAATATAGGAGAAAGCTGTAAGTAGTTGTTTACAAAGTAAAAAAGCAGGTACCTAAATAATGTATTCATCTAGTGTATAGAGAGTTACAGAGAGGTATATTCGTATATTCTTTCATTTTATCAAACATCGGTAACCGTGTAAAGGTGGCGTATATATAGGGCGCGGCGGGCCAGTGCCGTGCCTGCATCGCTCCTACAACGGGCCAAATTCGTCAATTTGTAGTGTGCTGCGTGCCCAAGCGCCGCGACCGCACCAAATAGGATCGAAGTAGGCCCGTTACTTTTCATCGCGGGGTGTATCGTATATCGACAGTACCGTACCAATCTGACGAACTTACCCGTTGTTGGCCTAGGCACGGCCCAGGGCTAGCGCACGCATATCCCTCTATATTTATACGCATCTTAATAAAACTATATAAACTAAAAAATTACTGTACTGTACTAACAATAAAAAAAATAGTTAATATAAATAAAAACCTATTTGAAGTAATAAATAGGTAAATATTTTTTTAAAAGCGCAATGTTATTATAGGTAATACTTTCAAATATTTTCCTAGATGTTTTCTGCATAAACATAATTTAAATTAAAGTCCTTCAGTTCGAATCCAAACTTGTCTACTTTTAAAAATATTTAGAACCGTTCCTGCTTATGAAAAGGAATATATTTATCTATATTTAGAATCTTACTTTTTCGTAGCAAGCATGTTGTATCCGAGAGGTATGAAGGTCGACGAAAGTTTCACGAACTTAGCACGACTATTTGTGAATGAATGATAAAATAAATATTGTTAACCGAATTACAAATAATGGCAATGTGGACATGAAAATGTATTTTGAAACTGTTGGTTCCTATAAAAACAATAACTTTTTTATTTTGCATGGTATGATACAAAATATAGATTCATTCCTTTGGATTTTCAGATATTTAAATATTTATGTGTCTATGACACGAATGTACTTATAGCAATAATTTTAATCATTAGTTAAGTATGTAAATGATGTGTCATAAAAAATTATTGTCTTGATTTACTAAGTGACGTTTAATATTTCAAATATCTCAATTCCACTATGAATAATAATTAATATACCTACTTAAACATTTTATTAGTAGGTAAATCGAAAAACAAAAAATAGATTCAATCTTCTCAAATTACATTGAGCACTACTGCTCACTGCATCTATGTAGGAAATGTGAACAAGTAGATGAAACTGCCGATTGAATAAAGCTAACCCAAAATTTCAACTTCCTATTGAAGCCATTGATTTTGTCATTTGCTGTAAAAACAGTAATTTGTTCGTTCAGTTTGGAATATAAAGAGTGGTCCACAAAAAATGTTTCTAAATTAGGCCAAGACCGACAAAGACAGATGTACGAATCAAGTCAGTGATAACTACGTACGACTCTGAATGCAATCTAAAATAACACTTAAAAAGAATTGTACGCTCCGACATGCGTTATTTTTTTTACAAAGTTACTCGAGGGTCTACTTTAGGAACATTTTTTGACAAGCGTCTAGGTCGAGCCTGCAACTATTCATTCGGTTATCCCCGAGGTTCCCGAGTGTAGCAGAGGTTTCGAAGACTTCCAGATTATCGCGCGGAATTGTAAGCGTTTGAATTTCTAGTTAATAATTGTTATGAATTGTTTTTATTTCATGTTTCAATTTCATTTGAGATACATAGGAAAAAGTTTTAAATAAAAAAATTGCTTTTTCTTTTCAATAATGTAAATATATATTTCCAATAACATAATTTTATATAGCTACAAATTAATGACTCGAAATTTGGACCGTTCTTAAATTTAGATCAGTGTCTTGAAGGGCTAACTTCGGTTGGATTTCGTTTTTACGGCTAAAGGCGGAAATATTTATTTAATGTTTGATTTATGTACAAGTGAATTTAAGATTTATTAGTATACGTGCGATTAGTGATTAGTATTTTGATATTATTTTGAGAGTGTGGCATCTTGCAAAAAAACTCTTTTAGTAGTGTGTATTTAAATAGTAAAAAAATATGGATGAAATAAAATGCAGTTTGTGTTTGAAGAATTTCTCAAAACCTTCTAGTCTAAATTCTATGAAGGTGATTTTTTTTTGTCAAATTACTTAATACATTAAATAAATTTTCCATTTGATGCCAACTTTTTCAGACATATTAATATGTAAATTCTTTATTTATGCAAAATACCGAATATTATACAATATCACAAGGTATACCTACTCAAATAAACACATAACAAACAAAAGACACTAAAATATGGATATAAAAAAGATCAATAGTTCATACATAAATATTAACTCAAAATAACATCATTACATTTATTTAACATATTATTATTATTAATTGAATATTTATATCTATATTTATGGCAAGATTCTTTTAATTTACCTACCCTTTCAGTTATTTAAATTTTGTTTCCCCAGCAACAAGTTATTATAACTAGAAACAAATTCAAAAGCTTACGCGCGTATATTTCCGAATTTTTACGGAACCTCGAGTACACGGAACCTCGAGTACACGGAACCTCGAGTACACTCGGAAATAATCGAATGCATAGTTGCAGGCTGGACCTGGATGCTTGTCATTTTTTGTGGACCACTCCAAATACCTACCAAATACACCAATTTAGATTAGGCCATTATTTGTCCATGCCCACCGCGACCTTTTTAGATCTATTGTGGGTAGAGATGGGTAGCGGAAATTTCCAGTGGGAAGCGGAAAATTCCCGAGAATTTTTTCAAACCCATTCCCGAGAAAAATATAATTCTTAAAATTACGTAATATTAGGTTTGTTAAACCTGACAACATTGTTAACTGTTCACACTTTTAGACATGTCAGGACTTGTGGTCTGGCGTTTGGTTGACTATCTGTGTTGTTTCTGATTGCACAATTCTGCCAACATTGGCACACTTTGTAAATAAAATACACAATGGCACCCCAATAGACAAAGTAGAACAATTTTATGTCATACTTAAATCTGCTCATGTCACACGGCATTGCTCATTTACACATTTTAACTGTATTCGACAAATCATGCTCGTTCACATCCAAATAGGGTGTTTTTAAATGTACAATTTGTATTTGATTATTTCGATAAGTGACAGTTGACAGTTCAACACGCATAAGTGACAGTTGACAGTTCTATGTTCTGGGCTTTGGCAGTCAAGAGAAAAATGGCTTAATTTAGTTTGACTAATGGCACATGAAATTTTATCGAAACAACACTTAGTAAATTATGAAAGTGTAGGTGTTGCTTATATTGTCTCTAAAATGAGCGATGAAAGAAATCGTTGAATAGTTGTTGTTTTTTTTTAATAAAAGGTGTATATTTCAATTTATTTATTTTGTTTTGATTGCGTCTTGTCTATCCTCAATGAATGGAATGGAAAAAAAGGTGAAACAACAATGTATTGGGAAATTCCCGGGAAAATATCCTGGGAATTTTCCCATCACTAATTGTGGGGCTCCGGTATTTAGAGAATGTCGTCTACCTTGGTCTTTTTTGTTAGATTTAGTAACTTTGTCAGTTAGAATCCGATTACATAAGATGAACACCGCTACGCATAACCATTATTTCGAATTTCAAATATATACAGTATGTCCCCCTAAGTTGGAATCATATTGAAAACTTTTTTATTATTAATTTTAGGAAAAAAGTTATTCTTCATAAAACGTTCGGCATTATCTAAAACCTAGAATACAATCATCAAATATCAAATTTTTTCAGTGGTATACGAGGTTTGTCAAAAAATATGAGTTTTACTCAAGAGTAAAGTAAGTACCTTTATTCTTTATACGACTGATAAAATTTGATATTTGATGGTTGTATTTTAGGTTTTAGATAATGCTCGAAATTTTATAAAGAACAACTTTTTTTCCTAAAATTAGTAATAAAAAAGATTTCCACCAACTGTCTACGTAAATTGGCGGCATATGAAAATATGTTTTATTACTAATTTTAGGAAAAAAGTTGTTCTTTATAAAAAGTCGAGCATGGTCTAAAACCTAAAATACAACCATCAAATATAAAATTTTATCAGTCGTATAAAGAATAAAGGTACTTTACTCTTCAGTAAAACTCATATTTTTTGACAAACCTCGTATACCACTGAAAAAATTTGATATTTGATGACTGTATTCTAGGTTTTAGATAATGCAGAACTTTTTATGAAGAATAACTTTTTTCCTAAAATAATAAAAAAGTTTTCCATATGATTCCAACATAGGGGGACATACTGTATTACATATAACTATCAATAAATAACGAATAAGTGAGTTGTTTGGTTAAAAAAAATATTTAATATATTCCTATAACATTAACATGCCCCTAAATGCCCAGTAAATGGCGATCGACAAAAAATTATTCCTCCAAGTGATGACTTAGTTGTGTTCTTATTCTAATCGGACCCTACAATTCTTCTGGCTTTTTTTCACCGAGTGTTAATCTCTATACAGTCAGGCCTTCACACTGGCACAGGACGTGGATTGATGTTTCCTCTTCTTCTTCACAGAACCTGCACAATGTTGCTTTTCTGCTAGATTGATGACACTCATATGCCTTTTTAGACAGTGTCCGGTAAGAAGACCTACCGTTATCCTAAAGATTCCTTGTTTTTAAATACAGTAAGTAGGTTTTTCGTGAAATTGGCCAACAATTCCTTAACCCATTCGAACCGGGAGTTTTTTTAGGCGACTACCCCACAAATGGGGATTTTTTTGTGCTTGCACTTTCGTGCGTTTCCCTTATATTGCGTGTGTGCTTTTGTTCTTTACTGCGTTCCCGAATGTTTAAAAATGAGATTCGTCATCAGATTCTAAAAAAAGTCTGCCAATTTCTGCTTCAGTTCATTTTATTGATATAAACCGAGATATAGACCCATTTACTTGTAAAAAAGGAATTCGTTATTTCACACGTTCCCGAAATGACTGACGATAAAATAACTTTTTATCGTACCGCATCTTTCTTTCACAGATAAAATTGCCGTTTCTAAATAGGCTCGCGTCTCCCGCATATTTGTCGTTCAACTATTTACGCATTTTTGCATCTCCCGGGGTTAAAGGGTTAATGAACTCTTTGGCCTGCCTCAATCCTGGATAGGTAGTTGTTCCACTATTTCTGAAACTCTTTTTGATACCATTGTTTAATCGATGCCTTGCACAAAGCCTTAGCAACAGAAGGGTTCGGGACCTGTCATGGCCTTATCTGAGCTAGTTCGAGCTGCTTGGCTAAGTAACCACGTACTCAAAACGGTAGAAAAGTGAAAAAAATGGTAGATTGACTCTTAAAACGGTAGACAATACACTGCCGTTACGTATTGAATGTGGATAGCGTACGCCGCGAACCAGAGATAACAGGAGATATAACTACTAATAATATTGTGCGGTTCTGAATAAGACATATTCTAAGGGACACAGGAGGGTATAATATCCGCTGTTGTCATATGCCTACTTTATTATTCTCGTTTTGTTTACAAAATTATTTATCTCGTATATTAAAAAAGCTAAAATAATTCAACCTATTTTATTGCAACTGAACCCAAAAAATTTTGAATCGTTAGTCATATCAAATTTAACTAAATTAGATGTAATTTCACTAAGTTACATGTAATAATTTTCAGTAAATTCCAAAACCTAGTCAAGTTAGGTTGGAAGTGGCAACAGGGCTTACACCGGCATGGATATTTACGTTGTCTATTATAAACGCACAGCGTCTTACACATTTATTCATTCATAAAAAAAGTTGTATCTGCCTAAAATTCTTCTCTTTATCCCCTCTCTTACCTCTCACCTTTCTCTTCTCGCCCCGTCCGTACAAATACAGTAAAATATATTGATTGTCGAATTAATCTTGGCATCGTAAATATTATATTTTATCAATGAATGGCTATGGGGTCTATTCTGTAACAATTCCTTTATATTTAACGGCCTTTAAAAATATTGGCGACCTTTCAAAATATGTTTGTATTCGTTAATTTACTTCTGTCATTATTTAAACAGATTTCTTTAAGATAGTCCTTTAATGTATTTTAAAGATCCGTTTAAATAATGACAGAAGTAAAGAAGAAAATATTTTTAAAGGCTGTTAAATATAAAGGAATTGTTACAGAATAGACCCCTATATCTGTTATCTCTGCCGGGAACCCTTTGAAGCGGGTAGTAAAAACCGATTCGCATTGGAAAAACAAGAGGTGAATAGGCATGGAATACGTGAATAGGAGCCAAAAACATCAACACTAGCGTTCGTGACCCTTCGCCGGCTTTCACACCGAGTCTAGAGCCGACATTTTTTTATATTTGTTAAAATAAGAAGTTACTTGACAGTAGTTTAAAAATGTGCAGATTAGGCTAAGGCCAACTTAATTCCTATCTTCAGGATTTTCAGATACCCCGCAAAGCCATCCTATTTGGGACACCCTTTAGATTCATGCCGGAGAAAGATACGATTTGTGTCGTTAGGGGCAAATAATGGAAAATTACAAATGATACAAAGATATCTGCACCTGGTCTTTATTTAGGGTTGCCAGACATCACGCTTTTGGCGTATTTTCCACGATTTTTGATTTGCTTGTACGCTCAACGCCACATTACGAAAATGTCCTGCTTTTGACAAAAATGCTACTCTTTTTATGTAGATGCTACGCTTTTTAATATTCAAAGTCGTAATCAAAAGGATTTATAGAAAAATATAAGGTGAAGACCTTTTTTTAGATAAATATCGGCCAAAGGACCCTCGTTTACAAAAAAACAAGCCGAGGAGCGTTTTTTTTTGTTTGTTTTTTCGTTTTTTTTTTTTTTTAGAAATTTCACAATTATCGCGCTTTTCACTTTCGTAAATCTAACAACCCTATCTTTATTGGTATGAAAAAGCACATTCGACAGTAGTTTCATTTTGTAGGTCAGGTAAGAAGTTAGTTAAATGGAGGGCAGGGCCGCCGAGAGCCCGGTCAGGCCCCGGGACAATTTTCCAGGTCGGACCCCGCGAGCATTTTATAAAAAAATTAAGCCTTTTCAATATTATATTTCAAAAAAAAAGTTTTGAAGCAAAAACTTAAAAACTTCTCCTCCTCTTTAGTGAATCCTCTAAAAAAAAAGGTATCCAAGCACTAGGAGTGAAAAAAAGGTCCTCTGCTCTAAAAAAACATCTTCACCTAAAGCTGCCGGGTCCCCACTTGAGCCCGGGCCGCACATTCGGAAACCGCCGACACGTTACACTCTGAAGAGTTTTAGATGCCGCGAATGACAAACTCGTACAATCCCGACGTGTTAGAACTAATACTTCGGCGATTTATGAAATAAGAAATGTTTGTTTACTGGACATCAATCATCACTCATCACCAAACAATTTTAGTTCTAGTTTCCCTTTTATATTGCCTAGGTATATGCAAGTATCTATACAGATTATTTTTTAATTTATTGTTCGTACCATAATAGGTGATGTTAAATTAATAAAATTGGTAATAAATTCAAAATGAATTTAAGGACATTAAATATAAAGGATTTTTGTATAAAAGGAAAAGAACTCTAGGTACACCAAAAAGAGGAAAGTATATATCAGTACAACCTAGATACGTCCACTGGTCGCAGAAAGACAACACTGGAGGAAAAAGACTATTTGCAGTGGAAGAAAACCAATTAAAATAGAGTTACGAAAGCACTTTATTCGTTGGCGACGATTGTCGTGGAATTAGGAGGTAATAAGTCAAACAAAAAAAAATTAAATTTAAATCAGTATTTAGATAGAGGAAGTTAGCCAAATATGGAATATCGTTTTGTTTTTGTACATATTAAATTCAGAATATCTTCTTAACATCCTCTTATATTTTTGTATAGATTCTTTACATCTTTGAAAACCATAACTTATTATTCATAATATTAAATCTATTACCTATACAGAAAAATATTCTATAGAAAATTGTATTTTCGTACCTAATACGAAATATATCCCTAATATGGAACATGTTTCAAAAAAAAATAAAACAGTACCTTTACACAAAACATTTTATTACTTTATGCTGCATGGAAAAACAAATCAGTTAATATAAGAGAATTGCATCGGATATATTAGAAAAACGTATTTTAACTCTTTAACAAAAATATATTGTTTTCTGCCCCTAAACAGTCGACATGGCACCAACCTAAACATTTCTTGTAGTGTATTCACTACCCCTGACATATTTCCATTGTAATGAAACAGGTGACAACCATTTAATTGTGAATTTCAAATTGCGGACACCACACTATTCCATATTAGGTACATCGTCATTTTACATTTTGGTAACAGATTCAAACATTACTCCCAACACTAGTTTAATTTGTTAAAAAGGAATGAAGAGATTATGTTATGCTCAAACAT
Source organism: Psylliodes chrysocephalus (assembly GCA_927349885.1). Classification (NCBI taxonomy): domain Eukaryota; kingdom Metazoa; phylum Arthropoda; class Insecta; order Coleoptera; family Chrysomelidae; genus Psylliodes; species Psylliodes chrysocephalus. The sequence goes on along the minus strand of OV651822.1, from coordinate 24,590,960 downwards.
CTGTTCTGTATAAAAAGTTTGTAGTTGATATTCTCCTTGTGCAGTAATAATATTAATACACACCTGCGGCGAAATATTCGATATTGCGAAAATATTAGAAAAACTTGTAAATCGGCACTGGTTTATTGGAAAAAAATAACTTGGAAAAAATGTGATATCTTGAACTGCGTTTGGATGCTATTTACGCGGCGTTGCCAAAGCTTTTTAAAATAAGTTAATGGTATTCCATTTTAGGAACATATTCCATATTTGGCATTACTCCTCTACATTAAATATTCTCCATAAAAATAAAAATTAATTTTTAAATTTAAAAACATACTTATACCTAGGTATGCGACAATAATTTCAAAAGTATATACTTTTGCTAAATATACAATAGACTTGAATTTGAATTAATTTAACTAATATAAATATCTAATTGTACATAAATGCATCGATAACTCGTATTCGTAAATCGACGGCGTCGAGATTTTACGAGGTTGTTATTCTCGATGCCGGGAATTAGTCCCGGCTACCCCCGCCCCTCTCGACGGCCCTGATGAAGGGTTGGAGGGTGTTTAAGAATTAGAGTGAAAACAGAATGTCACATTTGAATTAGAATAAAAAGATATGTATGTAGGTAGCACAAGTTTATATTTCTGAATTAGTTGCAGAAAGAAGAGGGACATGATACAATGTGTTGGGGCAATATTATTAAACTTGATGTGAAGAAGAGGCAAACTGAGACGGAAATAGTGAAGAATCGTGCAGAGTGGAGGAGAGAAAAATCCATGTGAGCGACCCCGCCTAAACAATGAAGAATAATTGTTTTTGTTCAATAGAACAGGTTTTAAGGATTTTTTCAATTTTGTTTACAAGTTAAGCTAAAGTATTACTATTACCTGTATTATAAGACTGCGAAAGAACATTGAAAGCCCACAAGCTAACTAATAAATATTAACAACAACCTCCACAAACGTTTTAAAACCTGGCGCGCAAGGTAGGCCGCAATGCAAATTTAAAAACCCACTATATGACAGAAGAAAAAAATTCATAAATATGGCATTCAACAATCGAAGGGGTAGGACGGAACAGTTGGCAAAAATTGTGGAAACACTACTCATACTAGGGTCGTTGGATATATGCATTTTTATTAGAAAAAAAAGTGTTACATTTAGCAACACACAATTTGAAATAAAACGTGGTTCTGGTAAAGGATCCTGAGGTGCGAATTTCATAATTTTAGCATTAATATATTGAAGTAACTTACTTTTTATAATATTTTAACTGAGATTAAATATGGAAGAATACGTTTCATTTGCTATTTTTATTTATATTATAATAAAATGCAATATTTTGACTGATTTAATCTCACTTTTCATCATTTCCTTTCATAAAACCTAAAATAAGTGATTCATGAAATTGTCAGTTACTATATTGTTGATTTTTATCACTGATAATTTCCAAGTTTAAGATTTCTGTTTGAATGAGAAGAAAATAAGTTATAGGTGAAAATATATAATGTGTTGTGAGACTTTTCATTTCAATTTCAGCTGTGTCCAGGCCGTTGGAGTCTATGCCGGTAAGCGTAGCCAGGTATGGGTTAAAATTTTTTGGTGGCGGCGAAGCCGCCACCCTACGAGAAGTCGTTCTGTTTTGAGTGAAAGAAAATTTAAAAAAAGTTGTCTAGGTATTACATGTTAAGTGATTTATTTAATTTCACTTTTTAATTTTGTATGTAGTTTTTTAAGCTGCATTCTTAAAATTAATTTGGTTGATATATTAATTTTTTCATTTTATATACGATTATTACCATACTTATCTTTTTGAAGCAAACGAAAAATTTATGATTATAAATTTTAAATAATCCTTAAACTTATAATTTTATTAACAACTTGGCAACGTTTGTTATTTTTAAGACAGAAACATCAGAAACTGTCATTTAGAGTAATTGTTTTGTGATTATAATCTGTAAAATTGGGATTTTTAATTCAATTTTTTTGGAAAAATACTGCTAGTTACTTTTGAGTGTTTAAAATTTTTTTGTGAATTTCGCACCACAGGATCCTTTCTTTACCGGACCCCAAAACGTTGTAAAAGATCTACTAGAAAATATTGTTTGATTGAACGAAATCTGCAGACAAATTTTAACAAAATATGCAACCACATTCTATACAATAAAATTACATTTATTTTTTAGCAAAAACTTTTTTGGTAGTGTTGACACAAGACATTTTGTCACATTGTGAAACCTTTTATGATATACCTACCTAAAAAAAATTTCAATTGTAGACCAGACAGGGATTGACAGACAAAGAAAATAATGTACCTACTTAGGGAAGCACCGATATCGATCGTTTTGTCAGATAAAGAAAATGTGTCTTATTATCAGTTTCCAATATTTTGCACTGTGGTCTAGTATACATAAAAATTAAAACACCTAAATACCTATTTCAGTTTCCTTAGAAGTAACTGAAAAATGAAGGGTTAACAATATATTCATTAAATAGGTCAATTTTAAATTCCTGTAGCGGTGTCGTAAGCTATTCGTAGTGATACACCCTGTATGCCAAATGTAAACTTAACTTACCTTTTCCTCTTAATAATGATGTTGATTTACATTTACAATATTTATTTACTGGCAAAAAGAACACGTGATGATTGGAAAGGCAGAAATATATGTATGAATACCTACGTATCTAATAAGATGAAGGATTCCTCCATTCCAACAGGGTCATACCTACTCGAACTTAAAAAAGTCTTATTATGTATTTTATTTCTATACACTATGTAGAATAATTTCATTTTATATGTATTATGCGCAATTGTAGGAGTTATGAGTCACAAGCAGGTATACCCGTCTCGTAACTTAGGTAGGATAACCTCTAAATAACGCCAAAACTATTTAGATAAATCAATCATGAGGACAAGGCAGCGTAACGGCTAAAAATTTGGCAACTAGTTTTTCCCCTCACACCTTCCAAAATCACCAAAAATATTTTATTGGTAAACAAACAAAGAAATACCAAATATTCAAAAAATTACCTACTAAATATGCTTGTAAATAATCCATTTTAGGTTTTAGGCACTTCCAATTTGTAAGATGAGCTTAAACTTATTTATACACTCTCCTGAGGAACTAGTTCGTTTTAACAGTAATAAACAAATACTTATATACATTGGTAACTCACCTTCTATTGACATTAAAATCCACAAACAGTTTTAAACAGTTATCACAACACACAGTTTACAAAAACTATACAAATTTATAAAAAAAACAGAGGCACTAAGAGCATAAGAAGAACGTTAAAAAGTTAAAATCTACCTCGAAGCCGGTGCAAGACTGAGAAATCGGGTTGGGCAACGACTTGCGCGTGCGCAAAATATCGGATCAACAGAGATCTGTGACGGTGTTGACAAACATACTACAATTTCCTATCTTTTATGTTAAACGGTTTTATATAAAAGAGCAAAATTTTTATTGTTATAAACATAATGTAATATCTTTTCTAAATATAGGGTGTTTAATTAATAATAGACCACACAACAACTGGATAATCTTTGACCTACGTTATGAAGATTTAACATAAAATACCTAGATAAAAAGAACTTATTACAAAAAATATATTGAAGTAAATGGGATAATAGAAAATTGAAAGAAAAAATACTGCAAATGCGATTCTGCCAGTGGAGTAGAATTTAAAAAGGTAAAAGATTTTCTATGTCCTTCCGCACACATCTGAACATCTGAATAATTATTGTACTGATTAATGTATTTTAAAAGTACGTAAGCCAACGTTTACAAAGCAATATTAAGCAGTGTCAAAATAATGGAAATAAATAATATTTAATTTTGAAATGTACCTTAGTTCCTGGTATGTGTTTTACCTTAAATCTCAATATTTTAGGATTCTCCGGTTATTCTGTGACCCATTAATATTAATTGAATACGGTGCTTATTTTGTTACAGTAACTCTTGATACTATACTTTTTATATTTTAATTTGTTCAGAATTTAGTTTATTTTCAGCTTGTTACTGATTCATCGTAATGTTTTAAAACTGAACTTTCTACCCTATTAAAAAAATCATAGAGTAACACTTTTTTGTCCTCAACTCTTTCTCATGTAATTGTGTGGAAAAATTGTTATTAGGACAAATGTGACTTTGATAGAAGATATCATATATGTAAATCTGTTTCTAGAAGAACCTCTCAGGGCCGACGAGAGGGGGGTAGCCGGGATTAATTCCCGGGGCCCGGGCTCAAGTGGGGGCCCGGTAGCGGCATAAGAGGAGCCCGGCAGCTTTAGGTGAGGACGTTTTTTAGTTTTTTAGAAGTTCACCACAAGAGCAGAAAAGGAAGGACCTTTTTTGAGATTTCACTAAAAAGGAGAAGTTTTTGCTCCAGGACTTTTTTTTAGAAATGTGATCTTAAAAGGGCTTAATGTTTTTATAAAATTATAGTCGCAAGGACCGAAAATTGTCCCGGGGCCCGACCTGGCTCGAGGAGGCCCTGGGTCCTCTACAAGTGCTTGTAGCATCTCTGAAATAATCGATAAAAACCTCGTATTTACATTTTTTAAATGCTTTTTGGCACAAAATTCTATATGTGCTTATCTGCGCACTATTCATTTGAAAATAATTTTAATAGTAGTATTTTAAAAGCAACTCTTTTTTGGTCCCCTTATTGTAATCGATGCAATTTTAGTACGTATATTCAAAATGTTTCTAATTAATAGCATTATAATTTTATTAGGTTTTACAGTTCATTTACAAATTTAAAAAAAAATATCACTAATTTTGAAATTTGAAAAATTGCCGAAGTTCCATTAATACTATAAAGAGATGTCCATATAGAATTGAGGTTGCAAACAACTCCATAATTCCAAATAAAATTCAAATAAAAAAAAAACATTAATCTTGCAAATTTTATGTTGTGAACGTGAATTCTTAATATCGATTTGGCAACACAGCAGTACCGGTCTCGAAACGACAGAACCAAACAGTGGCTACGTGATCGGTTGCGTGCTGATAGTCTCGATTATTTCAGAATGGAATTATAATTTTATTCATCTGCAGCAATCTACATGATTAAAAATAGTTGTGAATTACTTTCTCATGACTTACTATCAGCTATATGGATTTAGAAAACAGTCTTTAATTACGGAGATGTATATTAAAATTTGAATGGATAAAATGACCGTTGGGTAGTTAATAAGCATTACAGTTTACCAAATGTGGGGGAGAAAATGAATTAGATAAATGAAATATGAAAAGGAAGAAGGAAATAAAATTTACATACATATCTATGATAAAATTAATATCAAAATAGAATGTTTGGTAGGGCATGTAAAATTATTTTGAGAGTTATCAGTGTTGTAAAATCTTCCTTTAAATGATAATTTTAAAACAATAGGTAGGTACCTAACTTTATATTTTTGCTCCATTCATATCTATCTATGCAGGGTGGGTGTAGGTATCTAACTCCTGGATTTTGAAGTTAGTTTTTTTTTCCTGGGCTCGTCTGACTATGTGTCTCCGAATAACACTGAAGCCTATTGGCTTATTGTGTTTTACCCCATGTTAGTTCATAGCACCCACTCTGTCACCTTTGTACCTTGTACAAGTTGAAGTTAGTTAATAATTTTAGTAATGAACTGTTAAATAGTTTTAGTTTTGTAAATTTTTATTTTAATAATTACGTTGGTTGGATATTTTACCTACCTACGTAGGCTTATAAATCTCGAACCAATTCATGACCTCAGTCTGGGTGTAATAATCAAATTCGATATTATACATTTATTAATGAATATACAGGTCCGTCTTCAGATGTACTGACGGTACTGACATTATATCTCAATTTTTTTTTGTTATAGAAGACTATTTAAATATATTATTAAATAATTATTTGTTAAATAGCTACGTTGCGTGGGACGAACCGCTTCCGAAATATTGGTAAGTATACCTGTGCCAATCACTATCCTAAGCAAAGTATTTAACATTATTTTATAATAAAAAATCACATACCTAAGACATGACAATGATAATTTTGTTTTGGAAAGTGTGACACTTGATTTGAAAGCTAATTTAATTTGTAATTCAATGCGTAGGTAGCATTAGTTATTTTGGTTGATTATGCGATTAAAATATGTACTTATTAATGTTATAGCTCTCTCTGGAAGATTTTTCAATTATTTAAGTTCGTGTTTTATTAAATTATGTTTCGTTATCCAGCGTATTTTTGTTTTTAAGCAAAATTTCGAGTTTTAAATGATATTTCACTAGTTGTTTCTTGATTATTTTTACTCAGTTTTATTTATTTTGTACTTTATTAGCGTTTTAACACTTGTAACGACTAATTCAATGGTTTTTTTTTTATTCTTATCGGTATTATTATTATTATTATTATTGTTATTATAATTGCTCTAGTTTTGCGCTAAAATGGAAGTTAAGATGATGGGCACCTCCTAGCTAGTGAGCCAGCCTACATATCTAATGTAGTTGACAACGTCGCCAAGAGGTGCTTCTCTTATATCGGCCGGTGTTAGCCGATACTCGCCGAACACAAATCTTCTAATAAATGAGAGAGTCGAGCAATCTCCATGATATGGAGATGCTTCCGTACTTGGCAATGACCAGTCAGAATGCCTGTGACTAGGCGAAGATTATGTTTAGTCATAGTCAAGTATTTGTTTGCTGCAGTGTTGTTAGGATAACTTAAGAGCTCCCTGGCAACTCTGCAGTTTCTTGTTTCATCCCATCTTTCCTTGAATTTCACAAGGGAAAGATCTTTAATTAGGTCTGTCACTACCGATTTTGTCAGGCCAATAGAAGGGCCAGGTCCAAAAAGTATTTGGTTGGTTGATTTCTTGGCTAGTAACCTTTGATCCATCTCAAGGTGACCACATTGTTGATGGATATTTCGGCCAAAGCTTCGTGACATTCTAGTACTAACCCTGAATAAATTCGTGGTCTGTTCAGAGTGAGTAGTGCTTGTCTGCTATCTGTATAGATGAGCATGTTCCTTCCAATATTTTAATATATTTTCTATTATTTTTTTAAGGAGAATTACGTGTTTTGAATAATATTTAACACTTTTTGGTTGCTTTCTTTTCTCGATTTTTAGCTATTTTTTAAAGAATTTCATTTATATCGTAATACTTGTAATGAATAATTCAACGGTTTTCTATTGATTCTGGTCCGTATTATTATAATAATTGTTCTAGTAATGAGAGGTCAATGAGGAATTTTAATACTTTTTATAGCATTATTTAAGCAAAATTACGTGTTTTTTAATGATACGTAACATATTTTAGTTATTTTTTCTCAATTTGTCGCATATATAGATAATTAAAAACGTTCGTACTCTACACACTAAACAAACATCTGTTTGGACAGACCCATGTCTGAATCATCGGACATAATGGACCAGTCATTGAAGATAATCAATTTACATTAATTACAAAAGTTTTCAAACTTTGTTAGAATATTTATTGAGTTGAAATAATTATAAATTTAATTTTGCAACTTTTTCTGAGGTCTGGAACATAATAATAATTGCAAAAAATTAAAATTTATTAAAACTTTCTAAAAAGCATATTATTTTCAACATTATATCAGATTTGCAACTTTTGTGAAGGTCCGGAACATGCATGTTTTTTTTTTAAATACCATTTTTGTTTATATCATAGACAAAAAAAATTGCAAAGTGCTGCAAACCGTTGACATAACTCATAAAAATATTTGGAACACCTATTCCAATTTGCAACCTTCTGCACGGAAATATTTTTTTTTGTAAAAATATCAAAATAATTTTTTATTTTCCTCTAATTTTGTCGAAAAAATTGCAAAAGGTTTGAAAATTGGTTACAAATGTTAATTTTATTTTTTTTTAACAATCTGGTAAATTTGCAATCTCAGAAAAGGTCCGGAACCTTCAAAAATTAATAAAAATCAACAATTCGCACTTTTCGCAGTCGCAAAAAAATTTGAAATTTATTGCAAATTTTAAAGAGCGGTTTAATTAATTTCCTATAAGTATTAGCAAATTTACAACGCTCCAGGATTAGCGCAAATGAATGTTACTTAATTGTCTATTGTCAATTTTGCATTGCGAAATTAAGACAAAAGTGTTGCAAATGTAATGGCGGTTTTCCACTAAACAGACACAACAAGAACAAAACAGAAACTACAACTTTTCGCAAACTTTCTGAAGACTGACGTGTTTTGGGACAGTTGGAGTTTTGTTTCTCGAGTCCCGCTCGGAAGCGGTAACATCAAAAGGTTTAGACGTGTTTTGAAACTCAAGTCTGTTTACTGGAAACGGTCGTGTTGTGTAGTCTAAATTTTGAACCAAATTGGTAACTAAATTGGTAAGTAAATAACCTATTTTTGTATGGATATGTAATTAATAATAAGTAATTTATTTTTAAATGCTGGATAATTTTTTTATAAGTATGTTTATTAGTAGAGAATATATATCTGCATGTCAGGGCCAGACTAGGTTAAGTCCAAATATTGTAGATTTTAGGTTTTTATGATGTCACATACATCTTTTAAACTACTTTTATATATATTTTGAAATTAGACGTATCTTAAAAAATAAATAGGTATTACAAATATAAATAAAAAATGTGTTCTGACTTTCTCGCGACAACCAGTGGAAAAGGACCGAAAACAAAAACAAAATGTAGTCCGCTTCATGGAAACAAAAGTTTTGGGTTTGTCTCAGCTTTGTTTTTGTTTTTCAACTCCCAGAAAACACAAACAAAACATAAACTCAACTGTCCGTTTAGTGGAAAACCGTCTTAAGGAAACAACTAAAAACAAATTGACAAGTTATATCGAAATTGCAACCTTATACCTATCATGCAAAATTAACGCATAATTCTAAAAATCGAAAAATTGGCTTTATAAATTTTTTTAGCCAGACGTCAATGAAAAATTATTATTTGGAATATCTTGAATATGTTTTTACAGATTGTGAGATTCATAAAGCTCAAGAAATGAAAATATGGGGCATATAAAAAAACCAAAATTTTATTATGCGTTAATTTTGCAGAGCAGTGTATTTAAATAATGTCCTGTTTACTGCTTTATGGAGAAAACCATAGCTATTTAATTTAATATTATATTTAAAAATCTTTATACATAGAAACTAAAAGAAAAATGTAAAATACAAAGATGTATTATAAGTGTGGATATACAGTGAGCACCAAAAGTCTTACCCCCCCCCCTATCTAACTCATTACTGGAGTCTTGTTAGGAAAATTGCCGAGACAGGTCGATTTTTGATTTCTACAATGTATATTTTTGTATGGTTAGTTTACCCTTAATTTCATCCCTTACTGGAGGGGAGCAACCCTTTCGAAAAATTTAAATGGCATGGGGTGGTGAATGATAGCTCATTTGAAAGGGGGTGTTATTCTCTATTCAACCGTGCCAAAAAAAAATTTAAATTTGCTTCATTACGTGTTGATTTATTAATGTTTAAAAATAACAAAACCTCACAAAATAGGAAAGCAACTAAACTAACAGTGACCTTCTAATGGCAAAAAGTCTTACTTCACGTCTGAACCAAAACCGAAATCATGCAGGGCCGAATTTTAATTCTAAGGATGAGTGCGCTACGTTAATTTCCGTTATTCTGAAACAACAATTAGTCGAGAATTAATGAAGCAAATTTCAAAATTTTTTACACGGTTGAATAGAGAATAAAACTCTCTTTCAAATGAGCTATCACTCACATCTAAAGTCTATTTGGTTTTTTTATTCCCCTGTAAGTTTTACTTTTTGGGGTTACGACGTTTTGCACTTAAGCCATCGATATACTAAACATAAAGGACATTTGCAAAATTTGTATTTCGTAATTTTAAATACAAAATAGACATTTATTAATGAGATCATTTTTCAATAATTTTTAAACATTCATTCTCTCTTCTATGGTAATTGCTTAAGCAATAATATAAAAAAAATGGATGGTATTTATCACATTAACTACTGTGATTACATACGGTTTGTTATTAATTTTTATCGTTGTAAAAATTATGAAAATTATGGAAATTTTTCTGTAAAACATAATGAAATAGAAAAAAAGCTAATGGCGTCTTATAGGTATAGTTTTATTTTTTCATTTCTTAACCTTAGGTTTCAGTTATAAAGCCGAGTAAATAACAGAATATTATTAAATGACCCACAAGAATGTTATGTTTGATAATAAAGTTATAATTGTAACTTTTTAAAATAATGATTCTATTGATTATTGTATCTTGGTATTCTCCATCGGATAGTGTCGTCATTAGGGCAATCAAGGTACGTATCTAACGGTGCTCCGAATCCATACTTTGGGAACAAAATTTATCCACTCGAGTTGTACACTGGATGCTTTTATAACGACTAATTTGACTAATTAGATTTTCCATTTTTCATAAAAAGATTTTGCTCAAATCCACCCAGGTGTTTTGGAAATTTTCACGAATCAGTGAATTACACTCGTCAGTTCAATTCGTAGTTATAACGTAGCGACATCAACTGAATTTCAAAACTACAATCGACGACCGGTCCGGTTAGAACCAAATAAATATTCTCCGTAAGCTCGATAAAAAATGAAAACAAGAAATTATTTAAATACTTTGCTTGATAAGTATATTGTAAATTCTATATTGTTCATGAATATATACATATATGTTTTTGTTGCCCTAGACATTTTTCTATTAAAGTTCCGGACCTTGGAAATGGTTGCAAATTTAAACTTAGTATCATTTAAACTAGCCGATTATTAAAACAAAGTTTGAAAACTTTTGTTATTAATGTGAAATTTTCTAAATAGAATGTCTTTATTGACTTGCCTATAATTATCGATTTAATCAAATTCACGGTGAATGATTATCGCTTATTAATCAAGAAGCATCACTGTGACATTAAATATTAAAATAGAGTTTGTTTTATTATTTACTGATTATTTTATACCATTTTTTTCTATTTATGATAATAACACGTTGTCTATCCATAAATCAACAAATATATTTAAAGAATATGTACGTGTAGTACATTGAGTAAGTGGTCATAAATTACTTGTACATTGGTTAGACTTACTTGCAGAATAGGTCGGTAAGTTAAAATGCAAGTTTAAGATTAATTAATAAAATACACTCAATGTAGGTACATTAAAATTGCATTTCCATTAAAGATTCATTAAGACGAACTACTCGAACTCAATCTAGGGGTAATAAAACATTTACAAGAAAGCATAAAATCACTTATATTATGTGATCCACATGGATATAAAAGACACACATTTTAACGGTCTTTCATGAGCACCGCCAGAATTTTTTCTAGGGGGCAATGGTACAAAATGGGGAAAATATACAAATTAGATCAAAGTGTTACGATGATACATGGTTTATTTAGTTTAATAGATAAGATATCAGGATTTTGATTATCCTTTAAGATTATTCTCAATAAATGGTTGATACAAGTTACTATTTTAAAACGTGGCTTACTTTTTTGCAAACTTGGACACGACCCCGCATTTCTCTTATAAAGAAATGATACTCGTTTAAATTTTTTAAATTTGTCATTGTAATACTCAACCTTCTGAACAAAAGCATCCATGTATGACTAATTTTTGATTATATAGAGTGTTGAAATAGCAATTTGTCCATTTTTAACAAGGCCGTACCTCTCTACATAGTACTTTGATTACAGATATTTTCCAACAATAATGCTTTACTGATATCAGTTAATATTTCCAGCATAACCAATAACAGAAAATATTAGTAGTTACAGGGTGAGTCATAAATTACTAAAAATGGAATTAAAATTTTTATTTTAACTTAAGAATATCACTTTTTACTTATGATACCTGCCTCGCCTTGTATTTTAAAATTTCGTCGCTTGAATTGCATATTTTTTTATTACCTTTATTTTGGGCCTATAATAAAGTGTAAAAGTTATATCAATATGCTATGACCAGTTATTGATATGATTTGAAGTATTGGAGAGTCAAGCTAAGTGATACGTCCTCTGGGGGTACATTTTCTAACAGGTGTAAGTAGATGGCTCAGTGTTGCCGTTGTTATTAAAATTGTAACAAATCTATTAAAGTGGAACTCAAAAATATAATTTTATTATTTTAGTGACAAAGGTAACCGCTGTATGAAAATCTTAACTCCACACCAGGAATATATTTAAGTTAAACTTTACCTATTGGTTCAAAATTCAATTACAAATCAATAAATTGGTATGACAACACTGTAGTTACACAGCGCGGGAAAATTAATTTGATTCACGAATTAAACTTGATAATAATGTAATAATATTTTTTTATTATTTTTATTTGTTACTGGTGAATGGATGTTCCTTCTGGACTCCAGGACCATTTTGCTGGTGACAGTGCTGCCTTAATTCCTTAATGGTACATTGGTACATTGATAACAGTAACTAAAGACCCTATCAGTTGAACCAAATGGTCTTTAGGCTAGTTGGTTGTTACATTAGCATTTTACCCTAAATAAGCCCATAAAAATGTGAAAAAATTGTAAATTTTTATGATAAAGCCATCACAATCTTGAGAAAAAATACTTTTGGGTATAGGAGATGCCAAACAAAATAAAAAACTAAGAAATTCATTTTTAAATTGGTGGTATAACGTAGAGTATTGCTTTGAAAAAATTGAAAATATCGTATTCTCTCGTTTATTATATCTTCAACCAGATATGACTTTTTTGCTCGTCAACCCAAAAGATACGTCATGATTGATGGTTTATTTTAGTTTTTAGACCATTCCTTTTAAGAATAATTATTTTTCTTAAAATTGATGATAAAAAAGTGTTCCATATGATTGTAACTCAAGTAGACTGTGTAAACATCATTTATTCCGAATGGCCCTAGTTTAATCAACAAATAACCGCACGTATTTTATTCACGGTACCTATGTATAAGGAATGCAGCAAGCTCTTTAGTATGTGTGTGGTCCGTGAAAAAAAACGGACATCATTAATTTATAAACATTTCAGAAACCGTAGGAACATAATAAAAAAAATTCGCACCACAGGTTATTCATTACTAATTAATATAAAAATCAGCAATTATAAAAAGTGATCCACAAAAAAATGTTTCGAAAATAGGCCATGGCCGACAAAGACAGAGATACGAGTTGTGTTCGTGATAACTACGCGCGGCTTTGAATTAAATCCAAACAGATTTAAAAACAAAACAAAAATGTTCAAAGGCCAATTTTAGAAACATTTTTATAGATCACTCTTTATTTGTGTGTGTTAACTAGAGAGATTTATCATAATAAATGTTTGATGTGTCTAACAGGTGATTTGTAAAGTTATTAAATGTATTGAGTACGGCCCATCTAATTAAAAAACGTTTAAAATATAAATTAAGATCCACACACATTTTATCACAAGATTGTTCAAACTTTTAAAATGGTAAAAAAATTACAGTGAATGACATCACAAACAACTCTTATTTAAAGAATTCTCTTCTCCAAACATAAATTAAAAAAAATATCTGAAAGATACTTATTCAACTATGCCCAAAATATAATCAGCTCAATGCACGATTGCTTAAGTTTAAAATTTGGTGTTTACTCTTTATCCGTGTTTGAGTTATCATGGATACAGACACACATCTCGAAAATGATCAAAACAGATTCAAGGGACCCCAAAATGTAAAGATCCGTCAAAAACTCGAGATAAAAAAAATCATGATTTGTTAAACTTTCCTTACTGGCTATAAGAAAAGTAAAAAATGGTAAAAAAATCAAGATTTGGAACCGCTTGCAAGAACGTTAATGAACATTTACCATCCTGATAACATTTGATATATGCTTAACTGTTATTTGAAGTTCATGTCATTCTATCACAAACTCAACCTGTATCTAAGTTTATGAGGCTCGCACATTTTAATGCACGTTCTTAAAACAGGCTATAACAGTTTTAATTCAGGACAGATGATAATACAGATATCTAAATGATCTTTGTGTACGCCTAACACTGGTTTTCTGCGAACTTTTCAGCTCATCCTCGTATATAGTGTCACAAAAGAGATATTTTCTAAACGAGATTAGGTGGCATTAAAAATAAAAATAGTATTGATACAAAATAAGAAAATTCCAATCTTATAGGACTCTCCGCATTTATAGAATTTCCTTATTTTAAGTTTTTTATATAAATAGTGACAATTTGAACATTTACAATGGCTATATCTTATAAAGTAAAGTTGATATAAAGAGCCTTAAGCGAAAGTAAAACCTAATAAAAACAATGACATCTTCTTTTCAAATTGGTTTTTAATTTTTATATAGGTAAGGGTATTTTGTTATTTATGTTCCCCTTCGTATCCTAGAAACGTTTTAAACATTTTTTGATATCATCTTTATTTAGTTCATGAGATATAGCCATTGTAAGTTTTAAAATTGTCACTCCGTATAAATATTGTGCTCTAAAAATATAAAAGACAATGATTAGTGGTTCCACGGTATCCGTATAAACAACGAGTATTTTAAGTTGTTTGTTAACCGCTTTGACTTAATTGTTAATCACCGACCGATGATGTGAACAGTTAGTTACCTTGCAACCGCTAGTTTACTATGTGATGGTATGCCAACAAGAACATAACGTTTCATAGTAATAGGGATGTTGCTAATAAGCAATAAGAGGTTAGATAGACTGGTCACAACTAAAAAAAAAGTAGTATATCAAATACTCAAATAATTGTGAAATTCTAGAAATTTCCAAATTTATACCGTTCGCATTTTTAGCTAATTTTTGAAAAAATGTAAGAAGGCCAGAATTATACACTAGGCGCCATCTTGTTAAGATTTACTGACCCTACTACTCTTCCAGACCCTCAAACTTGTGTAGGTATCGGGTGAGCCAAATTATTAATCTTTATCGAAGATCTAGGATGGATTTAGTACATAAATAAAGAATAACAGTAATGAACTTTTGCGAACAAAGTTGTAGTGCCAGTAAATAAAGAAGGGAACGAACCAATGCATTTATTTGGATTTCCAGAAATTCTTATATTTATGCCGTTAAAATACAATACGAATGTAAATACTACAGAAGAAACATATTTTTTCTTCTACTAAAATATGCCATTCTTGTCAAAATGATTATTTGGTTTCGTTATATACAAGATATACATTTATTTACCATTAAAATTTGCAAATTCTAACCTAAAATCACCTAACATGTATAAAAGGACCCAAAAACTATTTTTCTAATTTTGACATATAAAGGGGTCTATTCTGTAACAATTCCTTTATATTTAACGGCCTTTAAAAATATTGGCGACCTTTAAAAATATGTTTGTATTCGTTAATTTACTTCTGTCATTATTTAAACAGATTTCTTTAAGATAGTCCTCTAATGTATTTTAAAGATCCGTTTAAATAATGACAGAAGTAAAGAAGAAAATATTTTTAAAGTCCGTTAAATATAAAGGAATTGTTACAGAATAGACCACAAAGTGACATTTTTGTAATCGCAGCTAGTGTCAAAATGATCTACTTCACGCAACCAGTTGCATAATGAAACTGGTTTCGAAATGGTTTCGAAATAGTATATTATGCAACAATCATGTAATAACCATTACATGAGAGTTGTATACGCTATTTTTTCTACTAGTTGCGAAAAGAAAATGAAAATAAACCTTTTTTGGTTTTGAAATTAATAATATACATTATTATTGAAAGGTTATATCAAAGAAGGGCAGGTAAACTTATCAAAATAGAATTTGGTTAAACTTACAACCTAGTAATACTGTTGTTTTAGTCCTCATTTTCCACTCTAAATCAGCACAATACAATTAAAACACGACATATGACAAAATAACCCACATTTTTTAAAAAATAAATAAATTTAATAATCCATGTAAACACACTACAAGTCGTTGAGAATAAATAATTAATATCTGTTAATAAAATAATGCATATCGATACCTCATAGACCAAATGGCGTAAATTATCAAAACGGGTTTAACCCTCATTTCGGTTGCACGGGGCCAAAATACATTAGTAAACCAAAAGATGTAATCAGCAACATAAATGTAATGCCTCAAAACAATCATGATAAAAAATATATCACCTGCAAGATGTTTTTAGTTTAAATTTATTAGGTTTTTTCACTCTCCTCTAAAATTTACATGTAGGTTACGCCATTTGACCTATGAGGTGTCGATATGCAACTAACAATACAAGAAAGTAGTAATATTGGTTGCCTAGATGTCAGTAATTCCTTACCAAAACACAATTTTATAAGTAATCTAGTAATTAGAAAAATTGTATTAAATACGTTACGAAATGCCATTTTATGTAAATCGTTCATGTTCAAATATTCACTAGTTACATAAAATAAGGCATTTTGTAAGTGGATTTATAAATAGCTATAATTTTATAAAATTTGTAATGAATAAAAAACTTTCTTTTTGTGCTTACTTATATGGAATGAACCACAAAAAATAGGTTATAAAAAAATCACCCATTCTTCTTTTTTTATATGACATTTTGGATATTATACGTAATATTTAATTAGAAATATATTTAAAACATGTATTTGTTACAACTTTTACGTTTCTGGCTCTGCCTTGTAAAAAATTCGCTCACCCTTGTAAAAGTTGACAAAGTTGACCAGAAATCAGTTGATAAGCACAAAATCTGACCGTGAAACATAAAGGGGCTCGACTACCGAATAATTTTACTTCTCATTTACCTTTATACAGTGTCCGTGCTAACTACACATACCTCTACAAACATTAAAAAAAAATTAGAATAAGAGATCATAAACAGTTTTAATTTGCTTATTAAAGCTTGTTCATTTTCATTAAAGTGGGTTAGTATGGATATTTTATGTTTTTTTTTTCTTTCTTCGTAAAGTCATGTCACTGTATTAAGTGAAACATTGTTTTGATTATTTTGTGCATTTTTAGGATGGATCACGAATGTTAAAAATAGCGAAAGAACCATAATTAACCCTACTAATAATTGCAAGTTCACTAACAAAATCTATTTTTATATAGCCAACCTTCCTTTCTTCGATATAAACTTTAAAAGGCAATGCAAATTTGATTTTAAAACAAAAAAGGTTTATTTTTATATTTTCTTTCGCAACTGGTGATATAATGAAATTTTCGTAACCAGTTATATAATGTTTAACATTATGCAACTGGTTGCATGAAGTAGATCATTTTGACACTTGCTACGATTACAAAAAATGTAGGTTATATTTTTAAATTAAAAAATTATAGTTCATTTCTCAAATAGAAACAAACATTATTTTTGAAAAAGCAAAAGTTCATGTTGTCCAAAAGAGGACTAAATCAAGAAAGTGCTGTATATTTTTATAGTTTGTGCACACAAAATAAAAGAAATCAAAATAGTATGTTCGTTAAGTTGTTCTGTACTGTTCTTCATTGTTCATTTTTCATTTTTCATTTTTCATATTTAGGCCTGTATTTATGGATGAGACGTGGGTATATAGCAAGGGAGGTGACAGAAAAATTTAGCAAGATGAAACAATGGGTACCTACTGCAAGTAAAAAAACAGGAGATGGAATTCGATACATAATTGTCCATGGTGGCAATGAAGAAGGGTTTATAAAAAATACAGACCTCATATTTAAAAATCAAACAAAAAGCGAGGATTGCCATAATAACATGAACACAGATTATTCTGAAAAATAGTTTAAGACGAAATTAATATCTAGTCTGGAACATTCTTCATTGATTATAATCGATAATACCAGTTATCATTCGTGGTACGTGGAACCAATTTCATTTTATAGTTGGACAAAAGATAAAATGGTAAAATGGCTGCAGAAAAAGAACATTAATTATCCAATCAATGGTATGAAATATCATATTTAGGAAGTTGTACGTCAAAATCTACCACGAAAAGAATTCCACCTAGATAGATATGTTGAGGAATATGGGCATACAATATTAAGAACTCCTCCATATCACTGCCAGTACAATGCGATAGAGATGGTGTGGTAACAGAGCAAACGGTTTTATGACGAAAAAATTTTAACAACAAAGTCGTTCCCGGAAGATTTATTTCAGATTTGATTAGAAGCTAAGAATAATGTTACCGATACTTAGTGGGACAATTATGTAAGAATCACTAAAACAATTGCGTTTCCGATTGGAAAAAGCAATTAGATGTTTTTGATCTAGAACCAATTTATTATTAATTTAGGTACAATGGCAAACAGCGATGAGTCTGAATCAGAGTCCAGTTGTGAAGAAAATTTATATGAGCTATCCAATAAATGTTTTTTTAACAAAGATCTGTTTAACGAATTTGCACCTAAGGGGGTTATGATGGACAAGCAATGTTATTTTTAACAGACACGTTATTTGTGAACAGGTTGTAATTTCTGTGTGTTTATAAAATAACAGACCTGTTAAAAATAACACAGGTTGTCAATCATAACCCCCTTAAGTGACTTCTTGTATTCGTGTAAAGACTAAAAACGCACCTTAATAAAGTTTACGCTGCTAAGCAACAACCGTTCTATCACTATATGTTAAATTCAACAAAACAGGCGATGAAGTACAAATTTCAAATTAGTGTAAAATGTGTTGTCTAACTTCCAGTAGTTAAGGGGCTTCGTTTATAGTATAAATCAAAATATAAATTAATTATATAACATAGGACACCTTCCAAAAGACCAAATTGGACAATAACGCGCGTCATTTTCATAGGTTGGTTGTAAGAAATTCAAAGAGGAAAAAAGTCTAAAAATTTCTAATTTCCTAAAAACGGGTTATTGGAAATTTACAAAATTTGGGATTTGCCGGGTTTAAGGACATGTCAATTCTTGTATATTTGCACTTTTCCCAGATTGACCGTTTTTCCGATAATATTGGTCCCTTTGGCTTTCTAAATGCAATCATAAAATCGTAAGATTGCTGAACTGGGACTGGGAGAATAAAAATTATGAAAGAATGTGTTGCATTTAAAAAATCAATGTGATCAATCAATATTGTCAGAAACTCGGTCAATCTGACTATGCCGATTTTTATTTGCCATTTTGTCAGAATGACCGTTTTTCCGACAATATTGTCCCTTTGGTTTTTTAAATTTCACAAAAAAAAATCGTTAGATATCGTTAAACTGGAAAATGGGGGAATAAAAAAAATAAACAATATAGAGGGCGCTGCAGAAGCCCAGTTAATCTGACAAAAGTGCAAATAAAACTGGAATCGCATGTTCTTAAACCCCACATAAATATTGTAAAAGCTAGTGTTAGACAAATAAGATACATAGGTAACTTTAGGTACGCACTAAATAAAGATATACTGTTTGCAAGATCAAACTTTCGGTCCTGGTTTGCGTGTGTTGAAGTGAATAGTAAATGGCACTCGCACATACTTTAAATGATACAATATTAATGTTGCCAGTCAAAGCAGTACAGCTTTGATACCACATCTTTTCCAGTAGTGCACATGCAAACGGCATTTACTATTCAATCCAACCATTGTGATATAATAAAGAGGAGATGTTATGACGATACTAAAAGACTCCGCATCTTTGCATTACACTTTTACGACATCTGTCAAAGTCAGTTTTGGTAAGCATAAATGCTTTTTTTTAATAGCTTCATTTAAATTACATAGAAACGTTTTCATTCCGTCAATCTTCAAATATAAAATTATTGACTTCAAATAAATCAAAATTGACTTCAAATAAATCAAAATACGACTCTAAATCGCCATTTTGATTAAACTTTTTCATCGCTCTTTGTGCGTCCTTCTGTCATATTTTAAAATAGTGTTATTGTCGTCTCTACTTCATTTTATCTCCTTGAATCCAACAAAAGTAAAGCATGATCGACGGTTGACATTGTCAATACTGTATTTTGTATTTTGAAACGTGTTAGTACTGTATAATATTATAATTTCTTAATGCTTAAATAACTATTACCGGTCTAAGGTCCTGTCAAGTGATTTTTTTACGTAAATACATATTTTCCATCCACAAAATTGACCAGAAACGTCTAATTTACTTGTCGGTCGCAGTAAAATACAATTATTAATAACATTAATCTGCTGTATTACGGTAAAATCATATTTCTACGAGATTTACAATGACTAGACTATAAAACCAAATTGAATATAATTTTTAATTGCGGCATCGACTATCTAAAGACATCACGTTTTGCTCTTGGGCAGTTTCCAATATCAAGATGGCACATGGTGTAAGCACGTAAATAGTTAATGGAAATTAAATTGCGGATATAATCGAATTTTTTTAATAAGATATGATTATATACTATTTTTGTTTTCTAGGAAATTAACATATCAAACTTGTCTATTTTATAGTAATATAATGTATAGTGGAAAACTTTAACGTTATTTAAAACAAAACAAAAATGAAAAATGTCGCTTTTTATTGCAAGCGAGGCATATTTTGTAACATAAAAAATCTGCCTCCCCTTTCAACCCCTCAATTTTTTAAATACCAAGAGGGATCATATGGCACTTTGTTGGAAAGGCTTCAAAAGCGAGATTAAACAAAGTATTCTATTCTACGAGTACATCTACAACTTACAGACGCTGTTAAACATTTTCTCCATAAAATTTACTTTCTGACATTTCTCAAAAAACGACACGACATCTTGACATTTAAAAGAGCTTATAATGTGAACCTGATAAAAATAACTCCTAACAGACAGAGGGTTAGGTTTAAATTATTAAATGTGATAAATTTTTGAGCTCTTTTCAAGAAAGTGCCATCCGACTTTTCATGCTTTAAAAAAAATTGAGGTGGCTGTCACATGAAAGGCAGACAGATTTTTTAATGTTATAAAATGTCTCTAATAACTCTTGGTTACACTGCACAACTTACATTTGATCAAATAAATGATTAAATAAATCAAATTGGATGACTTCAAAATATATGTATACAGGGTGTCACAAAATATGTTGTCCACATCCAGCACACTAAATAAGCCAAATATTTTTAAAAGGGTCTACTTAAGAAGACTTATCTACTTGTAGTATCTATCACATTATAAAATTATTAATAGATTTAGTAATAATAATTTATAAGAAACCAAGTGAAAGAAAATATTCGTTGAATTATCTTAACAAATACAACTCATGTAATTGATGATTATCAACATATCCTTTCTTTTTCCCAAAAACAAAAAATAAAAATTAAATTTCGATAATCTTCAATACATTTGTATTAT
The DNA here is from genome assembly GCA_927349885.1 of Psylliodes chrysocephalus. Taxonomy (NCBI): domain Eukaryota; kingdom Metazoa; phylum Arthropoda; class Insecta; order Coleoptera; family Chrysomelidae; genus Psylliodes; species Psylliodes chrysocephalus. The sequence continues at coordinate 24,569,770 of OV651822.1, read as the reverse complement.
CGTCTAGAATATACACAAATTAATTGATCAAAATACTGTTACAAGTAAAAAAACATACAAATGTGGAGTTTTGTGATATTAGAAAACATAAATAAATAACAATCTAAATTGCTAAACATTTTCTGAATAAATATCCCTTTAGGTAAGACCCCTCTGTCTACGGCATCGGGGTGTTACCAAGCAACGGTCTTTCGGAAACTAATAAAATTAGTTCGTAAATATCACTATCCTTGGATTATTACCACTGAAATTTCCTTTTCTTGTATTGACTAGGTACATTCATCCATTCCCATTCCTATATTCAAATACAATTCTATAATAGCCCCATATAATATCTGAGTTGGCATAAATGAAATTTTCATGAATACAGCATTTACGTTCATGGTTTCTCCATTATCCGAATATGGCAGTTTCGCTGCAAACGAGGTCGTGTAAATGGAGACATTTCTCCTCTTCCCTGACAATTTTGACAAAAAAATTATCTTAGTCATCTGATACGATGTATATTTATGATTGATAATGACTTATATGGAATACTGATGTCAATGATGATGGATTAGTGAAAATTTGAACTTAATATTTTTATATTTTATTTCGAAATAAAGCAGAAATTGTTTCATATTATGGTTTCTACACATAGAGAAATGCTTAAAACTAAATATTGTAATGGTTCCACCCTGTCTAAGGTAGACCTATTACAATATTCTCCGAGCACTAAGGGTTGTGGCTTCAATGGCTTTCTGCAATGATTTCTAAATAATAATATCAAAAATGGGGTGGGTGGCTCAGTGGTAGAGTCTCTGCCTGCGGATCCAAGGGTCCCAGGTTCGAATCCCACCGTTGGCCAGGATTTTTTCATTTAATTTAATTATTTAAAATTAATTCTGATGCCTTGGTAGGATTCCCTACTCGACCATTCACTGTTGGGTACTAATTAACAGTGCTGTTCCTGAAGCGGCGCTGGGAAACAGTAACAAAGCCTACACAGAACACGAGGCTAATAACCGTAGCAGTTGATGCCGATGACAAAAAAAAATATCAAAAAATGTTGAATAAAAAAATTGTTCCTCTTCTTTCTTCTACACTTTCTGTTTTAATTTTTTTTTACTCTATTCCCTGCTCTCTTCCCTGTTACAGTAACTCCTATATTTCTCCTGCTCTCCTACTCTACCTTTAAGTATTCTATTTAATAACTGCCTTGTTCTATTCTCCTTGCCGGTTTTTCTCTCTGCTACCTTCTCTGACTCCTATTTTTTCTTTCTATTTAACTTTTTAAATAAAACTTTCTTTATACCTTAATTTTATTTGACTTTTAATTTTCTTCGCAATCTTTTCAACATCTTACAATATCTATAAACATTTTTCTTTCTAATTTACAAACTAATAACCCTTTGATAATCCCCTCTGACAATTCATTTTTTTGCTGACAATCCATCTAATTTTTTAATGATAATTCTTAAAAAAAAGTTTAAAATGGACAGAGATTCTTATGTGCTTAACACGTTACATGTTAAATAGAGAGAGACATTACATAAGAGTCGCGCATTCTGTCGAACGAAGAAGATAGGTGTCTCGTCATGTACCGTATTGAAAGTTGAGAATCCCACTGCTGGTCACCATTGATGTCAGATACCCTAAGGCCGTTCCGAATAACTAACTGATGTCAACGATACAGAACGAAAACATGGCACCGACAGTCCAACGACGGAATCATGACAATATGTAACGTGTGGAGGGAGGGTTACCCCACGACACTTATGCCTCACTAGGCCCATTGTGCATCCTCCTAACATGATAGGCACCTCCTAGCTCGTGAGCCAGCCTCCAGATTTAATATAGTTGACAACGTCGCCAAGAGGTACTTCTGATTTCGGCCGGTTTTAACCGATACTCGCCAAGAACAAATCTTCTAATAAATGAGAAGATACGCTCGACAGTCTCATCTTCTTGTTAGCACTCCCTGCAGAGTGCGGATTCTGACAGCCCCATAATATCGAGATGCTTCCGTACTTGACAATGACCAGTCAGAATGCCGATGACCAGGCGTAAATTCTGTCTAGTCATAGTCAAGTATTTGTTTGCTGTAGTGTTGTCAAGATAACTTAAAAGCCCCCTGGCAACTCTACAGGTTCTTGTTTCATTCCATCTTTCCTTGAATTTGATAAGGAGATGTTTTTTAATTAGGTCTGTCACTACCGATTTTGTTAGTCCAATAGATGGACCAGGTCCAAAAAGTATTTAGTTGGCTGCCTTCTTGGCTAGTGAATTAGTAAGACGATTACCTTTCGATGTGGCGTGACCTTTAATCCATCTTAAGGTGACCATACTGTTGATGGATAGTTCGGCCAAAGCTTCGTGACATTCTAGTACTAACCCTGAGTAAATTTGTGGTCTGTTCAGGGTGAGTAGTGCTTGTCTGCTATCTGTATAGATGAGCATGTTTCTTCCAGTGATATTGTTTCTGGTGATTTCTTTTCCTGCTATGAGAATCCCCATGAACTCTGTGTGAACTACACTGGCACTATTGCGCATAGTCCACTTTGATTTAAGATTCTGGAGTATTTTCCATTTCCTGAACCTTGTCGATGTAGATATGAATCGTACCTGCCACTTTCGGCTCTTCAATTTATTCTAGTTATGGAAGATATATCTCAGTGAGATGGAGTCCATGTTCGCTTGAAGCAGTATCGAACGCCTCCTGCCAAAAGTGACGTCTCACCTTACCAGATCCTACATAAAGATATATTCCAACCGTGCGGGGGCGTGTCATTGTCATCAGAGCAACCTCCTTGATGAAAATATCAAGAGGAGTGAGACTAAGAAAGGCTTCCATGGCTCTGATCGGTGTGGTTTTCATGGCTCCTGTTATGTTGATACATGCTGTTCTTTGAATTTGTTCTAGTTTGCGGATAGCTGTAAATTTTTGGGTTTTCGGTACCCAAACAACTGCACCGTATGTTTGCATAGGTCTTATGATGGCCATTAAGTCCATGAGACGACTCTGGAGAGAAACCCCAGGAGCAATGTATGTGTGAGTGCTGTCAAAGGTAAGACCTTGTTGCAAAATTTAGTTTTGTGATTAGGAGTTCTGTAGGTTTTAATTCCATTTTCATCCTGTTCTAAGTGAAAAGGACTATTTCTGTCTTCTGAGATTGATAGACAGTGAATGGTCCTTGAACCACTGTTCTATAATTTTGAGAGCTACTAGTACTCTTTCGCAGAGTATGTTCGCAAAATTCCCTGTTTGCAGAATGACCAGGTCGTCTGCATAAGCTATTGTGTAGCAACCAAGCATCTTATATTCACGTCTTCTACCCACTAACCATCTGTGAAACATTCCTGTTGGTTATAAGTGTATTATCTTGAGTGGTTTTATCAAAAGCACGTCTTATGTCTATGAAAACACCCAGGGCAAACTTCTTATTATCCAGGGATCTCCCTATCTCTAATTGTAATTTGTTAATAAATAGTTTTGGAAAAACTTTGATCAAACTACGAATACATGTAAAACTGTGATGCTCTACTATACAAATACTACTCTACTACTACTTGTTACAATGGTTGTTTCTTATTTGATTTGACATTTCAGCATGTTCTATTAAAATATATACAAATTAAAAATAATTTAGGCAATTTAATATAAATAAAGAGAATACGTACTACGAAAGGTAAAAGGGAATACAATTTGAGAACTAATCTTCCAATGAGAGAATATACGTTTAGCGAGGAATGAATTGCATACAATAGAGACTACAACCTGTTAGAGAGAAAATGTACGTAAAAAAGAGTAAGAAATGCACGCAGAACTTTAGCTCTTAGTGCACTAGCCATAGCTCAAATAATATACAAATTATGTATCAATTATTCATATTATTCGAATGCTTGAATAAATATAAATATAAAAATAATTTTGATCAATCGTCAACAGTTTCCATGCAAAAAATGTTCAAATTTGAATTCATCGTACTGACACTTTCTAAGTTTTTTTGAAGTAAGACTAATCTTTATCTCTTTTTATGTATTTTAATATAAAATAATCTAGAAATTTTGGAATATTTCTTCCACGGCATTAAAAGCAAATTTCTTCTGAAAATGTTCAGTATACCAAGAACCAATTCCGGCTAAAAATACTCCTACTGCCAACTCATCTCTCAAAATATGAACTAATCCAGTCGCTGGGGAATATTCCCATTTTAATATTGTTTAATTCGGTGGAAATTCTCACATTTTTGCTAATGCTTGCACGCAAATTTTATTATGGCAAAATTACTTCATATTCTCGTGCGTCCATGAAGTAATAAAATGATATATTAGGTAATTTGAAGGTAATATTTAAATGAAGCCAATATATTAAGTACATTTGACATTTATTTTTTTGATGGGCTATGAATAGAAAGAATAAAATTTGGGAATGATTCATGATGTATTCAGAGGGAAAAACTAAAGGGAGGACGGCCACTAAAGAAACGAATGAATTCTAAGTAAAGTCTGCAGTAAAGTCTAAAGTAAAGGCTGTTGCAGCCTTCTGTGACTTAACAAAAGCTTTTGATTGCATGAGCCATGGACTGCTGTTGCAGAAACTTCATCATTATGGTATTAAAGATGTTGCTCTGAAGTGGATGGGATCTTACTTGTCCGGAAGGAAACAGTTTGTTAGAACAACTACAGATTCGCGTTTACTGGACGTTAAGTGGGGTGTCCCTCAAGGGTCAGTTCTTGGGCCGTTACTGTTTCTAATTTATGTAAATGATCTAGCATTTCTTGATATTTCAGCTGACTTGACATTATTTGCTGACGATACAACACTTTTATGGCATTCTAAAGATTCAAGCAAACTTCCTGATATGGTATCTCATGATCTTTTAAAAGTTAATGAGTGGTGTGAGGCCAAATTTTTAACACTGAATACTAATAAAACGAAACTGTTAAGTTTTAAAAATATATTACCAAACTTAAAGTTGGAGTTGATAGAATGTCATGCCAACATAACATTTTTAGGTCTAAAAATAGACTCTTATTTGAAGTTTAAATGTCACGTAGATGGTTTGAATAAAAAGCTAGCCTCTGGTTGTTTTGCTATTAGATCTACCAGGAGGGAATTGGGATTTGCTGCAGCTAAGAATGTTTACTTTGGTTAGATTGAATCTAATTTAAGGTATGCAATACAATTTTTGGGGAGTATGCAGCAATGAACTGTTTCATAGTACATTCGTCTGGGGTTGTTCGTCTACTATGTCAAGCAAAATATTCTGCCTCTTGCAGGCCACTATTATTTAAAGTACACCAAATATTAACACTTACTTCACTTTTTATTTTAGAAACAGCCAGCTTTATCTATAAAAACAAAAATGCTTACAGAAATAATAATAGATCAGCTAGATTTTCTGAAGATTTGGCTTTGATTATACCTAAATCTACCTTGGTCAAAGATTCAATAATTTACAACGGCATTAACATTTTTAATTCATTGCGCTTATCATTTAGTAACATGAACACTCTCAGTAATTTCAGAAAACAGCTACATGCATCTAGTAGAAAAATCATACTAAGTATGATATAGATGAATTTTATCATGACAATCATAGTAAATAATTCTATGAGTTTTATATTAGTTATAAGTGTAACTTTTATGTATGTTATTAGTTTTATTTGGATTTTATTTTATCTTTGTAACTTTTTATTTATTTATATATTTCATGTGTTTGTCCATAAGATAATGTATCTTTGACAATAAACATATATTCTCTCCCTCTCTCTCTCTATCTCTCTCTCAAGGGTCAGTCTTAAGATATGTATATTCATAATGCGAACCTAGCAACAAAATTTGATTTGTTCAACTTAATCCTTAGGTCTTAGTGCCGTGAGGTAACCCACCTTCCACACGTTACAGATACAGATATAGATATAATAAGCATAATACAATATATTTTTTTCTACACCCGTATTATAATAATGCCCATAATCCGTTTCATAATGATACCCATTATGATACAGATTTTTCATTACGATACAGATTTTTAATCAATAGAAACCTACAATTTTTCAATCAAGCATGCTGTTTGACGTTTATCCTAGGTTCCTATGTAATTATTTTAGTTGTCAAAACGTATTAAATTTTCGTAGGTAGCTAAACTTCGATAATTATAATATTAAAATGTCTAATATTAGCGATATAGAAGACTCCTCCACACATATCGGAGAAAGCAGAAAATACAGTACAAAATATTTTACCGCAAAAATCTAGGGAAATACCAATACCTGAAGTAATACCATTAATTACAATTTTGTAGAATTTTTTATAGAAATACGAGTAATTACTGTTATTGTGTTCAATACCAATATAAATATAATATTTATAGGTCTTGATTATTTATCGGGTGTAGAAAAAATAGCGTATGCAACTCTCATGTAATGGTTATTAAAACACTCGCATAAACCATACGAAACTCGCCTTTGGCTCGTTTCGTATCCCGGTTAATGCTCGTGTATTAATAACCATCATTACATGATCGTTGCATAATATACTATTATTATTATTCATTTCGTACATTATATCACCGAATTTTAAAATATTGGAAACCGACAAAATTTAACGGTTTCCGAATTCCAGGAAAAAACATATTTGTACAACTTTGCACACCTGCATTTTTAGCGCCAATACATCTAAAATACGTCTATCTCCCTTATGGAAAATTACTAGTAATTTAAGAATTAACGCTAGCTTCGTCCCACTAATAGGTATCCGTTTCATTCGCGCTAAGTATAGTAAAAAATAGGCCATTAAAACACATTCACAGCTACAAACGACAATATTCTGTCCTCTGCAAAGTAAATCAAGCTATCATCAGCCAATCACAACGAGACATGCCCACAATTACAACTACTTACACTCGACTCGACAAGAAAAACTGTGAGACTGAGAACGATTTGGACTACCAACATATCAATAATTGCTTTGACGCTAAATTTGAAATGTATTAAACCTGCTAAATATTGATAAATCATAAATTTAAGTACTTGTATCTTTTTACTATGTAAAATTGTGGTAAGCTGAAGAAAGTTTATAGTGTAAATAAAGTTGTTAACTGGAAAACACATTTATTTTCATTATAATCAAACCAGAGTTTGGCAGTTTATCTACAAACATCATGATGGAAAGACAACCTTTCTTTCTGCGACGTCGATTGAGAAGATATTCAAAGTCGCAGAGAACACACTTCGACTATGTCGTAAAATACCACATTACTCCTTAAAAGCGTAAATAAATGTTTATAAATACAATCCCATTTTTTGAGGCCTTTAGGGAATTACTAAACCATCCATCATATAGCTCCGAACTAATAGAATAAATTTGTGAGGTTTTTGCAAACTTTGATGGTACAGTGTAAGCTTTTTAAAAAGTTTTCTCCGAGTAAAGACATGATATTCCTGCTTTGAAAAATGTTTTCAGTCTATGTAAAAATTTATTATTTAAAAAAAATGCAAATAATTAAATAAATAAACAAAATCTTCGAAATTTTCTTGTGATTACAGATTTTCAGAGTTCAATCGTCGTATAAACAGAGTAAAAATTTTCAAAAAACATTCGTACAAAACAAAACAGTAGTTTGAAAATTTACCTCTAAAGTTTCCAAAGTAAAATAATTACATTAATTTGGCAAAATGGCCAGAATGACAACACATGACTTGAGTAACTCCCTAGCATACAAATTAGACATGCAGCTAAAAGCTATATCGAGACTTAGGCCTAAGATGAGTTCCTAAAGATGTTATTTTGGGATCATTTATAAAATGCACGTAAGGTTCGTTAACACAAAGCGAAACTAAAATAAATGTCTCCCAGCTTTATGTATTCCTTTTCGTCACCATCTTGTCTATTTTCTATTTACTACAGAGTGGGCTAAAATAAAGGTGCTCAAAAGAAAATTGTTCTAAATTACGGTGCATTATTACTTACTTCCGACAAGTTTTAATTTACACTGTACCACAATAATTGAAAGTGAATATACAGGTTGTAACAAAAAGATGTACAGTAAATTTTACCATAATTTTTGGGGTTGAAAATAAGTCGATTTAAGCTATTAAGCTTATTAGTTTAATAATAAAATAACCCAATTTCAATATATATATTGAGAAAAATTAAATTAAATTTATAACGAAAACTGTCTGTATTGTACAAGGCTTGTAATTAATATGCTTCTCACATTTGCGTAGCATGTAACCACTTGGACTTGCTTGTTTTTGTTAACGCAGCGGCGTAACGTAGTATATTTAACGCTAACAATGCTTATATTAAAAATGATTAGGAAAAAAGTTACAAAGTGTTAAAGTAAACATTTTATAAGAGATTTTGTGCTCTTACTCTAAAACGATCTAACATATTTTTATGAAAATATATATGTGATGTTAATATTCGGTAACCGATATAAAAGGAAGTTATTGGTTTTTAAAATTATTTTAATTTTATTGGTTTTTAGAAGGGTTCTGCACCCATTTGACCACTTACTTTTTTTAGATAATGAAATTCAGTAAAAAACAGGACGCAACTGAAATCCTACATCTGCAATGAAATTCTTTGGTCTCTTAGTATTTGTTTGTGAAAACTTTAATTACTGAGTTATAGGTCCCTGAAGAATGGTGTGAAAAATATTCACAATGAAATTTTTCTATTGATCCTAAACCACTGAATATTTGTTCACGATTTTTTTTTACTATTTTACAACTCCATGGATGATTGACACAAGCAAATTGTAAATAAATTTGTTTAGGATCTATAGAAAATTTTTATTGGCCTTAACTATAACCTTCCTTCAGGGGCCTATAACTTTATAACAAATGCTAGGAAACAAACATTTTTCAAAGCAGATGTAGAATTTCAGTGGCATCCTGTTTTTAGCTGAATTACAATGTCTTAAAAATGGTGGAACCCTTCTAAAAACATAGAAAACAATTTTAAACGCCATTTAACTAAATTTTATGTGTTAATGAATACTTACATTCCATGAACATTTTCATAAATATATGTTAAGCCGTAAGAGCAAAAAATCACTCAAAAATTTCTACTTGAACACCTTGTAACTTTTTTACTATCCATTTTTAAATATCCGTAAGTTAGCTTAAATTAACTTATTTTCGACCCTAGAAATTGTGGTTAAATTTACTGTACATCTTTTTATTACACTCTATATTTCAAGGTTTAAATTTTCAGTGTAAATATTTAAAATAAAAAAGTGCAAGGAAATTTAATGGAAGTTTATTCATTAATGGTATAAAGTAACTAATAAACAAAACAAAACTAATATTGAATGGAAAATATAATTAATTTAAAAATAAGGTAGAAATGTAAATAATTTACAAAGTTCTTCTATATTGGGAAATTTAAAACATTCTTACAAAAAAAATATTTGACATGCATTAATGCTATTGCTCTATTAAATTATTAATAAACTGAAATCCAAACAAATTTAAAAAATAAATTATAAGTAAGAATATCTACCTTTAAATTGTGAATATCTCGAAAACCAATCACTTTATGAGTTCCCAACAAGAGTACATGATTTATATTAAAAAAAAACAGTGGCGTAAAATTTAGAGTGAGGATGTTACTTATTACTGCCGTACGCCACTAACTGTTTTGCTGATAGGTGTATCTTATGACACTAAAAATGTTTACCAAATTTAGTAAAATTTTAATGAGAAATAAAAAAATATAGCTATTAATAATTTTTGAATTTTCAACTTCAACGTGTGGAGGGTGGGTCAATCCACAGCACTTAGGCCTTACTATGCCCATTGTGCATCCTCCTAAGTAGATAGGCACCTCCTAGCTCGTAAGCCAGCCTACAGATTCAATGTAGTTGACAACGTCGCCAAGAAGTGCTTTTCTTATATCGGCCGGTGTTAGCCAATTTTCGTCGAACACAAATCTTCTAATGAGTTAGAGCGTCGGGCAATCGTAGAGGTTATGCTCGTTGATTCCATCTTCTTGTTCGCATCCCCTGCAGAGTGCGGATTCTGCCAGCCCCATGATATGGAGATGCTTCCATAGTTGACAATGTCCAGTCAGAATACCTGTGATCAGGCGCAGATTCTGTCTAGTCACAGTCAAGTATTTGTTTGATTTAGTGTTGTCAGAATAACCTAAAAGTTCCCTAGCAAGTATGCAGCTTCTTGTTTCATCCCATCTTTAATTTCACAAGGGAATCTTTAATTAGGTTTGTCATTACCTTTCGATGTGACCTTTGATCCATCTTAAGGTGACCACATTATTGATGGATACTTTGGCCAAAGCTTCGTGAGATTCTAGTACTAACCCTGAATAAATTCGTGGTATGTCCAGGGTGAATAGTGCGTGTCTGCTATCTGTATAAATGAGCATGCTTCTTCCAGTGATATTATTTCTGGTGATTTCTTTTGCTGCTATGAGAATCCCCGTGAGCTCGGTTTGAACTACACTGGCACTACTGCTCACAGCCCGTTTTATGTTTAGGTTTAAGGATATGGAGTATATTCCACATTCTGAGCCTTGTTTTGTTTTAGAACCGTCGGTGTAGATATGAATCGTACCTGCCACTTCTGGCTCTTCTATACACTCTGTATTTCGAAAACCAGTAATATTTTAACTAAGCATGTTTCGTTTAATCGTCTTATTTTTAACCAGAGAATCTTCTGTTGTTCTGTGCCCATATTTAATTAGACACCCTGTATATTTTAGAATGGAAACTCTTTGGAAGTAGAGTCTAGAGAACAACAGATAAATTAAAAAATAATTGTCCACTATAGGATTAAAAAAATTGTAGGATACAAAAAATATTACATAGAGTGCAAGAAAATAACCCACCTGTACCATAATTTCATTTTTTTATGAAAGAAAATTTGTCCAGGACTATTTTACACTGTGGATAAAAGATATGAACTTTAATATATGTTTGATACGCTAAACCCTATCATTTTATGAACGGTTCTGGCCTAGTTGGATCATCATTATGTAGAGGGAGACCTACTCGTGCGATACCTCTAAACCGCACTGACACTGACGACAGACGGCACTGAATTATGCGGTCGTTGAAATAATCAAACTTAATGAACGATTGACTTTTTGATCAAAACGTGTATACTTAAATGGATCGGTTTCTATTTCACTTTCACAGGGTATTGAATGACGTACTGTACAAACTTGAACATCATATTCCTGAGTTAAGTTCAAGCAAAAAATGTCCTTTGAACAAATATCCAATTCTTCATGGTTACCGAGCTACAAGGATCAAAGATCAGAAGATAAATTAACGTAGTATGCCATGTATTCGAAACACAGCACTGAATGTTTGGTGATTTTGTACGAAAATCGTCGCCGATACTTCCTACAAGCAGCTCGCGAATTTCCATTACAAAATGTATAAATGTACACACTATGTCGACATATTTTTTATTCAAAAACAAATCAGACGTTGCAAATTTAAATGTATCAAAAATGTATTTGACAAGTTTCAAGGGCGGCTCCAACAGAATTATTTAACAGTTTTTTATACTTTGTGGGTTTTATATCGAGTTGATAAATACTATAAATTTATCTATAGCTTCTAAATGTGAAAAAAAAAACATGTATAAATAGCCATACCGCAAGATTTCAAAAGCCCACCATTGCATTCCATGACAAAACCTAATTAAGATCAATATCTAATTAGAAAATTAATGATGCGAAAAATAATTACAGTAAATATGTTTACAATGATACTGCGCGTTGGCGTTACTACAGTACCAGCCACGGCACTTCTCTCAATTCTAGACACGTAGGACAAGGTACTTGGAGACTTGCATGGCGATGGAATGAGTTTGGTACCAAGTAGACACGACAAGAAATTTTGCGATAGTACGAGATATTACATTCATGTCGTTAGGAGAAAACGAGACTTATGTCAGACTTTTATCGTGAGAAAAGGAGCAAGGTGTACCACATTAAGGCACTCATATGATTTTAATTTCTCACGAAATTTAAAAGTACTTGAAAGTTTTGCGAGTAAGGAATTTAGACAATCCGAATCCTTTTCGAAACAAGAGTTTTTTCAATTTTTAATAAATTTATCTTCACGTTATAAATTCTAAAATTGTTTTCATTAATTCGCATGGGTAATTTACGTTGTTGTGTATTTTCGAAAACTTAACACATACCTACGTACGACCAAAGAGAGGATTTGCACGCAGCGTCGTGCATGTTTACTTTGACGATGCTGTAGTGAGTGGTACATTGAAAAATTTGAGACCATTCTATCACCGAGTGAGATTAAAATCTATTTAAATTAAAAACATATAATGTCATCATGGACGAGTTCACGAATTGATAAAGCAGTGTGCGTAAAATATGAATGTTGAGGGTTCGAATTCTTCCCTGGACAGTTTTTTCAATTTTTTAATAAATTTGTCTTCTCACTTTGGGGATTCAAAAAGAGTCTCCATTATTTTGTAGGTGCAATTTAAAAAAATTTAATTGTAAATTTCCAAGAATTTATCTACAATTTTAATAGTTATTGTGATTTATTTACATGTTCACTAAATCAATTAATTCACGTAGCTATAAATATTGACCAATAAAAAGCTTCATGTAGGATATAGGTATGGGTATCATCCACCCAAAGATTTAATATTCATGGTGTCAAGGTAAGATTTCAATGCAGCGATTATCTTTTGTGAATGAAAAAGCAATCTCAGTTACCATTTGCAAGAGAAAGAGAGAGAGAGAGAGGCGAAGTCGCCCAAATTGTGTAACTAGGAATTATATTTTATAATTCAATTTTTTGTATTTGCTTTATAAAAGTTACATGCATTACCATAAGAATTTATACATATTTTCTTTCCTTTTACAATATTCGAAAAGACATAATATACCAAGTGTCCAATTAAGAAAGGGCGTCGGGTGTCGGTTAAACATTTTACCTTGTCTCTTAATTTACAAGTTGTCTTAAATAACAAACTTAAATTTAATAAAAATAGCTAGACTCATACGCCGAAAAAACGAGGTTTATTAAACATGATTAATAGAAAAATATTTAATTGTCACTAAAAAATACTTAATTTTCGATCAATACTAGTAATTAAACAAAGGTTATCGGAAATGTATTAATTTGAAACTCTTGTAATTAGTCAATTATTTAATGACCAATAATATATTAGTAAAAACTTTGATACCCACAAGTTTTCTGATTACTATTAAACTGATTTAATGGTGCCTATTAAACTCTTTAATGGCAGTTTGCTAACCATAATTAAATGTTCAATAACCACAAGTAAATTTTAACGATTGTTATCCCCTCCATACTCCACGTGTGATGTAGATTTACAAACGCACTAATCACTCGCGTTATGGCATGTCATCAAAACCACCTTCCCCAAAATAATACACTCACTAACCAACATTAATGATCAACAGATGGTTAGTGGGTGGATACATAACATGCTCTCAAAACGAACAGTAAACATAAATGTAGAAGATGTGAATATAAGAGGCTTGGTTGCGAGTGGATGTCCAAAGGGAGAGGGGCTATCACCTCGACACTCTCAGCCGCCTCGTGGATGTCCAAAGGGAGAGGGGCTATCACCTCGACACTCTCAGCCGCCTCAATGACAGTCACTACACAATAGCGTATGCAGATGACCTGGTCATTCTGCAAACAGAGAATTTTGAGAACACTCTGCGAAAGAATGCAAGTAGCTCTCAAAATTATATAACAGTGGTTCAAGGACCATTCACTGTCTGTCAATCTCAAGAAGACATAGTCCTTTTCATAAGGAAAAAGATAAAAATGGAATTAAAACCTTTCAGAATTCCTAAACATAAAACTAAACTTTGCAACAGAAGTGAAGTACCTAGGTCTCAACTTTGACAACAAGTTAACATGGAACTCACACTTCGAAAATGGAGTCAAAAGAGCATACCATATTTATGAACAATGAACATGCGGTACCGAAAACCAACAAATTGACAGCTATCCGCAAACTAAAACAAATTCAAAGAAACAGCATGTGTGAACATAACTGGAGCCATAAAAGAATGACTTCTGGGCGGAAAAGTCATTCTTAGTCTCACTCCCCTTGATATTTACATCAAGGAGGTTGTTCTGATGACACGCCTCTGCACCGTTGAAATTGAACCTGATGTAGGATTTGGTGAGGCGAGACGTTGCTTTTGATAGGAGGCGCTCGATACTCTCCCACTACTTCAAGCGGACATGGAACTCAGCAAAAGAAATCACCAGAAACAATATCATTCGAAGGAAGATGATCATATATACAGATAGCAGACAAGCACGACTCACCCTGAACAGACCACGAATTTACTCAGAGTTAGTAAGTACTAGAATGTCACGGAACTTTGGCCAAAGTATTCATCAACTATGTGGTCACCTTTAGATGGATTAAAGGACACGCCACATCGAAAGGTTCACTACCCAAGAAGGCAGCCAACCAAATGTTTTTTGAACCTGACCCTTCCAGTGGACTGACAAAATCGGTAGTGACAGATCAAATTTAAGGAACATTCCTTTGTGAAATACAAGGAAAAATGGGATAAAAAAAGAAACTACAGACTTGACTATGACTAGACAGGATCTGCGCGTAACCACAGGCGTTTTGACTGGTCATTACCAAGTACGGAAGCATCTCCATATCATGGGGCTGTCACATTCCGCATTCTGCAGGGGGGTGCGAACAAGAAGATGAGACCATCGAGCATATTTTATACGATTGCCCGACGCTCTCATTTATAAGATTTGTGTATCGGCTAACACATCTTGGCGACGTTGTCAACTACATTAAATTTGTAGGCTGGCTCACGAGCTAGGAGGTGCCTATCATCTTAGAAGGATGCACAGTGGACCTATTAAGGCCCAAGTGCTGTGAGGTAACCCACCCTCCACAACGTTACAGATACAGTTGAAATGTAATGAGGACATAACTCTATCACTACAGAATTCAATGTACTGGTGCTGGTATGGTATAAGCACTTAGTGTTCCGGTGAGTTTTAAAAAACTAAAATAATGGATAAAAATACGGAATTACTAATGAATAAGGGATTTGAAAATTAAGGATGCTGATTCTTGTTTCGGTATGTCTTTTCTAACATCAGCAAACTGTTAGTAGTACCCCCTTTTTAAAGTTTATTATATTTGTAGGTGTTAAATATGTGTTTCTCTGGAACTACATTTTCAAATTTTGATTCAGGCTTTTTTTTTAAATTGAGAAAATCTAAAAAGGATCGAAATTTTGTAATTTTATTCCATAAAAACTAAGTTTTGAAAAAAAGGGCCCACAGTAATCCTAATATAACCTTTATCGCTGTATTCTCTGTAGGTATCTTTTCTTGAACTAAAAATAAAATAAGAGTGAGGTAAAGTTTGCATATGGTTATATAGTGAGGGCGGGATGTAAACTCAGTTTAGCTAACATGAGTTTAATTTTTAACTAGTTATATTCAAAGTACAAATGACATTTTAAAAAATATGATTGACAATAACTGCCTATTGTACAATCGGCCCTTAGAGAAAATTGCCAATTTTTGGGGGAGGGAATATTTTTGAAGTGCTATTAATCAGTTTAGCTGTCTCATATAATATTAAAAAATGTAATTACGGATATTAAATTTTTAATACCCACTAGCAAAGTTTTTTTCTCGATGTAGTCATAATAGCATAGAAAAAGTAAATTATTCGTTCAGTAGATGTCAAACTACTTTTCGATCACTAAACTGTATGGGTCCCAAATAAAACAGTATAAAAAACAGTGGTACCTACTGTAAATATTATCAAGGAAAAATTAAAACCATTTTCATTGTCTTACTCATTTTATGATACATATGATTATATATTTGGTGAATTTTAATATTTTTTTATTATTTTTATTTTACCATTATATATATTATTGTTTGTATCTATTTTATTTATAGGCTATATCTGTTTTCTATACATCTGAATTTAATAATTGTTATAAGGGAATAACTTATACATTCATTATGCTTTGAACAGTTGTAATTTTTCCTACAGTTAAATTATTTACAGAAAATATTTGATTTTATCGTTAAAATGCCAAACAGAATTTGGATTATAATGGACTGTTTATAAATATATCTAGTTCCGAGATTTTTCATAGACAACTTGACAACGTCAAATGATAAAAGTGACATGTCACACCCCATAACCTCGAATATTATTAATATTAAACTGATATTATAAATAGTTAAATTTATCAAATTTTCATACTGCAGGCATATATTTTGTGCATTGATTGTCGGTGGAATTAAATATGCGAATACTCTGTATAAAAATTTCCACAAACTAAAAGAAATATTTTATTCCCATGCACGAGTAGAACATAACATGACGCAATAATTTGTTTTATCTTCGCCAAGATCTCCAACTTCTATGAGATAATTCACCCGTTTGTATTCCAGATCTGTAAGATGGCCTTTTGATACACGTTGTAATTACCGTAATAAAAGTTATACTTCTGCTCGCTCAACTGATTTATTGTTTCTGATGATTATACTGATCGACGAGAATCACGAGAATCAAAAATTAGATATAGAACGATATAGAAAGGTAAATCATACATCGTTTTTGTAGTTAATCTGTTCGATTTCCGCAATTGAAAATATTTTGTTTAAATTGTTCCCTGGCCAACCGAGCAGAGGGTTTAGGCAAAAAACCCTCATTTGCATTTAACACGAATAGATTTTATAAAACAACAAAAGGGAATTATGTATTACAATGTAATAATCACCATGGGCAATTGAAAACCACGGAGATCGTAATGAAATTTCAGGATTAAACAGCTGTTACGTTTCATGCATACTGCAAAGGATTAAAATATAATGCCTGGCCGTTTTTCATTTTAAATTCATTTTAAAACGCAGGTCTATGAATACGCAAATTTTTAAAACTTCGATGATGACATCAAATATATCGAATACAGACTATCGATAATGTAAAAAAATCGGAAAGAAAATATCGATTTTTCTAAACGTCGATGTTTTTCAAAATCAATTCATTGCGGAGAAAAAATCGATTTCTCTAAACATCGATGTTTTTCAAAAACAATTCCTTGAAGAAAAAAAAGTCTTCAGACCATTAATTAAACTAATAACAGTGGATAAAAAACATCCATATAAACAACGAAAATCGAAACCGAAATATCGATGTTTTTTAAACATCGATACATCGTACGTATCCCTACGCAGGTCCCTAATGTTAATTGATTTCTTATTTATTTATGAACATTACGGCAGAAGTAGGTTTATACACTAATTCCAGAAAAATTATAAACATTAATATGCATAAATAGGAAAATAATTCCAAACTCAAATGTGGCCAAGACGTAAAATAAAGAAGAAAAACAAGAACATCTCAAAGCCATGTTTCACAAAATTATACCAGCGACCGTTTCCCTTCAAAAAAAACTGCTAAAAAAGAGATAGAAAATTATTTATATTCCTCTAGCTTTGATTTGGCTTACTAAGAATATCATTTCATGGCCGGTTTCTTCCACATTAGGACTCATCAGCAAGTAATAAACATTGTCGCTTCCATTTATCAATGGAGAGGGTAAATACGCGCATTTTATGCGCACCTTTAGTCGTCCTATTGAAAGATGTGTTCATAGACATCAATTGATACATATATTTTTACTTGGACTATTTGAAATATAAAATTACAGTGGTGGCGGAAAGAATACTCAGAGGAATACTCAGAAGAATTCTCAGAAGAATCCTCAGAAGAATGTTTAGAAGAATACCCAGAACACCAGGAGAATACTTAGAGGAATGGACACTCAGAAGAATATTTAGAAGAATACTTAGAATAATACTTAGAAGAATACACAGAAGAATAATCAGAAGTATAATCAAGAATAATCAGAAGAATACTAAGGACAATATTCGGAATATTTAGAAGAATATGCAGAATAATGCTCAGAGGAATACACTCAGAAGAATGCCCAGAAGTATAATCAGAAGAATACTCAGAAGAATACTTAGAAGAATACTTAGAAGAAAACGCAGAAGAATACTCAGAATAATACGCAGAATATTCAGAATACTGCTAAGAATAATATGCATAATATTCAGAATACTGCTCAGATTAATACGCATAATATTCAGAATACTGCTTAGAAGAATCCTTTGAAGAATACGCAGAAGAATACGCAGAAGAACACTCAGAAGAATTAATAATCAGAAAAGTACACTCAGACGAATACTCAGAAGAATAACCAAAACTATAATCATAAGAATACTCAGAAATATAATCAGAAGTATACTCTGGAGAATACTCAGAACAATAATCAGAAGAGTACGCTCAGAAGAATAATCAGAACAATAATCAGAAGAGTATTTTTCAGAAGAATATACTCAGAAGAATAACCAAAAGTATAATCCAAAAAATAAGTCAGAAAAATACTCAGAAGAATAATCAGAAATAAATTCTGAAGAATACTCAGAAGAAACGTATAAGAATACTCAGAATATGCAGAATAGTGCTCAAAATAATACTCTGAAGAATACGCAGAATAATACTCAGAACAATAATCAGAAGAATACACTCAGAAGAATAACCAAAAGTATAATCAAAAGAATAAGCTCAGAAGAATATTCAGAAGAACACTCAGAAGAATACGCTGAAAATTCAGAATACTGCTCAGAAGAGTACGCAGAATATGCAGAATAGTGCTTAAAAGAATAATCTAAAGAATACGCAGAAGAATACTCAGAACAATAATCAGAAGAGTACACCCAGAAGAATAAACTCAGAATAACCAAAAATATAATCCAAAAGATACTCAGAAGAATAATCAGAAGGATACTCTGAACACTCAGAAGAAACTTAGAAGAATACTCAGAATACGCTGAATATTCGTAATACTGTTTAGAAGAATACGCAGAATATGGAGAATAGTGCTCAAAATAATACTCTGAAGAATACGCAGAAGAATACTTAGAACAATAATCAGAAGAATACACTCAGAAGAATAACCGAAAGTATAATCGAAAGAATACTCAGAAAAATACTCAGAATAATAATCAGAAGGATACTCTGTAGAATACTTAGAAGAATACGCTAAATATTCAGAATACTGCTCAGAAAAATACGCAGAATATTCAGAATACTGCTCAGAAGAGTACGCAGAAATATTTACAATAGTGCTCAAAAAGAATACTAAGAAGAATACTCAGAAAAATACTCTGAAGAATATTCAGAAGAAGAATCAAAAGAATACTCCGAATAATACTCAATACTCAGACGAATTTTACTTATTCAGTTTTATGTCCACGATAGACATACTGACATTAATAACATTTTGTTCATTTAATAATGTTTTTTCCAAAAACCTGTATTGTTTGTTTTGCTTACACTTTACAAAATTTGGAAGAAGGTGTTATTTTCTACCATTTACGATTTATATCTACACCGCGGTTCTAAAACAAAACAAGGCTCAGGATGTGGAATATACTCCAGATTCTTAGTCCTAAACATAAAATGGGCTGTGAGCAATAGTTGTAGTTCAAACAGAGCTAACGAGGATTCTCATAGCAGCAACAGAAATAACCAGAAACAATATCACAGGAAAGAACATGCTCATCTATACAGATAGCAGAAAGCACTACTCACCCTGAACAGACGAATTTATTCGAATGTCACGAAGCTATGGCCGAAGTATTTATCAACAATTTGGTCACCTTAAGATGGATCAAAGGTCACACCACATCGAAAAGTAACCGTCTTGCTGATTCACTAGCCAAGAAAGCAGTCAACCAAATACTTTTTGGACCTGCCCTTATATTGGCCTGACAAAATCGGTAGTGACAGATTTAATTAAAGAACATTCCCTTGTGAAATTCAAGGAAAGATGAGATGAAACAAGAAACTGCAGAGTTGCCAGGGAGTTCTTAAATTATCCTGACAACAAACAAATACTTGACTATTACTAGACAGACTCTGCGCCTAGTCACAGGCATTCTGACTGGTCATTGCCAAGTAAGAAAGCATCTCCATATCACGGGGCTGTCAGAATCCGCACTCTGCAGAGGGTGCGAACACGAAGATGAGACCATCGAGTATATCCTTTACGATTACTCAACGCTCTCATTTATTAGAAGATTGGTGTTCGGCGAGTATCGGCTAACACCGACCGATATAAGAGAAGTACCTCTTGGCGACGTTGTCAACTACATTAAATCTGTAGGCTAGCTCACGAGCTAGGAGGTGCTATCATCTTAGGAGGATGCACATTGGGCCTAATGAGGCCTACATGCCGTGGGGGTAACCCACCCTCCACACGTTACAGATACAGATTTCTACCATTTATCATAAAGGCATCTATCAGTAATCAAAAAAAGTATATTTTGTGGGTTAGAATCCCATTTCAACGTGGCCTCCAGCTCCATTCTATGAGGTTGGTATCATTAGATAGAAGTAAATGATAATAAATCATAACCTAAAATATAACTTATATTTGTTTAAATATTATAAAAATAAGAAGATATAAGTGAAAATGTTAAAATCAAAAATATTTCTTCGAGACGAACAAATTTCATTATCATCTTTCTTGTTGCCTCAACATGAAATCCTCACCTTGTAAAGGCAAAGTTTTATTAAAATCTATAAATCCTTTTATTTTGTATGAATTTCATTAATGTTTAACCTATGTTCGATACCCAAAAATAATCCACGCGGAAATATATTTTTGTTAAAAAATCGATGAAACGAAAGAAAGCTTCATTTGGATTCAATTAAAGTCAATAGTGTCAAATACACTTAAAAAAATTGATTACATTTTCGTTATAATAATAGATATTATTCGAAAACCGTGTTTTCGGATACAGAGACCTCCAAATCAATAACAATATGTGCCATATTAATCAGTACCCCTCCTATTACCTATTACTAGTGAGGTAAAAATAAAAATTACCATTCACTAATAATTATCGTTTGATCCCGTTCTAATTATTTAAGTATGGATCTTGTAAAATACTATTAAATTACTATCCTTATTTCCTTCTCATTCAACACCTTCAGTAAACCAGTCTTACCAAGTTATTCTCTGATTTCTAGTTGTTGTTCTATTCTCAAACTCATACTTACAATATTGCCTACCAAACTGTGTCATTGAGTTTGATCCTAATGTTTCTTTGCGAACTGGTATACACATTGATTAGGAGTATAATTATTTAAGCAAAGTTTCTTTATTTTATGATTGTTAATAATTATTGTATCTAACTGGTTTATGTGTTTGTATAGTTTATAAACTGTTTTTATTTCCATTTATTAAATATATCAAAAATCAAAAAGATTAACTTAAAACTCACCATTTTTAGTTCATCACTGGTCAAAATTTATTTAAGAGGCTGAATTGCAAAATAAAGTACCTCTTTTAACTTTTACCGGAATAATTTATTAGAATCCGACGTAAACAGTAATATAGCCTTCAAAAATGATTGAATTAATGTTAAGCTTGACCAATTTGTAGAGTAAAAATGAGACTTACCAGCATCTGCAGGTGGTGTTGGGGTTTCATCTCTACCAATCATTTCGTCGTCGTCAAAGAGATCCCTAGTTTCCCTTTTTCTCATATTCTTTTCCATTTCCAGTGCTGCCTTTTCTTGATGTTCCATAAACGGATTGAAGACTCCTCCTTCCATTAGCGGATTGTTATTGGGAGATGGAAAACCATCAGCAAAGGATTTAGGAACTTCGTCTTTTAAACCTATAACAAGGAAAGGTCGACTTAAAGCATATTTTGAAAAGAAAATGATTAATTTACAAATATTCAATACAGATATCAGTTCAGTAATATTAAATGGTAAGCAATTTCACTGATACTGGCATAAATTACAAGAAACTGTTTGCGATCCCTTGCATGATTCTTAATAGACAGATAAGCAATGAAATAAAAAAGAATCTAGAAAATTTACAGAATATTTTTATTGAGGAGTGTCTATCCTACGGCTATTAGGAATTAAGTATACATTCTTGATTAGTAAGTTCGTGACATGTAAAATTGGATTAATGAAAATGTCATCAATTGAAGACCATAACTTCAAAAGGGTTTAAGTGCCAAAACCATGGAAAAAAGTTATGAGTAAAATAAAAATTGTATTTATCATATACATACGCCATACAATAAATGGATTTCTTTGAAAATGCACTTGCAACCATTTGGATATCATTAGTGTTGGTAAACTAAACCTTTTTACGCCAAAATGAATATTTTTAAAATTTTGGCACTTAGACCATTTAGAAGTTATAATCTTTAATTATCATATAATGTTACCTAAAAGGTATTATGTGAGTCTAAGCTTTAGCATGGACAGTTTCAAGCCTAGATGAGGAAGAGAGGAAATTTATACTTACACCTAGCAGCCACTAATAGTGACAACGTAATTAGAGGCAAGTAAATTCGATGTTAAAATAAAACTTATTGTAAATATGAAGGGTTGACATTAGAGTCCTTGTCCTTATACTTATTTCGAACCTCATTTTAATAACAAATTACATTTCATATTTGGTGTTGGCTATAATAGTACAATATGGAAAAGGCATTATAAATGGCCATTTTAGAAGATTTAGATGATGATGCTATTAAGTATTTAATATTAAAAAGTCGCCACTATTTGCTGTTCTTAAACATCCACAATTAAGGATAGGCACTATCTTTAATAAAGTTAGTTCTAGAACTTAAACGATCTGCGCATACTCAGATGTCAAAATAAGAGCGACGCTAATAATAGTGGCTAACCTTAAGTGAACTTGCAAAATCTTTTTAATACTGACACGAAAAAAAAATATATTAAACCACACTTTTTATCTGTGCCATCTGATATTTGAAACAAAGACAACGAAAATACCATTAGATACGATAATAATGACAACGTGGGAGCTACAAAATGTTTCTCCCATGAACGATAAAGAAGAAAATATGAGTCATGTCTGAGATAATACACACGCTTCGATTGTAAGCTCCGATATGACAGATTTATGGCCAAATGTGGCTCATAACAGACTACGTTTTTAAAAAAAATATACGTTTATCTATTATAACGTTTTTGGATAAAATCACAGGTGGAGGAGATGATGGATGGCCAAAGGATGGTTCAAAGTCTTCAATAAAGTTAATCGAATGTCTGGAAAAGCTATTAAAACAGTTTTCTTTTTAAAGAAAATTATGTGCTCGTTGAATTCACCACCAAGTGTAACAAAAAAGATTTTTAAAGAAAATTTTATTACTTTTACAAGATTATTAGAAGGATTTTCAGGCATCATCTGTATTTTCAGGCATCATCTGTATTTTCAGGAATATGAAGGTTTTTAAAATTGAGAATTAAAGAAAGGCATTAGAAAGTAATAGAAATCTAAAAAATAAACCATAACTAAGTATTAGTTTGCAAACAATGATCAGGCTTAATTTATTAAGCTATTTCAAATTTTTTGAAAACTAGTTTCAATCACTGGAAGGCTTATTTTCAAGTGGTTTATGACAGCCGCAGGATCGAACTTACTAATATAGTTTTTTGTAATTTGATGAGAGAAAAAACGACAATGAACTCTAGCAACGCATAGGAATTTTTAATCCCATTTATGAAATGTGTTTAGTTTTCTGAGAGAACCATCATTATCCATTTAGTAGACAATAGATACGTAGGTGGATCAAATATAAAAAAGCCTTCGTTTATAAACTATTTATTTTAAAACATGACTCAAAACAGATTTTTTTTTTCTACTTTTCTACATATTTTCCTTCTCTGTTAATACACTTTTCGTAACGAATTGGCAGTTTCTTAATCCCGTTTTCATAAAAAGAAGCGGGGCAGGTAGCTAACCAGTTGCGCACAAATGCCTCCACCTCTTCATTGGTCTGAAATCGCTCGCCTCCCAGTGAATCTTTGAGTGGACCAAACATATGAAAATCACAAGGTAACAAATCTGGACTGTATGGAGGGTGTTCCAGCACAGTTCAGTGTATTTCATTGATTTTGGCATGTGTTAAAGCTGCCGTATGAGGTAAAGCGTTGTTATGCAGGAGCAATACGTTTGGGATGGGGTGTGCTCTCCTCTTTTGGCGATAAGCAAACTTTACCTAGTCGAGTAAGTTACAGTAGTAAGCTGCGTTTATTGTTCTTCGCTCATGCAAAAATCTACCAACAAAACTCCTCTCCAGTCCCAGAAAACGGTCGCTAAAACTTTTCCTGCAGACAGACGAGTTTTGCCTTCACTGGGTTTGGTTTGTCATTGTGTCGCCACTCCATGCTTGCTCGTTTTGCACCAAGATTTTACACGTGCCCACGAAAGTGTTTCATTCCCGAACTTTGCTCGCAATCTGCATAGAATTTCAACAGGTTTCACGTTTTCGCGCGTAAAAAATTTAATGATTATTCTCTGCGCAACACTGCTGTGTACCTTCATCTCGCTCATTGCGATTTCTACTGGCCAAATGAGAATCGCGCCACTACCAGCCGCTTACATGCTGCTGAACATTCCTACTCCAATATTATAACAGCCGCGTTCACCTTGAATGACTTTTCCGTTTATAGTCTTAAAAGGCTTGTTTATATTTGATCCAATTGATCAAAAACTATTATTATTCGCGCTCAAAGGCAGCCTATAGAATAACTATACACGGTTACAACGTTGCCAAATAAGTTACCCGAGAAGCGAATATTTTTAAAATATTTGTTTTGGAGTGAGGGTAGCCATATGTGAGTAGTAGGGATTAAGTGTTTTTATTACAACTGACTCCTTGATATTCCATTTAGGTGTGCCTGATGATGAAGTGACAACTTCGAAACCGGTCGCCAATAAATTGACTTTGTGAGAAATAAAGGACTTTTTCTTTAACCTTTACACTTAAAATATTTGTGTTATCGTCTCGCAATCTTAGTCTAGTAAATTGCACCAATATCGGCTTAGAAATAAGTAGTAGGGCTCAGAGGCGGATTTCCCTTAAGGAACGTTGGGCACGTGCTTAGGGGTGTGCAATCGCAACATTTGTAGCGACAACACTATACATTTTAAATTTCGAGCATCCATAAAGCAGAGTATGTGGTAAGGAATGATCCACAAGTAGGCATGGGAAAAATTCACGTATGTCAAACGTACTGGATTTAATTTGGAGCCGCGCGTAGTTATCACGGACAGGACTCGTACCTCTATCTTTGTCGGTCTTGGCTTATTTTGAAACATTTTTTGTGGATCACTCTTTATTAAGTAGCGCGAGGAAAATGATCAATTTGAAAATCCTCCAATTCGAAATGAAGCTGAGAAATATTGAAATTTGAATTTCGTTAGAAATTACATTTCTAGACAAATTTTGGCGGTATATTTTAGAACCCTTCAAAAAAGTAACTGTAATTGATTTATGTACTATTTTAAATTAATTTGTTAAATCCATGTGAGATAAACTTAATCATTACCAAGAGAAAGTATAAAAACAGAAATCAGATTTTGATTAAGTAATATCGTCTACAAAAGGCAGAAGAGACGTACATTGCATGATGATGAAACTGGACTTAAGTTGAGTTTACAGATAGAGAAAAATTTTAAAAATACATGTTTTTTATTAAATGCAGAATTAGAAGAAAGAAAAGAGGCATATCAGACACTCTCGAAGATTTTTCTATTTTTTCAGCAAATTTTCAAAGTTTGCATTTGAATTTATAAAAAATATTCAAGTAAAAAAAATATAGATTATGATTTTTTATTGTAGGTAACTAATTATTTATTTAAAATGCAGATCAATAAATACAAAATGTAAAAATATATTGATTGAAAATTTTAATCGACCCTACCCTTTTTATTTAGTTGCTACGTCACTTCATGAATTATCCTTAATTGTTAAAATAAATAACTGAAACCTAATTATTTTTTTATTTCACTCTTCTTACAATAGGATGGGATTAATATGAAAATAAAAATCGACATTGAGCCAAAAAGTTTAAATTCTCGTCACGAGACATACCTAGACTAGAAAAGTCTTTAAAATACGACCCTTAGTTATTCAAATATTTAGTTCAAAGTTATTACCTGGAGAAAGGAGATCATCTACTGTATCTACATCTGTTTCTGGACCAAACTCGTCATCATCATCGAATTCGGAAGCCCGTCGTTTGCCATTAGATTTTTCAAAAAATTCTTCTGGTGGTGAAACATCTGTACCTGAAAAAACGATTCAATTACAGCATCTTAAATATTTCTTAAATATATAAGCACTAACTTGAGTGACCGTAATATTGTAACGATTGGAACCGTTATTTCGTTATTTCGACACAATCACCAAATGTCATTTGTCGTCTATACCTTGTGAGATTTATTTTTGATTTGGCTGACAGCGACAATCAACTTGATTTTATTTTAATCTAGATCATCCGATGATACTTATTTATGTTAATGGCCGTCTGATTTTATAAGCTGATGGCTATATATAGAGGTTTTGATCTCATCCCTAGACGGTTTTGGTTTCATCTCTAGACAGTTTCGAAGTCAAGTTCGAATACTGAAGATCGTTTTGGTTTCATCTCTAGACAGTTTCGAAGTCAAGTTCGAATACTGAAGATCGTTTTGGTTTCATCTCTAGACAGTTTTGGGTTCAAAGACAGAAGAACCATTTATCTTGAAGATCGAAGATCATTCACGGTTCATCTCTAGACTATAGACTATCAAATGAGAAATGTTCTACAGATTGGAGTGAAGAAATACCCGATTTTACCTATTAACTTACCTTTTGTACCGACAGATAAGTGCATTCATTTACTCAGTAAATTGTTTTAAATTTGAATTTTGTGCTGACTTATCTGAATTAGAATTTGATAACTACCTTATCTAAAGCATGGTTTAAGTATAATTTGTTAGTGGTTAGTGATTTTCTATATTTTTATCACTAATCTAGAGTTAAGTGTATAAGCTTTAAATATAGTGGTGCCCAACTTCTTTTTCAAAGTTATTCGAGTTATTTAATAACCTAACCCACGCCCTATCAATTGAGCTCAAACACATTGTCAAAATAGATAAAATAACCAGGTATTTACGTTACAATATATAAGTATAAATATACAGTATATGTCCCAATCTTCAAAACACCCCTATGATCGGCCCACGAATACCGCCAGTCATAGTGAATCATTTTTCTGGAATGTAGTGGACCCTTAGATAAATGATAACGAAATTACAAATTCTAGTGGGTGCACCAGTCTAGAAAATGGTAGTGGTGTCTATTATTAGTCAAAAGACGTCTAGAATCTTCAAAAATATATCTGGAGCGCTTAATTTTTAAATAAATAATACATGTTTGCCGTAATAATTCAGTTTTAGTTAAGATATCGTGTTGTTAAGATAAATATAGTCAATAAAAATTATTGTCTATTAAATATAAATAGAATTAACAAATAAATTATAATCTTAGTAAAAATAAATTTAAAAAATTGTTTAAACCTATAAACGTTACAGTAATTATTTTATAAGTTTGTAGTGTTGTTGAAAAAAAAAGTTTATTGGAATCCACATTTTTGTGTTATCGAAAAAGAACTAATATCACATACCGGTTCCGAAGACAGTCGGGTAATTTAAAAAGCGTTTAAAGTTTTTTAAATTATTTACGTAAGTTAGGCGGCCCAGTGTACAGTCTCCGAGGGGAAAGTGAATCATCGCGGTAACTTTCTCGCCTGAGAAAATCGCCACTTATCTTCAAAATGGATTTGCTAAAATTTGAGCATACAGAAATAAAGATCTTTTTTTGGTCATCAAATGATACAGCCATAAAAAAGGAAGATGACATAATAAACATTCACAGAATAATAAAATAGTGGAAATATTGACAAAAGCGAATCAGTACATCACGTACGACAATTATGAATGAATAAAAATTGTAGTATTGTAAAACTACGCAGATGATGGAAATATAAAAGCTTCATATTATTGGAATGAAGAAATATAAATTAAAAATTTATTCCCTAGAATCAGCAGACAGCTAACCAGATCTCCCAGAAATAGAAAACTAGAACTCCGATTAATAAAATTCATTCCTTCGAGGTTGATTCAGGTTTCTGATACCTTCCATCTAAGGGCATCAATGATAATTGTTGACGTAGTACTACTAGCCTTACAGCTGGCAAGAATGTTCATTAAAATTTAATGACAGAACTTGAATTGAACTGATCTATAATACAGGAAATACCTCAGTAAGGTTATCTCTGCAATGCTCATGGTATGCATGTCGTATATGTGTTATTCACAATAGCCGAAATCGCCCATTGCCCAAATTTTTTGTCCACAACGCCTTATGGGTATAGTAGTTTACCCACGATGCGACTAAAAACGTTTTATCCGAATACTTAGTGAGTAAATAAATTATCCAGAACGCATTGTGGGTTAAGTATACTAGCCACCACATGAATGGTTAACACGCTTTTGTTTTGCATTCTGGTGCATTTTGATTACCTACGTTGCGTTCTGGCTATTCTGTGTTACTCAGAACACGTTTCAAATAAAACGACGAATATAAATAAAACAAAATTTAAATGCATATAACATAAATATATTAAAAAAACACAAAAAAAATTAAAAACAACACAAAGAAAACTAGAAATAGTGTAATACGATTAAAAAATAAACAATACAAAAATAGCTTTATTGATATTTTGAATTTTATAATTAATTTCATGCACCTACATGCCTTTCTTTGACATGCTTTTAGATATTTACACCGGACAAATCCTTGCTTAGACCCAAAAGACAAACAACTTGGCTTCTTCACGCACGTTTACAGGAGAACCTCAAGCTATCTCAGATAATGGTAAAAATGAAGGAGACAAAACTCATTTCGGTTATATAACCGTTTCAATTTTATATTTTTAGTGCCGATAATGTATAAATCTTGATTGATCAGACTTTTTTATACTGGTTGCTAATACATTTCGAGGAGCTAGACGTCCATGTTTATCAAAACACCTATAAATAATAGGTGGGAATTTGAATTACGATTGGGTAGGCATTTTATCAGCTTGTATTTCAAGTCTCGGTGTGCAACCTCTTCTCTCTGTATCAGCTGCTTTTTTATTGCTATAAAATTTGCATTATGGTTAATCCAAATCGGCATGAAATGGTTCATTGCATTCAAGACACACATTACAAACAAAACATTTAGTTATATTGGCATTTTCGTTCTTCAACTTTTTGCCGTTTCTATCATTTTCTGTTTCAGTATCTTTTTAGATAGGTTTCGATCTCTAATTCCGATTCGCCAATTTAAGACTGGATCATCAATTTTAGATGCTCTTCGGTTTACGACAGATGAGTCTAAGCATGTATCCATGTATCATGTTTGTACATGGCCGCATAAGGTTACTAAATAATATTTTACTACTACGAATGTTAGATAGTCTATTAACAGCTTGTCTTTAACGCGTTCTGAGTAAAACGCAATAGTCAGAACACGACGTGGGCAAATGAAGAGCTCCACAATGCAAAAAAAACGCAAACCATTATTTTTTAGTATCGAGGGTAGGTAGCATCGTTTACCCACAACGCGTTCTGGTTAATTAGCTTTACTCACTGTTCGGAAAAAACTTTTCTAAACGCACTGTGGGTAAACTACTATACCCATAACGGGGAACTCATGTGCCGACTATGTCACAAGAAACCAGAAACGGCCAAACACATACTGTGCGAATGCGAAGCTCTAGATCGCAAAAGACAGGCTCTTTTTGGATAACCCCAGGTTGATCCAACAACGTATAGAACCCACTCACCCAAGGATCTGTACAAACTTGTACAAGGTACAAAGGTGATAGAGTGGGTGCTATGAACTAACATGGGGTAAAACACAATAAGCCAATAGGCTTCAGTGTTATTCGGAGACACATAGTCAGACGACCCCAGGAAAAAAAAACTATGCCCATAACACGTGTTGGACAAAAAATTCGGACAGTGGGCGATTTCGGCTATTGCGAATAACATAATTATAAGTCAACGTGGCAACAGCGCTTTACCTATATCGATAGAAGAACATAGACGACATGCGGTGTGCTTCAGGTGGTGGTAGTATTAATGTCAGAATTGTAACAAAACGTTCAAAAGCAGTTAATAATAAAAATACTTATTCATTAAAACTTACGTCATACTTCTGTATCATATTCTTAATTTTAGGAAAATCTTTTCAAAAATGTACACTATAGAAAATCGACATCACTATCATAATAAATGCCTAACCCTGGAAAACAAACTTCTCTGAAACAAACATTAGAAGTAAATAAGTAGTAAATAAGGCTGCAAAAGCCATAATGGTATGCAGAAACTTTGCAGGTAAAAGAAGGGTTTGTAACCCGAACGAACACACTACGATGGATGATATGTAGCAGTAGTGAGACCAATCATCGCTTAAGCGGCTGTAGCCTGGAGTAACAGAACTAGTTTAGTTATTACGAGAGCTAATATCTCAAAAGTACAAAGACTAGCATGTGTGTGTTTTACCGGTGAAATGAGAACCTGTCCTACGACCGCAATGAAGTTTCTGGACCGAAAATATTTGGGACCAAATGAGAAAGAAGTGCAGTTTTTTGAAAAACTTCAAATCAAACAACTGGGCTGTAAGAAAAAATGAAGCCAAGAGTCCAAGGTGCTTGCAACCGAAAACATAGAAGTAAATACACTAGTAGTGTATGGGCCTAGGATCAGGCACTCTGAAACTTAGGGCATACATACCCAAGCATCTTCCAAGCGAAAATTTTTGCCATTGAAAATTGTATCCAGTTCAACATCGAGAGAAACTATCGCAGACAAGAGATTATCATTATGTCCGATATCCAAGCAGCCATCAAAGCACTGAGCTCCGTTTACTCTCACTTTGGTTCCCGGGGCATAATGGGGTAAAAGGTAACGAGATTGCCGATAGTCTCACAAGGAAAGAAGCTCAAACACATTTTGTGGGACCTGGGGTATCAGCAGTAACACAATATTTAGGAGATTATAAAATTGGGCAATAAAAGAATCGATAATTGGAACAATCTCTTGGGGCTAAGACATACTAAAATACTCCTGGGTAAATATAACCCGAAAAGACCGGAAGCATGTATCTGCCTGAGCAAGAACAGGCTACGCATTGTAACAGGGATACTTACCGCCGACTCAAAGGACACCATATCAAACTAAAAATAGTAGAAGATAGTGAGGAGGAGTATGAAATCTCCATTCACATTCTGACTGAATGTGTATCAATCCAGAATATAAGGACACTATACTTAGGAGCATACCAAATAGAAAAGGGCGATCTACCTAAAGCCACTCCAAATCCTACACTTCCTTGAGAATATAGAAATGGAAGGGTCGTTATAGACATCGAGACCATTTCCTCGGTTCATAAGCAACAGAAGGGGACACAATAGATTGCAGTGCATTAATACCCCATATCTAATATAACATAATAATAAAAAGGACCAAGAAAAATGGATAATAAAAGTCATCAACTGCAAAAGTTCAAATAGGTTTGAGTAAGATAAATTTAGCTACATGATTTTATTTAATACTATAGTGTCAACCAATCTTTTTTCCAACACACGCCAATCAAAACAAACTGTGTCTGAAAACCCTGAGTGTAACAGTGTTATCGCTCAATACCGCGAAAAGTCAATGTAAATTAGACAAAAATCGTTTTAATTGTTCAAATATTATTTTTCTTTTTTGAGAACATTTGTTTCCTTACATATAATGCAAATTTCAATTAAAACGCATAATTTCCAAGGAAACAAATAAAATTCTCACCTCTTGTGGTATTATCGTTGAAATAGTATATTACATTACGAGTGTGGAAAATCACTTTTCACACAAGTGATGTACAATATTTTTCCTACGACCACAAAATAATTTCATCAAAAAATGTAAAACCAGATTATTATAATAATTAAAATGTATTTAAAAAAATAATCAACAATAATCGTATTTATTAAATTTTCATAATTTCTAAACAAATAAAAAAAATAAAAAAAAAAATAAAAAAAAAAATCTGGCACAGCCAGGATTCGATCGCGGTCGTTGGACGGTCTCAAATTGCAAAGTTGATGCTCTAACCAACTGAGCTAACAGGCCTTACGGTAACTGATTGATCTAATCGCTTATGTGTTTAACCAGAATAAAAAGAAAATATATCTTAGTTATTTTAAAATTATTTTAAAAATAATTGTTAAAGATAAATATCTAGGATCTAATTTACAATAATTTAACAATCATATCGATTTTAGTATTAATATGGACATTACATAGATCAAAATAGAAATTATGTGTTTGACATTTTCTGACAGCTACTGCGGAAAGTAGCATATTCTCACTTGGGTGGAAAGTAAATTCTTATTCATACGAGTGTGATATAGGGCACTTTCCATAGGTCTATATAGTGTGATATGTGTCACTTTCCTAAGTGGTCGTAGGAAAATTATCTTTTCCTCTGTATTGACTAATTATTATGGTTTAAATAATGGTACTTGGTACATACACTCTTATAAGCAGGATATTAATTAAATGTACTGTTTTGATCTGACTGAATCACAAAAAAAAAAAAAATTATTTCTATGTTAGGCTCAAAACTTTTCAGATATAGAATAGAATTTTAGTAACTTACCATTCTGTTTAAATTTATCGGTATTCAGTAATAGGTTTTCCGATCTTGGTTGTATAATATTGTCAGTGGTGGAACCGTTGGTAACTCCGAAAGGATTATTGGCATTATTGAATCCCTCCTCCATGGTCACAGAATTTAGATTGCGGTTCGCCCAATGGGCCTCCGCTGCGATCTTTGATGGTTCTCGAAGGAATACGACTATCACAGAGATGTTATCAGTAGAGCCTTGTTCTTTGGCTAGGTGGACTAAGCGCTGGCTGATTCGTTCGGTATCGTCTGAAACAAACATTGTATTATTAATATATGAATATATAAATATATACGCTTTATATAAATTTATATTCATAAGTCGCTATCATTTGATAATTATTAAACGGAAGTCTAATAATAATAAACTATGGAAAAGTTATAAAAGTAATCTCGCGGGATGCATGTGGCTTTTTCCTCCGGGTGGAATTCTCTGTATAGGAGATTCTCAGTAGGGACTCCAGATTGCGAAAACACCGACCGGAAGGTATGGGTCTCGATCGCGAAATGTTAAATCTCGGTTTGAACGTTGATACCACAAATATTCGAGTTGGCGAGTGGATTACATTTTGTTAATTTTATAGTGGGTTGAGCCCATTTTTGTGTGTCTTATTGTGACCTATTTTTAAAATTGTTTAATAAATATTTGTTTTAAAAAAATTATGTTTCCTATAGTCTCTTACAGAGGTAGAATAGGACCTGATATCAATGGTTGAGAATTCAAGTTTGAATATAGTGCTTACACTATTTCGATGGCTTAGCGCACACAGGTTTAAAGTGCAATTTTGGGACAAATTCTTTTAAATGCATCTACCTACTTATATTTGTACAAATAATTAATCTTTATTTCGCTTTATTAGGTAATCAGAATCAACGAAGAAGCGTTGAAATGGTTTGCTAGATACATTTCAAGTGAAATAACTTGAACTTAAACTTAAATTATGAAATATTAGCAAAATGTTACTTAACACATGTGTGCACTAAACCATCGGTTTATATATTTTGTTGTTTAACCACCTAGTACAGGCCTGCACAACATACGGCCCATGGGCCGCTAGCGGCCCGCCATTGTCGTTTTCTTGGCCCTTTACTGAATAAAACTTTGATATAAGTATTTAAAATAAAACTTAATAAATAATGTTTATTTTATTTTAAAAACAACTTTTGAAAACTACGGTTTTTTTGAACTGGCCCTTTGAAAATCTCAGGCCTGCCCTAGGAGATAGCTACACGTCATATCGCGCTAATAATATATCTACTTACACAGAATTGTCTTGAATGTAATGAATTTAATGGCTCGGATTTTTTCTGGATCGATTAGAAAATAACAATAATATAGAAATAAACATGGTAACTAATCGACATAATCACCACCAACTTGAAAATATTTGTGATTAATTTTAATAGGTATTAGTGATTTAATAAGATTGTAAATATGTTTAGTGTTGTGATGTAAGTTTAGTATGAAGCAAAGATATCGGATAATAGATACGCCTTGTTTACATTGTATTTGTCCGCAACATCTTTCTGACAGTACGCTCTTCCTATTTTGTCAGATCTCTTCCATCAAATATTAAAAAAAAAGGAAAATAAAGAATTGAAACATAAATATGAGTTTTTTATTCATTACAATCACTTAAGATTTGTATTTATTGTCTTTTACACGTGTATCGTATGATTCATATGTGGATATTGAATATTCTGATTCATAACTTTTAGGTTTGGCAACCTAAGACATTTTGTTGACGGCGTCAAGTGACAGCTTAATTTTAATTCTCTTTTTTTGTAGTTTTTTGAGATTTTCGAGAATAATTTAAACATTGAACTGTTTAATAAGAACATTTAGGATGGTGAGGAAATGTGTAGTGACCAAAATATTTGTAATAAGAATGTTACACCGTCATTTCATAGGTGAGGTTTTGTTAACGTAGAAGGAGGAATATGTAAGGAATAAGGTTTGATTTTCGCTGATACCGGTTCTAAAAGAGTTGTCATTTCGTTATGCAGACAACTATGAAAGTAGGAGTAACGTGCAATTCAAAGGGTTTTGGTAAGATTCTTTTTATATATTTAAGTCTGAAATAAAGTTGTTTCATTGTTTTTTATTTCATAAAGAAAGGTAGTCCTGACAATACCGATGTAAAAACTAGAATGAACATAATGCTTGGCATTCTATATTATACTGTTCACAGTTTAAGAAACCCCCTTAACCCCCCTTTTTAATCAGATTTTTTCAGAATCAATAGGTTTCGTCCGCTTATGCAGCCTAATTTTTTCTAAATATTTCAATTTTATATCGTTTTTTGTTTCCGAGTTATTTTTTTAATAGTACGTTTGCATTCTTAATGTCAGTTATTATTAGTTTAATGTATTTTTCTCGTTGCAACTATCATAGTTGAATGTGATTTCCAGGAAAATTCGCAAATAATTTTGAAGAATGGCAGAAATATAAAGCAAGCGTCGTAGACGTAAGTACTGAATTATTCACAAAACAAATGCTCGCTCCTCAGATAAACAAACTAGCACAAATTATCCCCGCTTAATTTAGCAGCTGTTTCGTTTTTTATAATACGGCAGCCGTTCCGATGATTGAAATAAATAAGGGCGTAATTTTGGATGGATGAATGAATTAGTTTAGTTATTTTTCGTCATTATGTTAAATAACTAACAGAACTTTCTTCAATTTGAGCTGCTATTTTAATTTATAAAAAAATATACAGGACGGTTTTTTGAAATATATTGAAAATGGTTTCTTTAAATTTACCTTTAATTCAGAAGACCTAATAAACATATGTATTATGTATGTTAGTAAGTTTTGATCAATAAATAATTTTTATAAAATCTAAATAAACCCTCCCAAAACACTACGGTTATGTACGACGTACGATAACCCTTTTTGCGCCTGGTATATCGTGTGGACAGAAGGTGTATCTCAGATATGTCTAGGGTATGAAGTTGCTTACAAGATTAAGGGCCAGTCTATTCACCTCGTAGTAAAGTTGAAGGTAACTACTTGCTGATTAAACTATAGGGCCATTGTTTGTTAATCTGACAAGTAAACCTACATGTAACTTTACGCAGAGGTGAAAAGATTGACCCTAAATGAAGTTAAATGTTGCCGGCATTTCATTTTATAACAACGTAAGAAAACCAGCACTCTCTCTCTCTCTTAGCAGTTCACTACAGTCGAGAGAATGTATTAAAAATGTAAGGGGAAAGTAACTTTTCCCTAATAATCGTTATATTAAAAAAAATACTCCATTTAGCCAAACCGCATTTATAGTACCAATTGAAATAATATTGGCCCTTCAAGTTATTTAATAGTAGCAAGGGTATAAGATGTCAAAACTAGTCATTTATGTTCAAAAACTGGAACTCAAAAATAACATCTTCGAATTTTCGTTTAATTTACAAAACAACAAAATGCTGTGAGAATGGCTCACACAGTTTTGAAAGTTAGATTCTAACGAAGAACTTTCTAAAAATTAATATAATCATTATAAAAATGTATCCACAAAACTGCATTTAGTTTTATTTCCAATTCAGATATTCCGTGTATTTTTAACAACTACTTAACAAAAACATACTGTGAATACAATTATTTCATATTTACCTGGTTTTTTTCTTTGAAATCTGATATCAGTTACAGTAATGGTTATAATGACAAAACACTGACACAACCAAGTATTTAGCGGACAAAAATCGTATTTTTTGTCATGATTCTATGAATACACTTAAAATTTTGAGATGATGAATGCACAACAAAATTTTCACAGCATAATGTCTTGACTTCTGATTTTAATTTTTTTGACAATTCATGATTAAGAGTTGAAATATTATATGCTAGCTACGTTAACTACTATGTCAATGTCCCACTACTCGGCCAACTTATTATTATCGATTTTGATGAATTTTTTTTAACGTCGCATCGGCCTATTTCTTACTACGAGGTTACATATTTTTACTCAAGAACTTGACTAAAGTACCGTAAATGAACACGTTAAACTAGGGCCATTCTTTTCACCTCTGAGTAAAGTTGAAAGTAACCACTATATGCTATAAATGGCTAGTCTGCAAAGTAACCTTATAACTTTACTCAAAGGTGAAAAGATCGGCCTAATATATCTGTATATGTAAGATAGGGAGGGTGGGTTGCTTCCATGGAGGTAGTAGGGAGAGGAGTCACTACTCGTGTAAAGAAGCGATATCACCCTTAGACTAGGTGTATCACCTGCGCCATATTGTTACCATCCTAATGTCATTTGTGACATTTACTTACAAAATTTTGTGGTATGTGTTTTATTTTTCAGTATTTCTTGCGTTCGTTTCATTTTTATATAGGTAGTGTTAGTTGAAATAGAAATTGTAAAGAACGTGACGAAGAACACCAAGCGGACACGAAGCGAGAGTTCGGGTCGGATCAAGAGGAAAATCGAAAAAACCCTTTTTCACCGTTATTGAACAATAATGATTGGCTGTTTTTAAAGTGGTCCATTTGCACAAACCAAAAGGACGCTTTTTATTATATATATTAAAGGGGGACCTTTTTTGATTAAATACGATTCCTTTCAACGCAATTTCGATTTTTTTTTAAATTTATTTGGGATATTATTATTATTATATATTACTTTTGACTTTTAAAATTCTCAGATACCAATTTTGGTCGAAATCTGCAGACTTTTAAAAATAAATTAATTTTTTAATACTGAACACCCTGTATATAACTGACCGAAAGTATAACTGGTTTTGAACCAGAAAGAAACATTATCTGTATACAAAATTTGAAGTTTTTCTCCAAAGCCGTTTTGGGAAACATGTTTTTCGTAATCTAGAGGACCCTGAAACGTGAAAATTTGAAATAATCTCGGAGAGTGTCTTTTTCATGATTACAATACTCCCCTCTTAATGAGAAAGTAAAAATTATAGGGAATAATAATGGAGGTATAGTGATAACTATCATCAAAGTTAGATGGCAGAGTCATACTGAATATAAAATATGATTATCTAAACATTATAAGTTAAATATTTTCAAAGAATTCGGAAAAAACTGACTATGGATACCGTTTCTATATAGAAATTATTGGTAACCGACCAAATATAATGTCCAATGTTCAAGTCATTTCGAAGAAAAACATTTTGATCTATCTTCCTAGTCTGTTTGAAAAATGATGTTATCACAATAATTTACGTGTCTAGACGATACACAAATACCGGTATGTTCCTGCGCATGCTAGCTCTATCCTTGTCACATAATATGACGTCACGTGGCATTAAAAATCCGACGCATCTACATAGATAAATACAAGTAATGAGACGTTTTCGATAATAAAAAACTGCAACATTACTTCATTGTTAAAGGTTGTGGTTTTTATGAAGTGAAAGTAGAAAAGTTAATGTATAAGTACAAATATTACACAAATTTTAGGAACATTTAAACAAGAATAAGATATGTGATAAAGTACAATGGACAAACACACTTTATTTTAAAGAAATGTATCTTACATAAGTTCATAACAAAGAACTTCAAACAATAATGCACAATTTGAACAAACAAAATTCGAGTAAAACCACTACACAGGGGTCTGATTAAGGGCTGTTAGTTACTATACCTCAGAATATTTTAAATTAGAATTTATTTGAAAAAATGCAACTGCTGATGTCATGATCCAAGTACCAGTTTTATTGGGGCTCTTCGGCAGAAGGCTCTGTATAGGTAAGCTCTTGTTCAGAAACACTAGCTTCATCTTGCTGTCTTCTTTTAGCTGATCGCAGATTACGTTCTTAACATTGACTTTTCTGGATTGATGCGGGAAAATGTCAATCAAATACTGTTTGCTTTGTGCCACTTTACGTCATGCGCGAATAATGCGAAATTCGGTCGAATTAGTATCATATCGGTATTTGTGTATCGTGTGTGTGTATAAAGTTAAGTTAACATATATTTTCTTATTTCAAAAAACATGTGCCATCACTCCTGGTGTGATTCCTTACCCAAAAATAAGACAAATAGTTCCCTATCAACATGGAACCGCAGACGCATGCTGAAATTTTTATTTTTTTTTTAGGTTTTTAAGAATGGTCGATACTGCTTTAACGATTAGAATAAAATTTTAGTTCAATATATCCAAAAAGCAAATATTTTAGTAATACAAAGATGTAAATAAGTTTAACATATGGCTCATTTACATTTGGAAAGTTTACTGGTGTAAAGTACTTGTGCATTTTATAGTATGGTTGTCAATTAAAAGAAAATCAAAATTGCTCCAAGCACATTAGTGCTTGCTGCACTAGTTATTACTGTTGGAATTGGAGAAGCGTTAATTAGAAAGTAAAAAAGAAAAAAACGCATTTGGATACGAGATTATATTATGCACAGAAATATTCTAAGAGCTTTTATTCAACCTTTAAAAGATCCAAGATCATGTGTAAATTTTATGAAATTATCTCTCACAAAATTTGATTGTTAAAGTTAGTTGAACCAAAGCTTGAATCTGCTCTGGAAAATCAAATAAGCTTCAGTTTGTATATATCCTTTGTACAGGATCCATTTTTTTAGATTTTAAATTCTTATTTAACTCTTGCTGGTACATTATTTTGTTTTTAATTTATGTAGTTGCCATATCGAACTCTTCAAAACCCTGGATTTCTTTTAATTCTTTTGAAAGACTTTCAAAAGCACTTTCTCGCTTTAATTGATTCATGTGGTATTTTGCCCGAATATTCCACAATACCTTATATTTTTTAAACATATTTAAAAACTCAATTATTTTGTCACTGTTTGGCTTCATTTTGATGAATTTCTTTTTGAGTTGCCGCAAATAGATGTTTACACACGGAAATCTATAAATGAAATTGAAGCACAGACAATCATTGGAAAGAAATCAACCGGGTATTTAATGTCTGGAATGATCTTAGTGACGAAGTTGTTGGTGCCACAACAGTTGACCTCTTTAAAAATAAGTTTCACGAGTGTTTATTTACCATATTTATTTAATTATTTAGTGTTCTCTTCTTTTTTGTCTCACTGTGTTTACTTTGTTACAATTTTCTATTTTGTTTTTAGGCTATCATAGGACTTAGCCTTTATCAATGTATAAGAATAATAAATAATATTTAAATGACTATAATAAAAAGAACCGTTTATTTTCGGCTTTGTTTACGAGTTATAATTTTATCAAACTCTGTTAAATATCAAACAAATAAAATCATAAAAAATCTATTACGTCAGTGTTATTTTTATTGATTTATTATAGTTTTTGATACTGTTGATTATTTTCCAACTTTTCCTCTAATTTTTATTATACCCTGCATCTTTGAAATAAAGCATTTGTGGACCCATGTTGATAGAAATCATTCCACGAGCGATGTCACGTTTTTTAAATTACCCTGTATACTTATTTGTGAATAGTTTTATTATTAGTCTTATTTAGAATTTTATGCTTTATGACTTATTCAATACATTATTTTTATAATGGTCTTAAGGAAAATAAACACTTAACTTTTCGTTATTTTATTTTTATTTAAGGAAGTAGGTACCTGTTACAATAATAAATATTTTTCTAATAAGGCATATCTATTTTATTCATTTTGTAAAAATACATTTTAAATGTAGATTTCTTAATTGTTTATATAAATATATTTAAATTAGAATACTCCACATAAATATTGATAAAAATTTTCTTTTGTGATTGAGGACATTTTTTTTTTCAGAAAATTCAACCTTAAAATGTTTAAAAACATGTATTTCTAGACTACTTTAGAAGGCAGAACTGATCTTTCTCAATATATTATGCATCTACATAATTAACAATTGTTAAGTGGTAAATAATTAGAGAAAAATACGGTGAACAGTCAGCGAATTTACATAAAAAACATTGAAAAGGTCACGGTTATGTGCACCGCAATTTTCTACACTTATTACAACTCTAGTGATTCATACTGCAATTACTATTCAATTACCGTTTATGACTTCAATAATTATGCTTGTAATTTTCTAAAATCTGTTACAGAGTGCATGCTGTTTAATATTATAGTATTTTGTTACTTCAATTAATTGCTGTGTCAAATTGGTTTGAAATAGCGCGAAACGACTATCATTTTCTTATCTCTTTTATGTACTTTACGAAGGCAAACAAAAATCGGTAACGGGTGATTAAGCTTAAGACACCTCGACATCAAGTGTCAAAATGATCTACTTTATATAACTAGTTACATAAAGTTGAACTTTATGTAACTGGTTACCTAAAGAAAACAAATAAAAGTTTTTACATTTGTTTTGAGAGTTTATATCGAAGGAAGAAAGGCTGGTTATAATTAATCGGGACGGTAATGTAGCGGTCTATCGCGCTTATATTCATTTATAGGCAAGTTTATGAGTCTGAGACTGCTGGGTTTCGAATCCCAGACCAGACCATGTGGATTTTTAATTAAATTGCATGGTTCGGTTTAGGATTTGATGTGTGGCGTATTAATAGAAATTAAATTTCTGTTGATATGACATGCAGATTAAAAAAATTCGCCATACATTACCGTCTCGATGATGGTGGGTGAGGTTTTCCGGGTTTTCCTCACCTGTAAGTCAAATGGCACCATCAATCATCTTTAAGTCGCCCCGGAGCGCCACGGCAAATAATAATAATAGCCGTCCCTTCCCCTACACAAGTCGTTAAGTCGACTTCAGGGGTTGAAATTCACTCGTAAGGGGGTGAATTAGGGAGAGAATTATTATTATTATATAAAAAAACATTTATCAGCGAACTTACAATTAGTAATAATTCTGCATGACACTGATATGACTAAAAATATTCATGTACTAAAAAAAAGCCACTTTTTTTAATAGTAACATTTTTCAATTTTTCTTTTGTTTGTTTTCACTTTGGGGATATGGGGGTGTATTTCTCATAATTTCGTAGTACTCTAAGATTTAGCGTTCATTTTCAGTAAAGTGTTTAACACAAGGTTGAAAATTTGTAATTATAATTTAATATTGATCTGGAAGGGATACCGCGGTTGCGACACCTATATTTTTAAAATTTTTGAAAATGTCAAAAAAATTGTTAAAATTAACGTGTTTTTACAAGGTTAAAACTTTCAGGAAATTCTTTGAATTGATTTATTAACAAAATTACAACTGTCAGACCATTCTGGCGGTTGCTAGTGGCCGCCAGACGAGTATACAGGGTGGCCATTTAAAAGTTAAACCCCCTCTTATTTTTGTTGGGATTTTGTTATTATTAATTGGGATATCGAAATGATTTTTCTTGTTTAAGATTTAAAGTAAGATATTTATTATCACCGATTCAATTACTCAATTACGTCACGGTATACTTCCGGTTTCTCTGGAAATACCAGTAAACCGCAATTTATTTTTCATTTTTAAAAGAAAACCCCAATATTTTATTTAAAATTCGAATTTATTGAACATTTTTGGGTAAGAATCATTTAAAGAAAATGTTCTGTCAGCTGTCAAAATGGCCACCAAATTGAATAAAATTATTTCTAAATGTGTTACTAATAACTTATTTTAGAAAGAATAATATGAGAATGGCTTACCTTAATAAACTCTTTGTTAGCCTTAGAGTTCTCATTATAACTACCCAAATTCCAACAGGCCATCTTTTAAGATTTACTTGAATGGGCAATTTCCCACCCAGTTTGAAAATTTGCCCACCCAGTGAAATGGATTTGCCCACTAGTAAAATAGATAATAATAAGTGTTTTTCGTTTTTATTGTATATGATAAATTATTAACTAACATTGTAATTTAATGTACCATTTTATTATTTTTTCAATACATAAGGAAACTTCAAAAACAATTAAATTTTCTTCAAAAACTTCTTTACAAAGTCCTGTTCTGCAATTTCTCTTGCAATGATCTATGTATTGAATTTAATTGGTTATAGTGTGATATAACTATCTCAGTCGTCATAGAATGAGGGGAGGTTACAAAAATAGATGCAAATAGTTTTTGCAAGATACCACTTGTGCACGTAATAAGTCCTCTAAGCTATATCTGGTTCCAGCATCAGATGATTCAATTGTAGGTAATTGACTGATCTGTATCCAGTTAACACAAACACTATTGGTAAAATTATGCTCATTTTATTCGCCAAAAAAATATTTAACCACATCTCTTCTAGTCTGTATCATATTAGTGGGAGAGGATACTTCTAGTAAAGCTTTCATTGTGAAAATAGTAATATCGTTTTCCAAATTTAATCAAATTTTTAAAAAAATAATAAACGCCAGCACAATATCAGCTCTAACTGCATGTCATGCTCGTTTCCTAGTTGTCTTGTACTTATTAAAAACTTTTCTTTTTCATCGAGTGATTGAAGCCTGTCTTTTGAAGAGAATTCGAAAATTTTTAACATTCCTTTTGCAACATTCTTACTGTTTGTTTTGCGATATAGTACATTTTGCAGAATTGCGGCTATTAGACTTTTAAGAGGTTCTAAAAGAACCTCGAAATATGCGGGAAAGTGTTTAAAACTTGGATATATTTGCTGAAATAATTTAAATTTAGACGAAGAAGTACAAAAATATTTGGCTAACCCAATAAGATTAAGCCATATTTTCATCTTTGGTGTCGTATCTATTGCTGATTCCATCGCCAAATCAGATATGTGGCACCAACACCAAACATTTAGTAAACCGTGCTATATGTGATTTTGAAGCAGTTCGTCCTGTATTAGCTGCTTTTTCATCTGTAGTAAAACCTTCGAGCATATATATTTCATAGAGTCCGCATTCAACAGAGTTTGTTTGGGTTGTGAGGGGAAATAGGTAGACACTATTTTCAATATAGCATCATTTACGGGGTTTGCAATTAATATAAATAATAAATTTGAAGTATACCTTTAAAATTCTTTAAATTATTCACATATTTTATATACTTGCATTATTTAAGTAGGTATCTAGTAATAGTACAAAAATAAAAATTATTGATTTAACATATTCAACATTATTATGATAAAATGAGTTAAAAACGAAAATCTTGTTTATATTGAAAAATTCTGATTATTTTTTTTAACGTTTTAATAGAGTCCAAAATCTAAAACAATATTCCTCATACATAATACAAGTTCTTTACATTTAATTCACTAAATTTACCATTTATTTTAAATTCATGTTTAACGGCCTTTTGCATAAAATGTAGGTACTTATGTTTCTTTTAAAAAAATGGTAGAGACGCTAATGGTTACTTACTTGTGAAATGACCTTGACGAAGCCTTTCCGTATTTCCATTTAAAACCTTCACAAACTCTCACCATTGTTAAAATTTGTATCACTAAAGTAATAAAATACAAAAAATCAATTATAAACTACAGAAATAAGCTAGAAATTAATGAAAGTCAAAAATCAAATGACAGTTCTGACAATTTCGAACGATTTGACATGCCAAGCAAAACGAAACAGACCAATGGGAATGCTGGACACTATTTTTCCCCCTGTACCAAAACAAAGTCCATTTGGACGATGGCTCCAGTAATATATGCTCGAAGAGTAAAACCCCAACCCCAACCTGTTTAGAAGGACATTGAAATTGGTTACGTTTTAATTAGAGCCTGTTTTCTCATATTGAGTTACTCCAAT
Organism: Psylliodes chrysocephalus; assembly: GCA_927349885.1. NCBI lineage: Eukaryota > Metazoa > Arthropoda > Insecta > Coleoptera > Chrysomelidae > Psylliodes > Psylliodes chrysocephalus. The sequence continues at coordinate 24,525,510 of OV651822.1, read as the reverse complement.
AAAAGCTCACCTGATTAGAGCTGGTAAATGTTTAAGAACGTACTTGACTAATACAAATTTCTTGTCTTTGTTTTGTCGATTGACGCTGTCGTCAACTTGTAAAGCAAAACATATTTTTTTCACGAACTTTCATTTTCAATTCTCCGATGATTTGCAGCATCTCTCTGTATGCAGTAGGATCTCTGTAGTGTAAAACAGATGCAGAAGGTTAAAAACAATTCAGTTCTACGTTCTAGTCGCTACTATCGATTAGTTGAGTTTGCAAAGATTGGGATCTCATTGTTGCTAGTGATCGACAAAGCCATGATCGAACGGTTGGTGTTTCCAATAAGTAGTAATTATATACGTCAATATCTACATATAGAAGGTGGTTTATTACAGCTGCTTTGTGTCTACAATAAATATTCATTACTTTTAATAATTACGTGTATTGTGGTGCATTTAGTTGAGGCCCACTCAATAATATGATCTTAAAAGATTGCCTGATTGGTAAACGTCTTAAAAAAACAAATGCGCTTATCTTAGTCATTATTTGAGATATCGAAGTTTTTTTTCTGTTTAAAAGCTTCGAATAATAACTTTCTTATAACGAATTTAATTATTTTGTGACATCATTGCTAACTTCGTGATTTTATGAAAATAATAGTAAATCGCAGTTTGTTTTTTAATTTTAAATGAAAAATATTCATTTTTTTTTGTAAATTATAATTTAGTGAACATTTCTGGACCAAAATCTTTATTAAAAATGTTTTGTCAGCTGTCAAAATAGCCGTCATATTGAATACTACTATTTCTAAATGAGTTACTCATAACTCGTTTTAGAATATAATAGGAATTAATAACTTTTAAAAACTCGTTATAAGCTTTAGTTTTCCCATTCAGACTAACCCAAATTACACTAGTGGTGTTCCTGAGCATTTTTATTATTGGTAAACCGGTTGAAAATGATCTTATCTTAATTATTTTTTGAAATATTGAAATTATTATTTTTTTTTCGAGAGCTTAAATCAAAAAATGTCGTAGAACACCGCTACGTCATAACCATTACTTCGAATACATATTATCTGTAACTATCAATAAATAAAAAATAAGTAAGTTGTTAGGTATAAAACAATATTTCCTATATTCCTATAATATTAACACTCCACAAAACCCACAATAGGCGGCCATAACCAATTAATTACAAATGATGACGTAGCTGTGTTCTTCTAATTGTAATCGTACCCTATAATCGATTTATTATTCTGTGACGTCATGAATTACTTCTCGTTTTTCCGGATATACCAGTAAATCACTATTTTTTTAATTTTTAATAAAAATGACCAATAGTGCTGAAAAATTCTTTAAAATGTAATAAATCTCAAAGAAAACATACTTATAAAAAAGGGCTATATTTTATAAAAATGTACTAACTTTCAAATCGAAAGACACCAAAAATGGCTGGAGCTTTAAATTCATAAACTATAGAAGAACTTTTAGGGAAAAATTTACAAAAATTTAACCGATAGAAACAAATGGACACCAATGAAAAATAATGCAAAAGTGAAATAAAAATTAATAAACTATATAATCTTCATAGATTATACGAGTATAACAAAAAAAGTCTTATCCATTTTACTTTTCAAATTACAACCAACAAATTTCAATTACATGATTTAACTAATTATATGACTTAATTTTGTACATCCTCTTTTTAAAAAAACTAGAAAATAACAAAATGGTTCTGAATGAACTATTTTTAACAAAAACGAACAGCGTAACCCTGACGTACTGAAGCCCAGACCGAACGGCTCTGGACCCTTTTTTGTGGGGTATTTAATAAAATAAAAATAGGGATTTCTAAAAATATATTAGGATTTACTGTTATTTTCGAGAAAAACGGAAGTAAGCCATGACGTCACAGACTAATTGAATCCGCCATAAGAAAGTTTTTGATCCAAGCTATAAAAAATCATTTCAATGTCTCAAATAATAACTAAGTAATATAAAAGTGGATGGAATTTTGAAAAGACTTATCAATAACAAAAAAGGTTTGGATACGCCACTGGTATAATTTGGATTAGTCTAAATGGGAACACTGAGGTTTACAAAGAGTTTTTATAGGTAATGCATTCTTATATTTTCTTCCTTCAACAAGTTATTGGTAACCCATTTAGAAATGATATTATCCAATATGGCAGTTATTTTGACAGCTAACAGAATATTTTTAATAAAAGATTCTGACCCAGAAATGTTTAATAAATTATAATTTTTACAAAAATGGATATTTTTATTTAAAAATTAAAACAGAAGTAGGCCATGACTATCAGCCTTTGAGATATTATTACAATAGACTACTAATACGAGTATTATACACCACCAAAAAGAGTAAACACTTTGTTCATTCGTTTACTGTCTTATATGGCGATGCGGTGCGTGTGCGTGTGGCAGCAAACTGTAAATACTTGTATGTTAACGAAATAGAAACAAAAAAGGACAAAATTGGAAATCATGAAGGGACGACAAAAATTAACAAAAAATATGTGTGAAGAATACTGAAACCGCTTTCCTACAAAGACGTAATTAAAAAAATAAAAATAAATTATTGTTTACAGTGATAACGAAGGTCGACGCAGCTACATTCCATTCATACTGGAAGTCATAAAGGGACTGACAAAAATGAAAAAAATTATGTGAAAAATACTAAAATCGCTTATCTTCAAAGACAAAAGTAATTAAAAAAATAAAAATAAATTATTTTTTACACTGATAACGATTGTTGTCGTAGCGACATTCCATCCATACTAAATTGAACTTGCTATTTCACACAAATTAAATTCTTAATGTAAAGCATGATTTCCATACAGTCAATCCCATGTATCAAATTATTCAAAGTCTACCAACCGTAGATTATGAAAGTACTCATCATTTTTCAAGTAAGTGTTCACAAACCTTATGCTAAGATTTAACGTTAAGATGAAGGAATCGAGATAAAAAAGTCATTTATCTGCTCTGATTGTTCTCCATTCATAGAACAAATTCCGGCTAAAACAATTTCCTTTCTATTTATCAGGTGTTATAATCTATATTTTGTTGAATTTCTACGTCCGCGTCCGGGCGAATTCTTTTCAGCTAGAAGAAAAATGATAAACAATGGAAAGAGCTGCATTTATTTTCTTTAAGTAAATTGTTGACATTAATAATTAATAGTATTATGTGCAACAAGTGCAAAAAGATGCTGATTTCTCTCGAGTTTGAAAATCGGCACAAGCTTAAGCGTTAGCTAAAAATAAAACTGTAAGTTTATTTCCAAACAAATAATTAGGATAATAACAAATTATAATGTATATTTATTTACAGATTTATTTAGTTAACACTTTAAAATCATGTACTGTAAAATTTGTAAATTAAAATTATAGGAGAGTTACTTTTGGAAACATTTTCTGTAGATAATATTCAAATTAGATGTAGAAGTTATAGTCGAGGAGGCAGTAACGTTTTTTGGTACTTATTTTTCCAGTCAGGAAACACCAATAGAATTATTCGGTTTGTTATTCTAAGCAAAATTCATATACAGGGTGTTAAAAAAAAGTGTCACAAAATGAAATGGTGAATAGTATGACCCAAAATAAGCAGAAAAGTCTTAATAAATATATGACCGCAAATTAACGGTTTCGGAGATACGGACCATTTTGTGTTTATAACAATTTTTTATTATTATAAAAAAACAATGATATTGATAAACAATCAATAACAACATAGAGTTAAATGAGATGTCCATTTCAATGCATTGCCATTTGCACGACCGTACATAAAATGCATGTCAGCTAATTCAATATTAGTGTAAACAGGCATAACCAAAATTTATAAAATTATTCACCCACAACAAAATAATAACTGCAAATAGTATCTATGAAAAAACATCGGTAGACTCCGATAAGAGAAGCAAGTTTTTGAGAATGAAAAAAGATAATCAAAAAATGATACAAAACACAAAACACTCCGTATCTCTGAAACCATTCATTTGCGGACATATGTTTATTAAGACTTTTCTGCATATTTTGGCCCATACTACCCCCCGTTTTATTTTGTGACACTTTTTTTTAACACCCTGTATATGTAGAGGGAGTTTTTCGATGGGTTGAGGCGGAAAATGTGTTTGAAAGTACAAATACACTGCGCTTTTTTTTCCAGCAATAAAAATCATTCTATTAGTGGGAGATATAGTGAAGTTAGGAAAAAAAAATAGTCTGGATAATCTTTAAGTATGGGTATATGTCTGGCAGGTGAAAAATTGGAAAAAATTATCAAAGCCATTAACCTTATTTTCGAAGTCCTAAAAATTTCGATACAATCTATATAGTTATTTAAAAGTGAAAATAATGTAAAAAAACTCATATGTTCTTATCCGATTTTCATTTGTTTTCAAGTTATAGCATATTAACAAATAAACAAATTTACACATAAAAATTCTCTTAATCATAGCGTTTTTTCAATAAATGTTCAAAAATACCGCCATTGACTTGTAAACATTTTCTACTTCGTCTTGTTGCTCTCCTAATTGATTCATTTCTTTCTTCTTTAATATGAGCTGCAGTATTCTCAATTCGTCTAATTAGTGCATCCCGTGTGTCCACTTTTATTTTGTAGGCTTCATTTTTCATCCAACCCCATAAACAAAAATCTAATGGTGTGAGGTCTGGAGATCTTGCAGGTCAATTAATAGGACCTCCACGACCAATCCAATGCTCTGGAAAACGTTCGTCCAAATGTTGCTTGACCTGATGAGCGACATGTGCAGGAGCTCTATCGTGCTGATAGTACATCTGCATTCTAATATTTACAGGAACATCTTCTAGCAGGCCTTGTAATTCATTTTGTAAAAAATTGAGGTAGTTGTCTCCTGTGAGACGATTCTCCAAAATGAAAGGGCCAATTAAATAACTGTCAACCATACCACACCACACGTTTACAGAAAACCAATGTTGAAAATTGCTTTCGACTGTTGCGTGGGGATTTTCGTCTGACCATACATGCTAGTTACGAGTATTTATAATGCCATCACGGGTAAATGTAGCTTCATCCGTAAAGAGTATACTCGATACAACACGACGATTATTATTTATCCACCGACAAAACTCCATACGGTTAGCGTAATCCTGTGGTTGTAGTGTACTCTCTGTACGTGATAAGGATATAAGCCTTGAGCGTGGAGTGTAATCATCACTCTTTTTTGTGGAATTCCCAATTGAGTGGCAATTCTCCATGAGCTAGTAGTTGCATCTTCTTCTACTAGATGCAGAATATTTTCTACTTCTGCAAAACCTTGTCGAGTAGCGCGTTCAGATGTTATGAAAGCACTGGGAAGCTTACCAGTCTCGCACAATTTGTTGAAAACTCTAATAAATACGTTTTTATCAGGATGTCTTTGGTGTGGAAAACGTTGACGATATTCTTCAGCAGCAGCTGTAGCATTTCCATTACATAAACCATAAACAAACACCATATTTGCATATCCTAAATTTGAATAAGTATCTAGCATTTTGCAACACTAACAATCACATAAATTCGAAATTAAACGTTCAGTTACTGTTCACTGTACACCGACAGTTCATCAAAACGTCAGAATTATCAAATGCCTTTGAGCCTTGAACATATGGCATACTTTGATAATCTTAAAATTCAGAAGTGGAAAGCTAGATGAACATTTTTAATTACGCCATAACTTGAAAACAAATGAAAATCGGATAGGAACATATGAGTTTTTTTAGATTATTTTCACGTGTATAATATACTCCTAGAGTTTGGTGCGCTCCTCCCGACTCACCCTGTATAGCATAAAATTTCTTTTTACAATAAGAAACGAATTTATTTTGAATAGACTCTAATTTGGAAATGTACGCGGATTCCAAATGACACAAGCGAACATTAAAATACTATTGATATATTATGTTATATACAAGATTCTAATTGTGAAAGAATTTCGTAGCTCAAAACATACGTATCAAGCTAGCAGAGCACCTTTGGATTTTTCACATTCTGAGATTGCCATAATTTTAGGCTCATTTTAGGCTCATTTAAGGCTAATTTTATACCAACCTAAAAAAAATTCCGCTCCTTTCGTTATACAAAAAATTAGGTAATCTGCTGGCTTAACAACAGGTACTTATTTCGTTTTTCCTAAAAAAAATTCTACACTGGCCTTTATCGAAAAAATTAGGTGCTCTGCTAGCTTGACAATAAGACTTTATAGTTTTTCGTAAAAAAAATGAAATAACTCAAAAATGGATACGTCATAAATTTAGGCTAATTTTATACCAACCTAATAATTTTTCCGCTCCTTTCTTTATAGAAAAAAATTAGGTACTCTGTTGGCATAACAAGAAGCACGTATTGCGTTTTTTCATTAAAAAATTTAGCAATGTAAAAATTGAAAACGGCATAATTTTAGGCTCATTTTAGGCTACTATACCATTATATGAACATTTTCACTCTGGTCTTTATCCGAAAACTTAGCTCTAGCATGATAATACGACTTTATAGTTTTTTGTTAAAAAATTGAAATAGCTCAAAAATAGATACGTCATAATGTAATGTAAAAAATGATAACAGCATAATTTTAGCCTCACTTAAGACTAAATCTTTACCAATATAAAAAAAATTCCACTCTGGTCTTTATCGGAAAAATTAGGTGCTCTACTAGCTTGACAATACGACTGTAAAGTTTTTCCCGTTAATAAAATTGAGGAAACTAAAAAGTAGACAAGACATAATTTTATATACTATTACATACTATTTGCGTACTATTTGCGTATTATTTGCGTACTATTTGTGTACTATTTGTGTACTATTTGTGTACTATTTGTGTACTATTTGTGTACTATTTGTGTACTATATGTATACTATTTGTGTACTATTTGTGTACTAGTTGTGTACTATTTGTGTACTATTTGTGTACTATTTGTGTACTAATTTGTGTTCTATTTGGGTACTAATTTGTCTTCTATTTGTGAACTATTTGTGTATTGTTTGTATACTATTTTGATACCATTTGTGTACTATTTGTGTACTATTTGTGTTCTATTTGTGTACTATTTGTGTACTATTTGTGTACTATTTGTGTACTATTTGTGTACTATTTGTGTACTATTTGTGTATTATTTGTGTATTATTTGTGTACTATTTGTGTACTAGTTGTGTACTATTTGTGTACTATTTGTGTACTATTTGTGTACTAATTTGTGTTCTATTTGGGTACTAATTTGTCTTCTATTTGTGAACTATTTGTATATTGTTTGTATACTATTTTGATACCATTTGTGTACTATTTGTGTACTATTTGTGTACTATTTGTGTACTATTTGTGTACTATTTGTGTACTATTTGTGTACTATTTGTGTACTATTTGTGTACTATTTGTGTACTATTTGTGTACTATTTGTGTTCTATTTGTGTACTATTTGTGTACTATTTGTGTACTATTTGTGTACTATTTGTGTACTATTTGTGTAATATTTGTGTAATATTTGTGTACTATTTGTGTACTATTTGTGTACTATTTGTGTACTATTTGTGTACTATTTGTGTACTATTTGTGTACTATTTGTGTACTATTTGTGTACTATTTGTGTACTATTTGTGTACTATTTGTGTACTATTTGTGTACTATTTGTGTACTATTTGTGTACTATTTGTGTACTATTTGTGTACTATTTGTGTACTATTTGTGTACTATTTGTGTACTATTTGTGTACTATTTGTGTACTATTTGTGTACTATTTGTGTACTATTTGTGTACTATTTGTGTACTATTTGTGTACTATTTGTGTACTATTTGTGTACTATTTGTGTACTATTTGTGTACTATTTGTGTACTATTTGTGTACTATTTGTGTACTATTTGTGTACTATTTGTGTACTATTTGTGTACTATTTGTGTACTATTTGTGTACTATTTGTGTACTATTTGTGTACTATTTGTGTACTATTTGTGTACTATTTGTGTACTATTTGTGTACTATTTGTGTACTATTTGTGTACTATTTGTGTACTATTTGTGTTCTATTTGTGTACTATTTGTGTACTATTTGTGTACTTGTACTATTTGTGTACTATTTGTGTACTATTTGTGTACTATTTGTGTACTTGTACTATTTGTGTACTATTTGTGTACTATTTGTGTACTATTTGTGTACTATTTGTGTACTATTTGTGTACTATTTGTGTACTATTTGTGTACTATTTGTGTACTATTTGTGTACTATTTGTGTACTATTTGTGTACTATTTGTGTACTATTTGTGTACTATTTGTGTACTATTTGTGTACTATTTGTGTACTATTTGTGTACTATTTGTGTACTATTTGTGTACTATTTGTGTACTATTTGTGTACTATTTGTGTACTATTTGTGTACTATTTGTGTACTATTTGTGTACTATTTGTGTACTATTTGTGTACTATTTGTGTACTATTTGTGTACTATTTGTGTACTATTTGTGTACTATTTGTGTACTATTTGTGTACTATTTGTGTACTATTTGTGTACTATTTGTGTACTATTTGTGTACTATTTGTGTACTATTTGTGTACTATTTGTGTACTATTTGTGTACTATTTGTGTACTATTTGTGTACTATTTGTGTACTAATTTGTGTTCTATTTGGGTACTAATTTGTCTTCTATTTGTGAACTATTTGTGTATTGTTTGTATACTATTTTGATACCATTTGTGTACTATTTGTGTACTATTTGTGTACTATTTGTGTACTATTTGTGTACTATTTGTGTACTATTTGTGTACTATTTGTGTACTATTTGTGTACTATTTGTGTACTATTTGTGTACTATTTGTGTACTGTTTGTGTTCTATTTGTGTATTAATTGTGTACTATGTGTGTACTATTTGTGTACTATTTGTGTACTATTTGTGCACTATTTGTGTACTATTTGTGAACTATTTGTGTACTACTTCTATACTATTTGTATACTATTCGTGTATTATACGTGGGCTATTCGTGTACAATTCGTGTACCAATCGAGTACTATTCGTGTATAATTCGTGTACTATTCGTGCACTATTCGTGCCCTATTCGTGTACTATTTTGTACAATTTGTGTACTAATTGTGTACAATTTGTGTATTATTTGTGTACTATTTGTGTACTATTTGTGTACTATTTTGTGTACTATTTGTGTACTATTTGTGTACTATTTGTGTACTATTTGTGTTCTATTTGTGTACTATTTGTGTATTGTTTGTATACTATTTGGATACCATTTGTGTACTATCTGTGTAATATTTGATAATAATTGTGTACTATTTATGTACAATTTCTATTCTATTTGTGTACTATTTGCGTACTATTTGCATACTAGTTGGGAACTATTTTGACAAAGGGAATTCTGAAGAAAATACAAGGAGCTTACTCTGACTAAGCATTTACATTTACGCTAGTACGTATTTCTCAGTTTATGTAACTACATAGATCCTTACTGAGCATTGCCACTGGTTTTTGCAACAAATTATTCCTAAATACTAAAAATGTTGACCACTTATAAAAATGCCCAAGCGTTTAGAAAATTACTGAGTTGTTCCTATGCGGTGACTACTCATCACTCGGTTTGTTCTACTGTATAATAAATACGGAAATTGATATTTCGCGGGCCCAGAGCTAAAACCCGATAGATAAGTAACACAATTTAGATATGAAAATATTGGCTTTTAAAGATTAAATAATTTCAAATTAATTGCTTTTGATAGTTTATTTTTGATATAATTTATAGTAAATTTTATCACGATTAAGCAGTTTGCTTATATTTTTTTCTAAATTGACGTTTCGCTTTAGTATTATCGAAATTAAAATAAGAATTTTCGCTCTACTGATTATTCCTAAATGATTAGGTAATATTTTTAGATTAATAAAAAATCCAGAAAAAATTTACAAGAAGTTATAAATATTATCTTAATTGCTTAGAATAAAAAAATTATATTCTAAATATTTTTTGTTTTTGCCCTACACAGAAACTGTGACCCATGCCTAAATTAGAAAGAAAGTTGGTTTATATAGGACTGTTGCCTGAATAAAAATTTAACTTTACTCATACCTAGGTACTAGGTATATCGGTTTTTCAGAGTACCAGTTAACAAAATTAACGGAATTTCACAAAAAGAGTACTAAAAATTGTGTTTAATGGTAAATGAAAGTAAATTTTCCATTTTTGCCGACTTTTGGCTATGAACCGATTTAGTTTGTTTTTTTTTTCTGTATAATTTAACATTGCCACAGTACAAGCGTTAAACGAACGCATTAAACAAATTTATTCAGTTCGTATTAGAACAAGTAGATATAGGTATGTACATTTTGCATTAATCTGCGAAACGTACTAATTTCACCGTATTGGGAAAGTTTCCATTCTGTTCCGGAAATAGCGAATAATTGCAAAAGAATTAGTACATTTAGTCGCGTTTTTCACCATTAGGAATCGGTGATCGATATCAAGTGTTAGCACAACGTCAAGTCGACCGCATCGACCACGTCAGGCTTGAAAATATACTTGTTGCAAAAAAATCAACAATGCACATAGACCAGAGCATACTGGCGCATTCGTTTGCAAAATTGTTTTAATTCGTAATTTTTTAAAATGTCCGGAAGGCTTTTCTGATTATAAAAGTGTAAGATGACACTCGATATTTGTTGATGTTATTGTTTAAACAACGAAAAATTAATTAAGCCAGAAAAAATGCATTTTTAGCAATGAATTAATTTTTTTTATATTCTTTAGGATGTTTCAAATAAAAAAAGTCCTTACGCCCATCATCGTATCTTCAACCCTTTAATTGTTATGAATTTTTAAAAATCCAAAATTGACGAAAATTCTAATTTTCTTGAATTAAATAATATACCTTAAAATTTAAAATGCTATAATTTTAAATTTTTTACTCAATATTCAAACTATAATAAACAAAATTACCTAAAAAAATTTTCAAAATTTTGTTTGTTGTTATGTTTTTTTTTACGTTATAACTACGCGCCACGATGCCACGAAAAAAATTGTTCACTAGTATTTTCATTAAACAACAAATTTAATCGCACAGTCACGTTATCGTTTCGACGAAGAGTTGCATTTTTTAATTTTAAATATGTATCAGGTTTCGGACACTTCACTGACGCCTCGCCATGATCACAAAATAAACACTTTTTGTCGTCAGATAATTTAATTTTTTTGGAATTAAAGAGAACGACAAAATTACACGACTGCAAAGTAAACCAGGATATGTAGAATCGAGCAAGACTGATTAACAACTGAAAAATAATTTTCAAAACGAGCCAAAAATTCTAAGGTAGGGTTGAATTTTCTATTTGGAAGGTTGTAAAAATTGTTTATGACAGGAAAAAAAATAGAAGAAGAGTTAAACGTACAATTTTTTCAAAATACGAAATAAGCCCCTTTACCTATTTGTATTCATAGTGCAAAAGATTGAAAGTCATAAAAAAATTTCACTTACTCTCAATATTAGAAAAAACATTTTTTTTCCTTATTTTTGTTAAATTGAGAAAGGCTTGGATATTTTTAAAATCATAAAATTTTATAACCCCAGTACTATGTTCATTGTAACAGGTAGAAATTTTTCACGGATCACGAAAAGTGCATTTGGCCTTTTTATCGTATTGAAAAAAAAAAAAGGTTGAAGAAGATTTTACTTCTCAGGCAGTATCTGACAATAATTTTTTCATGAATAAAAATAAATGTTAAAAATAAATGTTTCTGTTAACTTCAATAAATAAAAAAGTTATCAAAAGTATCTAAAAAATCTGATGTGTCCAACACATGACTTTCCTATCTAGTTATTACAGGATTTTTCCGGTTATTTTGTACAACCTATTGCAGCACCTCTATAAATGTTTAGAGGAGGATAAACTAAATATATACATTTTCCACATACATCTACTTCGAAACATTTTTCTATAGATATTCATTGAAAACGAAAATGCTGAAAAATTAAAATTTAGCACTTTTCCTACAATTTTTCCATTACGGTCCATTTTAGAAAAATCATGTACGAACAAAAATTATAGAGATCGATATCGCAAACAACTTTTATTTCAACAATTTTCATAAAAATCAGAATTTTGCACATTTTGTCAAATTTCTCGAATACGGACCATTTCAGGAAATTTTTACATAAAGCAAAAATTATAGATAATAATATTAGAAGTAACTTTTATTTGAACAATTTTTTTCTCCAAACATAAATAACAGATATATTCCATAAAATATAAAAACGGCCTCCCATAAAGTACCCCCCCAGATGTTCCGACTTTGTCCAAAATCTAATCATTTCACGTCAGGCCGAAATAAAACTTAAGTTTAAAATTTAATGTTTTTTTTCTTTATCCCTTTTTGAGTTTTCTTCAAATTTCGAAATTTACACATTTTCTCAAATATCTCGAATACGGTCCATTTTAGAGAAATCATGTATTGGATAAAAATTATAGAAAATTATATTATAAACAACTTTTGTTTGAACAATTTTTATAAAAAAATATTTTTTTACATTTTATCAAATTTCTCGAATACGGAACATTTTAGGAAAATTTTGTATAGAACAAAAATTATAGATAATAATATAAGAAGTAACTTTTATTTGAAGAATTTTCTTCCCCAAACGTAAATAACAGATATATTCCATAAAATATAAAAATGACCACCTATAAAGTACCCCCCAGATGTTCCGACTCTGCCCAAAATCTAATCAGGTCATTAGACGCTGGAACAAAGCTTAAGTTTGAAATTTGGTGTTTTCCGTGTATCGGTTCATGAGTTATGCGACACACAGACACACACACAGACATCATCGCGAAAATAGTCAAAACGGATTCAGGGGACCTCAAAACGTAAAAATCCGTCGAAAACTCGAGGTCGAAAAAATCATGATTCCTATACTTTCCTTATATCTGTATACAGATAGCAAAGTAAAAAGTAAAAAACAAATCACATGATACAAAACTATTAATCGGCAAATATAACAAAGTGTTATGAAAAATGTTAATAATAATTTTTTTAAACTTATTACCTCTGAAAAACAGCAAAAAATTGATTCAGCGCGTCATCGGGCTTTCTCTTACCCATCTTATACATTGAGTTGGAAGTGAGATAGAAGTACTTCTCTCTAAAAGTACACGCGCGTAGGAAGCATATTGTTATAACGTAAAAAAAACATAACAACAAACAAAATTTTGAAAATTTATTTAGGTTATTTTGTTTATTATAGTTTGAATATTCTGGAAAAAAATTAAAATTATAGCATTTTAAATTTTAAGGTATATTATTTAATTCAAGAAAATTAGAATTTTCGTCAATTTCGGATTTTAAAAAATTCATAACAATTAAAGGGTTAAAGATACGATGATGGGCGTAAGGACTTTTTTATTCGAAATATCCTAAAGAATATAAAAAAAATTAATTCATTGCAAAAAATGCATTTTTTCTGGCTTAATTAATTTTTCGTTGTTTGAACAATAACATCAACAAATATCGAGTGTCATCTTACACTTTTATAATCAGGAAAGCCTTCCGGACATTTAAAAAAAAAATATTACGAATTAAAACGAATGCGCCACTATGCCCTGCACTAACAGGTTTTGTTTAAAAGAATGTGTCAGTTGGAGGATTTCAGTGCAGTATATCTCACAATATATATAATATTGCGCCTTCCTATTAAAAGCGCTTATTCACGCATTTTTGTGTTGGGTGTGGATCTAAATGTATACGAAAACACATTTATTAAAAGAATACCTTGTATAAGCCAAATATACATTTTTTTTATCATGTAAACAGAAAATATCACAAATATTTGTACAGGGTGTCCTAAATTAGTATGTTTTGCAGGGCATCCCGAAAACTAGAGGAGAAAAAAGTTGTCTAGATGTCATGACTTTATTGTTGTTAAAGTAACGAATGTCCAATCAAATATTTGATATCTCCGTTCATTTTCCACATATAAAGCAATTATTAAAAACTTTCGAAAACTAGAAGATTCTACTTATAACTTCATCTCTATTAAGAAAATTGTAAACAAATTTTGTAGAAACTTTTGAAAGATATATTATCGAAGAGTTCAGTAGCGTACAAAAAAATTAGGAATCTCACTATTTGTACCCTAAGGGTGAATGAAGCGGCGAGGGTAGAGGCACGCGGCGAGGTAAGCGGGCGATTCATATATCGTACTATATTTTAAATTGAAACCGGCAAATTGTCTCTTAGAGCTTTAGAATGTACGTATCATATAGTACGATATAAAAATCGCCCGCTTACATCGCACAGTGGAACAAATATACAATCAGATAAAAATGTGGTTACACAGGGTGTTGTTTTTGAAACGAAAAGAAATGATCAAATTTTATTACGCCACACCTGGATTTGAACTATTATTTCTATTTCATTATTTTGGCAATATCGAAATGATTCTACATGCCAAATTGAAAATTTTTATACCGAATGATGGTTGTTGAGTTTTGAACAAATCACCCAAGTGTCTTACACAGTTAACGTACGTACTTTTAATTCTGAAACACCCTGTATGTATCAGTAAACCAAAAAATCTACTTTCATTATTCGACGTCTGTTTGGGATTAACAGGGGTAGGGTCGCAACTGTCTCACTTAAATTTGATCATTATTCGAAAAATCAAGAGAGGGTCTCAAATGTACGGGGGCGCATCTGTCCCGACACCCTGCCATTAAGTAGTTAGGGATATTCAAGGACTTACTTTATTTTAAAATTAATCTTTCTGAAAAATATTTTATTTATAATTAATATTTCCTAAAATTGCTCATTGTCCCACTATGCATCGCCGCGCGCCTCTGCTCTCGCCGATTCACTACATTTGAACCCTAAGGGAGAAACCGTTTAAAAATTGTAATTTCAGAGCCGTCTAGCGCCCAAACTGAGTAACTTTGTACTGAGGTAACTTTACTTAAATCGGCTTATTTTGGTATGAGGTATAAATCGCTTTTACAGACCTGTTGTATTTTAATGAGATTTTCTTATTTTTCCAGATGTTTTAATTCCTACCGTATTCTTAAAATTGCAAAGAATTGAAACGCTTTCGTAGTTATCGATTAGTTGCAGGGGTAAAGATAAAGTTAAGAGGTATCTAGGGACTGTCTCTCAGCTCATCAAAGTCTTGGAGGATAATAATGTCGCCGAAAGGTATCTTTAGATGCGCCCATTTTTTTTATAGTCGCCTCTTAGGAAAGGCAGTTGGACGATATTATTTGACCGGAATAGACCATTTGTTGGGGTTCAATCATCCCGATGGTAAATGCAAGGGTGGATCAATTCAGTCAGCTTGATCTTTCAGTTAAGGGAATTAAATTTAACAGCACTCGTTCAGTTCGCGACTATTTCACGAACAACTCTTGTAATATTTTGATTTTTCATTCCCATCTGCTTGATTAATAAAATAACTTCCGAAAATCAACAAAAAACATAAACAGGCCATTCTTTGAACTAGGAGATCTGTTATGGATCATGGGTCTTGTAAATATTTAACACCCATGGCATCTATTAAATGGGGACGTATTCTTTTTACTTTCCTATCTGTATACAGATATAAGGAAAGTATAGGAATCATGATTTTTTTCGACCTCGAGTTTTCGACGGATTTTTACGTTTTGAGGTCCCCTGAATCCGTTTTGACTATTTTCGCGATGATGTCTGTGTGTGTGTGTCTGTAGGTCGCATAACTCATGAACCAATACACAGAAAAACACCAAATTTTAAACTTAAGCTTTATTCCAGCGTCTAATGAACTGATTAGATTTTGGGCAGAGTCGGAACATCTGGGGGGGGGGTACTTTATAGGTGGTCATTTTTATATTTTATGGAATATATCTGTTATTTACGATTGGAGAAGAAAAGTTACTTCTAATATAATTATCTATAATTTTTGTTCTATACAAAATTTTCCTAAAATGGTCCGTATTCGAGAAATTTGACAAAATGTGCAAAATTCTGATTTTTATAAAAATTGTTGAACTTAAAGTTGTTTGCGATATCGATCTCTATAATTTTTGTTTATACATGATTTTTCTAAAATGGACCGTAATGGAAAAGTGCTAAATTAAATTTTTTTAGTATTTTCGTTTTCAATGAATATCTATAGAAAAATGTTTCGAGGTAGATGTATGTGGACAATGTATATATTTAGTTTATCCTCTAAACATTTATAGAGATGCTGCAATAGGTTGTACAAAATAACCGGAAAAAGCCTATAATAACTAGATAGGAAAGTCATGTGTTGGACACATCAGATTTTTTCGTCTTAAGACCTAATAAACTTCAAAAAAGTAAAATACAACTATATTTTGTTAATCCAACGTTATTTGCAATATACGAGTAGCTATAAAACGTAGTTTCAGATAATTATTATATTTATAAGCTCTAATTATATAGATAATAATAAATTAACGATAAATAATTTACAAAAAATAAATAAGAAAAAATATTGCATTCAAATTTGAACAGATTGACATAGATAATATAGAAAAATTAATAACGTGTTGTAATAATAAATTAATAAGGAAAGTCAGTTAATGAAACTATCTAATCTAAATTAAATCTAAATTAAATACGGGAATTGAAATGATTTGCTAGCTAACTACCTAATCGACATAATAGGGCTTTGATAGGATGTCTAGAATACAATTCTAATGGTTATTGAAATATTAAAGAATAAAAAAGTACGAGTACTTCTGGGTAATTAACAATAAAATTTTGGAAGTAATTGATTATTAATTTTAAACAAAATAATAATAATGCAAGTTTTCGTCTACCTTTCAAAGAAAAAATACTAAATTCATTTCTATTGCGAATAGTTCTAATAGTTTACATAGTTTTAATATCTTCAAATACGTATATTGCACCTTTAAGCCAGGAAATAGAGTATATTTACCTATGAAAAATTAGAATAAAGTTAAAAATTTGATATCCTGATAATCTCCTTTTAACTGCTCTCGTGCTATTTGGGTTGAATTTTTTAGTTTTTTTTAATCGCTTTTTAGAGAACAACTCATCAGAAATGAAAAATTCATATTATTTGTTGAATTTAAAAAAATAAACTAATGAGAAACACTATTGCATTCCAATAGTTTTTTGTCCTTAATATTATTTTATTTTCTTTGTAAATGGAATAAACAGAACGCCAACAAAACGGCATCCGCAAAACACTTAAAAATTATTAGTGGGCCAAATATTGTACATCACTTGTGTAAAATCTTAATGTAATATACTATTAACTAGGTTGTTTAAAGTAATTTTGCAGAGATCATTTTTCTAATTCGCACTTAAGCTGTATAATATCATTCCTAAGAGCATTCAAACTGAATGAAAATTGAATACTTTCAAAAAAAGGTAGAATAATTATTTCTTTAAAAATTAAACTTTACCTACCCAAAACAAAAATAATTGTGAAGATTTCATTAAAATTTTTGAATTATAAATAAAAAAAAACTTTTTACACGTTGGGGGGCATCCATTAATTACGTGAGGTATTTTTGAGGATTTTTTGACCCCTCCTCCCCCCCCCTTTAATTTAACTTTAATTTCACGCAATTTTACACCGTTTTCTACTAAGTCAGATTTACAAAACCCCCCCTCTCCCCCAAGTGAGATTTGGTAATATTTAGTTTGATCCCCTTTCCCCCTGAACACCTCACGTAATTATTTAGGAAACGTGTAGATTATTTCCAGGAGCGAGTAAAATAAATCTCGTAACTTTAACAGTATGTCATTTATTTTGCAAGGAAAAACAACAGCACGATAACCAGACATTAATGCAATATAGTTTAATCAATCAGTTAAGTTCTAATTAATGAAATTAAAACAAATGCTTCACCTCACTGATGCCAAATAGTGTAAGCCACACCCGGCTTATCAGTTTCACCTTATGTCGTAAATAAAAACTTTGCGTGAGTAGGGGCTACAGGGTATGAGTTCTCTTCAGGGAGAGAATACACCTAAATTTATAAACACATTTTATTTTTAACACCTGTGAGTTTTTATACATATATAGGGTGAAGTTGATACTTTTTTAATTGGTTATAGAAGTCATTAAAATAAATATAATAAACTCTAAAATCTAAAAAATAAGAAACTTACATTAATTTATTCCAAAATGTTTCTAATACGGTCCTGTCTTAGTTAAATATTGTGTAGAATTTTCGGCAGTAACTCTGAACGTTGCGGAAGAAATCTTCACGTTGAACGTGAAAGGAATACAATTGATTTTTCCGCAATGTTGTCCATACTTTTCTTTGACTTAGTCCTACCTGATCTGCAATCACCCGCGTACTTGTTGCTGAATCTACCTTGGTAACATTTGAAATGTCTTCTTCTAAACGCAATTCATTTTCAATTCACCATACTAAACAATTTCACTTCACTAATTCGGATAAACACGCTACTGAAATCCCACTCGGCTGAATTACAAACTGAATCGTGAATCATAAGAAAAATCGAAAAATAGATAAAAACATAAACATGCATATAATGTACCTTAAGAAGCCCATGCGCGATTTACATTTTGGAGTTTTTATAGAAAAAATGTTTATTATTAACTACTTCTAAACACAGTTTAAAAAAATATCAATTTTGGATTCATCCTGTTTAGCATTTATGTTTATAATAATAAAATATATTTCTACGACTCCTTGCGGAAAGGACATCTTTCGGACACAGGATACATCTAGAGAGAAAAAATCTGCATATTTTTACGTATCCTGCACCTCGTTATTAATAATAATTAATTATGAAATAAAAGTATACTCATTAAAATCTAAATGCGTGTACTTCACTTTTATTGAATAAAAAACAACATAAATTATAAAAAGTGTAAAAGTTAAAACAAACCCACATCTAATTGTCTGTGGTCATTTTATGAGAATGTCAAATTATAGATGATAAACATTTTTAGTTTTTATGCAATATTTATTTTCTGAATTTGTAGAAATAGTGCATGTTATAGACGAGGATATACACATGTTAAAAGCATTTTCATTTAATTTAAAATTTGGACTTTTAACACGTGTATCATATCATAAATAAATGAATAAAATAACTATTTGGTAGCTAGGAAAAAACCGTAGGTAATGCGCAACACGATTGGTCAACAAATTACAAAATTGTGCCTCAATATAAAGTGTCTTTACGTAATGTTACTCGTTCGGGATTAGAAAAAATAGAGGACACAAATTTGATTTCGTCGGACTTAATTGTAATTTTCTTTTCAGCTAATTGCAAAAACTACATCTTATCAGCTATAGATCGTAAGGAAATAAATAATTAAGTACAAATTAATTATTATCAGTTTCCGCAATCACGTTACTTGACAACGTGCTTTTTCCAAAGTTAAAAAATTGGGTTAATTAATTTAATGCATTAATTTGACTAGTTATTTTATACACTATTTTTAAAAAATTACATTCTAAACTAACTGTTATTAAACTAATGCCAATATTGTTATATCATTATAATGATATCTCGTCATACAAACTACAATGTTTTTGAATATATTCCCGAAAATGTATGGCAGACAGTAAGGATTAAAAAGTAAAAACAACAAAAACAAAATATATATTCGATATATTAAAGAGTTATAATACTCCTACATCACCCAGTATCTACATATTTAGTATAACTTCTTGTGTAGAGACTATGAAAATAGCGATGATGATTTCTCTTTGTCTAAAGGCGTGAAAAGCAACAGCTTCTCGAACTCAACTTTTTTATTTTGTCTGTGTCCGAAGTATTTATACATATAAATAAACATCTTTAATTGTACACCACCCAAGCATCTAGAAGAAGATGACGAATAAAATAAAACCTTTATAAAAACGGCACGACAGGATAGGACTAGATTAATTTACATGGCTTGAATTAAGAAGAAACCTTAGAATAAATAAAATTGAAAATTAAAAGTCTCAGATTTTATTTTATAGGTTCTAACTACTCACTCTGTATATTTAGCAGAGCACTAAGTGAAACTATTAACTAATTAAGTCTACAAAATGTCGTACTTAGATTTTCGCTTACTAGTGTCATTTGAACAACAATTTTGTCATAAAAAATTCCTATATGGATTCAACTTTAAGGAACAAACTGTATATACAAAAGTGTATAACAAAAATGCTATAGCTTCCTGATTTTACTCGGAAACTATTAAACACTGTGAAATGTGAATGGCATGTGTAATCTTCTTAAAGTGAGACCAATTTTAGATGAAAAAAATACCAAAACAGTGCACCCTTTAACCTTCACCTGGCATGCTCATCCTGAGTAACATACTTGGACTTGTGGGGTACGTACGAACCCCAGTGATAAAAATCTTTGTAAAAATTGAAATATTGATTATGTTGTCTCAAAAAAAAATCAGAGATCCTCTTTATATACCACATTAAACGATAGAATAGTCCGAGTTGAAAAAATAAAGATCAGCGTTCATGAAAAATATGGAAAACTGGAAAAGTTGAAAAAAATGCGTTTTTTACAAAAAAATTTAGCTGTGTCTTCTTCTGTTACATCACTATGAAAGAATAATAATTGTTTTCATGGGTCTTTAAAAAAAGGTATTTATTTTGAGAGCGCTACCCCACTGGCCTAGGTATAAAAGTATATCCCTTGACTACCGATAGATGTCGTTACGAGTTTCGATTTCGAAGATTTAGATATCGAAAATCGACGAGAAAGAGCGTGGGGTATGTACGTACCCTACGAGGCCAGGTGAAGATTAAACAAATGTTAAGGGAATTATTATCCCCTAGACTTGTGCCACCATTGTTTTAACACATTCATTTTGAAATTATTTGGAAAAATCAATTACTGATATTATTTTTTACATGTTGAGTACAACTGTCGCAAAACAGGTGACCACTGCTCAATGTGACTGACTTTAGTTTAATGGTGAAGTTTCAATGAAGAAAAAAAAAACAAAGGATTTAGAAGTAACGTGACCTCTCTTATTTTATAAATAAACTATAGTGTAAGTAAACCCAGATCTTTGATATCTGCGTTTATCTTTAATATTTCATTAATCATCATATAATTAAAAACAACTGGTTCGTTTTAGATACGTTAATGGCATTACAGAATATTTGATAATATTAAAATAAAGTTTATTTCGTTGACTTCACTCATAAAAATTATCACAATGCCTCACAGTTTGTACCTTTCTGTGAATTTTAAGATCATCTGCAAAAAATAAACAGTTTGAGTATTTTAAAACCATCAATTATAAACAATAGGGGACACATATTAGATCCTTGTGGAACATCCGATTTAGCTGAAAACTTACCCGACATATTACCGTTATGCGTTACAATAAATCTTCTATTTATAAAAATAATGTTTTGTCAGAAAATCCAAACGTATTCAATTTTATGTGTACAGTCTGTTCGCTATACTAACGCGGGTTTCGGATTAACAAAATTATGCAAATTAGTCATTGGCAACCAGTTCCAATAAGCCTCTTCTGAAGAAATAGGGTAAAAATGGCCTAATAGTCAGATTTAAATTAAAATAGCATTAGGGTAGGTACTAAATTTGTTACAAATGTTGCAGTTGAATTGATTCTTTGCAATTAATGGTGATGACAGTGATGATGATGACGATTATGATATTTTGGATGATAATGACTGATTTTCATTTTTGTTGGCAAGTTCAATTTTTTTATTTTTCATTTGAAATTCTCTACATAGAACAAATTTTTATGTTGGAAAATATTTTATTTGAGCTAAATAACCCTCTTATTATACATAGACCATATTTTCTGTGTGAAGTGTAATATAAAATTATTATTAGGTTTATAATAGCCTCATTATACTAGATTATTATTTAATTAAAAAGTTGTACATTATTTTTCATTTCATTTAACCAGTTGATATTTCCCCAAAGAACAGGTCAAACTTTCGGGTACTTACCTGGAAATACTCATACAATTTTTAATCCGAAACCCGCGTAAGTATAGCGAACAGACTGTAACGCTTCTGCTCCGTGGGTAGGGGCAGAGCCGTAAAATGAAGTATGTGGTTTATGTATTTTGTTTTATTTAAAATACTAAAGCCTGATAATTAAAGTGATTTAAATGTTAAGGTTTAATGTATTAATGCAATTATTATTATCAAATAATAAAATAATATGAATTTTCCTTAGCTACCCGGTTATGCCACCCCCCTTCCCCTGTCTCAAGTTAAGGTAATGGTAATGATTTTTTATCATAAATAAATACTTAGATTAGAGTAGAAGATAAAAGCTGAGTTATACATTAGAAGTGGACACATAAAAATGCCAAAGAAGAATACTTGTTCTAACCATATTGTTTAAATAGTGTTTAATTTACTTAATTTGTACATCTATTGATGATAGATAATTTAGAAACCAAGAACTTTTTGATTATATACTTATATACTTAAAAGATATTGGAACATTATGACTTTTGTTATGGAATAAACATTTAAAATACTTTCCTTTTTATAATATCAAAGTCAAAATATTGCTATTTTTTGTTTTCTTGTCAAAACCATAAACATCCTTAAGCCGGCCAGTTTTATCAAGCCGGTGACATACGACAAAGAACTTGGAACGACGTTTATAAATAAAATACGTTGAATTCGAGCCAAGGAATGTGCATTAATCGTGCAAGAACCAACGGTTGAGAAAATATGGATACTTAGATTTATGAGTTCGCGTAAGAAGAAGAAAAAAGTGAAATTTTGACATTCGTAGACTCAGCGTAATGGGAAAGTTTAGTATTTCAATCACACTGAAATAGCGGAAAGCTTCGCTGCAGAATCGTTTAACATTAATTAATTTTTAGTTGAGGAAAAGAAATAAGATATAAATCAAATTCATGGATTGCTTTTAGCAAGAAAGTCTGAATATAAAAATTAAAATCTTATCTTTGATTCTTATTTTTTTTTAAGCATCTAAGACTCAAAAGCGGCACCAAAGGAAAGTTTTGATGGAATTTTGATATTTAGTACCTTCATGTTTTTTGGTATTATAAGCGGACTATTTCGGTCTTTTTAAAAAAGTTTAAAACTATGCATTTTAAGTGGAAGTTGTCCCTATATAAAATTTCCTAAAGCACCCCGCACAAATCTTATGGAAATTGGCTTCCGGTCAAATTGGCTGAAATTTGGATATGTTGTTCGTTTCGGCATCCTGAGCAAAAGTATCAATGGACACAAAACTCAATTTTGCTTATTTTGGCTCCTACGGAGCTCCAAAGCTCCACGGATTGACCATTATTTACTACTTAAGAAGATTACTACTTAAAAAGACAATCTCCTCGAAAGTTTAGTATTTGCTGCGTTAAAAAAGTTACCTTATGTTTTCGGGGTCGCTGCATTCAAATCCAATGCCAATATATTAATATTGACAGTTGACAGCTGTCAACTAGCTGTCAAACAACGAGCAATAATCAAAATTGATAAAATCCACATGTAAATATATGTTTTTGAGGTTGGTAAATTCAAAACTGATGTTAACAACTCGATATTGACAGTTTACAGCTGTCAACTAACTGTCAAACAGTATGTGACAATCAAAATTGATAAAATCCATGTGTAAATATGTCTTCGAGGTTGCTGAGTTCAAAATTGATGTCAAAAAGACGTTATTGACAGTGATCAGCTGTCAACTAACTGTCAAACAGCATGTGACAATCAAAATTAATAAAATCCACATGTAAATATGTTTTTGAGGCAGCTGAGTTCAAAACTGATGTTAACAACTCTGTTAACAACACTGTCAATATCGTCTTTTTGACATCAATTTTAAACTCAGCAACCTCGAAGACATATATTTACATATGGATTTTATCAATTTTGATTGCCACATGCTGTTTAACAGTTAGTTGACAGCTGTTAACTGTCAATATCGTCTTTTTGACATAAGTTTTGAACTCAGCAACCTCGAAGACATCTATTTACTACTGAATTTTGTCAATTTGGATTGTCACATACTGTTTGACAGTTAGTTGACAGCTATCAACTGTCAATATCGAGTAAATAATGGTCAATCCGTGGAGCTTTGGAGCTCCGTAGGAACCAAAATAAGCAAAATTGAGCTTTGTGCCCATTGATACTTTTGCTCAGGATGCCGAAACGAACAACATATCCAAATTTCAGCCAATTTGATCGGGAGCCAATTTCCATAAGATTTGTGCGGGGTTCTTTAATGTATTTCACGTTTTTGTTTTTTGACCAACGGGGTCGCGAAAAGTATCCATTTTACGCAAATGTTTACCATTTTTATGATATACAATTTGAAAATTGATTACACATAAAAGGCTGGATTTGAGGATTATACAATTCCTTAGGACCGACAATTTTGCTGCTAGCGTGCGTTGAATCAAGTCCAGTTACTGTTAGAAAGGCCCTCCAGTTAGAAAGGCACTAACTCTTAAGAAGTTGAAACACCTTCTGCTTAACCCTCTTCAAGTAAGACTAATTCACGTATGATATTCTACATCTTACATGCTCATTCAATTAAATTTTCCTCCTTGGTACTGCAAAAATAATCGAATAATCGATACAATACACCAACTTTAAACATTTGAAAAAACGGTGTTCCATTATCTAAAGGAGTATCATAAAGCAAATTCAACGACATCGCGTCAAGCTTATGTAGAATGCCCACTAAACATCGAGAAACGAACAGTTAAGAAGCAAGCCCAAAAGTTTCCAGTTTCCAGACGCCAAAGACTCCAAAGAAAAAGTGAAGAGGCCCGTTACTCTCACAAAAGGAGGGATCCTCTCAGATATACAACGGTCAACCAAAGAAAATGATTAGGTAGGTAAAATAGTAAAATTAATAATAAATAATGATAATGAAAAAAGATTTATTACATAAAATAAATATTTAATCCCTATATTCTAATCAAGAGAAGATAAAATGCTGATTAAGGAAGGAAGTAATTTTATCTCTATGAAACGTAATTATAAAATAAATAAACAACAATTATTTAACTTACTGTAAACTATCTTAAATATGAATAATTATAGTACTTGGCTTTCTAATTTTTAATTGTTATAAAAAGTTTTATTATATGGCGACCACATATCTTAAATAGCTACTTCCAATAATTATGTGATCTATCCATCTACGGAACCCTGTTTTTTGTTGCTTCATTAGTATCTGTATTTTAAAATAGGTAAGTAATAAAAACATGATATGCCACTCATTTTCGCGTAGTTATCGCAACTGAACCGTTGCGTTGATAGAAAAAACAAAAAAAAACATAAAATGCATAAAATATAGAGAATTGTATCCTCTCTAATATCCTATAGGATCGACTTCCACGTAAAATGCATAGTTCGGGACTTTTTTGAAGATATTTTATACACGTTTTATGCAAAAATAGCTATCTGTGTATTAGGACCGCCTTTTCAGTGTATTTTACGAGTACATGGTCAAAATAGAGATTTACAGGACTTTTTATTCACTGGATGGATTTTAGTGAAACTTTGGCAGCTTATAGTAAAATGTTTAGAGATTACAATGAGACAATTTTATTTGACCTACTAATTATTAAATAATATTAAAAAATATGATAGTCACAGATGCAGTTCAAAAAAAATTACAGCATTCTACATATTTTATTGAATATTCTTGTCAAATTTAAATAATCAATGTTGCGTACGATTAGAAGTAAAATTAATAACTTTGTTTCGTCCACATTAAATTTTAGTTCAGGACCTAAGTTATACGTGTCGGATGGGGCAAAAGTAGTAAAAGTTTCGACGCCTTGTTGCCATATCTTAAAATTGTCTTGAATTTAGAGGAAACTATATTATGCATATTTACAATTTACACAAATATAAATTAAATATTACGTTTTCTTATTAAGATGAATTTTTAATAAAATTTGGTGCTCTGTCAGGTACTAAATTAAATAAAATTTAAAATAAATGCCATTATACGAGGTAAATCAAAAATGCACTCTTGAGTAAAATGCCCTTATTTACACTTTGATAATTAAATACTCAATGATTGGCAAATTAGACAATTAAAATACAGATTATATACCATTAAGCTATTAATAACTAAAAAAATTTACTATATAATGGGCATATAATAAACCTAAGAAAATTTAATAGTGATTAAAAAGTACAAGTGTTATGTTTAATTTTAAACCGTTTTACCTCGAAGATTGTTTTGTTCACAATTATTACTCAAAAAATATGATTTTGCTTTTTAGCAAAAATATTTGAACTGTAAAATACTGTATTTATATCTACATATACAGGGTATCCCGTAAATATACCAGTGTAAACTTTTAAAGGTGGTAGGGGACATTAAAATAAACAATTTTTGTTCTAAAAATGTATGTCCGAAAACTCTTCGTTTATAAGATACATTTTTAAATAAAAATCAAGTTTTAGTCAATATTTCGAAAACATTTTAATCTATTTCGATGAAATTTTCAAAGTTTGTTGATATCTTAATAAACTATCCTTTGGACCTATTAGCGTGTATCCAAAATGTCTATAAGCATTATTATATAAGAAGTTTATTCACCCTGTATATTTAAAAAAAACTGTTTTTGTAAAACATAAATTACAACTGTTCTTTTATTTTTTTTTTGTATACCGCCTTTCGTTTTGAGTTGTATTTTAAATTTCTTCAGAGACGTGCAAAAGTTTAGACATTATTTGTTTTCTCGAAAACGAAGAGAGATTCGCAAAAATATAAGGACACAATAAAGTTGTATTTTTAGTTGCTTTATTCAAAACAAATATAACCATTGTAAATATCTACTGGGCGCTATAACTTTTGATTAAAATTCCATCTATTTCGGCAGTCAAGCGTTTTCGGACACATGTTTATTAAACAAAAAAATATTTATTTCGTTGCCCCCTACCACCCTTAAAACTTTGTCGGTATATTTACGGGACACCCTGTATACGTACAATCGTCATAATTTTGTCCTGTTGGCTTCGCCAGTGCCATTTAAAAATGAAAAATATGAATATTTAAACATAGATCCTAATACACATTTTTTGAAAAAAAAAAAAAAAAAAAAAAAAAAAAAAAATAAATTATATATATTTAAAAAATATATACCGGGTGTCAGCGCGAAAACTTCGGTTTTGTTTATTTCTGTTTAAACTTAAATTTTGAATTATTAAGATAAAGCAGTGCATAGGGATAAAATTGTCAATGGTATCCTGCATATATTTTAAAGGATTATGAAAGAGCACACTTTTTTGAGTATCAAATTACAAAGATTACTTTTTAAATTATTTTAATTAGAAATTTTTATAAAATTTTTATTTACTATGCAAAATCAAGGTACCTATGTATGAAAAGTATGTGGAGTTTCTTGTCTAGATGCACTGTCTCACCCCTAAAAATTCAAGATTCCAACTTCAATTTTACTAGTAATAAAGCCGTCCGAAATTTTCAGGTTGACTCCGTATATAGTTGAAATGACCTGACGCTTGATTTCGATGGATTATGCGTGGTCAGTGCCACTAACAGATTCTTACGATATGTATTTATTCCAAGTACATGCGACCCTAATTAGCCAGCTAAATATTTAATTCCCCATAATCGAGAAAAACCTTGCTTTACAATTGGTAGATTACCTATCGATTGATATCTACAAATAGGCGGTGATGACAAATCTTTCCCACCAGTCCAACTTAAATGAGAACATAAAATAAAAGTATTGTTGCGTATATTATTTAGCTGAAGGACTCTTGTGATATAATAGACAAAATATGGAGGTCAAATAGTGTAGCTACATTTACGTAGGTAGAAAGTTGCAACGAACTTTTCGCTCAAAATGCACACAAGATTTTTTCTACGATCATAATTTTTTAAGAAATAGATATAAAAACTGAAAATTTGTCGTAAGTAGTAAAATCCGACGTCTTTGGGTCTGATATGTTTTTGTTCTTTTCTTTAAATATTTTGTTGCGTGTTTCGAGGAAATATCAATCGCTTTCTATTTTGCACGTCTTTTGTTCATCGGAAGTAAAATGTTGAAAGGCAAACTCGAACTCAGGGGGCGGCCCGCAAGCCGTATATTGTTCGGGCTGTTTTTCTGGGTATTATGATACGTGAAAGTTTCTTTGTCTAATGCATTGACTAAATGGGAAAATTAAAGTATAAATACGGCATTCAAAAGTAAGTACGGAGTTAGAATTCTTCCTGCCTTTCTCATGTCCAGTTGACAAAAAAATGTAAGATTCAGTTATCTTTAAGATGACTCCTTTCTATATACTCTTCCAGTATATTGATTGGTTCATCTCGTTTAACTATAAGGTGACAGCTTTTTTTGTTATATTTGGAAAACGCAGTAAAAAATATGGAGGGAGCAGATAAATTATTTTCTCTATGAGACGACTTCTGTTGCGCTATACACCGTTACCTTTAAGGTGACTTCTTTCGTTATATATTTGTATATCGAGAGGTAGTTAGTTATTCGTTACCTATCAGGTGACCAAACATACAGACGTTTTAAAAGAGCTTAATTTTCTCTCTTCTAAGGGTTTTGTAGGATTGCATCTACGAGTTCTTTGCGTGACTTGTCTTGGTGAACCGTTGCCTATGGCGACGACGCCGGATAAAGAAATAGCGAGTTATTTAGCATCTCTGATCCAACCGTATAAAACTTGTGGAAAACTACCAAAAGTATTGCGATTGTCGTTCTACTTTTGTCGACGATATCTTTTCTTTGTTGTGAGGTTCCCAGTGCGTAGATTTTAGCGATAATCGTATCTTCTTTTAGACGCTACGATTACCGGTTTTAATCGCGGAAACGCCGTTCTAGAACGCATTTCGAGATCAGCGTTTCGACGCACGTTCCTTCCCAATATTCTTTGTATAGTAGTTATGTATACAGCCGGTGGAGAAGAGTCATTACAGCTTGGTTTTATTACAGGTATCATTTTGTGAATAATTATGTTTGGGTAAAATTTAGTAAATTGTAATTATTAAGTAATGTGGATAGTTTTTTTCATTTCATTGTCAGAGAATTTCATTTTATTTCATAGGGCATTATTTAATAATTAGAATTACGGTCATAAAAATCAATTATTGTAAATCCAGCCACAACAACTAATAAACTAAGCCCTTCTGGTTTATGATCATAAGAATCAAGTGTCAAAGCCCTTTATTATTTTAGGGTTTAGGAAACCAATGACCTGCTTTTGGGGCTATACATTGTCGTCTTTTGCGTTCATTTAGATGGTAAACAGATGTTTAAATTGTATTATATTTATTTGTCTAGTCCTATCGTTAAGTAAATTACGGTAATAATATTTTCTTTTATTCTGTATGATGAAAAAATGGGTAAAATCATGTCTCATTTCTAAACGTTGACATTTCAGTTTTTTTTGTTTTTAAGAGTGAATATGTACAGAGGCGGGTAACAATATAATTTTAGGTATTACGTTTAGGTAAGCGGATACATTAGGCTCATCTGGGCATCACTTTAACACATAGGTTATAGAACTCCAGTATAATTGTTATCCTTTTAGAAAAATGAGGTTCATAGCATTGATTTGTCGGTAATTAGAGCAAAAGAGCATAGCGCCGAAAAAGAGCCTTGAGCCACCCATAGTACGTGCGGACCCTCAATAGTAGGGCCTAAAAATGGAACTTTTTCCCCACGTCTATAGACAGAAAAGCCTGATAGAGGCAGGATGGATCTCAAGAAAAGATACCCCAAAAGTGGGCCTAACGGGCAACCCCCTTTACATCAGGTGTTCTGTTGTCAAGTATAAGGGGTTCTGTTGTCGTACAAGTTATTGTTATATATGCAGTGCTGAGCATAATCGTAAAATACGGTATTGGGATATCAGTGGAAAGGTATTACGCAAGATGAGTTTAAACTTTTCATTTACATATTTATATCCATATTCATATCTCGCCATACTTTTCGTGATACCGCTGAACTTCACTATATCAGACAATACGTATGCAGGTATTATATATTATTAGCAGTGTGAATGATTGAGTTGATATTCAAAGTCCATGTTAACTTGCATAATATAATAAAAAACATGTAACTACTTACAAATAGTTGGTTCCTCTTAGATATCATTTGATAATATTAAAATAAAGTTTATTTCGTTGAGTCCACTTATACAAATTATCAAATTATCTTGTATCATTATAGAATCCCTTACAGTTTGTACCCGTTTGTGTAATTTAAGATCATCTGCAAAAAGTAAACAGTCTGAGTATTTTAAAACCAAATGCAGACCATTTATAAAGGGTGCAAACAATAGGGGACCAATATTAGATCCTTGTGGAACACCCGATTTAGCTAAAAACTTACCCGACATATTGCCGTTATAAAGGGCCAGTTTGAAAAACCGTAAGTGTACCAGGGCCAAGGAAGGCCTGAGCCTATATGTTCAAATTCTAAAAAAAAGGTCCTCACGTTCTAATTCTGTCAAGCTAAAAAAAAAGACGTCAGACGTCAGCTTCTCCTGCTGGTCGAGCGTCTAAAAAAAAAAAAATTGACGCCTCAATGCAATTATGTTACTGAAAAATGTATAGTTTAACGTAGGTGGGCCAAACTGGTCAACGGCCAACGGGTCGTCAAAACGACCGTGGCGGGACGCATGGGGCCCGCGGGCCGTATGTTGTGCAGGCCTGCTCTAATGCATAGACTATTTGTTAAATTGTGAGCGATGACATTTTTAAATTAACAATGTGATGGTTTTTCTTGTTAAAAAGAGAAGAATAAGAATATTCAATGAAACGCAAAAAAATAAAACGCACACAAATACTAATATCTTTTCTCATCAACTCTGCATTCACTAAATACATACTGCGATTAACGCTGAATTGAACATCTGTAGAACATTAACAATATATTATCCTCACAAAGTCAGATGTAATCAGGTATATCCGTCTTGATTATCATTAATATTCTCATTTCCTTCAACAAATGACTTAGGTGGAAGTCTATTTAACGGGTATTATTGAAGACATCTTAATTCACTGCTGTCAATGTTGGATGCGTGCTACCAGTTTTTTAATGACTACTACAAACTTATTTTTATATGGTTTAGCATTAACGAAGTACTATACGTGATGTTGTGTGTATGTTATTATTGCGTATAAATCTAATTACAATTTTAAAGATATGTTTATCGAAGCTTGTCAATCTACAGGAAGACAAAAATTGAGAAAGATGTAGCAATTTGACCTATATTGCAAGTGCATATATGGGAGAGTTTATGATTTTTATTTTATATAGGTTAGTTTCAGACGTGGTAAACCAACATTGTTAAAAGGAAAATAATGACTATAAGACTTTTTTTAGAAACATAATCCATATCTACTTCTTATGTTTTGATTGTATTTATTGACGATATCAGACAATGATCAGATTTCTGTAATATATATCATATACCGATCCTCTATTTATACCTTTGCCTTCTTGATCTATAATTTAATTTCCAGTAAGACCACAGTGTCCTTTAACACAAACAAAGTTATTTTTTTGTTAGAGGTCTTTAGCTTATACATGATCGTAAATATATAATACCGAAACTGTTACTCTAATCAGAGTTGCTACGGAAGTGACACTGCTTGTTTTAAACAAACACGAACTTGTTATCTGTCAGGGTATACAACACTGTCTGTGAACTGCAGTAGCTTAGAGCCGAAGAATTTTTTTTATATGTGAAGTTTATAATCGTTCATACTGTCATGAAATTCCTAAAGCCTACCCTGTGTACGAGCGACCTTCAGATGGCAACCGACTCGTGCTCGAGGCGACGGAACGTTCAGGAATGCCTGCCGTTGACGCACTAGAAACGGCTAGAATGGGCGGAGAGTGCCAATTAGTCATAGAAATGGAATGTTCGAGAGCCTCTGGTGTCTTCTAGTAGCAGAGTTGGACTAATATAAATAGCCGACGTATCGGCGAACAGTTTAGTTTAGAGCATTGTAATGAAAAGTCAAAGTGTAATAAATAAATCAGGATTGTTAGTTAGTGTCTAAGTATTATATAAATTAAATAGTACGTCTGAAATAAATTAGACTTTCGTTACAATACGAGTTTGGCTGAAATAATGGACTTAGTATGGAACGAAACCTCCAAGACCGTCTTGAGCTATGCGGCCAACAGAATGCTGGGCATATATAGAGCATATCATTGGCTATTATAATAGACACTAGCTTAGTTATTTTTGTTAAATCTGTGATTATGTATAGATGAGCAATATATATTCTTTAGTATATTCTTCAGTACTGTATATTTCTGGTCATAATGTATAATACATTTTTAATTTCAACTATAAGTTCTGGTCGATACAACTTTATTGGAGAGCCTTGGATAGCTTGAAGACTTGAGTTAGATATGATAACGGACACTTGAAATTGACTTGACTTATACTACAGTAGTGCTTTTTAGGATTCTATAGCCGAAGGGTAACCAACGCGACTCTATAAATGAAGTGAAATTTTATGTTTAATTCAATTTCGTTTTTTTTTACAAAAACATAATATCTGAAATATGTATCAGCAATATGTCATAAGTTGCATACACATAGTATGTCTACGTAAGTTGGCGGCATATGAACAACTTTTTTATTATTAATTTTAGGAAAAAAGTTATTGTTCATAAAAATTTATACACGGCCTAAAACCGAAAATGCATCCCCCCTGATATAGGTTTTTCAAAAAATATGATTTTGCTCAAGAGTAAAGTACCTTTTGAAAAACCTCGTATACGATTTTTTCACACACTCGTACTGATGCAGATCTAAATAAAGTATTGTGGGGCAATAAAAATACTTTTTTTAATTAATTTTTCTTTTTTTTTACTTGATTATTTGACTTTAAGAGATAGGTATATTATTATTACATAAAAAGTCGAAAATTAAATTAAAATAGTCCGACTAGAATAAGAAGAACACCGTTCGAATTTCAAATATATATAATCTATAACTATCATTGAATAAATAATGAGTAAGTTATAAGGTATACAAAAATGATTCATATTATTCTTATAATATTAACATGGAACTAAACCCACAGTAGCCGGCGGTATCCAACAAATTACTACGCGAAAGTGATGACGTAGCTGTGTTCTTCTTATTGTAATTGGACCCTATCTACTAATACATTTGCCCTGTGACTGGACATAACGTCGTACGACCGAGAATTAATGTACCTACCCGATATACCGATATTCCGAACCAAAATGCAAAAACTATTATTTGTTCGCTATACTTACGCGGGTTTCGGATTAAAATTTTTATGAGTATTTCCAGGTAAGTACCCGAAAGTTTGACCTGTTCTTTGGGGAAATATCAACTGGTTAAAAGAAATGAAAAATAATGTACAACTTTTTAATTAAATAATAATGGAGAATCTTTTGTATAATTGAGAGCAGAATTAAACTTCTTCATTAATTGAGTCTAATGTGGCTATTATAAACCTAATAATAATTTTATATTACACTATGCACAGAAAATATGGTCTATATTAAGAGGGTTATTTAGCTCAAATAAAATATTTTCCAACATAAAAATTTGTTCCATGTAGAGAATTTCAAATGAAAAATAAAAAATTGAACTTGTCAACAAAAATGAAAATCAGTCATTATCATCCAAAATATCATAATCGTCATCATCATCTCTGTCATGCATTAATTGTTATTATGATTGGACTTATTTCGTTTATTTTATTTTCACGAGTCCACCAATCTTCTATTAGTTTCTCGCACTTGGATATACAGTTTCGCCACACTTCTGGAGTTGCAATTGAAAGTGCTTTTCGCCAAGTTTCCTGAACTGCGTCGTCACTATAACCATTAGGCCCAATATGGTTGTCATATTATTGTTTTGCTATTCCCCATATATATTCGATGGGATTAAACTGGTAATGATACGGTGGCAGACGTAAAACTTGATGACCGTAACTTTCAATAATCTGATCCACAACAAAGGTTTTTGGTTTTGCGTGTATATTTGCCAAGCGTAATAATTCTGATTTTAATATATATTGAGGAAATGGTATATGTTCCTTTGTCAACCATTCTTTAATTTTATCAACAGTCCAAGAATTCGTTGGACTTTTGTTTATTACTTCAGAATGGTAAGGTGCATTGTCTAAAATAATTACGCTGGGCTCACTTAAACCTGGGAGAAGTTTTTCATGCAACCATTTTACAAACATTTCTGTGTTCATATTATCGTGATAGTCACTGGATTTTCATTAAGATGAAAATATTA
The DNA here is from genome assembly GCA_927349885.1 of Psylliodes chrysocephalus. Taxonomy (NCBI): domain Eukaryota; kingdom Metazoa; phylum Arthropoda; class Insecta; order Coleoptera; family Chrysomelidae; genus Psylliodes; species Psylliodes chrysocephalus. Next base: position 24,491,262 of record OV651822.1, on the reverse strand, counting down.
AATCAGCACCTTCTATAAAACCCGATTTCCCTCCTGCATGTAAAATTATGTGTCGCTTCCCTTCTTCATCGGTATGTTTGATGGACTTACGTTATCATCTTACCATATTCTCTTGGTTGCACCCCTAGAAAATATCCATGTTTCGTCTAAATATATAAAATTCGCCCCTTCTTCTTTAAATTTAGAATATTTTCTTAGAAAGTTAATTCGCTTGTGCACGACAGAACTTCTTTCACAAAGGGCCTTTCTGTTATCCTCCTTTTGAAATTTGAAACCCAAGTTATGTATCACTTGCCATAGACATGTTCTGCCAATGTCGTCAAATTTTCTATCTATTAGTATTTAAGGTCACATGTTCCTTGTTGGCCCTCATTCGATAAATGGTATCACGAATTTCAAATTTCTTTCCATCTGGAATATGTTTCGTTTTCAATGATGGGCGAGTTTTGCAATGATCTTCTTTCGGCAGTTCACTATTGTGATTTTGTAATACTCCTCTTAATTTGGTTTCACTAATTCCTAGAGCATCGCATACGCGTTGTTGTACATACATTACCGATTTTAAAGGACCGCCATTTTCTTTTTCATCCGTAAAATAATTATGTACACTACAAATTAGACTATCTACATCTAACACACGTCTAGGCATTTTTAAAATTTACAATATACATACAATGTCAACACTTGCAAAGAATCAATTCAACTGCAACATTTGTAACAAATTTAGTACCTACCCTAATGTTATTTTAATTTAAATCTGACCATTAGGGCAATTTTACCTAATTTCTTGGGAAGCGGCTTATTGGAACTGGTTGTCAATGACTAATTTGCATAATTTTGTTAATCCGAAACCCGCGTAAGTAAGTATAGCGAACAGACTGTACCTACTTGCCTGCAAAATATTTCACACTATCAAGAATCTCGTTTCCTATCGCGGGGTGAGAAAGCGTAGGTGTGGAAGTTATTGTATTATAAACGTTTCATTTTACAGTGCTGCCATGTCAATTAGATATCCAAACTGGACCAGATAAATAATAAATAATCTGTTGAACAAAAGGATTCTTAAATATGACATAAATGACATCTATGAAAATTAGTTAGTGTTACGAATATTGGAGTGAACTACTTTTACTGGATTTACACTCAGTACAAGAAATTGTCTGTGTTTGATGTCCCACTATGTACAATTTCAGTAGCACGTATTTTTAGCCCACTCAGTATAATGTCTACTTGTCTTTTTTAGAATTTCGCATTACCCTAATGAACCATTAGTGCATGAACCATCAATAAATGTACCTACATGTTTTGATGATTTCCGCTATATAATCTAGATTAATTACTAATGGTACTAAATAATACAGTTAAAATGATTCGAACATTTAATCCATAAACATAAATGACACCCGTATTTTTCTAATCCCCAGTAGTGAATAAACACATTCCTTCTATATTTCAAAGATTGTATAAATGAAAGTCACTATATTTATTTAACCTTTTTTATTTTTACTGTTATCTTGCGTGGATATTAGGACACCCTATAACAAAAACGAACACCGTAATATATTTATCTTCACAATTCTTACATACACTTATAGTAGCTACTAACTTGCTACTGCAGTTCCAAGATTTATGATAATGCCATGAGATATTCAATGATTGGATAGTTAATGATGTATTGCACTTCAATTTATGTACCCGGTGCATGTACTTTGTTCAGTTATAGGCCGTTACTTATTTGCAGGAGCAAGTAATTTTTTAAAAACATTTTACGGCACCAGTAGAACCAGAATGTTGTAAGATCGTATATTGTATATGTGTTTCAATTGAAATTAGTTCACACACATGAAGAGACACTCGAATTGGAATAAATCCTTTAGATCTTGGAAAATCATATTTAATGTATATTTGTATTTTTAATGGTGGGGCAGAAGTTTTGTCCAAATTTAACAAAATTTATAACATGATTTTATAGCAGTTGTGGGATATTTATTTATACTTTTCTTTATCGTACAAACCTCGGTGGGAATTTTCGTTACCAGTGTGTCTGAAAAATTTGAATAAGTTTTAATTTAATGAACTAAAATCGAAATGCCCCGGGGGTTAACGGATAACAGATTAATTCGTTATAAGCTACAATTTCCCGTCGAATTTACTTGATTGACGGATTTTCATTTACATGTTATTCAATTATTTCACTGAAATCCTAAAATTTCAATGAATTGTAGAAAATCCATTTGCTGTTTTAATTGCCTAAATGGGATTAGGTTAACTTCGTTTTACGTTGATTTCGAATGCATCCGATTAACTGAAAAGTTAATAGAACGAATCAGTTATACTAGCGACTGTGATACCGGTGGTACGGCACGATTAAGGACGTTTCTTTAATTACATTTTATTGTCAATACAAATCTACGAGTATATTATTCAAGAATAAGAACATATTAAGATAAATTATATTTGAAGAGGTTGAGTGGTGTGTACACACTAGGTAATAAGAAATGAAGCGAGAAGGTATTATCTAGTGTAAATAAAAACTATTATCATTTATAATTTCTCAAATAAACCTTATTTTGTATACATAGGTATCAGTCAATTTTCAACTAAGTATATTTCTTTTTGTTTGATTTACAAATAAAAATTATGTTATTTTATTTTGGAAATTTAAATATCTGTTCGCTACTGCCGAAATTAAATCATTAAAAATATTTTAAATTCAAATCAGTATGATGCTTTCGGTCTATGTGAAACGTGGTTACATCCGGGGATTTCCGATGAATTGGTACATATTGATGGTTATTAGTTAGTGAGATTTGATCGATTATCTAAACGCGAAGGCGAAGTGGCCTTCTATATTAAAAATAACCTTCAATTCAAAATAATTAGCAAAGAAAATTTAGAATTCTTAGAGTATATTTGGCTTGAAATAAAAGTTGACAAACAGAAATATGCATTTTGTACATTGTATAGACTTCCTGCACATAATCTTTTATTTTTAAATACATTTGAGAATTTACTTCTCGATATATTTCCGAGATATGATAAAATTGTGTGCATGGGTGACTTTAACATTAACTGTTTGTGCACAGAAACATCATCTGCCGAGCAATTGATCTCTATTACTCATTCTTTCGATTTAAATTTAAAAATTTCTGATCCTACACATATTTCCAATAACACCATGTGGGTAATTTAAAAGACTCTGTTAATTCTTTTCTCACATTTTCCTGTGTTTCCGTATCAGATATCATTGAAATTGTTAAACGTATTAAGACCAAGGCATATGGTCACGATGGTTTAAATAGTCAAATTATTATTATCTGTAGCCCGTCTATCATTGAATTTATTACTCATATTATAAACATGTGCATTAAAAACTCTTATTTTCCAAAGTCATGCAATGGTAACTCCACTTCCTAAAATTGCTAAACCGTCAGAGTTATCTCATCTAAGAGGTATTAGTATTCTGCCTACTTTATCAAAGATTCTTGAAAGAGTTATTAAAAAGAAATTAAAAATACATTTAAATACCAATAATATTTTGCCTTCTCATCAGTCTGGATTTAGAGCTGGTTATAGTTGTGCAACAGCCTTGGCTGCTGTTACTGATGATATAATTTCGTCCCTTGAGAAAAATGAGCTGGTTATCCTAATTTTAATTGACTATTCTAGGGCCTTTGATACTATAAATCACCGGATTCTATTGGTAATTTTACATTTTGTAGGGTTAAGTGCTTCTGCAATAACATTTTTATCGTCTTATCTCATTAACCGAACTCAACAAGTTAAACTTGGTCAAAAATTATCTAATATTAAAGAGATAAAGCAAGGTGTTCCCCAAGGAGGTATTTTAGGACCGCTTTTATATTCCATTTATACTTCGAATTTACATACTTGTTTAAATTTTGGTATCATCTATATGCAGATGATACTCAGCTGTATTATTCTTTTAAAAACAATGACATTTTAGATATTAATGATAAAATTAATCAAGACCTTTCTACACTTACAAATATCTCAACTAAGCATAATTTAATAATAAACGCGAAAAAATCATCGGCCATTAATATACTTACTATTTGTTTGCAAGAATTTATGATTATATGTAGATTAAAAATTGAGATTTAAGAAAGATATAACGAATAATATCCATAAAGCTTATGGGTCTCTAAAGCTTATTTTTAATCAAAGAAGCTACTTAAATGCTGATACTAAAAAAACCTTGTGTGAAACCCTGGTTTTATCTCATTTTAACCACTGTGACGTAGTATACGCCCCTTGCTTAGATAATTGTGATATGCGCCGTATTCAAAAGTGTCAAAATTCTTGTCTACGGATGATTTATGGTATCAGGAGAAGAGAACGGATCTTACATAAATTAACGGAAACAGGATGGTTGAATATGTCAAACCGTCGTGAATTACATTCATTGTGTTTTTTTTATAAAATACTTAAAAAGAAAACTCCATCATATTTGCACAGTAAAGTTAGATTCCGAAACGATATCCATAATTTAAATTTAAGAAGAAGAAATATTATTGATACTCCCGCTGATAAACAAAATTATTTAAAAGATCCTTTTCTTATCAAATATCTTGTTATGGAAATCTGCTGGATGTATCATTTTATAGAGTATCAATAGAATGTTTCAGAAAACTTTGAAAAAAACTGTTATTAGCAGAATAAATGAACTGGCAGTAACGAATATGAATATTCAGTTTTATTAAGATTTTTTTAATGTATTATTAAATTAGAATTTTAATTTTGGGCTCCAATAGCATTATAGAACTGTATTTTATTTATTTTGGTTTGTTTTTCAATGGGCAGTATGGAAGAATCAATTTTTGAACCTAACACTGTACCATTTATTTACCAATGTTTGTTATTTTAAAACATATCTGTAATCAGTTTTTTGTTTTGGTAAATAATAAATTTATTATTATTATTTACTATTATTTATTTAAAGTGTGTAATTATTGAGTTTTATTTAATCAAACTCCATAAAATAATAATTCGTCCGAGCGCTTTCGGCCTCTTAAGCCATCATTAAAGAAGAGAAAAACGAAGCTGTTACAATACAATACACAGCATAAAATATAGAATAAAAAACTTTGTACACTTACTCGTGAAAAAAACTTTAGAAGAAACATCAAGAAACTAAACTAAATTAATACGGGCCAGCAACTGACCTGTCCCTAGTATCCACCATAGCATTGCAGCTGTCCCAGTGCAAAATGCGAGGCCAGCTGGTTAGTGGAGGTTCATCCGCCCATGCAGAACTAAACCATGCTGATACGGAGAAAGAGGAACTGCTAATCTTCCACTTGAAGGTAGCAAGGGTTAGCCAATTAATTTTGTGAGGCGAAGGCAAGTTGGAATACAAAAAATTACGAACAGGGTTTTTTATTAAACCAGCAACCATCTTAGCAATGTGCCAAAACAGCATGAGTGACAATTGACATTTGACAATGAAGTTGTCAAAAAAAATACCAACTAAAGAAATTGAAATAAATTTCGTAAAAAATTGTCAAAGGTTGATATTAAAAATGATAAAAGTGGGTTGGTACCACTGAGCAAGCAAGGTCAAATTATGGCGGGACTTTAAATTATTAAACAACAAATGATTACAATGAATTAATTAGGTTATACAGTAAATGAAGGTAGAAAAACATGTTTTTTTTTAATTTTAAAAATTAAAAAGGTGCCAAGCTGAAAACAAACAACAGAATTGAGCAGGCTAGTTCCAGCGAAACCGAAGTCGCAGACAGACCAGCTTTTCCAGCTGAAAAGAGGAGGAAAAACCGTCCTGCCACGAAATCAGCAATTGCTGGAAAAGACATGATCAACTCCGCTGCAAAGAAGATTAAAGGCGAAGCTGACTAGATAACTTCAGACCAACTGTTTTAGTTTCTAGACACATCCTGGGGGCCTACATAACATCACTTGTAGAAGGTTGGTGATAATCGGAACGGCCTTAGGTGTGACTATAATGGTAGTGGGATTTTGGAAAAGAATGGGTAGATTTTAAGAATATTGTTAGAGAGTTTTAGAGGGAATTTAATTTTGAGAAAGCGGTTAGCGTGGATTATGATGTATTATGAAAATGGAAAGATGTTAAAAGTTAAATAATGTTGGTAAAAAAATAAAAAAAGGCAAAGAAAGTTTTATTTACATTAAAAGGAAGAATGAATCAGATAACAGGCAAGAGAGTTTGAGCAGAAGGACAACTAAGAGTAAGTGGAGAAAGAAGAAGAAAACAACAAGATTAGAACAGAAAATACAAAAAGGCAGGAGGACCGAAAACAAGAAGAAAGAAGCGAAGCGAAGCAGAAAATTTTTAAATTTTTTAAATTCAAAATTTATCGATTAATATTTTTTTTTATATAAATTTGTTGGAAGCCAAAATAGCCATAACCCTCAGTGTTTTTGAATATGGAATGGTTTAACCTTTTTATGGTGGAAGCATTACAATATACATTCTTTTCGTTTGGATTTCATCCCACATAAGAGCGAAAAAGCCGATAAGGAGAAGCAAGAGCATCCCAATTATTAACATCCTTAGCTACTACATGCGGCGATCTACGACTTTGATTAGGACACACAAGAATTAAATTTCGCTGTTTCTATATCAACAGTTCAGTACTGCCGACCACGGTTAGTACTTGGATGAGTGACCACTACGGAAATACCTTAGGTAAAAACCCAACCACTGTGGATTTATAGCAGATCACGGCTTGCAGTTGCTATATCAATAAGTACGAGATACAGTTTGCGTATGCCGTATTTTAAAGGAGACGCAAAAACGTTAGATATATACCTCTGGTTGAAACATCCAGTATTCATTATTAAATTTTAACGAAATTTTAATTATACATGTATTTTCGCACTTACTGATTATTCCAATGCACATTATCAGCCGGTAGGAAATTTTCGATAATACCCTCGTATCGTTGGCATTGTCAAGGCAAGAAGAGTGTGCCACCTGCAGACCGTCTGCACTCAAGAGTGACTGCCTAAGGGGTTCATCGAACCAGCTGTATTTTACGGCGGCTGAGCCCGGTCGAGATGACACAACCGACACTCTCTTGGTCATTGTTTCAAAAATAACACTGTTACTACTTAGACTAATAATCTTAAGATTAAATGACGACTTAACGAGCACCGCTCGAGTTTGTTCAAGCATATAGCGATGAATTCATTCATGTAACAAATCAGAAAACTGATGACCAAAATGGATTTATTAACTGATTCGTTTTATTAGTTTTATTAACCGTTTTTAATGACACACGAATTTGTACAATATAGCAGAGTGGATAGTTAATATTTTCAGTTTAAGAGTGTTTCCAGTACGCTCCTAACTCAGATTTCAAATCCTACAATGATATGGCACTCAATATTTTTTGTCCAAATATGACAACGTTGCACCCTTGATGTACCAGGGTCCCTACTACTTCAAAGGGACAGTATTTCTATTTCTAAAACGGTAACAGATAGAAAGTTAGTTAAATTAGACAAAAGTTGCGCAGTTTTGTGCACATTAAAACGGTGCAAGAAACCTTTGTTTTGCCGACTGCTGGAGCCAAGCTGAGGGAAGCAATCGTTCTGTTTTTCTAACCTCATTTTTGTAAAACCCTTTTGTTTAGAAGGTAAGCTTGGTTTCCTCTAACTTTATTAGCAGTAAACTTTTTCCCCTATAGTTTTTATGTCAGTGAGGTCGAGGAAAAAAGGCAGTAAGTTCGGACATGTGCTGCTCGTTTTTTGAGTCAATTAGTGAAGAGCCGGTTTTGATTTAAATATTAAACTGGTAATTATTTGATATTTAGTTCATGTGTTTTTATAAACTGGGGAAGGATACTACATTCTGAAACTGCTTGATTATTTGTATTTTTTCGTGTTTTTAGGATTTTAGTGTACAGTACACAGATTGACACTATCAAGTGACGTGGACTGACGAATTAATTTTGGTGTTCCATCTCCGAGGGTTCTACTATACTACTACTCCCATAGACACTAAGAGCGTGATCTGAGGTTTTATCTATTCGTCTATGGTTGAGGAATGCTCATCGGTATTGGAGGGAGGTACGGAGACATAGCTAGCATGTTCACGGAAGTTCAACCTAGGACTCCAACTCAAGGAAGAAGGTTTTATTTATTATATTTTATTCATGCCTTTTTACGAGTTAAACATTATGGCAGTATTTAAGTTTTTTTTTTAAGTAATTTTTTGGAAAGGAGATTGTCCTATTTTATAGAATATTATATAGTAATAGAATTTTATGAATTTTTATTAGGTTATAGGTTATGATAATTGTACGACTGAAATCAAGTGACATATTTATCGGGTTTTTATAAACTTTTTCTTTACGTAACACTTAAAGTCTAAGCCTTGGTACCAGCGCCTATGGCCCATGTATTAAATTTTACTTACTCTTGCGTTAGATTATTTGCCCCAAAGTTTTGATTTCTGTCCTAGGGACATTAGTTTTAGTTATAAACATTTTTTAAGCACCTAAATATATAATGTAATTACTGATATTTTACATTGGAAGTTTTTACAGTGGCTGTGTTAAAATAAAGCCTGGGAGTACATTGTTAATTTTCACTACAGGGAAATGATTCGGTATTAAGATGATCAGGAAAAGTATGTTAAGGAAGAGAGTTCTGAAGTACTGTCACTCTGGGTATGAAAAAAGACGTATTTAATATAAAAGAAAATTTTGAGATCAACCATTTGCAGTACGCTATAACAGTGGTTCATTAATTTTTAGTTTAACGTTGAAAAACCCAGCTGGAAATACTCTATAACGAATCGGCTGTTCGACTAACACAACTTTAATGTTCTTCTTTTAACGCCGGTTTTTTAAAGAAAATAAAGTTCACGCACTAAGATTAACTGTGTTATTGGGTATGCTCGGATACAATACGTAAATATTTTGATCTGGTAAATATCAGATTCGTAAGAGTACCTAAACAGTTACTAAAAAATTTAATCTTTTAGATTTTTCAAGCGTTTCTCATATTCCTTCGCGAAGGGGATAAGGTCATCAAGCCAGATCATATATTAAATTTTTACCATAGCCACGCCTTGAATGTGGTTGGGGTAGAACAGATTTATTAGAAAAATAATAATAAAAAAGACGTTTCCAGCCTAATTTTTTGGAAAAAGAGTTCTCAGAAACCTATAAAATTTGCGATTTGGGAATTTAAGAACATGCCAATTACTGTTTTATTTGCACTTTTGCGAAACCTACCGTTTTTTTCGACAATATAGGTGTCGTTGGTGTTTTAAACGCACCATAAATAAATGATCATTTAAATGCAACATCCGGGGCGACATTAAATTAAAAAAAAAATAGTAATAATAAAATCTCAAGTGTAATATATCGATGAACTTGATAGAAAAATAGAATAAAAATGTTGTATTGCTTACTACCCGTTTTAGAGAAAATTAGGTGCTTCCAGAATTTTCTTCAACTCTGTATATGTGCGATATATGTTGCATGATCGAAAATAGTACTCAAATATTATAGCCTCTCATTTTTAATTTTTAAATTTTTGAACGTTCTTCTTTTCATCACTATATCAGCACATTCTTCCTTGTTTTGCTAATATGTATACATAACTCTTCCAGTTATCTTTCTAGACACATCTAAAAAAGGATTTAATAAATATTAATTTACCTCAATTTGTAGCCACATGACGGTAACCAGCAAATTTCTGCTAAAAGATTGTTTTAAATGTTAAAAAAATAATAGCCACCAAAACAGCTTCATGTTTAAGTTGTGTATTTCAAGTTTGTCCCATTTTTTGCAATAGCTTATTTATTAATATATTTAAAGTTATTTACAAAATATACCCCTTCTCTCTTCAGAAAGTAGTTCAGTCATATTTACATACATATACACATCACTGTCAAGGTTAAAGCATTTTACTGAGTCTGACTCATCTTCATAATATGCCCTGTTTTTATATTATTTATTTATGTAGACGATGTTAAAATGTTTTAAATGAATGCCTTAAATAACAAAGTAATATTGATAAAATAATTAATTCGAGAGACGCTAAAATGGTGGTTCCCACCTTATCGAGACTGAGGCTCACAAGGCTAAACTCGTAGCGTAACAAAAACGAGAAATGATTTAACTTGGATCGAAAGACCGAAAGCCGATAGTAGTATTAGGACGTTGAATTTTTTGGTTTGTGAAGCATTGGCAATAATTAGGTTAAACCATGTGATGATTTCCTTAAGCCTTGATTTTTAAAACCTTTTGATTAGGGTTTACAAACTTGTTTGAGCAATTTATCCAATAATAATTGGCCCCTTTACCTCTTAAGCCTGCTCATGTAAAATATTTAGGCTCCTTACTTCGCCTATTTATATTCTATTAATAAAGGACAGAAGGATGAGTATTGCAACTGTGTTAAAAGAAATAAATTGGCTTTCAGTTCAGAATTATGTTTAGTACATGACTGATATTTATTTATAAAATAAAAATGACATAGTACCATGGCATCAGATCTATTAGAAAAAAATTCAAACTAATTCGAAATATCACAACTAAAATACAAGAAGCCAATCTGACTTTCACGTATGGCAAGCTATCACTAAAAGTTCCCAAAATACAATTTTTATTAAAGGTTTAAAAAATTTAATAGACTACCTACAGAAATTAAAAAAAAACAATAAATGTATTCAAAAGTAACCTCAAACAATACTTGATAAATAAACAGAACGGATATACTTTCTTGTGATAATACTCTTTAAACCTGCCCTTTTTAAGTATTTCCCTTAATTTATTGTTATTTTACCCCTCGTTTTATCCGCATTTATTATAGATTATTTGTTTTGAGATCATGTACTTTATTTTAAAAAATTACTTGATGTTATATTAATACCACTTACTATGTTTAAATTATTAATAGTTTTGCGAAGATAGGTTATAGCAATTTATAGCCACAAAACTATTTTTGTGTTAAAGTAGATCCATAGAGAGCAATGTAATTTACAAAGGCCTTCTGTCAACATACAAATAAATGACAACTTTATAAGTAAAATAAAAAACAACAAAATACCTCGGTACCAAGGTATTTTTAAATTTTATTTATTGCGGAAATTTATGACTAGAAGTTTACTAATTATTATTATTTACAATTCTCTGGTTGAATATGTAATCCAAAATCGTATAATAAAAATTTTCTACAAAAAACCAGCATTATATCCTACTTTTGTATAAGAACATTATATGATCTATCTTGCTGTACCTTTATGGAAAGCCTGAATTGAGATATAATACAAATTATTTGCAATAAATATCAAAAGAAGTATACATTTTTAAATAATTTGACATTTAAGAGCCATTCACACATCACAGTTGACATCTTGATACTTGACAGGCACAGCCAAGCATTATTTTGATTTTTGCCAAATAAAATGGCCGGTTAATTATTCTATGGGGTTGCGACAGAGAGCCAATAAATTTGATGAAGGTGTTTTTGTGACTAGGGGCGAAATAGTAGTACGCTTAAGTCATTTTTAAGAAATTGCTTATATACTTTTCATAAATTGGCAGGCTTTGCTACTAATTTCGAATAAAAATAGCCTCCAAAATGGCTATGGTCGCAACCCGCCTCAGAAATTTCACCTTTACTATCAACAGCTGTTGTTTGACAGATCGTTAGAGAATGTTTGCAATTTATGGAATTTTAAGAATGTTAGAAATAATTGAAATTCCTAAAATTGTAACATAAGAAATGCATATGCGGATTTTAAGAAAATTGATTATAAAGTAGTTAGGATAAACCGAAAATTCTGAAAATCAAAAAGTCAATCAGAACTTTCGTTCTAGAATTATCGTGCTGGCATACATACATACAGACGACTAGACGAAAATTTTTTTTTGGATTTTCGGACTCAGAATGATCGGAAACATAAAAAAAAGTTTTAAAAAATGGGGGCAAGAAAATTTTTTCGTCTGCACGAATGCAATACTGAGGCATCATAGGAAGGGCCTCAGTAATTGGTGTTTGATAAATAATGTTACATTAAATTTAAAAAAATGTAATTTGTCATATATCAAAAAATATTTTCAAATTCTCTATAACTACTATTTGGATAGTGTTAGAATAAACAGGCCAGGTTTTGTGTTGATCTTGGTGTAAAGTTTGATGGAAAATTTACTTTTAATGTACATCCAAATGACGTGGTAAAGGCATCATTAGGAAATTTGGGATTTATCATTAGGAATGCAACTGGCTCAATTCTATAGAAACCATAAATATATTGTACAAAGCGTTAGTAAAATTAAAATTAGAATATGCTTTAATATTGTGGAAACCATTTTATGATATTCACGTAAATGCTCTTAAAAACGTTCAAATGCGATATCTTAAATTTTTGTCGTATCCACCAATTCGAATAAATCACACCCTGTTTTTAAATATATTCCGTATGCAAACCTTAGAAACTAGATGAAAATTCAGTCGATAATATTCCTACATAAACTCATTAACTACCAGATTGATTGTTCCGAATTATTAGAACAACTTTTATTTAAAATGCCAAGAATTGAATCTCGAAATAACTCAATATTTTATATCCCACTATCTCGGACAAATTTATTAAACCACTTGCCGTTGTATTTAATGCGTGAAAACTGCAACAACCTGTAAAGTATGTAGAATTGATTTTTCTTGTAATCTTTCTCAACTAAAAAAATTGTATCAAGCCACTTTTGTTTCTGTACTATTGGCCTGTGTAGTCATTAATTTATGTTAGTTTATTTAATTTATATTACATATAATTTATGTTATACAGGGTGTCTATAAAAGGTCTTTACAAAAACATACCACATATTCCTTAGACCAAATTAAGTCGATTTAAGTAAAATTACCTTAGTACAAAGTTGCTTCGTTTGGGCTCCAGAGGGCCTTTACAATTTTTAAATGGCTTTTCCCATATAAATTTAAAACGGCATATGCGATTTTGCTGAAATTTAGTATATTGGTAGAGTTTTATGTGGCAAAAAAATGGTATTAAAATTTTGTCCGATAATAATACATAGGCGTAATACTTGATTTTTTAAATAATTGCACCTTTAAAAATTCTACGCCAATGGAAGAAAAGGAGTTTGAGTATAAAATTTGGATTGCGCAACTCATTTACTTTAAAAAAGGTACTCTTGATAAGACTCGATTACTCTCATGGTTTTGACGAAATTTGCATTTTAGTAATTTTAGAACATAAACAATAATTATTAAAATACAAACTTTGTCAAAACCATGAGAGTAAATCGAGTGTTATCAAGGGTACTTTTTTGTAGTAAATGAGTACCCAATCCAAATTTCATACTCAAACCCCTTTTCTGCCATTGGCGTAGAATTTTTAAAGGTGTAATTATTTAAAAAATCAAGTTCTACGCCAATGTATTATTATCGGAGAAAATTTTATACGATGAAAAACATAAAAATGTACTTTTTTCATATCATCTTCAACACTTCTAATCGAGACTTTTAACAAAAATACTCGATTCTTGCCATGTACGATTTTTTGAGGAATATTAATTATTTGCCTGCAATACGTATACAAAAACATTTATTGTTGGTTTCCATAGTTTCATCTAAATAAAAATATTGTCAAGTTTTAACACCTAATCTCTTGTTAACGATTGAAAGTGTTCTATCTGACTCGGTAATTAAAAAAAAGAAATGCGTGGTTTATTAATATGGCTGTACAATATACCAATGCAGAATATACCGATATGTTAGTGACATTAGGATTTTGTGAAGGAAATGCTCGAAAGAGTGTCAGGGTGTACTCTGAAAGGTTTCCAAATCGTCGTGTACCTAGCCACCCAACTTTTGCTGCTGTTGAGAGACGTCTTCGGGAGACCGGTTCCTTTGCTCCCAACACTGTTGATAATGGAAGAGAACGTTTTGTAAGGATTCCTGAAGTTGAAGAAGACATTTTAGAACGTGTTGAAGAAGATTCAGAATTAAGCACCAGACGAATTGGAAGGGAACTAGGAGTAAATAAAGATGTCGTTCATAAAGTGCTTAGAGAACAATTGCTATATCCATACCATAAGAAGTCAGTACAAGAATTATTAGTCCATGATCCTCAAATTCGTTTGGGTTTTTGTCGATTTGTTAATATGGAAAGAGAAAGAGATCCAAACTTTGTCAAGAAGGTTCTCTTTACCGATGAAGCGGGTTTTACAAGAAGAGGTATAACTAACCCATAATGAACATGTTTATGCCGTTGAAAATCCGCATGCAATAAAGGTAAACCATTTTCAGCACGATTTCAAAATTAATGTATGGGCTGGAATAATTGGTAATTTCATTATTGGTCCTGTCATACTTCCAAAAAGATTAACTGGAGAAAATTATTTGGATTTTCTACAAAATACGTTGCCAGAATTGTTAGAAGATTTACCTATTCAACTTCGGAGAGATATGTGGTTTATGCAAGATGGAGCTCCACCACATTTTTCTTTAAACGTTAGAAACCACTTGAATGAACAATATCCACACAAATGGATAGGCAGAGGTAATGACGCATCTGTAAACTGGCCACCACGTTCCCCAGACCTAACACAGATGGATTGCTTTTTATGGGGACATCTGAAATCCACAGTTTACAGGGAACCTGTAGAAAATGAGGAACAACTCTGGCAACGTATTCAAGATGCAATAAACAATCTGAGAGGTGATGGAGAAGTTATGGAAAGGGTACATTTTAATTTTCTTCAACGTATAAATCTTTGTATGCGTGAAAATGGTGAACATTTTGAACAATTTCTGTAAAATCTCTATTTTGATTATGTTGTAAATAAATATTTTTGTGAAACTCTTAAATTATTAAAACAGAAATTTAGCGAAAACCATGAGAGTAATCGAGTCTTATCAAGAGTACCTTTTTTAAAGTAAATGAGTTGCGCAATCGAAATTTCATACCCAAACTCCTTTTCTTCCATTGGCGTAGAATTTTTAAAGGTGCAATTATTGAAAAAATCCAAGTTCTACGCCTATGTATTATTATCGAACAAAATTTTAATACCATTTTTTTGCCACATAAAACTCTACCAATATACCAAAATTTCAGCAAAATCGCATATGTCGTTTTAAATTTATATGGGAAAAACGTTTTAAAAATTGTAACTTCAAGGCCCTCTGGAGCCCAAACGAAGCAACTTTGTACTAAGGTAATTTTACTTAAATCGACTTATTTTGGTTTAAGGAATATGTGGTATGTTTTTTTTGTAAAGACCTTTTACAGAAACCCTGCATTTATGTTATATGTAAATTATGTCATAATATGAAATATGTTATATTTCCTTTCGTATTTACAGACTATTTTTTTTTCTTGCTCTATAACTAGTCAATTAGTCTTTATTTAATAAATAAAAAATAAATAAATACAGTTAGAATTAGATAGTAGCTTCTATAGTCTCATGGTTACGACTGCCATTTCGTTTATCAACAAAACAAATCCTAAAAGGAAATAATAAAATTGGATAGTTTATCTATTATTTTAATGGATGAAAAGCAGTTTAGTTCCAATATAAAGAGGGTATATTCTGAGGGGCGGCTACCCTAAAATAATCTACTTTCACTTCATCAAGATATTTTCCCGGAGATCGGCCACAAGTATTTTTCTCCTCCTCCATTGTCCTGTTATGCGCCATTTCATTCTTTCAATCGCAGCTTCGCTTCAAATAAAAGATAAATTTGTAAGGCTATTTTATCTGTTTTTTTTTTCTTTCTAAACATGTGTCAATTAATTTCTTAGCCTTATATCTTTTTATTAATATTTTATAAAAAAAACTACAATTATTGTATATTCAAATAATATTTTTTGTCACTGCCTTCTAATTAATTGATAATGAAAAAAATACTGTTACCAATCCGCGGATGTGGTCAGTCTGTTTTTATAATGTAGATACGGTTAATTGTTATGTATCGCTCACCACATTTTATTCTTGGAATTTCGATGAAGTGCCACTAGCCATCAAAATGCTAGTCAATAACTTGCAGGCAAGCAAGAATTTATGTTTACCTTTCCAGTAATATTATGTAAATTTGAAGAAACGTTAATGTTAAACAAACGAGTATTTGCGAAAATCATCTTGAAATAATTAAGATCAAGAGTTTTAATAGCGAGAATAAATAACAGTAACGAAGGATGAATACTTGAAAGTAATTATGTAGAAAATAGGAAATTAAAATCTTCATCGTGAAGGCTTTTATTGTAATATAAATAAATATAAACCAAACTTGTTTTAAGAAGAGTTGATAATTCCGTTAATATATTTAGATCAAGCCAGGGGCGATTTCTCCATTGGTTCATTTGTACAGTGAACACCCAGTTACATTTAATAAAAACGCATTATTTTAAAATAAATAACATAGAAATAAAAATTCAATTCTAATAATTTTATTGTTTTCATACGTGCTAATATCTATTTATCGCAAAAGCCTGTAGCTAAAAAGAGAGGTCAACACGTCAAAAGATCCGTCAAACAATGTGCCTGCTTAAAATCACTTAAATCACGTTATTTTGTGCATCGCACATCAACAAGGCGTGACGTCACAAAGTAGGGCGGGATATACGAATCTTTCCAATCATAAATATAAAATAAAGAGGATACTAAAAGTGTCCGCACTTTTTTATTATCACTTTTACGTCATATGTCAAACTCGAGCCAGTGGAACTAGTCAGGTTTGGTGAGAATAAATACCATTTTTTTAAAGTAGCGTAATTTAAATAATATAAAAACATTTTCTTTGTGTCAATCTTTATATATAGAATTATTAATTTCAAATTAATCAAAATACGAGTCAACGTGCGCTCACTTGTCATATATCGCAAAATTGTGCTTATGTCGTCTCTACTTCATTCAATCTGATTCTATCACGATGTTTCATATTTCCAAAAAACTACATTTATAAATCCCCATAAGACAATTTCAATTGTGTTTATTTAAAAATTGTATTTAATAAAACTGCAACTTTAATAAATCGGAAGTATGTGTGTCAATTCAACGATTGTTACCGACAAATGTCTTCAAGGTAAAACATTTACTATTATTTTAAGCATAAAAGTTTTTTTGAGGTTATAATGTTTATTTACATATTTTAGTACAATAATTTAGTTTTACAACTGTAATTTATATTTTGTTTTTTGTTCCAGTGTCTATGAATTCTTCAGAATAGTCATGTATTTTGTACCCAACTGTAAGTACTATGCAGTGATCAGAAAATTTGTAAATTTTTTTGGTTTCATGCAAAAGACGTAAACGAAGTTTAAAAAACAAAAAAACTGCGTAAATGGATACAATGTCATCAGAAGAGACAGAGACATAATTTAATTATATCCGAATGTGTGGGATAAACTATAGCAGTTTTATTGTGTTGAATTTTATTTAAAACGGTACTATTTTATAGGAAAACCAATCAAATTTAGCGATGGCTGGGTTCCATCAAGAAATGGGCAATGATATAAAGTATCTAATTTTAAACAGATATTAGATTGTAGTTGCCAACCAAGAAAAAAATTGTAGTTGAACGTCACTTTTTAATTCTTACGTTAGTCGTATTATTTATAGAGGCATGTTGGAGGTATATGACACTATGTCATAGAAAATTTGTTATCAGAACATAGAAATATGTTACAAAAACTAACAATTCATTTATATTAAAAAAAAGTTTAAATACTTAGATTATTAGGGGGTGGTTAGGGGTTAGAGAGGTTAAGGAGGAGAGGTTAAGAGTGTGGGGGAGATTAAAGGCATAGGAAGGTTAAGGGGGAGGTTAAGGGGGATTATAAGGGGGAGGGAGGTTAAGGGGAAGGGAGGTTAAGGGGAAGGGAGGTTAAGGGGAATGTTAAGAGGGAGGTTAAAAGTAGTTGAAATATTTTAAAAAAATTTAACTCAAAAACAAACAATATGGGGTGGGTGGCTCAGTGGTAGAATCTCTGCCTGTGGATCCAAGGGTCCCAGGTTCGAATCCCACCGTTGGCCGGGATTTTTTAATTTAATTTAAATTATTTAAAATTAATTCTGATGCCTTGGTAGGATTCTCCACTCGACCATTCACTGTTGGGTTCTAATTAACAGTGCTGTTCCTAAAGTGGCGCTGGGAAACAGTAACAAAGCCTACACAAAACACGAGGCTAATAACCTTAGCAGTTGATGCCGATGACACAGAAAAAAATATATAAACTTGAAATGTTTGAAAAAAGGGGATAAAGCCTATTGATTCTGAAAAAAATCTGATTGCAAATGGGGGGTTAACTTTTCTGAGCGTTATTTTCGGAGATAAGTTGAAGGCACAGAAATGTTTAAGCGGTTTTTCAAAAAAGAGTTAAAAAAGTTCCACAAAAGAAGGTATTTTCTTAGAGCTTTCATTTGATACCCTGCACGATGGCATCAGAAAATTCCCCACCGATTAAAACGTGTGATCCTCAAAAAATGTTTTCAAAGTAGGTCATGACCGACAAAGAATTAAATTTTGGTTAAAATTCCTTGCAATTTTCTTGTTTCAAATATTTACACTGTAAATATTTTTGAAGTTCTTGAAATATCAGTTGTTGAGCAGTGTATTTATAAATACTAAGTAAATAATATTTTCACAAACGTCTGGTTAAAATGTGTCATTTCTATAAAATAAAACTGTCTATAATATTTTTTGCTCTGATATATCCTGCAAAATGATAAATTTGTAACTAAGAGTATTATAATCGGTTGTTTGTTTTTCAATATTTTATTTGAATCGACTAATTATTTAATTATATAACAATTGCTAGTAATTAACTTCTCTGAAATGATGCAATTATATATCAAAGCCTCGTTATTACTTTTTATGATTTCATTACAAATTACTGTTAAGTAATGACTAATTTCAAATTTTTTTCAAATGATTCTAAATAATTATCGAAAATTAAAAATGTATTTCATTGGCAATTAATAATTATTCAAACTTTTTCCCAATTAGTAACAAAGCAATTTTACCTTCACTTATATCTTGACATGGAACTAATTATTTGTCGCATAAATAATAAAAATCGTGAGCGTGAGTGAATGTTTCCCTCGTTGGATTTCAAATTGAGCAATTACCCCAATAAACTCAATATCGAAAAGTTCGAAAAAAATGGCAATACATTATATTCATATCGTGATCAGATTTATAATGTTCAGTACCTATTTTCAACTTTAGTTCATTTATGTCTTACTTTTAAACATTAAGTTTTTCTGACATTCTCTTTGTATTTTGAATAAAACCAACCAAAACCACAAAAGTAATAGCTAGGGAGCTCGTGGCAGAAAAGGCCTGTGATTTGCTCGTCGTTACGAATGATAGGGAACCGAATTTTGATGGCCATGAATAAAAAATTGTAAAAAACTATCCTAAATTATTTGCTCGTGTATGTCACTTAGGATGGGCAACATAAATTCTGGAAAAAAATTTCCAGATGTATAGGTAGCTCCATTTATTTACAAAATTGTTAATTTGTAAAAAGCTCTCTATTAACTTATTTGTCCGTCTTCCATTTTCTGTTTGTTCTTGTTACCAGAATGAGAAAAAGAATGCCAGACGTTGTACAAGTAGCTGAGTTTAGAATTTATTAATACATTTCTTTTTAAAAAATAAGACAACTAAAAATGTTATTAATTAATATAAAAAAAAAACGTTACTATAGTTTATTTGAAAATGAATAATAGCAAAATTTTTATGATCCAGGAATAATCCAATATTACATCATAAAACAGTGACGGAGAATTTCTAAAATAAATGTTTAGCATTATTTGTTCGAAAATAAAATCTTTATATGTTCGTCAACTATAATTTTCACAAAAATTTCACCGGACAATTGGCAAAACGCTATGACATGTCATAGCCAGAGGAAGAGAAATTCAAAAAACCTGATATGTTAATAGAGGAAACAATAGAACCAATCATCATTTCTGTGGGAAGTGAGGAAACATGATGATGACTCCTTGTCGGGAGAAAACAACTAATTTATTTACTCTATATTTATATTAACTATAATAAGTTTATATGACGCTAGTACCCCAAATAAAAACAAACAAATTTATATGGAATCACCCCGTATTTCTAAAAACAAAATATGACTGTTTTATGAGAAAATATTTTTTTGCAAAGATTTTTTTTTTAGTATATCATATAAATTTTGTTGTGTGTGTATATTTATTATTAAATTTTAAGGAAATGTTCTTACTTAATATCTAGTATACTATTTTAATAAAAATAAATGTGGGTACTTAATATTGATAATTTACTATTTTTTTGTAATTTGGTGTTCCCCGTCACTGAGGTATATAATTATTGATTAATCCCTAAGGGTTTGTTCATTTACATTTTATGATTTATTGTATTCGAGGTTTTTCGGGGTGGTCATACTAAAATCTAGTGAAAATTCACAAAAGAAAGTATTAATATTTACTTTTTTCTACTTTGAACAATCCTGTATATAGACCTTTGCTATAAAAACTGTGCTACCATGCATTTTCAAATTAACTATAGTATGGACAAATCATACAAAGTTTCGTAAATCAACATGAGAATTTGTTGACTGTGCCGAGATCTGCTTACGCTTACGTGGTAACCATACACGTCTGACGATGAGACATACAGGTTAGAAAAAATTATAGGAGCCAAACGGTGTAAGTACGCCCCATTTCTAAACATGTTGATAGTTCACTTGCTGCCTGCTCGTTTGAACGCAGACATTTATCTCCATTTTCTGTAAAATATTTCGCCGCTATTATTAGAAACTGTCCCTTTAGATCAGGCATGCATAACATACGGCCCGCGAGCCGCTTGCGACCCGCCATTGTCGTTTTCTCGGCCCTTCGTACGTTGACCAATTTGGCCCGCCTACGTCAAACTATACCATTTTTCAGTAATAAAATTGCATTTGGGTATTAAGGACCTGGTTTGTTATAAAAGCAGATGACTTTTTTTTAGCAGGTCGAGAGAGCTCTTGGCCCTTGTACACTTACTGTGTTTGAAACTGGCTCTCTTTGAAAATCTGAGTTGTGCAGGCCTGCTTTAGATGGTCAACATTTTAATCTCAATAACTAAAAAAATCACATACTTTGATTACTATACGGGGCAAGAGAGAGGTCCGATACGCCCAACATAGGGCGCGCCATTTTGAACCCTATGACACAGTTTATAGCTAAAGAATCAGATCGCTCACTCTGCGACGGCACTTTTTATCTCAATGTTCCAGTTTATACACTGCGCAACTCAGATAATACAATATATGACAACCGCCTATAATAAAACAGCAGTCTTCTGCGTATCCTGAATTTGTATCCCTGGAAGGGATGTTATTTTGGAACTTTCAACTGGTCCGAGTAAGCTAACTGATTCTTTAGCAATAAACTGTGACTCCAAAAATAATATTCACTGACACTGACAGCATCAAGCAAAATATCAGGTGCGTTTTAATCATCCGCTTCTGCTTCCGGAATTGTCGGTTCAGTCGTTCTAACCTGTCAGATTAAAACAAGAAAACCGACAATTTCGAAGCAGAAGCGGATGATTAAAACGCACCTATTAAAAATATTGCGCCAAGATGTAGGCAACACGTAATAAGGGTTCAAAATGGCGTAGTTTTCTATCTCCTTGTAAAAGGCACTCAGAAAGCTGCGCAGTGCGACCATTCTCTGTATAGTAAAAGAAAATCAAAGTATGTGAAAAAAATAAACTGACAATTAGTTTGACAGATTTGTCATTTATTTAAAATTAAAATAGTAGCCTAGTGACCAAGTATAAACTATGTTTGGTAGATTTCATATTAGTGCAGTGTTCTTACTAGGTATAGAATGGATATAAAATATATTCGTTCAATTAAATGAAATGGCATTCTTTTTTGTTTTGTAATCTGTGCGTGGAATAGCTAATATACAAGTGGATGTGGAAAAAATTGTTTATCTATAAAATGAAGTAAATTCGCTGTCTGCATTTTGGCTGAATTCGCAGTCATTTAACCTTTCAATTGTTCAATTTAAAAGCGAGGCCCAAATGACGTTATTTACTGAATGTATAATGAGAATATGCATTGTTTCGATTGCATCGAAATACGATGGGTACAGATTTATAGCGAAAGATACTGATGAATGGAATATTAATGAGCCATGGATTTTCATTGGATACTTGAAGCTGGCCATAAACTACAGAAAACTCAATCAATGATTCTTTTTTGTACATAAAATTATAAAAAATATCTCTTTTTTAGCTCAATAGTTTACTTTATTTGAAATAGAAGAAATATAGTTTTTTAAAGTGTACAAAGTGTTTTCAAAACATTATAATTACTGAAAAATTATAGCTAGATATAGCTATTACGTGTTAAATGAGCATTAATCTTGGCAGATTGTTTATGGTTTGAAAATGTCACATTTTAGTTATGTGTGGTCGAATTTTATGTAAATGGCTGTAAGATTTTTTATAATGTCAGTATTCGGAAGGCGACTTCCAAATACCCCAAGTTTAATGCTTTTGTCTTAGACAGTACATAGAAAATGAAATTATAATCGATGCAGAAAGTAACATTTAAGATATTGTTGCAGATAATTATTATTTATTATCTATTATCTTCGCTTTATTTAGGCCTTTTACGGCCCCACTTTTCCGTTTACCAACAATATTCTATGCAATAAGTCAACCCCAAAACACCCTATATAGGGACGTGGCCAACAGTCGGATCGAATCATTCATTTTGGAATATACTAGAGCCATGACAAGGAATCTAGTGATTCGGATGGAGTGTAGAAAATGGCGAATGTACTATATTGGTCGGTGTAAGAAATGGTGGGTGGCTTCTAACATAACATTTGGGGTATATAAGTAGGATTGTTATGCCATCTGAGTTAGTTTAATTAGATATTAAATGCGTAAAGATAAATTGTCAATATAAATTAGTATATGAGCAGGAGCGTCCGGCCCATGGAAGCAAATTAAGTATTGCTTCCCCTAAAATAAGCAAGATTATTCAAAGTTAAAATCGATTTCTACCGACTAAACAGTTGATTGTATTAAATACATGCATATCGTAGTGTTTGGAATAACGTCTACGTCTATTTAATTTATTACAATGCAGGACAAATGATATTGGATTCTTTGTAAAAAAGATATGTGAATTTAAAAATATTATTAAATAAAAAAGACATGATTTTGAAAATGGTAAAAGTTAGGAACCACAAAGAAAACAAGATAATAATGTTGGAGATATTAAAACATTACCGCCGAGTTTTTATTCAAATTATGGACCAAATTTATCAAGAAACTGATAAGAGATTCAAAAATTTCGATGAACAAAAATTTCTGGAATCTTATCGTGTTTGAAGGAAAACCGATTAAAATCGTTCATGCGTCATTATAGTCAGTATTTTGATATGGGTTACGTTTCGAACTTATAGCTTTGTATAAGATATTAATAAAAAAAAAATAATGCGTCAGTTATTGACATTTTTAAGAGAAATTCAGTATAAATAAATTAAATAATAAACTGTTTAAAATAAATAAACGTCACATTTTAAAAGCACTTTTTACATATCAGTGTGGAACTCAAATTTATTCAAAAATTTTCTCAGATATATTGGCAGCTTGCTGTGAAGTTCTCCAGATTTTATTTACGCTGTTGCTAGGTACACGCTAAAGTGTACACAAATCAAAAAATTATATACACGTGAAACGTCATATTGCTGTGGTGGGAGGTGTTTGTGTGAATGCGTCTTATTTATTTTCATTTACGCCGTGACTAGCAGTAGTATCTTATAAACCTTAGGAGCAAATTTCACATACATTAACAAATAATAATAATGCAGTGATAACAAGAAAACGAAACAACGACTTCTCGTATGGTGGCGGCGAAGCCGCCACCAAAAAATTTCAATCCATACCTAGCTATGCCGACCGGCATAAACACCAACGGCCTGCATACAGCTCACCTACTCTGTCAAGACGTTTCGCATGTATATAACTTTTTGAATTGCGTACAAGTTAGCGTGTACCTAGACACTGTGTTTTATTTAATCTTCTTTTATTGTGTTTTTTTTAACTTTTAAATATTCCTTACCACATTTAAAAGAATTAAGTTCAAATTTCTTGGCATATTAATTTCCAAGCGGTCATCCATCAAGGTCAGAAGTCAGATAACATTTAGAACGAATTGATATGAATAATCAGCGCTTTGATTTAACAAAAAACTATCCTTAAATATTAACCTTACTTCGAATTTATTTATAATAAAAGACGAGATTATCTATTTCTAAATATTTAATTCTAAAAATAGATTATTGGTGTTTGAATTAAATCGTGGTAATTTGCGTTAGTGTATGATACACTTTAAGTTCATTTAACATGCGTGATAAAAAAAATGTATTTTTTTTATTTGCGGACGCATCGTAACCATAGCGGTGACTAATACGTGATTAATGAAAGATATATTTGATTGCTTGTCAGAGATAGATTTGTCTAAATATTTTGTATATTTCATTCTCGGAACAATAGATTATTCTAAAATATTTATGACAAGATTTATTCAAGTTCAATAAACTTTTTAACCTAAATTTTAACTGAGCAGAAACACAGTGGGTGATATGAATAAAAAATCTGAAATACTAAACATTCCAAGTCGCAAGTAAGAAAAAAAAATTAGAAACAGACCCTCAGAATAGGTAATGCTATATACATTGTTTCAGTATGTACCTACTTGAAATTTCGAAAGAATAAAAATATTTAGAGTTTGGCTCTAAGTAGGCTCCATTTGTCAGTTCCAGCTTTCGATTAGCGTTCTAAAAAATATTAAAAATAGACGTTATCTACAATTTAGAGGCTTAGACCAGATCAGTGTCGGATTGGGGCCTCTAAAGCATACCGGTTCAGGAGGTAGAAGGACCCAGTTCATGGTCCGATTTCATTGAAGATCAAAAAAGATCATCTCACGTATTACATGGTTTTCTTGTATTTGATTATTTGTTTGTTCTTCTCCTCAGAGGCCGAGGGCCTACTGACTGAACAAGGGCCCACTTCCTGCACGAGGAGCCACTGCTTGAACGAGGACCTACCGGTCTTTTGACCGGTAGACTGACGGCCCAATCCAACACTGGACCAAATAGGATACTATCGGCGACATTGTCAACTATTTGAAAAAAGTAAGCTGGCTGAAGAGTAGAGCGATACATAAACATAAGGACAATGTTGTCAACTACTTCATAATAGTAGCACAGAGTCGGCAGGTTGACAGGATAGTCACTGATTTGAAATGGATAGCAAACCAATTTTTAAATGAAGAATTGAGAGTGTTTATCCTAATTCTCCATTTAAACATTGGTGTGCTATCCAAGTTTTTATACAGGAGTAGATCAACCCTTAACATGAAAAGTTTTGACATAAGTAAGGCAAAAAATTATAAAAAAAATGGGTCTCAATTTCCTAGAACTTGTACATATAATTAAAACCAAACAAAATTGGCAATAACATTAGAATTTCCCGTGCACTGTCGGTCTCACTGATTGTACACACATTATGAATAAAAAACTATCGATTCACGGAGATGAATAAATTAATCAGAAGGATATCCTAGTATTAATATTCAATCAACGTTTAACACAGATGAGTGATTACAAAAATAATGTAGACGCCTGGCCGGGTTCTGTCCATGATACAAAACTTTAAAGTGGGAAATTAAAAAAAAATCTAAGAAATACTTTTGAATTACTTTTAAGAGACGATCGATTGATGTGCCGTCACACCATACCCGATGATTCCTTTTAGAAACCGTATTGCACGTCAAAAGCACTTTTATAACAACCTGTTCACAAAAGGACGGGTGCTAATTGAAAGAGGTTTTGAGCTGCTAAAACAACGACGTCAAATTTAATGATTTAAATTTCGATTGATCATTTAAAATTTAAACAGTTACATCATGAAGAAACATTTTTAAAAGATTAATAAGATTGAACAGACCCTACCACCAGTGTAGTATAAGAGAGGCAAAAAAATGTAAAAGAATAAGTGAACAAAATCGAACCAAAACTAGGAACAGATTGTTAATGTCGATTTTAAAGGATTGAGGATCAGGAACATATTCAATATTATACTCAAATTGTTTTTAGGAGTATAAACTAACATTTTATATGCTCATGCTAAGAATGCGTGATGAATCAATCCCTTGTCAAACGACCTCTAAAAACATGTGAATTAAATTTGAGTGTTATCTAATTAAATAATTCCAATGTAAAATCTATCTAATTTTTTACATTAAAGCTTAAATATCTGATGTGTTCAACACATGAATTTCGTGTAAAGTTATAAAATATATTAAATTAAAAAGTAATTAAAACATGAATTAAAAAGATATTCAAATTTTGTACTTTCCTCAAATTTCTCCATTACGGTTCATTTTAGAGAAATCATGTATATGACAAAATAGACAACTTAAGTAGAAAATCTACTCCCTATAAAATTCTACCCAGATGCTCCGATTATGCCCAAAATATAATAATCTTATCACAGGAAGGATTAAAGCTTAAGTTTAAAATTTGGTGTTTTTCTCGTTATCCGTTTTTAGTTATCCTGGATACAGACACAACCCCAGATAAATAGATAGACATCATCGCGAAAATGGTCAACACGAATTCAGGTTATCCCAAAACGTAAAAATCCGTCGAAAACTCAAGGTCGAAAAACTCATGATCTTACTGATTACAGGAAAATACCACTGATATGAGGTAAATGCTAGGGAATGTACAAGGGAATTTTTAAAAAAAGTATCCTGACAAATAATTGAGATATACTCGTATATAGTCAAAAACCTATGAGACACCTGGTATACTTAGAAAATAAATTCTCATTTTATTCAAATCACCCAATGATTCGTGGAAAATCAAAATAGAATATTTTCGACGATTTAGAACTTGTAAATAAAAATAAATGGTAAGTGAGAGGTTTAGAAACTTCATAAAAAAATAGTTTTATAAAAAATGAAATACTTACTCAATGTGTCATATATTTATTAAAAAATCTAGTAGTGTATTTACCTGAAAAAAAAAATAAAAAAATTACTTTCTGTTTTTCATAACAGCTTATTATTTCAATAGAATAGAATTCAACACAATAATATCCCTTCCTACTAAATAAATTTAAGCAAATATATTTGCAGTATTTTTTGATATGTTTTAGTAATAATTGCATTCGTTGTAAAATATCAAGTTATAATATTTTTTTATTTTTTCAGCCACCACACGTCCATTCACTGTTGGGAATTTTCGATAACAATGGACCAATGTACAAATAATTTATTAGAACTATGACCGAATGTAGCCAATTATAGATATATAATTTAAAAAAGAAAATCTCAAAACCACTTATCGCAAATTAATAGAGCGACCTTTTCCCTCTGGTAAACAACTACTCCTTTGACTCATTAACACAATACGCTTTGGATTATATTATTTTCAACACTAGATTTGATTTCGCTTACTAAGGAGACCATCATTCTTGAACCGATTTCGGCCTTATTAGTACTCATCTGGAAGTATAAGATATTGTCGCTTCCACTCTCTAATAGAAGCTGTAGAGAAGTAAAATTACCTTGTATAGCTTAAAGTTGGTTGAGTGAAAATAAAAAGTCAGAAAAGAGCACCATCTACACTTAATAAGCAAAATCAAAGACCTCTTGTAGTACCCACTTCAAAAATTATCTGGAATAAACGCCAAGTTGGCATTGTTTAAACTCAACCTCAAATGTGACAAAGAACTATATATGAAAAATGACCAGTTTGGTAACATTTGAGATTGAAATTCAAAGAAGTGAAATAAATATGAAAAATTTCCCGTCTGGTAACATTTGAGTTTTGAATTATTATCCATTTTTGGAACCGTTTGGTTATCTAATCCATTAAGTCCTCTCTGCCTTATTTGGGTCTATTACGGCTTCTCAAAATAACAATTTACTTATGTAAGTAAATCAGGATGGTATAGAATGTTAAGTTATTTTCTTAGCGTCTTAGTGTAAATAAAAAACGTGTTTAAATAAATAAACGATACAATATTTTTTCTATACTCACATAGATATTAGCTAATCTACGTACAGACTACAAAACGTAAATAAATTTAAATTTTATTTAAACTATATATGAAATTAAAAAAGGAAATAATTCCAAACTCAAATATGACCGAGATGTCAAATACATCAAATAATTATCTAAGCCATAGTCACAATATATGTGTGGCCGTTTCTCTTTTAACAACAACTACTCCTTTGGCTAATACCTCAACATTTTCTTTTGACGTAATTCAATACCTGGTGTAGTTGTTGTCAAAAGAGAAACGGCTGCACATATATTGTAAATATGGCTTTGAGAATTATTTGTTATATGAGTATTAAAACTAAAATACTAAAAGTCCTAAAAGCTCGGGTTCGAATCTGGGTTGGAGACTAATTAAATTAAATCTTTTTTTTTTTCATGTTTATTTTATATATTAGTAAATGAGGCCCTTCCTATGGGGCCTCAGTATTGCATTTTATTACCCCCATTTTTTTAAAACTTTTTTTTTTTTCCGAAAATGCAAAAAAAAAATTTTCGTCTGGTCGTCTGTGTGTATGTATGCCAGCACAATAACTCTAGAACGAAAGTTCTAATTGACTTGCGGGTTTGATTTTCTTGAATAATTACTTCTAACTTTAGTATCAATTTTCTTAAAATCCGCTTATGCATTTCTTATGTGACAATTTTAGGAATTCCAATTATAACGTCAACATTCCTAACATTCTTTACATTCTATAAATTGCAAACATTCTCTAACGAGACCTGTCAAACAACAGCTGTTGATAGTAAAAGTGAAATTTCTAAGGCCGGTTGCGACCTTCATATTTGCAACTATAGCCATTTTGGAGGCTATTTTTATTCGAAATTAGTCGCCAAGCCTGCCAATTTATGAAAAATATATAAGCAGTTTCTTAAAAATGTATGCTTCTTTTGATATTTATTGCAAATAATTTGTAGTGTATCTCAATTAAGGCTTTCCATAAATAAAGGTACAGCAAGACAGATAACATAATGTTCTCATACAAAGCACTTTTTTATTATATAAAAGAGAGGTAGGATATAATGCTAATTTACATATTCAACCAGCGAATTGTAAATAATAATTAGTAAACTCCTAGTCATAAATTTCCTCAATTCATAAAATTTAAAAATTAATCTTCTTACCTTGGGATTTTAATGACTTAATGTGATCAACCCATTTCAAATTTTGATCAATTATGATACCGAGGTATTTTGTTGTTTTTCATATTAATTATGAAGTTGTCATTTATTTGTGTGTTGAAAGAAGGCTTTTGTAAATTACATTGCTCTCTATGGATCTATTGTAACACAAAAAAGTTTTGTGGCTATAAGTTGCTATAACCTATCGTCGTAAAACTATTAATAATTTAAATATAGTAAGTAGTAAAACGAGGTGTATTTATCAAGTATTGTTTGGGGTTACTTTTGAATACATTTGTTGTTTTTTTTTTTAATTTCTGTAGGCAGTCTATTAAATTTTTTAAACCTTTCATAAAAATTATATTTTGGGAACTTTTAGTGATGGCTTGCCGTACATGAAAGTCAGATTGGCTTCTTGTATTATAGTTGTGATATTGCGAATTATATTGAATTTGTTCTAATATATCTGATGCAATGGTACTATGTCATTTTTATTTTATAAATAAATATTTAATTTGATTTTCATTAGTGGATACCAAAAACAATACACTGTACAACTCGAGTGGATTGTCTATATTCACTCTTGTTGCACAAACTACTATTTTTAAAAAATTTGCAAATTCGGAAACAAATCTCAAAAATCCCTCTACAAATTATTAAGACCATCCCTGGATCCCAAAGGTGAAAACAAATACTTGTATATTTGAAAAAAAAATCTGTCACCACCGGGACAGACCTTCACGTTTGCCAAACATGCGCCCTTACCATTGACGACATTGACTGACGAGATTCCTAAACGGAAATTTGAAGTGCTAGTTCTGGCCAGACGACGTTCAGGTTCCTTCTCAAATCTACAAATACCTCCAATACGGCATCGGTGTATATGAGAAATGCATTTTGATGCATACTGAGCCCATATCTTCGTCTGCGTTAAGGAAAGTAAACCTGAGTATGAAATTGTGAATTTAATGTATCGAAATCCGAAAGGTCAGAATTATCTGAAATAAGTTTTGAAATTTGAAAATTCAGAAACGAATCTCAAAAATCGCCCTAAGAATTATTAACACCATCCCGGATCTCTACTATTTTTGTCATACGTATAGCATTTAAATTTTTCCTCTGAATAAATAAGTCTAGTTGGGGAGCTCGTCAAACCATTCAATACAGTTTATCTAAAAAGTAAACTGATGATTGCAGTCTGCCATCATTTTTGCTGATTTTTTAGCTACCACTTCAAAATGTGAACAAAAAATTAAAGTTTCAAGAAAAAACAAATCGTTTTTACATCACTTGAACCGTCTGCACGAATTTCTTTTCGACATTTTATTATTTAATTTATTAAGAGTGTTCTGTTCGTACAACGCCCTATCCGCACATGCCAATTTAAAGCACTTTAACCCCCGTAGTCTAGTGCAGTATCAATTAGGATCCTGATTAGATTTGCGTCGAAAGCTATTTAATTTAAAGAAAGGAACATTACGGTTTCAGGATTCTTAGTGGATAAAGAGTACGTGGTCAATTGCCAGTACGGATATGTTGTTGTAATTTAGTATTGGCTAGTTGTATTACATTTATTTCAATTTAATATGTTTTTAAAATTACTTTTCTTCCACAAATCTTTTAGAGTAATAAACATTTTAATGTATAATACATTGTGGAAGTAGTTAATTATCTTTTATTGTTAAATAGCGTTAGTCTACCAATAACAATTTACTTAAAAACTTTAATGTTACCAACTTATTTATATCATTTTACAAATTTTCGGAATCAGTATTACATTGTAATACATTAGACATAATACCTATAATTTAATTCTATTCATTAAGATAGTTTTCATTACGATAAGATAAATGCAATATCATAAGATGAAATTGAGGATTAAGTATTATAAAACAGGTAATAAAAAAAGCATATTTTTTTGTTAAATTCTAATTTTATGACCTTTTTGTATGTTTGACAAAAAGATTTCATAACCGTAACTTACGTAACTTTTATTTGAAGAATTTTCTTCTCCAAACGTAAATAACAAAAATATAAAAATTACCACCTATAAAGTACTCCTCAGATGTTCCGGCTCTGCCCAAAATCTAATCAGTTCACTGGAGGCCGGAGTAAAGCTTAAGTTTAAAATTTGGTGTTTTTCTTTGTATCCGTTCATGAGTTATAGTGGATATAGACACACACACAGATACACACACAGACATCATCGCGAAAATAGTCAAAACGGATTCATGGGACCTCAAAACGTAAAAACCGTCGAAAACTCGAGGTCGAAAAAAATCATGATTTCTATACTTTCCTAATCTGTATACAGATAGGAAAGTAAAAAGGTTTCTGAACCAAGTCACTACATACTATGGACTAAATAAACATTGTCATATTCTTCCATTAAGTCTGGAGCGGAATCACTTTTAACTAGATTATTCCAGAAATCCAACCTGTTTTCTGGCATTAAAGGCCCTACGCTTTTATGATTTTTTCTTTCTTGGATTTCTGTATCCCACGTTTTGGTAGCGTTTCGAGCATGTTTTGGATGTTAAATTTCTTCTCGTTTTATATTCTAAGCATTTTGATCCATTCCTAAAGCGTACCTCAACTACAATAGGACCCATTAAGAGGATCATCGCTATTTTTTCGAACTTGTCTTTTCTTTTTTCCCATTTGCGAAAAAAATTTACATCTAAAACTTGAAGGCCCTTCCTTGAAGAAACAACTGCGGCGGTGAGATCGCTTTAATAATATATATTACTATTCTTATTAATTTTGGTGTCTATATTTCCGTGGATGCCATCGGAACTCATATGTGTGTGCCCTTTGGTGAGATAACGTAGTAACACAAACCGGACCAGTTTTTTGATTTATAAACCAAATGAGCGATGTATACAGGATCTAATTTTTACTTTGTCCTGTACAATTATCTGTCCAAATAAGAAATTCTTTAACATCTCGTTCTTCCTGGAAAACTTTAAAAATAGCATCGACAATGTTTTTTTTTCCCCTTGGCTCGTCTGACTATGTGTCTCCGAATAACACTGAAGCCTATTGGCTTATTGTGTTTTACCCCATGTTAGTTCATAGCACCCACTCTATCACCTTTGTACCTTGTACAAGTTTGTACAGATCCTTGGGTGAGTGGGTTCTATACGTTGTTGGATCAACCTGGCGTTGTCCAAAAAGAGCCTGTCGGCACATGAGTTCCCCATTGTACATGCCAATTTTGTTCAAGTGTCCCTTTACTGGGGCGTGCCCAGTCATGAACCCTGTTATCACCACTTTCAACTGGTTCCTATTCATTAAGAGTAGTTCTCCAGTTCTTTTGGGACATGGTCTGCCTATGAAGGCTTTTCCATGTACCTGTTTTGGGGTGCTTCCCCAATAGTTGATAAGTTGTTCCCGAATCCAGTCATTTATAAAACCCCGGACTGTACTTTTTGGTACTCCTGGGTTTGTGTCTGGTTCCGGTGTTTCTTCTGACCCTGTTTTTGCAAGTTCGTCAGCCTTTTCGTTGCCTTCGATCCCTTTGTGACCTAGCACCCAAAATAGTTTTACTCTCTTTCGGTCTGCCAGTGTTCTTAGTTCTTCGATGTATTCCCATACCAGCCTCGACGTAACTTTCTAACTCGACAATGTACGACCATCACGTTTTGACAAACCCTCATACCACATGGAGCAATAATTTTTAAACAAGGACTACTTTTTCAAAGCAGCAAAAATCAAATTGAATAATGTGAGGCGGTTTACAAAATGACTATCTTTTACTGCGGGAATGTTAGGAATCAAGATGACCTTTTGCAAATCCATGAAATATATTTTTCGTATCTGATGTTAAACTATCCTCATGGTATTTGTTAGTGGCTTTTGTAGGCTTTGCTTTGTGGATATTCCATTTTGCCTCATTTTCAACATTCAGCTCAATGTTTTCCTTTGACTGATTCTTGAAAGTTTCGCAGTCTACACAAACGTCAAATTTGGGCATGCAAAAAAATAAATTTGCATTAATTTCATTGTCTGTCTATACAACTCAATCTTACAAAATCCAGAATTTTCACGTTGAAAATCATTGAACATAGACTTAAACGTTAAGTCCCTGTAAGTCTTCATATTTGGTGCATTTTGCCGTCTATAGTGGGTAATACAGGGCCTGTATTTATTGATTTAGTTCATAAATTTACAATTTCATTAAATTTGTTTCTTTGTTGTAATTTATTATATGTGACATCTTGAAACGAATATGATTTGTTAAAATCAGCAAATAGTGCTATTCGAGGTAGAAATCTAGTCAACAATTAAGTGTTATTAATCATTTTACACAGAAAAATAAAAATAAATTAATTAATAAATTTAATTTTAAGTTTGAACTATATAAAAAAGGATATATGTATCAGCTAGTTTCTTATCCCTCCAGGACTATTCTAATTAATTTGCCATATGTCCTTAGTAAAATGTACATATGTCTCTAGAGGACCAACATTAAATTTTCCTCATCATCAAAATTACTCCCTATATAATAAAAAAATTAAAGTTTTTATTGTCTTTAATACTTTTAAAAATATATGAGTCTAATTGTTATGCAAAAATGTCCTATGAATAATTTGAGCACACTCACAAATCCACCCTTTAGTATCTCGTTAAAGTCACATAAAGGCTTGTCCGCCCCCAAACAATCCTGCAAACTATCCGCACCTCGAGGGCAAAGCACCAAGGAGTGCCCGACGATTTTCTGTTAATTTTTTAATTATGTTTTATATAGATACACACCTCAAATGGTACTTAGTAATTAAAAAAAAACTTTTTGTTAATTAATTTAAGAGATTGGTTCAAAACAAATATAATAAGATGATTTACTGAATTGAAAATAAATTTAATCATAACCAGCTGTTCTTATAATATTGGTGATATGCGAACAAATAATAAATAGTGAGTTATAACGGAAATGATTATTTTGTTGTAAACATTCGTACACGGTGTTCAAAGTTAAAGCGAAACAATTACCAGTCTGAATTAAGAGGCTTTGAACTGGTTTTCTTAATTTGTTGCACCCTCAATCTGAGCGAGATATCTCTGCAACTATTCGTGATGAACCCGATAAGGCGGTACATAAATAAAAGAGACCTCCAATTTAATACAAAATCCGACGACCTAAGAAAAAATGTTTGGTGTACTGATGAAGTTATGCAAATCTTGAAAGTCGAATGGATCCGTCTACTATATTTTCGTTATCACCAACTCAGCCATTGTGTTAAAAATTTTAGTTGGTGTGATCAATTAATCGCATGGCAGGTGAGTCCAGTAGGGACGCTAATAACGCTAATAGAGAAAGTAATAAAAACGAGATTGGAAAAAGAACTAAATATGTTCCTGCCACGTCAATATTCTAAACTATTTAAATCCTATTTATCAAAAAGGTATTAAACAGGAATAAGCCTATTCCGACCTAAGAAAAATTAAGGAAGGAGTACCTCAAGGTAGTGTACTAGATTAAGTACTCTACTCGTTGTATACCAGAGATATTCCTAATCTTGAGCCTAATACTAGCGCAACTATGAAGATTAGAGAGTAGGCGAATCGGCAATGGTAAAATTTCAAATTTCAGTCCTTCTTTTTATAAAGTTCGCGAAATTGACTGTAGTTGGCATGTCTAATGACAGCGCAGTCAGTTTTCTATGTAAGTCAATGTAAAATAAAGTGATTTTTAAAAAATCATAAAGCACTTTCTAGAGATGATGCTGATCTATACTTTTTTGATATTATCAAATATTATGAGACTATTTTTACTGATGGTACACTGTTAGCAAAATAAAAAGGGGAAAGCTGAAATTAAAGAGTGAGGTAATACCATGTACATTCCCAAATCTCCCTTTATATTTGTATTACAACAATAAAAAATCTGTTAACTGTGTTTTATTTTACTCTTAAAACTATATATTGGTTCAATTCAAAAAAAAAATTTGCCACAAAATTGTACAATTAAGAAACTTTTTCGAATTTGGTCATACATACATACCTAATTTGTATTTTATAGAGATAAAATTAAAATATTTTATCAATTAAAACATGCAAGACTTATTTAGAAATAAATACAACAGTATGTTCTTTGCTTTATTTAGTTGTAAACAAGTTTATTTTTATTATTTTGACAAAATTATGTATAATTCCCATAAGAAGCTATGTATTTTGAACAACGTATGTAGTACCATCGCCCATGCGATTAATTATAGAAGCTCAATTAGCATGCATTTTTTGGGACCGTATTTTGAGTATGCCGATTCGTCTCCTTATCTCTAGTCTTCATAATCGCAACATTTGCTGATGATACTGCAAATAAAGAAAGTAATAAAAACGAGATTTGAAAAAGAACTAGAACAAAACCATACAACAACCAATATAGCTTCCGCAAAGGAAAATCAATTCAATAATAAAATCATCGAAATTCCACAAAAAAAAAATTAGAAAAAAAGCCCACTAATAGATATACATAACGCCTTTAACTCAGCACAATGGAAAGATTATTAAAGCATTGAAAAAAGCAAAAATTAGCGAATACCTAATCAACATCTTACAGTCCTACCTCTCTGACACTGACACACATGACAAAATGAAGATGAAGCTGGCCCCCAAGAAAATCGAGATGGTGATGCAAAGCGACAGCCATACAATAATATAACCACACTCCCCAGTTAAGCATAATTAGACAAAATATTTAGACAAAAACTTAAAGATGACACACATAATAAAAATGGGCAACTACAATGTTAAGGAACACTCAAAATCTAGGAGGCCCACGATTCAAGAAAGGTGCTTTACTCAGAAACAATGTCCATGACTCTATACGGATCCTAAACATGGAAAACCAAAACGAGAAGAGGGAAAGTCAACAGAAAAATTACCTTAAGAATTACATCAGTCTACAGAGCAGCCTTGATAACGGTTATACTAGTCATAGGTCATAGCTGGAATTCGGCCAATAAAAATCAAGATAGAAGTACGAACGGATATATTAGAGCTCTTTAAGAGCACAGAGCAACGGCTAGAGAAAACCTATTGACCAAATGACAAAAGATATGGGATATATTTCCACATAACACAAGGACTCACAGTAAGTACATGGAGTCTTATATCTATATAGAAAAGACAAGAAAGACAAAAATAAATGTTGGTACTGTAATGAAATTGACACAGCAAAATACACATTCTTTTACTGCATAAAATGGAAAACAGAGAGGAATCAAACAAACCGTAAATGCGAAGTAAACATCACCAAGGACAACACATCAGAGAAAACAACCTGGAACATCATAACTAGACTGATAAAAACAATCATGTCAAACAATGAAAACGATGATAGAAAACAATACGTTCTTTTGATGGGAAACTATCAAAATATATCAAAACTACTACGTTTATCATGCTTCTCTATTTGGAGACTTTATCTTCTTCTTCTTCAGGTGCAACAGTATACAAATAAGATGTGACAGATAATAAAATCGTAAAAATATTTACCAAATCATTAATAAAACAGGACGAGGATACTTTTTTGCTTTCATTAATAGCAGTTATTGAAATATGGATTCATCCATACCTATAAGATATTGAGAAAGAGGTAAAAAAATGGACAAGAAAATGCTACAGGTATGGCCAAAAATGTTAATGTTTAAGAAAAGTTATAGCGGTTGCATTTTTGTTAAAAGTAATGTAAGAATATCATAAATAAACTACTTTATTTTATAAAACAATATAATTATATTAAACACTAAAATCGAATTATAACATTTAACAGAACGTTTCGTTTTGGTTCATATACCAATCAATACTCGATACTGAATGCTTTCGGTTTTACTGTCCTAAGCACATATTCGTAACATCAACAAGCCATCATAATGCGTTCCGTCGAAATATCGCATAAATAAAGTTTTAAGTATGTAGGGTATAACCTATACAGAGCACCGTCATCATATTCCTACAGTAATGTTAATGTTTCCCAGCGCCACTTTAGGAACAGCACTGCTAATTAGAACCCAAAAGTGAATGGTCAGAGTGGGAAATCCAATCTATGCATTAGAATTATTTTTAAATAAATAAATTAAATAAAAAAATCCCGGCCATCGGTGGGATTCGATTTTAATCACTGAGCTACCCTTCCCATTTCAGTTACCTATTTGTAATTACTTATGTAAGCAGCTGCTGAATTGATTTTCAATTCTACTACGTTTTCCTCTTCCTTTCGTCGAAGAAACATAAATAAGTCGGTCTGGCAGACAAGATTAAATGTTTACGTAGACGCATTCGCAAATATACAAACAACATGGTCATTATTTACTGTTTTCCGATGAAAACAGTAAGTAGCCAACAACTTGTCTTATTTTTAATGATATAGATAAAAATGTGCTTACCTACTTCAGATTTATTTATTTATTTGATGAGTAGGTATAGTTGGAGAAATTTATAAATATAGTGCGGAGCTTGTGGGCTTTAAAAACACGATGCCATATATTCATCAGGTTGTGGCTGATGATAAGAAAACTTTCAATACCTGAATTGGAATAGATACCTCTTTTTAGAACATGAGTTAATCATTCCTGGCTCTTAATGTTTTGTCCTGACTTACAAAATTACACTTGTTAGATGGTTAATTGCTACTACTGTTCTGCCTTGTGAAGGTAAAGAGCAGTTAGTGCAACAATAATGATGTTGAGTTATTGCTAATTTAATGTTTTTTGTTCTACGCAATTTATTTTTATTTCTATTATAAATAAAAAAACATTATATAACATTACTGAATAGGTTTTATTTTTTACAAAAAAGTAAAATTTTCTAACTTTGACTTTTGCCGAAAATTCAGCAGTTACTGCTGTTTACCCTAACAGTAATACATTTCAATTTGTTATTAAAAAGCAGTAAATGTAAGTAATTTTCCAGCTTTATGTAAATAATACCATCTCCAAAATAAATAAAACAAATACAAAATAAAGCAAAAGTTTATCAAAAAATAAAGTATATTAAAAGACATGAAAATTCGTAGGTAGGTACCTACATAATTTGAAAATTATTGGTAATTATCTATTAAGTCTTCTACGTCATCTTGTTTTAATGAAAGCTAGAAGTGTCGTCTGTTTTCAGGCATAATTGGGCACAGTTGCGAAATTATGCCTTGTTTCTTTTGTATAGGGATACCTCTAGAATGATCTCGTAGTTTACTCGGAATTTCTAGTTTAAAATTTACTTTAAGAAAATTATATTCCTTAAAGCTTTCATCATTAATATTATTTTTATAAAAAAGTAATCTGCTTCCTCGTCTAAATTGTACCACAGATATATCGCACACCAAGGGTCTGTCCTTTTGTTTGGATTTGGCCTTTGAATCTCCAGACGTCCAGTTCAAAACATCTTCATTTGCCAAACAAATTACGTCCATTTTTTTTTTATTTCAATTTTCTACGACCTTAAATATGTTGTTGAAGAATTTCACGATTGCATTTGTCGGTGCTGCTAATCCTCGTCCATCTCTATTTGGTGTTAAGCCACCAGGTGCCAGCTGCCAGGTGTTGTTATCGTAATATTTTCATATGTTTCTCTGTTGTTTTGAGCTTCGCAAGCCGATGTTGATGGATCAAGTGTTAAAAGATCAAAAATATCAAAATTAAATAAAAAATCATATTAAATTTCTGTGTAAACCTGCCCCAAAAAAAAAAAAATATTCTAATAGTTGCTTTAAATTGTATCAAAAGTGTACCTACCTCGAGCTCGATTAGAAGTTACCAAAGAAACTAAATATTTGAATTCACCCGCAGGAGGAAATTGGAGGGACTAGGGCCTCTAAACCTAAGAGGTGCAAGCATCCAGCTTAAGGGGGAGGTAAAATATCTCGGGGTTATGATTGACTTGAGACTTACCTGGAACCAGCATCTAGAAAGAACCACAAGGAGAGCGGAAACCTCATTAATGATGGCAAGGCGATCCTTTGGAAAAAAATGGGGGTTAAAACCAGACATGGTATATTGGATTTATAACATGGTGGTGAGACCCATAATAACATACGCAGCTTTGGTGTGGTGGCCAAAGACACAGCAAAGGAAAGCAATAACGAGGCTTAGCAAGGTACAAAGACTTGCCTGCCTCGGAATAACATGCGGAATGAAAACAACCCCCACTGCTGCAATGGAAGCACTAATAGGACTACCACCTCTTCACTATGTGATACAAGGGGAGGCAAGATTAGGTGCTTACAGATTAGGGAATACACTGGGAAATCTTGACATTAGGCCAGGTCACATGAGTATCTCAAGGTTAGTGACAGGATACGTGCTAGACATGAGATCAGACCACTTAACCAAGAGGTACTCTTTTAATACTCCCTTTGAGATTTTAATACAGAAAAGAGCGGAGATCACCATAAGGGAGCCCAATGCCCAACAACAGGAACAAACCTGGTATACAGACGGTTCTAAGACTGCGGAAGGCACTGGGGCAGGAGTATTCTCCAAAAACCCTGATACTAACCATAGCTATGCTATAGGAATACATTCCTCGGTATTTCAGGCCGAGGTATACGCAATTTTGCAATGTGCAAAAACGAACAATGAAAGAGCTGTCGAAAATCAGCATATTCAAATAATGTCAGACAGCCAAGCCGCACTTAAGGCCATATCGAGTCAGAAAGTTACGTCGAGGCTGGTATGGGAATGCTTCGAAGAACTAAGAACACTGGCAGACCGTAATAGAGTAAAACTATGTTGGGTGCCAGGTCACAAAGGGATCGAAGGCAACGAAAAGGCTGACGAACTTGCAAAAAGAGGGCCAGAAGAAACACCGGAACCAGACACAAACACAGGAGTACCAAAAAGTACAGTCCGGGGTTTTATAAATGACTGGATTCGGGAATTACATATCAACTATTGGGGAAGCATACCAAAACAGGCACATGGAAAAGCCTTCATAGGCAGACCATGTCCCAAAAGAACTGGAGAACTACTCTTAATGAATAGGAACCAGTTGAAAGTGATAACAGGGTTCATGACTGGGCACGCCCCAGTGAAGGGACACTTGAACAAAATTGGCATGTACAATGGGGAACTCATGTGCCGACTATGTCACAAGAAACCAGAGACGGCCAAACACATACTGTGCGAATGCGAAGCTCTAGATCGCAAAAGACAGGCTCTTTTTGGACAACCCCAGGTTGATCCAACAAAGTATAGAACCCACTCACCCAAGGAGTGACACTGAGGAGTGACATTGTCAGATACTGCGATTTACCTATTTAATTCTGGCCTAAGTTGATTTATAAATGTGCACCAAATCCTATCTAAAGTTAGCGCAGTTACTGCTTAGTTATGTAACATTAATGTCTCATTTTTAACAAAAATGTTACTTACTGCTCTTTACTTTCACACGGCAGTGTTAGTCTGATATATTTCATTTAGAGGTCACCTATCCGATATGATAGGACCCAGTGAGAACTTAATAACGAATTTTTATATCGTCAAAACAATAAGGTTTAGAAATACCGAGAATAATGAATTACATGCTGATAATAGGAATATAAAAGTAAAAGATTTTTAATAACCTATACTTGAAACACCTTTTAATTCCGCGAGAGAAAATGAATCTGTTTTTAAGAGTTTATAAGCTCAACTTACTGACAATTATTCTTACCTAATGGACTACTGCTGGATTGCGAGAACCACATAAATCTTAGAGTGTCAGTCTAATCCATAACTGTCACTTGAATGGTGACCGAACATCCGCGATTGTGGACACCAACTAGCATGAATTTATGGCAGTGTAGTGGTATCGAGCACGCCGTTACTCACTAGTACCAACGTATTCCATAAACTTATTTTGATTTATTTTGTTAGCTGATACGACACCTATTAATCTGAATTACCTATATACAGGTAAATGCTAAAACTTTGCGAATCATACGTTATTCTCAGTAATAACAAATCAAATAGCAACTTTCATAAAATACATAAATAAATCAATAAAGATTTCTATTCATTAGTTATGAAATCTTTTAACAGTTTTACTTATTTTTTACTATGTTATGTATTAATACACTGCGACCAAAAATATCTATTGTACCCCCTTCTGTCGCTAATGCAGCAAGGAAATATAAGCTCTAAGCCTATAACAACCCTTCCAATCCTATTTTTTCAAAGACATGTAGGATTTGAAGTGACTCCAAGTTAGGTCGATTGCCCTTTTCTATTTGGTATGCTCCTAAGTATAGTATAGTACCATTGGATTCTAAAGTGCTACACATTCAGTCAGTCAGGAGGAAACTTCTCTTCTTCCCCCTCACAGAATCTGCACACTATTTTTTACTAATGCCAGTTTACTAAAGTATCCTTTGTCTCGGCAATGCCCGGTTAGGATCCCTTTTACAATGCGTAGCCTGTTCTTGCTCAGACATGTTCAGGCTGTCGACCTTTTCTGGTTATAGTCACCCAGTCTTAGCCTCTCTTAGCCCTTCGGTTCTTCTACTATACAGTTCTTTTTTTAAAATAACAAGAGAATAAATGGTGGCACTAGATTATCACCTAGGGACCCATCAATGTATGTATGTAAAAAATAAACAATAGGAATAAACAGAAAAAGAAACAAGTCTATAAGAAAAGAGCACTCACAAACATATACCGGATTCCTTTAAAACAAGTCAAACAGTCATAAATATTTTTGGCATTTAAAGGTAATAAAGTTTGTATATTCCAGCTGTTAAATATAGTGTTTGCCATTCTTCGAAAGTTAACTTACTCTTAACAGCCATCGTAATTTATATTAATGACTGTTATAACTCCATAGGGGGTGAAAGTGTTAAACCAAAACAACATATAGTTAACGGTTGTGCAGTTATAAAATAATAGCGTTGTCTGCTGGGGGTTCAATATTTGCTTACAAGGTAATTTAGCGAATTGATGAACAAAATATCTTTCATAATGGACCCAATTCTTAAAATAACTTTTAATATCCTATTAAAAATAATTATTTTAAAATCTGTGGATATTTTCTTTGTTGGAATAAACAGTTTTAAACGCGAAATATGTAAGTTTAAAAATTATGTTTTCTTTAAATATGACGTAAATTGATCACTTTTTTTACCTTTATGGGTATAAATAAATGAAAAATATCAATTCGTTAATCAAGTCGATTTAAAACAAATTAAATTACCAATTTTCTCTAAATTTTCTAATGTCACTTACAGCAGCCAAAATTAGTAGATATTTGACTTCGAGCATAGTATAATATTATAAGTAAATTACATAAATTAATAACATTTAAACAGGGTGGGCTACCTAAAACTTTCCACCTAGTTTTCTTTTGGAATGATGATGCCAAAAGTTCATACAGATCGATTTTAGTTTGGATGGCGACACTTTTTTTTCTAACTTTAACCCTCGAGCAGTGATGCAAATAACCACTACAATTTTTATATGGAAACTAAGATGAAACGTCGTTGAAAAGGTAATTTGATGGAAATTTCGGCAATAAGAATGTTCATTACGTTACTTCTGATTTTAGCGCCCTCTAGCTTAAACAAAACTATTACGTATAGTAAAGTGTGGAACTTTATTTGCAAGGGTAATTACATAACATTAATACATTTAGAATATAACCAATGATTAATTTTCAGACTGTTGCAAGTGCAATATGGAAATATTTAGAATAATGTTGTGGTGCAATAAATTAGTGACAAAGTTAGCTTTCAAATGATGTGTCACACTTTACAAAATGTAACAGTTTTTTATCAAGCTATAATCGGTGTCCCACCTGTATATTCTTAATAGTTACTTAAAAATGAATAACAGCAACAGCCTAACATTTTCCATTTTATTAAATATTTTAAAATGGGGAAATAAAAACATTGTGCATAGGTGCATTAGAATTAAAATTTAAGCTTAATATAGCAGTCTAAGAATGTCAACATTTTATGAACCTTGAAAAATATTGAACAGGGATAGTCCACACATCCTCGCATATTACTGTGGAAACTTTGAATGTTTTAAAAGAATCCCATCGGTAAATAAAAGAATAATGATAACAGAAATAATGTACAAGAAATCGTGACAAAGCTAAAAAATGTTAATGACAATAAATATTAATTCTGATGTCTGGCAACTGAGGTTGGCAGGTTATGATTGGGGTGGGCTTAACCTTTGTCTTCCATTAAAGCTGTCACAGAAAGTATAGCTGACGTATGTGTGCCTGAGACACTATAATACTTCCATATTTTTTTAAATAAATAGTGAGTCTTGATAAAGGTTGTATACATTGTATACATATAGTTATGTTGGTCCCTTTTTGATGTATGTGATTTGTAAGAGCGTATCTGCTAGTATTAGTTTTGTTAGCATTAGTAATTGCTGGGTTACCGATAATTTCTCTCTACTTGAAGAATAGTATCGTTAGCAATTACTATTGCTTTCTACCAAGACATTTCAGTATCCCAGGTAGAAAAGATAAGGATTAACATATATGTATGGGCAATTAGATCCATTGAAATGCGGACGATTTGGTCCTTTAATGCGGAGACTTGGATCCTTTGGCACCAACGACGAACAATTACTAATAATTTTGTTTACAAAAATCGAATTGCTAGAAGTGACGGTGTTATCCACGTGGTTGTTAGACTATTATGAGAGTATGGAAGAATCTTGTTACAAGAATTGTTTA
The DNA here is from genome assembly GCA_927349885.1 of Psylliodes chrysocephalus. Taxonomy (NCBI): domain Eukaryota; kingdom Metazoa; phylum Arthropoda; class Insecta; order Coleoptera; family Chrysomelidae; genus Psylliodes; species Psylliodes chrysocephalus. The sequence goes on along the minus strand of OV651822.1, from coordinate 24,447,349 downwards.
TTGTTATAATTCGAAATTGACATAAGGCTCTAAAACGCATAAAATTACATTAAGGAAGTATACAGTGAGCACCATAAGTCTTACCCCCCCCCCTATCTAACTCGTTACTGGAGTCTTGTTAGGAAAATCGCCGAGACAGGTCGATTTTTGATTTCTACAATGTACATTTTTGTATGAATAGTTTACCCTTAATTTCATCCCTTACTGGAGGGGAGCAACCCTTTCGAAAAATTTAAATGGCATGGGGTGGTGAGTGATAGCTCATTTGAAAGAGGGTTTTATTCTCTATTCGACCGTGTAAAAAAATTTGAAATTTGCTTCATTAATTCTCGACTAATTGTTGTTTCAGAATAACGGAAATTAACGTAGCGTACTCATCCTTAGAATTAAAATTCGGCCCTGCATGACTTCGGTTTTGGTTCAGACGTGAAGTAAGACTTTTTGCCATTAGAAGGTCACTGTTAGTCTAGTTGCTTTCCTATTTTGTGAGGTTTTGTTATTTTTAAACATTAATAAATAAACATGTAATGATGCAAATTTCAAAATTTTTTTGCACGGTTGAATAGAGAATAAAACCCCCTTTCAAATGAGCTATCACTCACCACCCCATGCCATTTAAATTTTTCGAAAGGGTTTTTACCCTCCAGTAAGGGATGAAATTAAGGGTTAACTAATCATGCAAAAATGTACATTGTAGAAATTAAAAATCGACCTGTCTCGGCGATTTTCCTAACAAGACCCCAGTAACGAGTTAGTTAGGGGGGGTAAGACTTAAGATGCTCACTGTATATGCATTCTGAATGCCAGTTTTTATCAGTTTAATGTATTTTTCTCGTTGCAACTATCATAGTTAAAGGTGATTTTCAGAAAAACACCCAGTGTGAGAGCTGCGTAAAGCAATCATCTTAGTCGTAAGTACATTTATAATTTATTCATAAAACGCGTGCTCGCACCTCAGATAAACAAACTCGCACAAATCATCCCCACTTAATTTAGCAGCCGTCTCACTCTTCTAATGCGACAGCCGATACACATTTATCAGAACTTACGTTAGGTTCGTCAGGATCAAACCAAATGAAAATTTGTGTACATAACAACAGAACTGTCATAGGTAACTTGTGGTTTTTGATAAATGAAGGTTATTGTTATTATGTACAAAATATGAATATTGTTGTACTATAAATATATTATGACTCTGTTACATATGCTACATTTTTAGAAAGGGAAAAGAAAAGACATTCTGAATATCTGAAAATATAGAGGATGTTTCATATGAAATAACAAAGTTGTTCTCATTTTCGGTGTAACCTAAAAATTATCAAAAAACATCAACATTTATAAATAAAACTTAAGATTGATATCTCAAATATTTTTAAGTAATAAAATGGGTCACCCTGTATAAAAACAATATATTCGTTTCCTTACAGATTATATGAGGTGACAATTTAAAAATGTACACTGGCTATATGTCACGCACTGAAGACGATATGAGAAAAGTAAAACCCAGTTAAAACGATTTATTTTTGGACTGGAAATATTTAAAATATTCAGATAAACATATCATCTTCCTTTTAAATAGGTTTTTAATTATTATGTAATGTTGAACGGTATAACTTATATCGTTGATAATAATTTTTTACTAGCTTTCCAATGACGTATGACAAGTAGGGGGTTTCGTTGAGGTAGGTGCCGCATAGGTGGTTGATTTGGGTGTTTTTTGTTATTTAAGTTCTCTTCCATAGAGGAATGTATCACGGGCATAAGCTTGGCCCAGGCTTGGCCCAACTATGCAGAACTCTGGGCCAAGTTTATAAGCTAGTCTTGGACCAGCCTTGGTAGAAGTCTGGAAAAATCTCTGGCCAAGCTGGGTTATCAAGATTGGTTCAGACTTCATTGTTATGGTAGGGCCATAGTTAAATGCCAAGACTGGGCCATGCTTTATTGCCATGACTGCCCCAAACTTCATTTTAAAGGCTTGGCCGTGCGTTATTGCCAGGTCTGGGCCATGTTTGATTACCAGAAATTCGCCATGCTTGGTTGCCAGGACTAGGCTACTTGTAGTTTCCCGAATTAAGTCATTAATTATATAATTAAAAAAATTATTATATCCATGCCATTAGAATCACTACTATCGTTAGAATGACTATTATCAAAATCATTGTTCAACGTCTGTAAATTACATGGTTCTGTACCACTGGGATAATTAACCTCATCTACACGTCTGTTAGAAATTTCATTACATGAACTTTGTACTTTGACACCTAAAATACTTTTTGTTTTATTTAACTCAGGTATGAATTAGACATAAAGATATCTATTAACTAGCAACAAAAAGTACGATTTAAAGGTTAACAATAAAAAAAAACAAATATGCACGTGTTTCTGTGAATTCTCAACGTTAATTTGGACACCCCGTGTTCATACTTCTATTAATACCCACTTGTTAACTAAACTATATACACTGTAACGCTGACAGCTGTTAAGCTGAGAATTCCAGTCTTGGCCCAAAGCTGGGAAACCACAGGTAACGCCGAGGCTCGGTTATCCAGTCCTGGGTCAAGGATGGGTAACAACACAACAGGCATGGCCAAAGCTGGGTCTCCCATTCTTGCCACAATTCTGCCTAGCCAATGAATGGCCAAAGATGGGCTTTCCAGTCTTGGTCCAGAACTGGGAAACCACAGATGAGGCCGAGGCTCGGTTACCCAGTCCTTGCCCAAGGATGGTCAAACACGGGCATGGCCAAAGCTGGGTCTCCCAGTCTTAGCCCAATATAGGTACGCCAGTATTAGGCCAAACATGGCCCCTTTGTCAACCTTGGGAACTCCTGTATGGGCTATTCATATCCTAAAAACTGTTTTCTGACAATCTTTAGCTCATGAGATATAGTAGCCACTGTATGTTTTTAAATTGTCACCCGTAGAATTATTTACATTATACTATAGTACTGTCTTTGACTAACATCGGGTGTAAAATATATGCAACCTTAGGGAATTATAATTGTCACTAGTCATTACATTATTTAAATTAAGGCAGGTATTTGTCGAGATACCACAACATGCTGTCAAATATTTAACCGTACGATTGAGGTTTCATTACTCCCGACGGAAGTATATAACAATAACACGTATTTACAATAGAAAAAGAACATTGGATATTTTTTAAAATAACCTAAATACATATAAAGAAATACTTTCCAAGGAAGCCGTCGTCCTTTTATAATGTCAGTACATTACATGCCACTACTGCTGGTTTTTCACAGCAGTAATTTAAATAAACGTGTGAAATAAACTTTTAAGTAGTGTAAATTTGAATTCTAAAAAACACAAAATTCACATGCAATTATTGAATGCTTAAATGTAAGAATTTACTTCAAAATAAATACATTATTCATACCGTTAGGTGAAATATAATTTTTATCTTTCAAATAAAAGTAACGAACAGTTTTAATGCAATCTATAAAAAGTCTTCGGTATGTAAAGTTTTATGTCTTTTTTAATCTGATTTAGTATTATCCAATATAAACAAGCATGCAAAATAATATGCTTCAATAATTTATATCAGGATAACGCTTAAAAGGATAACGGGTGTAATAAGAAAATTTTTCAAATTACAATCCTGTAATTAAACAAGTTCTTTGTAACGACAATATGTTTTTTTAATCAACGAAATGAACAACCAGTTAAGTAACTCTGATAATTATTTTGCATGAGCCGTTATTCCCTCATAAGCGTACATAATTATTCTACTTGGTGCCCGGGGTATCACTTATTGATATTTCTTGTCCTTTAAACCACTATAAATTGAGAGAGCTTAGGTGGAAATGTGTGCACCGACTAGATTCGGAATCTATCTTCAAATTGCCAATTCGGTAATTATAGCTATATGCTCTCCGGTGGCCTAATTGGTAAGGCAGCGAGGGATAAACTCGAAGATGCAGGTTTTATTCCACATTTTCTCAGTCCCGCTTTTTGTTTGGTTTGATTTCTCTTTGGCGTTGTGGGGATAGATTCCTTAATTTCGTACGAGGAATTCTTAGATTTCTAAAATTGTTGTATCTACTTTTTTATTTGTTTAAAATCGAAACATTTTTTATTTGTAAAACTTATTAAAAATCAGGAATTGATAAAGATAACTTAATCTTAGAAAGACAGTAATTAATGCATATACAAGATGTTTTATTATGATTAAAAACCGTATGTGGAGATCAAAACTTAAATCGACTGATTTCCGTATATACAGGGTGTTTCCTAATAACATGTTAATATTTAAGAGGGTGATTCTTGGGCCCATTTTAAGAAAAAAAACTTCATATTAATGTATGTCCTAAACGTCTTAACTTTTAAGATACAGGGTGCTATAGTTTTAAGACAAAATCAATTTTTTATTGTCATTTTCATACCACTTTAAATATTTTTATGAAATTCGGTGTACGGCTTGTATGTATTAAAGAGCTTTTTTTGAACGGAAAAACTTTTTTTGTTTTCAACAGTGGCGTCCGTAATTTAGAAGGAAAAAGTGATACGCCACTGCTTTCTCTTAAAATAAAAATTATTTTTGGAGTCCCCGTTCAATTTAGAACAAATTTGATTTTTTGACTTTTTTTCGTACGACTCACCGTTTTAACATCCTTTATCTCAAAACATATATGCATGTTATCAAGAAACACTCTGTATAGTATTTAAAAATCTAATTTTTTGGCAAACGTCTAACTTAGGTCGTCTTATTATTGAAAATTATAAATTTATTATTTTAAATAAAAAAACTAATCGTTTAAAACAACCCTATTTATAATTTATAAGTTACTTTCTTTGAAATGCCATGTAAAATCGAATAAATGTGATATTTTTAACCAAAATAGGCGTCAAGTTAACTCCTCGTTCAATAAATTAGTTCATATACTGTAATAAAGATGGTACCCTAAACGAACTTTTTAGCATTTTTTATTAGGCATATATAAATACCATGTTAACTAAATATGTTTGTTTACGAGGGAGATGCGAAATGATCAATAGGAAAGTAGTAACTGTTTGCTAATTTATTTTCTATTCTTGTTTGGATTTTTAAATAGTTTATTGACAGAATATCCCAGTGTATAAAAATCTGACCTATTCAACACATGACTTTCCTGTCTAATTTTACAGTCTTTTTCCGGTTATTTTGTACCTTTTCTACCAGCCCTGTAAATGTTTAGAGCAAGAACTAAAAATTCTGAAAAACTAAAATTTTACCCTCTTCCTCAAATTTTTCCATTACGGTCCATTTTAGAGAAATCATGTATAGAATAAAAACTATACAGAATGATTTCACAAACAACTTTTATTTAAAGATATAACATATATTCAATAAAGTAGAAAACGAACGTCTATAAAGTACCCCTCCAGATGTTTCGAATATGCCCAAAATTTAATCAATTCACCGCAAGATGGATTAACGCTTATAAATATTTTAAATTTGGTGTTTTTCTCTTTATCCGTTTTTGAGTTATCTTCAAAAATTCGAAATTTGCACTTTTTCTCAAATATCTCGAATACAGTCCATTTTAGAGAAATTATATGTAGGACAAGAATTATAGAGAATGGTTTCGCAAACAACTTTTATTTGAACAATTTTCTTAAAAATTCGAATTTTGCACGTTTTGTCAAATTTCTCGAATAAGGACCATTTTAGGAAAATTATGTATGAAACAAAAATTATAGAGAACATCATTGCAAGTAACTTTTATTTGGCGAATTTTCTTCTCCAAGCGTAAATATCAGATATATTTCACAAAGTAGAAAAACGACCCACAATAAAGTACCCCTAGATGTTCCGACTATGCCCAAAATTTAATCAGTTGACCGCAGGACGGATTTAAGCTTAAGTTTAAAGTTTGCTGTTTTTCTCTGTATCCGTTCATGAGTTATCGAGTATAGACACATAGACATCATCGCGAAAATAGACAGAACGTAAAAATCTGTTGAAAACTCGAGGTCGAAAAAAGTCATGATTCCTATACTTTCCTTATCTCTATACATACAGGAAAGTAAAAAGCGTATACAGTAACGACCATCGAAAGCTTTCCAATACGGTTTGCAGATGGGATGAAACAAGAAACTGCAGAATTGCCAGGGAACCCTTAAGTTATCCTGACAACACTGCAGCAAACAAATACTTGACTATGACTAGACAGAATCTGCGTCTGGTTACAGGCATTCATTCTGACTGGTCATTGCCAAGTACGGAAGCATCTCCATATCATGGGGCTGTCAGAATCCGCACTCTGCAGAGGGTGCGAACAAGAAGATGAGACCATCGAGCATATCCTTTACGATTGCCCGACGCTCTCATTTATTAGAAGATTTGTGTTCGGCGAGTATCGGCTAACACCGGCCGATATAAGAGAAGCACCTCTTGGCGACGTTATCAACTACATTAAATCTGTAGGCTGGCTGATGAGCTAGGAGGTGCCTATCATCTTAGGAGGATACACAATGGGCCTAATGAGGCCTAAGTGCCGTGGGGGTAACCCACCCTCCACAAGTTACAGATACAGATACGGTTTGCACAACAGCGTGTTTAAACTACAGAAAATTAGCATCCGAGCGATCAGGAAACGAATAATATCAGATCAAAAAAGACGTCTGGCATATTTGACAGCTGATGCGGAAAATATATTCATATTCACAAACGGGCGGAGAGTAAATTCTTATCTACACGCGTGTGACATAAGACACTTTCTAAAAGACTAAATAGTGCGCGATATGTGATATGTATCACTTTCCTAAGTGATTCTAGGAAAAATAATTATGCGTATCTGGAAACTACACAAAATAGCAGTCAAAATTACTATAAATCAGTAAGTTTCAAAATCACAATTATTAATTATATTCTTGACTTGATAAAGTATACCTTGCTCCAAAATGAGTCCTAGAGTTATTATTTTTATAAGTTTATAAACAGCTTATAAAAAGACTAGCTTGCTTCTACACTTCCGATTTTTGTTTTTGTAAAACTGTTCCGGTATATTTTATCTCTTCTTCACTTGAGAGATTTGTAAAAAGTAGTTTTAGTCCCCTAATAGCAATCGGTTGATATTTACAGCTAAGGATTTCTGTAATTATTTGCAATAATTCTATCTTTAGCCAAAAGATAACAGCACCTCCTGGATAGAATATAATATGACGTTAATTCGTTCAGAAATCAGTAGGAGCCCGCGTCCTTAATAATGGGATATTTTGGCATCAACTAGAAATTCTTTGACTTAAAATAAGACTATATATAATATTTTCCGAAATACAGGATGTTTAATTTGAAAATTGAGAAATGATTAGTGGCTATAACTTTTTTATTAAACATAGGTTTTATATTCTCGAGGGTAATATGAGTGGTACGATTATTATCGACAATTTTATTGAAATGTCACGAATGTCAAACTCACGAGTTATATTTTTCAATGATTGGCAATATCATGAGTTGGAATTTCAAAAAAATTATCGATATTTAAGCGTACCAAGAAATTATATTTACAATGACTATGATGACAACAATAATTATAACTGACAGATAATAATTGATAACTATTCTCTTTCTAATAATAAAGATTAGATATTTCTCGAAAATTATAGACTCAAAACAGAAACAAAACTACAACCATTTATTTGGTTGGGGTGATAATTTTGTAACAATTTTCCAAAAAACAACAACACGATATTTCACTAACACTTATAGTGCACTAATGGTGTTTGTTCAACACAAGCATTTATGTACGGCATAAAAGGAGAAGTCTGCATTAAATAAAAACGTGTTTCTCATTAAACGGATTAAATCTTTCAGCTCCGGCCGAATCGGGAGTGCAGACGAGATGGGTCGAAAAGTTGTGTTCCTAAAATAATTCTGAGTTGGCTCTCAGACGTTTTCAAGTAGCTTACTGAAAGAGGATACTCCAAAAAAGATGACTGCCATTTAAGTGATTTTCCTTTAAAGTTCGTGCACATTTGCGGGAGCGAATGGATTAAGGTTATTTTAAATTTCTCTTTTTTTTTTTCGTCGAGCAAATAAAATAAAATACAAAATAAATTATTTAGGTTTTGTATTTGTTATTGTACATATAACTTGATTTTTCTAATTTTGACATATAAAGTGACATTTTTTGTAAACGCAGTGTCAAAATGATCTACTCTACTCAACCAGTTGCATAATGTTGAAAATTATGAAACTGGTTTCGAAAAATTCATTATATCACCAGTTGCAAAAAGAAATTAAATAAAAATAAACCTTTTTTGGTTTTAAAATCAATATTTTATATTTTATTATTGAAAGTTTTTATCAGAGAAGGGCAGATTGACTATAACAAGTTATAAAAGTAATTTTAAAAACCGACTTCAAGAGATCCTGACCAATTGTATACACGGAACTATCCCTGAGGTATCCCCTTTCTAACAAAAAAATCATAGCAATCGGACAAAATGGTTAAAAATTATCGCTGAAAATACATACAAAACAGAGTTCGATGATTTTCTCATGGACTCCATTATTAGATCTTGACAAAATTTATATGGGATCACCCCTGAGATACCCCATTTTTAACAAAAAAAAATTCTAGAAATCGGAAAAGGTAGTAAAGAATTATCGCTGAACATACATAAAAAAAATATTCCGACGAATAAGCATTTCAAGTTATAATTTTATTTCTTAAAACTTCATCTCGACAAAAAGTTTTGATATGAAATAAAGTAAGGGTTGCTAATTTCACCCCCCTATAATGTAACAGGAATATTGAAAAAATACCCGTGGTTAGTCCTTTGCGAGTTCACGAAAATTACAAAATTTCAAGTTTCTAGCATTACTGAAATTTTAGAAAAAAAAATAAAAACTGAATTCGAGAGACGCTAAAATGGTGGTTCCCACCTTATCGAGACTGAGGCCCACAAGGGTAAACTCGTAGCGTAACATAAACGAGAAATGATTTAACTTGGAATGAAAGACCGAAAGCCGATAGTTGAATTTTTTGTTTCGTGAAGCATTGGCATTACTTAGCTTCAACCATGTGATGATTTTCACAAGTCTTGATTTTTTAAACCATTCTATATCGCCTTTTGTTCGAGCAATTTATCCAATAATAATTGGCCCCTTTACATCTTAAGCCTGCTCATGTAAAATATTTGGGCTCCCTATTTCGCCTATTTATATTCTATTAATAAAGGACAGAAGGATGAGTATATTGCAACTATGTTAAAAGAAATAAATTAGTTTTCAGTTCAGAATTATGTTCAGTACATGACTGATATTTATTTATGAAATAAAAATGACATAGTACCATCGCAGTAGATCTATTCTATAATTCGCAATATCACAACTATAATATAAGAAGCCAATCTGACTTTCATGTACGGCAAGCCATCACTAAAAGTTCCCAAAATATAATTTTTATTAAAGGTTTAAAAAATTTAATAGACTGCCTACAGAAATTAAAAGAAAAAACAACAATAAATGTAAATTCCAAATATTATCCATATCTCAAAGTGGTCCGAAGTAGATTAAAGGGAAGTAAAAAGCTCAAAGTCTGTCGACCACATAAATTTATGTGGTCGACAGACTTTGAGCTTTTTACTTCCCTTTAAACAATAAATGTATTCAAAAGTAATATCAAACAATATTTGATAAATAAACAGAACGGATATACTTTCTTGTGATAATACTCTTTAAACCTGCCCTTTTTAAGTATTTCCTTTAATTTATTGTTATTTTACCCCTCGTTTTACCCGCATTTATTATTAATTATTTCGAGATCATGTACTTTATTTTAAAAAATTACTTGATGTTATATTAATACTACTTACTATGTTTAAATTATTAATAGATTTGCGACGATAGGTTATAGCAACTTATAGCCACAAAACAATGTAATTTACAAAGGCCTTCTTTCAACATACAAATAAATGACAACTTTATAATTAAAATAAAAAACACAACAAAATACCTAGATACCAAGGTAAGAAGATTCATTTTTAAATTTTATTTATTGAGGAAATTTATGACTAAGTTTACCAATTATTATTTACAATTCGCTGGTTAAATATGTAATCCAAAATTGTATAATAAAAATGTTCTACAAAAAACCAGCATTATATCCTACCTCTCTTTTATATAATAAAAAAGTGCTTTGTATAAAAACATTATATTATCTGTCTTGTTGTACCTTTATTTATGGAAAGCCTGAATTGAGATACACTACAAATTATTTGCAATAAATATCAAAAGAAGTATACATTTTTAAATAATTTGACATTTAAGAGCCATTCATACATCACAGTTGACATCTTGATACTTGACAGGCACAGTCAAGCATAATTCTGATTTTTGCCAAATAAAATGGCCGGTTAATTATTCTATGGGGGTAGCGACAGAGAGCCAGTAAATTTGATGAAGGTGTTTTTGTGGCTAGGGGCGAAATAGTAGTACACTTAAGTTATCACCACCATAAAAAGTCATTTTTAAGAGATTGCTTGTATATTTTTCATAAATTGGCAGGCTTGGCTACTAATTTCGAATAAAAATAGTCTCCAAAATGGCTATGGTTGCAAGTATGAAGGTCGCAACCCGGCTTAGAAATTTCACCTTTACTATCAACAGCTGTTGTTTGACAGGTCGTTAGAGAATGTTTGCAATTTATGAAATTTTAAGAATTTTAGGAATGTTGACGTTAGAAATAATTGGAATTCCTAAAATTGTCACATAAGAAATGCATATGCGGATTTTAAGAAAATTGATATTAAAGTAGGATGAACCAAAAATTCTGAAAATCAATATGGTTCTAAATTAGAAGTAATTATTCAAGAAAATCAAAACCGCAAGTCAATCAGAACTTTCGTTCTAGAGTTATCATGCCGGCATACATACACACAGACGACCAGACGAAATTTTTTTTGCATTTTCGGCGGTAAAAATATTTTTTCGTCTGCACGAATGCAATACTGAGGGCCCCATAGGAAGGGCCTCAGTAATTATTATCAGCAGCGGTTAGCCAAGCACCTTTAAAATTGCAATTAAGTAGGTATATTGAAGAAAAAATAAATTCTGAAGAAAACCCCAACTAATTTCGTCTTCATCAGCCTCAAAATATGTGAAAGTATAGATGACATAAAATATATTAAAAATTATACTTATTTTTTATTGTAATTTCCTTAACTCAAGAAACGGAATGTGCAGACAACGTCAAAAGGGTCCAAAATTTTCTGACCAATAAATTGTATTAGTTACCTTTGTTTTTTCTATAAGAAGATTATATTTTTATTTGTTATTTTCAATAATAACTTATTTGATTAATTAAATTGTTTTCCTTTCAACCAACCGGATTAACCTTTGCGTCTTTCTATTAAACAAGAATTTTGTTACAAGTTTCATCCATTATTAATTTTTCTTATACAGGGTTAATCCTGAGTTGATATTTTTTAACTATGTATAAGATATCGTTAAAATAAAGAATTTTCTCAAGTAACTTTTTCAAAAAACTCAAAAATAAGAAAGATACGGAATTAAAAAATCTAAATCCAGATTTGGACTTGTTTATGAAAACTCACTACGCGCTCTCTCCAGAGGAAGAGTTCGAAATTATATTACCCTCAGCGCTTCGCGCCTTGGTTAGCTACTAAGATCATCCTTCAAAAGTAAACAAACACTTTTCACCGCAGTACATATTATGTACTTTATACCATAGAAGTGAAGTTTCCCACCATTTTAATTTCTCCATTCAATTACTAAATTTAAACATTTAGAGGTAATACACGATTAAGAAAACAAATCAAAACAAGTAGTTATTTTTATAGGTAGTCCATTTGTCCAAGGTTAAAAATAACTACTATTAATACGACAGCTAATTATTAAAGTAAAACATCCTGTTATCTAATTTTACACTTCAGAGAATTTCCATTTGTTATTTTTGTTTTATGGTTTTCTTTATTGACAAGTAGTGGTTTCAATTTCCCATAGGAATCTTTCAACTAAACAATTATTATCTTTTGTCTTTAAATAATGTATCTTGGTTTATTACAAAGTTAAAAGTATTCTCAAATTTTATCACTTAGTAATAAAGTACATACTATTATTATTATTTGAAATATGCCGTGTTTGCCAACAATACCTACAGGGCAAGACTTGTCTTTAATAAACGATATAAGTTAGATCTTAAGAGGAAGAGGTTTTTCATATACTTCTAATAATACTAGTTGAATAAAAACATTTTATGACCGGGCTTGAAATATTCATCTTTAATATATAAGATATAATCACATTAAAAAGAACACTCCGAAATAAGAAAATCATAAAATCTTAAGGATTTAAAGATGCTTCTTAACTTTTACAAACGATTGTGTTAAAATAATTTAAGTGGCAAAAATCGCGTGTGTTTGCTTTGAACTTTTAAAATTGACGACGAAGAATTCGAGTCCGTTTGAAGTTTTATATACATCACCATCTCCTGCTATTCCTATTTTTTCATGTTATGCAGAAATATACCGCTAAATTTCCAGTTGATGAACACACACGAGAGGCATGCGACTATTACATGCAGTAATTAAAATGTTCCATCACGGATGAAAAGGTTCAAAATGTTTGCAGGCTTGTAATGTCTATGGAGTGTGTTTTATATTCAATAATAAATTTCGATAAATGTGCTCGTTTTACTTTGATGTGCAAGTTGTAACTCAGTATCGGGTCGCAGATCAAAAATGTATGCACTTTTGTGTTGCGGTAAAAGAGAAATTGAATAAAAATGAAAAATCCATTACAGTTTATTTATAAAAAATCAATGAGGTATTTCCAATTTTGTAAAATTGTTGTGTTCATGTTAACGGAAAAAAAATCTGTTAAAACACGGTATAAGAGTTTAATAAAAAAAGATTGGTCAAGTGCAAATCGCAATTGTTTTAAAATAAGTAGAGATGATAATTATTATGTTGATATATCTAGGCTAGACGTTGATACAAAATATTAATTAGTACATTACATCATTCATTCAAACGGAATTGTCACTTATAATACCACTAGTGCCTAAATTATTTCTGGATTTTTTTTGAATTCAGGAATATTTTGACAATTATCTCGAGTTGAGGACGAATTCTAAGCGTTACTTTTGAAGATATAGCGTTTCTTTCGAACAAACGTTAAATATAAAACAAGACATCAGAAGAGACTGAACTTAATACCAATACCAACATCAGAATCCAATCTACAGTTTGTCTGTAATACTGTATAGGTACCTACCATGATATTATATCGAATTATAGTACCATAGGTACCTACTATATTTAGAAATGATCCTACTGTTGTAGCTGACAAACGCTGATACAAAGTAGGTCTCAGTAGTAAAGTAGAACTTTGTTTTGTTGTATAAAAAAAAGTATCAAACGGAATGCAATCTATCGGTTTTTAAAACTTTGATTTTTGTTTTATAGAATACCTAGGGCCAGCGGCTCAGTTTAGCAGGTTCACTTAGGTGTATAAATATTTACCGTAAAGCAGTACCGACCGCGGTTAGGATTTATATGAATGACTACTTAAGGAATTCTTACTTTTGAAAATAGGCTTATATTTTAAGGATTTATATTAAGGAATTGTAACTAATCTAGTATTCGGATGTTATTGAAAAAAATATATGTTACACGGAAAAAAAATTGTAGAACAAATTTCTACAATTATAGATTTTTTCTCTACAATAAATAGTACATATAGGGACAGGGACAATTTGTAGTAAAAATTTCCAAATATTTGTGGAGAATGTATTGTAGAGTTATTATATACAATATTTAGTAAAAATATCCAAATGCATCATAAGAATTGTTCTACAAATTGTTATAATTTTTGCTATTCATTGTATGAATTTATATTAAAAATGTATTGCGTTTTATGAAAATAAATACGAAAATTTTACACAATAAATAGTAAAAATTCATACAAATTGTAGTAATTTTTAATAAAACTTGTAGTAGTATTCCATAATTATTATAATTATAACCTAGAAAAAAATGTTCCTTAATAAAATATTCAATTTATTGTTTTAATATAAAAGATACAAAGTCTTAATTACAATATGTAATAAATAACAGTACCTGAAAAATATGAAATAAAAATTAATAACAATTGAACTGTTCATACCCTTAAAACGGGGGTATTTATCACCTTTACACTGATTTGGATATTAAATGATTAAGTCAGATAACTAACAAAAATGAGAAAGTAGGTATGTCACAATTAGACAAAAAAACATCATTGAATTTGGCACAAAATTCGATCGTTGGGCACAACATTCGATCGTTGGCCACAACTATTTTTTTTAAAATAATCTACTAAGGTTATTTAAATTAGTTATCTAAAGGTAAATTATTCAGAAACAATAATAAATGTACTTACCACCAATAGAATTTATTATTAAAATTTTCTCAAACGCATCGGTGCTTGTAATATAATAATGTGTTATAGGTACTCGTATATGTACCATGCTTTGTTATGTGAACATGGCGAACGGCTACTGCTGTCTGGCCATTTATGATCGACGTCAGAAAACGTTGGCCAATAGCAGAATTCTGTTTTGTTCACATGACTAAGAATTTCTACAATATTATAGAATATTTTTGAACAAAATTGAATATTTTTCATAAGAAGGGATGTAAATTATTACTATTTTTTGTAGAGAAAATTACTATTTCTTGTAGAGATAATTATTAATATTTGTACAAATTTTTTCAGAAGTTAGTAGTAGTAATTACGATAATTGTAATAAATTTCTATTTCTACAAACAATAGTAAAATATACTAAACATTGTGGAATTCTTTCCTATTGTTGTAGCATTTTATTCGACAATTCAATTGCTACAATAATGAATAGTTTTTAACTATAAATTGTAGTAAAATTTTCTACAAATTGTTAAGTATTTTTCTACAAGTCTACTACTACAACATTGTAGTAAAATTTTCTAGTCACATTTTTTCCGTGTATATAAACAACTGAAACTTAGATTGTTCTTCATTCAAAATTTTCAAAAAATAAATAGAAGACACATTAAAAAAATTGAAAGTCGGCTTGAACTTATCTAACTTCAAAAATTACACGTATATTTTCATAAATATAAAAAAAAACGAAAAAAGAGCAGACTTTATTTATATGTTCTTAATATGCTTCTAAGATTTGAATTAATTTGATGCTTTAGAAGTGCCACCATTCCATTTGAAAAATGCAGTTTTTAATGCAAAATCCAAGCGCATACTCTTCTATCCTTCGCATGCTTTCTTTTTTGTCATGGAGATGCGGCAGCCAGCAACAAGTAAAAAAAAATGTGTACCTTTACCCTATATGTCGCTTAATACAAGCTTAATATCTATTTTCGGATAGGCAAGTTTGGCTAAATCGTGATATTTTGACAATAAGAAAGTTACTAATCTACTGCTTCTTCATTCTTATGGACCTTGTGTAAATATTTTTTGAGTTTTTTGAAATTAGGTATAATGAGATGAAGAAGATTTCACTTACAATCTAAGTAGTGGAACTCATTGTGATATATTTACCAAAATAATTCTTAGAATATTATGAGCCAATTTCATAATCAAATTAATGGAAACTTCAATATTAAAAGGACACTTTAAATGTTATATCGATTTCATAAAACAAATTTATTGAAAAAGTACACTTTAAAGCTTCGTTTAACTAAATACCCGATTCTGCTCCTTTAGAAGCTTTAAAGCGTGCTTTTTCTGATAACGCTTGAAAGTTTTTCGTTTTGATTGAGAATTTTTTATGACATCGCGGCAGTTGTTTGGTTTAATTTGATGTGAGTACACAAACAAACAATATAACTTTATTTTGAAATTGTTGAATTTTAGTGTTCAACAGTTGTCGTCACTTGATATATAGTATTGAAACGTAAAGTCAGTAATTTCCAAGCTCTATTTTGAAAAAGATTTTCATATTTATTATGATAAAAATAGTATACTAGCTATACCAACCTTTTCAATATTGTTTATTTTATATGATGTAAAATACTATAAAATATACTGAAATAATTTTGCTTTTAAATAACTAATCTAAACTTTTATTTTTCCCAGAGAAACCCTTTTTCAAGATAGGACACATTAACATATACCTACTATAATTTCGGAAATCCCAAACTAAAATTTAAAATGGATTAAAAGCAATCATTTGATAGGTACTCTGAGGTTCGTACTTTCGATAAAAGGGTTCTTACAATTGTTAATAGGGTATACCGCATCAAATTTTGGAAAAATTTGTAAACTAAAAGCAAACACTAGCAGCATAAACTCAATTAAAGTATTATTATACAACAAATTTAAAGGCAACAACGCGACACAATATGGGAAATTAAACGAGCCGTTTGCAGTCGAAGATTTTGAGGCAATCTCCAAACACAAAGTAAAAAAATGTGGGCTATTCGTCGATAAAGAATATAGTTTTTTTGGGTGCTAGTCCAGATGGATTGGTAGATGACAACGCCATTTTAGAAATAAAGTGTTTTTTGAATATTAAGGACATGAGTCCAGAAGAGGGCATACGAACAAAAAAAATAATATATGCCAAACTTGAAAATGATTCATTCGCACTCAATAGAAGACATGAATATTACTTCCAGGTCCAAGGGCAATTAGCAATAACAAAAAAAGAAAAATGCTTCTTTGTTATATGGAGTCCAAAAGGTTGCTTAACTGAAGAGGTAACTATGTATTAATTATTTTTTTTTAACTTTATTAATGTCCTTTTTTTAGATTTATAAAGATGAGAACTTCTGGTTAAACGAAATGGTTCCGAAATTAAAAATATTTTTTTTAAACTGTCTTCTTCCGGAGCTAGTTGATCCAAGGGCAACAAGGAACTTGAAAATAAGAGAAAACTGTAGAAAAGAATTAAGAAATGCAAATTTATAAAAAAATAAATAAATATTTTTATATCGGATGTCCATCCATGTCACCTTTATTTTCCCTAAATATTTTTTCCTTGAAAAATTATCACAACTCGAAAAGAAATTTCTGAAAGCTGTTTCGAATAATTCCGAAACGACATTTTTGCTTTCCACCTACAATCTTCAAAACCGATAAATGAGATGCGATGTTTATTATAAAAATTACTAGTTATTTCCAAAAAATACGTAATTCAAAATATTAATGAAATAGAAATTTTATGTTACTAGTATTTCAGAAATATAAAAATTCTACGACTGAACGTAATATACCAAATCATGCAGAGCGAAATATTGTTTGTCGATATCGCTCGGTGCAGCGTTGCCACATCGAGCCTCGCCCGTTATAGCAGAGTGGTAGCAGCACCTGGCGGTCAATTTTAATTAAAAGGCGCAATTTTAATCCCATTTAAAAAGTATTTACTTTTTTAAAAAATAAAGACCGTCAAAAATTTTTAAATTTATTATACATTGGGGCAGAAACATTAAAAATTTCCAAAAATTTACTTAATAAAAAAAAGAAAATAAAAAAAGAAAATTTGTTTCTGCCCCAAGCAATAAATATTGATTAATAACTAAAAAAAAATTCATGAAAATTAGATGAAAAATAGAGCGTATGGCTTTAAACTAAGATTACGAGATATACTGGTTGCTCTTAAGTTGGAATTTCTAAATGTTTATTTTATTCAATGGTGGTGATATTTCTTAAACGTAAGTTTGGTAATTTAATGTTTATAATTTTATTGTAAATTTAGAATGGCTATGATGATGGATTTGTAAAGCCGAAATTACTCAGCCTAATTGTAATAAAAATTTTATTTACTATGATCTATTCTTATCATTCTTCACCTTGAAAAGTAATAGTTTGTTGGTCGTTAGTTCGGACTTAATAACTGTAGTCAACTTGATGAAAAAAGCTTCTTGTCTGTGTGATTACCGTTTCTACACGAAAACAACAAGGTATACGAATTTTTGATACAGAACTGAACAATACTATTATCATGTATGCAACGCGAACGAAAACAATGGCCGTTTAGAAACGTAGAACAATGAAACGACCATATCGAGTGAAAGATGTTCAGCTAATAGCCCATAGACTCTCCCATAAATTGCCAAATAGCCGGGGAACTATCTTAATGGCAAGTTTTTTTATAGATAACAACTTCATTGATGAGGTTAAAGTTCTGATACTGCCGGCATTCCACTCGTTACAAAAATAGAAATTGCGAATAAAATATCTGCGGCTGAGTCTAGACTAAGCGATACGAGTCAAAAAATCATACAAATAAACAGTTTTTTGTTCCAAAATTAGGAGCCGCCGTAAGTGAGAATAATTTTTAAAATATTGTTTAACTTCTTTTGTTGATATATTCTATTATGTTAAAGGAAATAAATTCCAATTCTCAAAATGTGACTAATTTAAAAATAAAAAAAAGACAAGAGAAAAGTCAAAGACAAAAACGTCCAGCGACCGTTTTTTTCCTAAAAGCAACTACTCCTTTGGTTATTTCTGCAATAGGCATTGCATTATATCTAAAAGGAATACAGCAGAGATTACATATATATCAAAATCTTCACATACACAGGGCGATGTGCAATTACGTAACACAAGTTTTTAAAATTTTAGGAAATTGTGATATGAAATAAAAGTTGTTCAAAAACTCAGTCCCCATTTTGATTACACTTTTCTATCACTTATAGTGCGTCCATCGCAAGGTAGTGTTTATGTCGTCTCTACTTCATTCTCTCTTGATAAGGAAAAGCAATGATTTTCACATTCATTTTTAATTCAAGTTTTAGGTTAACTTTTTCCTTTGCACCGATCTGATTTCTTTTTAGAAGGATAACTTAACATTTTGTACTGATTTATTTGGAATAGAAAATAAACGTCAAAATGATTTTTTTATTTTAATAACACTAATGGGTATCCTGATGATACGTACATTTTAGTTTCTAGTGGTTAAAACTTGTTCAACATACCTAAATATGTATTCCTTTAATTTTAGCTAGTGTATAATCTGTGATGAGTTTAAGAAGGCACAATGTCAAAATTTATATTTTTATGTCTTTATGTTAAAGAATTATGAACTTTGGTTGAATCGTAAAATGGAAAGAAAATAATTATATTTTTATGGATTCACTCTGAAGTAAAATCCTGGTTACGCCACTGCAGAGATGATTTTATATACACCCTAGTAATCTTTATACAATATTACAATATTCAAATAACATCTACTAATTCTTTTTACAGACATGAGTTTAGTCATGGTTGGCTCCTTAATAAGCTTACGTTTATTGTTGCTCACTTCCACCATGATGTCATCTTTTAAACTGGTAAAAAACATTAACATCAGTCTAAAATTATTTTATATTCTCGTCACTACTTTAACTGTTTAATGTTTAGTCACTAGCTTTTATTTTGGTATAGAGTAATGTAATTAAATATAATGGTGGAATTCTCCGGGTGACGTATCGCTTAATGTTGCGGAGTTAAAAATATTTATTTTAAACATACATATGCTGCCTATGCTGGGAGACCTATGTAACAGATGATGATAAATAATTCCAAGAAAAATAAACGATATGTTTTTTTATAAAAAGAAGTGTTAGAGGATGAAAGAAGAATCACATAAATACAAATATAGATATACCTACGTCTTTATAATCTTCACTCATTCTCATGAGTGTTACAATTTTTACCCGGTACCTAAACTGCGGGTAGTTTTTAATGTATGTGAATTTTATAATTACATTAGATTCGAACATAGACTTCAACTTACCGAAATATGTCTTTTATGAGCAAAGTTGTAACGAAATATTATATAAGTGGCAGTTAAGATATTATAGCAATGGTTCTAAAATTAAACAAGACTCAGTAAAAGAAATAATCAGAAATCATATCACTGGAACAAACATTTTCATCTATACAGATAGCAGACAAGCACTTATCGCCCTGGACATATCCTGAATTTAATCAGGGTTGGCAACTAGGACGTAACAAAGCCACGCCATATCGAAAGATAACCTTCTTGCTGATTCAAGAAGCGATAAAACAAAATACTTTTTATACCTGGCCCTTCTATTGGACTAACAACATCGGTAGTGACAAACCTAACATTCCCTTATGAAATTCAAGCAAAGGTGGTGTGATTAAATAAACAGCTGCATAGTTGCTAAGGGCTATTATGTTACTCTGGCTACTCTGGCAAAGAGACAGAATCAGTATTTTATTAAAGGCATTCTGACTGGTCATTGCCAAGTATGGAAGCATTTGCATTTAATGGAGCTGTAAGACTGCGGCCACAGCAGTGTGTGAGAACAAGAAAGAATATTTTCAATCATATCCACTACGATTGCCCTACGTTTCATATAATAGGAGTTTTGTGTTTAGCTGACACCGACCCATATAAGAGAGGCACCTCTCGCAACGTTGTCAGGGCTGACGAGCTAAGCCCATTAATTTAGGAGGAAGAAAATGTGTCTAATCAGCCCTAAACTACGTTTTTACACTTCCCATTGATTAGACAGCATTCTGTAAACAGCATGGCATAAAGAATCGTATCGTCGCTTTTCCGGAATACTGCTGTAACTCAAAAAAGTAAAAATTGAAAGTTTTATGTGATTTGTTAAAAAAATATATATGGAATAGTGCTGTATTTCCAAAGTTGTACCAATTTCCGCTAGACAGCAGATGCGTCGCTATTTCATGGGCCGAATACGTAATTTTTTTATAGATTAGTGTTGCAGCTACCAGTCACGAGCGAATCGCCGAAGAGGTAATGTTGTTTATCCAATTTTGCGTCCTATTTTACATGTTTTAAGAAAAACCCATGTATTTAAAGTTAAGGAAGTTTTCTTTAAAAAAAATAGGCTCCGATGTGAAGTTAGTGTGAATTACCGGTGTATTTCAAGACAAAACAGTTTTCTTTAAAAAAAGAAAATAAAAAATAATGCAATGCGAAGTTGTATTAACCTTGTATTTAGAGTTGAAATATTTTTGTTTAAAAGCAAATTTATGCAGTTTGAGTAAAAACGCTATTCATGTAAAATTTTCAATCACTCTCGCTAATGTGGAGTGGATGAAAAAAGTAACTATTTTTTCAAAAACTAAACTATTAGTGGGTAATGGAGCCATCTGCAACTTCATTCGCAAAAAGTAGAGAAATACTGCATACACAGGTCATGTCAATATTGGAGTATTACATTAAATATAACTTCTATCAACCTATCCACCCATCAAATGCAGCAAGAGGAGGAAGTGCGTTAATGATTAAAAATAACATTTCCCACAATGAGCAACCAGGCAACCAAGAACCAGAAAATCAGGCAACCAAAAGCATATTAACACTAAGGGGTGGAAAATTACAATGGCTGTAACATATGGCCCATCAAGGGATAACCAGAAAATAGAAAATTACATTAATGTACTCAAAAAACTAGGTAACAATTTAGGGTTCAGGATTAACCACAGTCAAAGGAAAAGAATTGCACCGAGCTGCAGCAGAACTTGGATGTATATACCTATCTTAAGAAAAACCCACATGTTGGCCCACCGACCCAAATAGGATTCCAGACCTTCTGGATTTCTTTATTTTAAGAAAAAATTCGCAAACTGTACACAAATAGAAAAAATGTTGATATGGATTCAGACTATTCCGCAGTAGTCCTTACTCTAATTGATAACGTTATTCAAAAAGAAAGATAACCGACCCTAACAAATCGGAACACTAATAAGGAATGTTTTCAAGAGGACTTAACAAATACTATTCAACTGACCATAACACTAAAAACGAAAAATAAGCTTCTTAAGTACTGGAAAAATTTCTAGTGGAAATCCAGCAAGCTGCACGGAAGAACACACTAAAAGTAAGAAGATTAACAAGTGGAAAAACTAATTCTGTCTAGATAAGAAAACGGGTAACAGAAAAAATAAAACTAAGAAAGGAATGGCAAATGACAAGACCACCAGAAAATAAAAATATATTAAAGATTGAGAAGAGAAATCCTAAATCACAACAAAGAATCCTTTAACAGATACCTAGCAGGGCTAACAGATGATAAAGAAACTGATTATAGGCTCCGGAATGCAACTAAGACAAAAAAATTCGTGTAACCACTGTCATCCGAATAGCAGATAAGAAATAGACAACAGGCAATTAACTGAAAGCTGATATTTTCGCCGACCACCTACAAAAGACGTTCCACGTTCCAATTAGATGAAAATCAAGACACTCCTAACTAAACGATTCATAATATGGAACAACTTGAAATTAGGCTAGTTACTCCCAACGAAGTTGCGAAATAAATTGAGACAAACATTAACCCACAAAAAGCCCCAGGATATGACCTTATTACTGGAGAAACATTAAAGAAACTGCCAAAGAAGGCTTTCGTTAAATTGTTACCAATAATATCTAAGTTATTTGAAAAGCTACTACTAAAACCAATAAAATATTTAAAAATAAAAACCTGATCCCTTCGCACCAATTTAGAAACAAACACTCGACAGTACACAGGATACATATCATCGAAAAGGCATAGGAAGAAAAATAGATATGCTCAGCTATATTTCTTGATGTAACCCAAGCATTTGACAAGGTTTGGTACGTTGGCCTAATACAGAAACATGAAAAAGTGTTCCCTGGACAATAAGTCGACATTCTTCAATCATATCTCTAACGGGAAGAATGTTTAGAGTGAAGCAAGATGAGGCATACTCCGAAATGAAAGAAATTAAAGCAGATGTCCCACAAGGCATTGTGCTATGACAGGTCCTTTACTTACTATGCCAGCGATATCCCTCAACAACAATGTGTTAAAATAATAAGTAATAAAGATACCTCAGAAGACCTAAAGAAACCTGTAACAGAATCAATCGATGGACAAAAAAGTGGAAAATAAAAATAAATCAAACTAAATTAGTTTTTACTCTTTGACCAAATGAACAAAAACAAATAAGAATAAACAGTTATTTCACATCACGATTTGGCCAAATACCTAGGAATGAACCTAAATGTACGACTTAAATGGAAAGAGCACACAAAAGAGAATAAATGACTTAAGATTAAATTAGGAAGAAAATCCAAGTTGTCAGTCTATAACAAACTGCAGATTTATAAATAAATTCTAAAACTAATTTGGATTTATAGTAGGTATACAGCTATGGGGATGTGCCTGCAACATGATACAAGTTTTCCAAAATAAAGTCCTAAGATGCAGTGTTGATGCACCTTGGTTCTATCGAAACGATTATCTTCATAGATACCTGAACATGCCAACAGACGAAACATGAGGGTCGACTCCACTCCCACGTCAACGAAGAAGCGCAGCAATTACTGGAAAACTCTACCCTCAACAGAAGGCTCAAAAAAAAAGAAGTAGTCATTTGAGCTATTGCAGTGAAAATTAATGTTAGTGCTAGTGTAAAACAGTGTAATAAATCGTCACGTCAACTTTTGATGACAGCCTAATGGGAATTTCTTAGTTCTTAAGATTTTTAGATTAAATTGTAGGTTAGTCAATAATGACTAGTAACAATACCCAAACAAAGCAAAAAAAATGACACAACACTCAAGACTGAGGATGCCAACTATGAAGAATGTTGGAAACTTTTCATGTTTTTTTTTGTTGATAGGCACCGTTCAAAAAAGACATTGAAATTATCTTTGTTTGCTTTCTCATTATTAATAACGAAACTAGTTATTAATTGTTTAGTGTGTTGTAGCAAATTTCGTTATCAGATTTGTTTTACTGTTAATTTTTTCAATAAATTTGAAAGCAAAAGTATTTTTGAATAGAAAATGTTTTAGATACTCTCGAATTTCAATATACCTCTGTTCGATATAAAAGACTGCATATTATTTCTCAGTTCATGTTTTCACACAGGATTCCACACTTTGATAATTCTTTCTCTTGCTCAGAATTTGGTAATTCCAAATTTTCTAAATGTTCTAAGATAGTTTCATTTTGAGTTTAGTCAATTTTTAAGAAAATTTGAAATTTGCCCCTCATCTGAATACAGGTGAAATTTTGTTTGTCAAATTCCCTGTGAATCTCTAAAAATAAAAAATATAAAAAAGAATATAAAACCATTCTCAAAAGGAGTAATAGTTATTTACGATATAAGTATCGTAAAGTTTCATATTACGATACGCGATGGAAATATTGTCGAGTATATCGAGTATCGTAATATGAATTTACGATACGAATATTGTACAAAATTTTATCTACTATCAAAAAAAAATAAATAAATAACTACCAGATTTTCTGTACATTCATATGACAAAGGTGAAGTTAGCCGTGTGTTAGATATTTGAATTCACCTTTAGCGTAGTCATTATTGACATTAATCATTTTTACGAGACAAAATACAGTAGCCTTATGTAGTTGATAGGTATTGTTTGTTGGCTAAATAATAACTCCAAATAATAACTCAAAATATTAATTATCATGAATATTTGTGAAGAAAATATGTCTTACATTGAATTGGCAGCTAACGAAGCCATTGATATGAAAAAGAGTTCCAGCGATTTGAAGAATGGTGCAAATTAAAAAATGTCGATGGTGTTTCGGAAAATATTTTATTGGCTTATTTTTTCGAAAGAATCGCAGTTGAAAAACCATCTATGAAAATCCAACGATTTTAGACCTTCTGAAACACATTTCAAAATACTTTTCTTGTCCTGCAAACGCTATAAAATATTTTTTTCTTACCTTAAAACTATTAAAATGTATCCTCCAATTTCGATGTTAAAAAAATTTGAACTACATCATTTTGATTAATTTCTTGTTATAGAAACTGCTAAATAACAATACTACACCATCCATAATCCAATAAACCATCCAAATTTTTTCGTAAACAGTATTATTTTCTAAATTTACGACCAAGTTAAACTTCGTCAAAATGATCCAATTTTCATAACCGCAATGACAATTAACATTGGCAGTGTGACATGTGTCTAAAAGAAATACAATGTTGCCATATCAATTATGCATTACATAGCAATGGTAATTTTTACCTATGCCCTGCGTTGTACCAGGCCAACCAATTGACTTCAGTATCAGAAAAATTATATAAAACTAACAATTTAAAAAATACCCATATCAAGATCTTCTTCCTCACCCTCATCGGCAGAATACTCTTCGACGTCAATATTGATATTTTCTAAATTGCAAGGATTATACAATTTTCCCGCCAGTTTTAAAAACTTTTCAACTAACCTAACCTAACCAACCCTTATTAGCGTCTGGCCAGTAAACCTCGATCCCAACTTTTAACGAACGTGTCTTGTATCGTGGGCATCTAATAATAAGAAAATATACAATAAGAAAATGAAGGAACGAGTTCTTGTAAGGTGGCGGCTTAGCCACCACCAGAAAATTTTTAATCCATATCTGGCTACGCCGACCGGCATAAACTCCAACGGCCTGGACCGAGCTCAAATTGAATTTTTTTTTTAAATATTAGATAACTACCGACATGCCGTAATTAACGTACAATCATGAAATGAAATAAAAAGACGGTTGTCTGTGATTACTACAAATGTTTTCACTTCGAGATCCAAATTTATCTGCTGGCCAGACACTATGTAATTTTTCACTAACTGAATTATTTCTTGACTTATATGTTTTCTTACTCGATTTGGCAAAACCGCATTTATAGAAACTAGACACATCAATTGTCATTGAAAATAATTTAGTGTTTATTTGTTTTTCTAACAAACTAAAAATGAAATATAAGAAAATTTGATCGTTTATGAAAACATTTGGTACGGTTTATTGCTCTATGAATGGTCTTATATTGATATTTAGCCGTTCCTACAACAAGAAATCAGTGAAAATGGTTTATTTCACATTTGTTTTATGATTGAGACCCGACAACAAATTTTAAGGATTTTAAGGTAAAATTTTTTTTTAAATAAGTGTTAGCGGAACCAAAATTGTTATGTATAGTGTGTTTCGAAGTGTCTAGAAACTTTTTATAACATTTCAATAGTTATATCCGCCATTCGAGTGTCGGCGTATAATACCACCATCTACATTGTGGACTCACTATTCCATGTTAAGGACCACTATTTCGACGAAGAGAAACTTGCATATTAGCAAATATACCCAGCTGTTGGCTTTCTTAAAACGGAAAAGTGAAGGGTATAAACCAAAAAATCAAGAATTTTTTCCAAAAACGAAACACATACATTTTTAAAAGAAGCCAACGATGAAGCTTATTTAATGATGAAGGTAAATTTTATTAGTTTATTTGTCATAGTATGTTCGTCTCCAAAACGACAGCAGTCTATCCAAACGTTAACATTTCCGAAGCCACTAGAAGTAGGTAGTACTGAAATTCTTTGAAAATTTTAATCATTTTGTAGGTGTCCTTAATAATTGGTGTTTTTGGAGCCTGCCGCAGAGAAGAACTCACCAATTTAAAAGTAAATGATATTGTTGATGAGGAAACGTTTATGAAGATTGAAATTTCAAATACGAAGGCTAAAATTAAACGAGAATTTGCAGTTACCACAGGAAACATTGACGGCTTTGACTGTCTGCATACATTCAGAAAATATTTTAGCCTTCGTCCACAACATACCACTCATACTTGTTTTTTTGTTTATTACAAAAATGAAAAGTGTACTTAACAACGTGTAGAAGTTAACACTTTTGGGCGCATTCCAAAAGAAGTTGCTGCTTTTATAAAATTGACAAATCCAGAGGGATATATCGGGCACTGTTTCCGAAGATCCTCCGCGTCCCTTCTTGCTGATGCTGGTGCAGATATGCACACTTTAAAAAGACACGGAGGGTGGAAATCCACTTCTGTAGCTGAAGGCTATGTAGAAAGATCTATAGAAAATAAGAGAATAATAGCTAGTAAAATCATGGGAAAACAGATAATTCCCATTGAAACCATCGTTGAAAACATTGGTGAATCTGTTACGTCTATACCGGCAGAAAAACAGAATATTACCACTTAAACTTAAACGACTGTTGAGAGTATCAGTACATCTCTAGTATCTTCATCTGCAGGACTAAATATTACCAACTGCAAAGATTTTGTTATTAATGTTTATAAGTAAGGTTAACAGATTTTGTTATTAATGTTT
This sequence comes from Psylliodes chrysocephalus, assembly GCA_927349885.1. Classification (NCBI taxonomy): domain Eukaryota; kingdom Metazoa; phylum Arthropoda; class Insecta; order Coleoptera; family Chrysomelidae; genus Psylliodes; species Psylliodes chrysocephalus. Next base: position 24,420,303 of record OV651822.1, on the reverse strand, counting down.
ATAAGTAAGGTACAATATTATTTTATGTAAGTTTATGTTGGCCAATTTATAATTAAACAATTTGGAAAAAATAATTTAATATTTTCCTAATTTTGTAAATAAAACCATTTTCCAAACATAGGTTACCTGATGTTATATAATGTAAAAAGCAACATATTGGGAATTCCGATACTTTACCTACTTTACCGCACTAGTGCGGTAAAGTACGTGATTACGAAATTCAAGTGACAACTGTAAAGTTTGACATTACATATTGATAGTAGATAAAATTATATTTATTAAATTTGATTTGATTGTCAAGGTAATATACCAAGACCTTGATAATATTCAACTATTTTTGTTGAATCTAAATCTCGAGAATATTGTAATAATGTGATGAGACATAATTTTTGGCATTAATAATCTGATTAGAGCCCGAGAACTTCAGCTCGAGGGCTTTAATTAATTAATTATTAATGCCAAAATTATGTAGAATTAAATTGTAAAATGTTCGAGAAATTAGGAAGAACAAAAATAGCAGAATTTTAATCAAGATCGTGTTATATTTGGAATGACTATTTCACTAGACCAAATATCGCTGATATTTGGACTAGGGAGATAGTCAAAAGTTATCTAATAGGTATCTATACGTTATAGCTAATGTGAATGCTTAACTTCACAGCTGTTTTTCCAAAGTAGGTGGTATTGATAAAAAAGCAAGGTAATCTGGAAATTCCACTTGTACCTAACAAATCAATATCATCTTTATCACTTGCTATCATTATATTTTGTTTATACAATATTTTTCGCGAGAGCTCCGATAATATTATTTGTGTTCATATCAAAAGTTATAAAACGTAATGGCTAAATTACTCCACAAAATTTTATATCCTTGTAACCATTACCGGCAGCCTATAAAAGTTAAGCCTACATCATCACTGTCTGAAGTGATGATTAAACGAGTACAATATAAATCCGCAATAAAATTTACATAATATCACTTTTAAATTTCCATCCCCTTTGTAATCATCTAAGAGCGGTGCATTAATTTTCTACTGCCTGGTAACAAAGTTTGAATCTAATCAAGTCGTAATATTGTACGATGACAGTCCCTCTATATCGATTTAATATAAATTTTCCTGGAATTTTATATGGCGGTATTTTCATATAATAATGTTTATATTAGATAATATATTATTTCGGAGAATTAGATGCCTTTAGTTTATGCTATAGAAACCATCTGATAAACAAAATTAGCAGAGTGAATCGATTTACAATAAACTCAAATGATATAATAAACGACTTTTAGTAAAGAATTAGGTATCTACAGGTTTGTTCTGTGACCAGGTCACTAGATTTTCCAATAAAAATTAATCTTGTTCAAAAATTTTGAAAAAATTCACCCAACATACTCATCGCATAGTTAATGATGGGCAAATTTAGTCCTTATTTTATATCACAGCAGGTGATGCCCGAAAAATCTAGAAACATTTTCTGGATGGTCTAAGACTCGCTCTTGATGAAAAAAATTGAGATTTTTTAGAAAATCCTGATTTCGAGATACATCATTCAAGTAAAATCTTTTAAGCTATTGCATAGCTTTTAGCGCGGGCTTTGGCGCGGAGACCGAATCAAGAAATTCCGTAACACTGTAACGAAAAAAAAACCTAACACCCCCTACTCCGACCGGCACAGCGGTGCGGCGTTAAACAATATTAACTTCTCATTTATTCAATAAAAGAAAATCGAAAAATCGAAAAATCAAAAAATCGAAACCTCGAAAAATCGAATAATCGAAAAACCGAAAAATCAAAAAATCGAAAAAATCGAAAAATCGAAAAACTGAAAAACCGAAAAATCGAAAACCGAATAATCGAAAAATCAAAAAATAGCAGCTTCTCAAAAAGTTTTTTGATATCACAGTCAACAGAAAAATAAATTTTCCAGGCTTCAGGATTATAATCACAATTTTCCCTACACTTGGTACATATTTAGTCTAAAAGATACATTCATTAAATTTGTAAGTTTGAGTCTTTTCAGTATTTCTTTTACAATGATATCGTAAGCAGGAGCCCTTTTGGGTTGATGTTTATTTTTATTTATCCAGTAACTACTTTATCTATTCTTCCTCTCCTTTATCTTTTTTTAATATTTCCTATAGATCATTTTCTATATTTGATTCATTAGGTTGGAAGATCTTCTCTTCGCTTTCTTTAGCCCATTCTTCTTCTCCTGTTCGTATGGGGGTGATTGGACTCTTCAAATTCTCTAATGTTTTTCAAAGCGAATTGTCATTATCTTTGTAGTTTGTTAGTTCACGTATTTGGATCGAAATTATTATTGAAAGCATATTCATCACATTCGCTGCATTGACTAAGTCTAAACCTTTCACTAACGCTCAGGCCAACATTAATAGTTTTCTGAAAAAAAAAAAATCCTCAATATCCGGCAATAAATCTAGTTGGTATAAAACTTCTGTATTTATGGATACCTAAGATAGAGATGACGTGTTAATATCAGAAATAAACACTCTACACATACACAAATCGGCCAATAGATATCACAATCACGTTGTAAAGTTTCAATCATACGTTGATACTTTACTCGAAAATATTTATATCAGAGTGAAATGTTTATTTAGACAAGAAATGAAAATTCATCTGAATGTGTTCGCAAAAATTTTGGCAAATATTCAGACCATCTATTTTTAAATTGTAAATAACTTAAATTTTAAAATAAAAATCAACAATTCGAGTATATATTAGAATGTAGGAAGCATGACATATAAATAGGTCTAATCTGAGCAGATTATGCATTCCGCCGGCTTCCTGTAGAAGCAGTATAAATAAAATAGGATAATTTACTATAAATACAGGATGATTCTTCTTGTTTCTCGATAATTCATCTTCAGTAAGATTTTAAATAATACTTGTAACAGCCGGTTACAATAAAGAAGATTTATGAGTCTGAGAGAATAGAAAATTTGAGAGAAGAATGAGACATAAATACAAATAAAATAATATAAGATAATAACTATTTTCTATTTCTTCATGCTTCTACTTCGATTTCTGTTTTAGTGCAAAATATGGCTCGAAAAACCCAAAAAGTTCTTAAAGATGAACATAGAACAATTTAATATTACAAACCACTACGATGAATGGAAAACTTTATAAAAGAATATGTAAATATTATTATTGGAATATAGGATGATCTATTAGTGTGAAAAAGTACAAAATCACCGCCACTATTAGAAATATTAAAAAATATATTCACAGGATGGTAACCTATATTAAAATGATTTTCAATAACCCTGTATTCTATTTTATATATAAATTACTTTCGCTTTTTCCATTTTAATAATAGCAATTAGTATGGGGTTATATAGGCTATTTTACAAGATATCACCAGTTTTATATGAAAATCGTATTGCTTTTAATGACTTATATTCTGCAGAAGAAACGATTCAAAATCAATTTTTGCGGCTACAATTTTTGATAGTCACAATGCTTGTTTTAATTAGTAACAAAGGAGTACAGGGTGGGGCAAAACTCAAATATATCATTTTCTATATATTTTTTTTTATGGGTTTCACTGACTTTCATTTGTGTTAAGCATTCCCTATACCTAAAGTTAATGGTTTTGGGAGAATTTTAAAGTTTAGCGACATGTATTAGAAAAGTTTTTAAAAAGGAATTTCAAGTTATTTTTCGTTTTTGAGTTAAGATTTTTTTTATATTTTAACCCTCCCTAACTCCCCTATTTATTTAGATTTTTCCAAAATCAATAGGCTTTGTTCCTTCTTATAGAGTTTCATTTTTACTAAACATTTCATGTTGATATCGCTTTATCGCTTTTCATTTTTAATTTAGGATTTTTTTTTAATTTCAACCCATCCTAACCCTCTATTTTTAATGAGATTTTTTCATAAACAATAGGCTTTATTCCCTTATAGAGCTTGGTTTTTGCCTTAAATTTTCAAGTTGATATCATTTTTCATTTTTGACTTATGGTGCAGCCAAAAACCGTGACATCGGCCAAAATAAACCAATAATACTTACAACTACTGTGTGAAGAGTAGAACAATAATATAATTAAGGCTAAAACAATAACATAATAGCCTACAAAATGGGTAGTCTAAAAGAATGATACAGTTAAAGAATTGAAAATTATTTAATAGGTATATCAGTACTTCGGAGATAAACTGTGCTGTCATTCTAGTCAGCTTTTTAGTAGAGTAGACTGAATGTTGGTTGGACACTTTTCGTATTCTATATTTACATATAATAATTATATTTCGACAAGAAATTCAGTTGGCCCCAATTATTTACACAATATGTATTGTTTACTAATAATCTAACTATTAAAACTTTTTTTTAATATACATGAATTGTTGGTTTTTGTAACATATGTTCTGATAACAAATTTTCTATGACATACCTAGTGTCTTATACCTCCAACATGCCTCTATAAATAGTACGACTAACGTGGGAGTTAAATAGTGTTGTATAACGTTTAACTTGTAAGTTTATTAAACATTTTTAAAGTCAACTTATATTGTGACATCACTATACATGGTATAGAATACCCCTGAAAAGGTCTCGAATATAACCTTTATAAAACTGCATTGTCTACATAGTTTACCTCCCAGATAGATATGGGTAAATATTTATTTTAGTCTTCATGATATAACATAGACACAACTATTAAGTTTCTTGAATTAAGTGTAAAGGTTAAAGAAAAGGTCCTTTATTTCTCACAAGTCAATTTATTGGCGACCGGTTTCGAAGTTGTCACTTCATCATCAGGCACACCTAAATGGAATGTCAAGGAGTCAGTTGTAATAAAAACAATTATAAAAGCATGAACGGACTTTAACATATACAAAATAACAGAAAAAACACAAAAGAAAGTTAAACAATAACCTTGACTCACCTTGACTAATTCCATAAAGGAAGCGCTACAAAAAGTTTAACAGAACGAGTTAAAAAAGTCATGTGTAATAAGTATTTTTTAAAAAAATTTTTAATGTAGGTTAGGTTAAACCACCAGATGTCTATTTGAATAAAATAATTAATTAAAACACATTTAAGACAATTATTAACTAAACAACACAAAATAGTTTTACAAGCACAAACAGTTTAAAAATTTTTAAGGAAATAATGTTAATTACTGAAAGTAAAAAGTAAAAAAGTAAAAATTATCAGACTGTCAAGACATCTATCTAGATTTTTAACGAATCAATGCAGTAAACTGTAAATTTTAAATTAGCGGATAAATAGTGTACTAACGGAGGTGTTATTTACTGAAAGTGAGTATAGGTGGCGATGACAAAATTTATTGAAAGTAAAATATATTAAACTGAGAATGAGAAAGCAAAAAAATTTTATACTAACAAGAAAATTAGAACACTAAACAAGAAAATATGAAAATTCATATGTAAAAAGGGAAATTTGAAGCAGATAATCAAAAAGAAAATTACTGTTACAGGAAACGGAAAATAGGTTGACAGTACGAATGTCAAAAAAGAAAAGTCAAATTTTGGCGTATGACAACCACGTGGGAGAATTGGAATAAGCTAAAAAATTTTAATAAGATGCGAATGGGCAAAAATTAATGGAAAGAAAATCTAAATTGGGAGAGTTAATTGTGGTAAGTAACTGACTGAAGATCAAATGAGTGGGGGTAAAAGTCTGAAAATAATTTAAATAAGCGCAGAGAACGTTGGGGTACTAATAAATTGAATTTGTGCATTCAGATAGCAGGAGGGGCCAGATTTAATATTTTTTAAAATTTCCAGGTTCTCAAAGTTATTCAGAAGGAATTTATTAGAAGTCATATGCAAAATGTCGAAGCCAATGCTAGAATCAAAATCGTGACCAGTGTCTAACAAATGAGCAGCAAAGTGAGAAAAACTTTTTGATTATCTGCTTTAAATTTCCCTTTTTACATATGCATTTTCATATTTTCTTGTTTAGTGTTCTAATTTTCTTGTTAGTATAAAAATTTTTTGCTTTCTCATTCTCAGTTTAATATATTTTACTTTCAATAAATTTTGTCATCGCCATCTATACTCACTTTCAGTAAATAACACCTCCGTTAGTACACTATTTATCCGCTAATTTAAAATTTACAGTTTACTGCATTGATTCGTTAAAAATCTAGATAGATGTCTTGACAGTCTGATAATTTTTACTTTTTTACTTTTTACTTTCAGTAATTAACATTATTTCCTTAAAAATTTTTAAACTGTTTGTGCTTGTAAAACTATTTTGTGTTGTTTAGTTAATAATTGTCTTAAATGTGTTTTAATTAATTATTTTATTCAAATAGACATCTGGTGGTTTAACCTAACCTACATTAAAAATTTTTTAAAAAAATACTTATTACACATGACTTTTTTAACTCGTTCTGTTAAACTTTTTGTAGCGCTTCCTTTATGGAATTAGTCAAGGTGAGTCAAGGTTATTGTTTAACTTTCTTTTGTGTTTTTTCTGTTATTTTGTATATGTTAAAGTCCGTTCATGCTTTTATAATTGGTTTTATTACAACTGACTCCTTGACATTCCATTTAGGTGTGCCTGATGATGAAGTGACAACTTCGAAACCGGTCGCCAATAAATTGACTTGTGAGAAATAAAGGACCTTTTCTTTAACCTTTACACTTAATCCCTACTACTCACATATGGCTACCCTCACTCCAAATTTCTTGAATTAATTTGGGCCAGTGCAATATTTATATTTTATTTCCTCTTTAAACAAACTGTAATAAAATTCTCAGTGCTATATCAGTCTGACACTGTTTATTAGTACCTCTGGCATTTATAGATATGGCATTTTTCTATAACTTCAAGGAACACCCTACAAAATAAACAATTATTCATATAAAATTGTACTAGAGTCAAGAAATTTGGAAATAAACATAACCTCGACAAATACTAGTAATTTTGTTTACCTGTAACGTTTTTCGGTAACAATCGTTGAATTGACAGACATACTTCCGATTTATTAAAGTCGCAGTTTTATTTAAACTTAATTTTAAGTTAATAATTTTATATTTGTAGATTGACGGAATGAAAATGTTTTTATATCATTAAATCGCGCTATTTAAAAAAAAATCATTTATTATCACCAAAACTAACTAGCTTGAGTTTGACATATGTCGTAAAAGAGACAGGTTTAGTACCGTCATTACTTCTCTATATCTAGATTTGAAAGATTGGTATGGCCCGCCCTACTTTGTGACTTCACGGTGTGCGTTGCTTAAATTAGGCTGATTTAAATTATTTTATAACTGTTTCACTACGTTTCAGGGATCTGTTATCGTGTGACATCTCTTTTTAGCTAAAGATTTTCAAGAACGCTTCTCACTCCTTCTGGCTCACTTATAAAAGCGCGCCACAAAAACCCGATTAGCCAGAGTGCAGTGGCGTACAAAAAAATAAATATTAACATGTGTGAAAACAATAAAGTTAATAAAATTGAATTACATAATATTTTTGTTATTTATTTTAAAATAATGTGTTTTAATGAAATGTAACTGGGTGTTCACCGCACAAATGAACCAATGAAGAAACTGCCCCTGATACAGATTAGAAATGGAATAATAATGAAAGTTGTGCCTATCGATAGTCATTTTGATGAAATGTACAATTCTTTGTTTAAAATGCACGTACTCAAAAAAATATCTTATACTGTAAATATTTTGTTGTGAGCCTTCACAAAAAATACTCCTTGTTCTAAGTCCATATTTCTTATACTTGTACGGATTGTCCGTAACTGCTAACAAAATATTTATTTCATTTTCCTCCTTAGCAACGATTTTTTTTCCTTCACCTTTCTCATATAAAACAGACCGTGTTTGCTTCAATCGATCCATCAATTTTTTGAATGATATTTTATTTGGTTTCCGATGTTCTGGGAATCGCTTTTTATAAACTCTTGTTGCTAGCAGAGTTTTTATCACAAAATCCATACCACATCCATGGCGAGTCATTTTAGAAAACAAATATTGGGGTTTTTCAAAGCCAACTTAAAATAACATTTAATAAAATTAGAATCAAGTGAGTTTTATGTGGAGTTTGTGGTTGCAATTTTTATTTCTTTTTCTACTGAATATAAAAGTCATATATTGTCAGTCGATAATAAATTACAGATAATTACTTTTTTCATCTGTTAAAATAGTAAAATTTTGTGATTTCAGCCAATAAGAGCTCGCGATCCCAACCAATCATTGATTTTTATACTAATTAAAGCGGTTCATTTTTATTTTTTTATATAAAACTATGTTTACCTTTTGAACTGACAACTACAAACATAATTTAACAATTTTTATTAAACTAAAATGTATCTCAAATCTATGTTAATTACCAAATTTCAAAATTATAAAAAAATAAGAAATGATACTCAAAATCAATCCCACACACAAATTGTTTAATTAGATAAAATTACATAACAACCTGTTTCGGCACTAAGGCCATCCTCAGATTTGTAAAGACTAATTTTTATCATACAGCTAAAATGTCACTAACATCGATGGGAGAAGTTGCTTCGGTGTAATGTGAAAAATTCACTTAAACACTCTACTTTCAAATGTCTAAACAAGCTTTAAATTAGCTTAATTAGGCAGACCTTATTCCATTTTATAGTATAAGACCCGAATTCACAATAAAAACTGGTAAATGTCAAACTCCCGAAAGGAAAGTAATCTACTTTTCATTTGTTACAGTAACACGTAATAAGTTGTTGCCATATATTTTTTATTTTTAGACTATTAAAGGAAATTACAAAAATAAACAAATATTTATAGTATGTTTAATAAACAGCGTTTAGATTATTACCTACTCGAAATATGTTTATTGTGTCTTTTTCATACAAAATGCTTCCAAAAATAATCTTTTCAAATACAACTCGCCGTTTTAAATTTCGAGTTTCCATCTTCAAACGCCTTATTTAGATCAAAAACACCGAATTAAGATAAAATAAATCATTCGGTTTGTTTTTGTGGTTTTTCCAAATAAAGACGTTTTCGTAGTAACTAAAAATTTTATCGATAAAAATTGGACGACTCGTGTTATTTACCTTTGATTAAATTCTAATTACTATCAAACAGAATGTATTTTTTCTACACCCACGTGGATATTAGCTATTCTACGCACAGACCAAACGAAAACTATTTCATATCCATTCTAACTAGTAAGAGCATTACCCAAATATAAAATCCATAGACATCATATTATCTAAGATAGACTCGCCCTACACACTGTATACCCAATACACCTTCTGTCCGCATGTTTTACCAGACGGGGAAAGGGGAATCGTACGTCGCACATTGACGTAGTGTTTCGGGAGGGTTTACATATATTTTTAGTAAAAATTATTTAATGACCAAATCAATAACCTATGGGTCTTCGGAATCAAAGGTAAATTTAAAGAAAACATTCAATTTATACAGGGCATTCAAAAAGTCATTTTATATATTTTCTTATAGTTTAAAATAGTAGGTAGCTCAAAGTGGAAGAACATTTTTGTTAATATTTTATTATATATTTTTTTTTAAATACATGAAGAGCAAAGAGCAAGTAAAAATATAAAGCCATTTATTATTATATTTACATGGGTACTCTGAAAACCTTTTCTACAGGTCGAAAAAAGAATAATTATATTGCCGGGCTACCTTTTTTTATGAAATAAAAAGCTATTAAAAACAGAATAATTTTATTTCAGATACATAAATATACAAATATGATCTTTCTATTACATACCATTTGGGTTGCATGTCACGACACCTATTTTTAGAATTATTTGTGTAATGATATAATAACTCATTTAGGACAGTAATCAACAATGATTTTATAATATCTGGACAAGGCTAAAACACATTAGCTTAAGATTATCAATAGATACTTTATTTCTAATTTGTCCGAATAGAAAAAACACTAAAGGAAGCTTCTTTTGTAACATTTCGAATGTCATTTTACTATCAATGGTTAAACACTCTTGGTGAAGAATCTGCTCAATAGATTTATTTAGTGTTATAAGATAACTGATATTTTGTAAAGCATATTTTGGAATAAAAGACAAAATAGCTATTTGTGTATTGAGAACAGAAAGTAGCACCTTTGACAGTTGAGACAGAAAGTATGTCGAAGAGAAAAGATTTATTTTATATTTATTCAAAAAGGAGGAAAAATACAATATCAAAACTGTTATCTCAGTCATCATTTTCAGTATTTGTGTTTTTCCAACTGACTATAGCAACTGACCATTATTTTGTTATTGAAATGAAACACCGTACGAGTCGCAGATATGTACGGTTTTTCACCTAATTTCACGGGTATAATCAGCTGTTCTACATTAACAGTTAGGTATCTAGTACGGTTTTTAAGCTCAATGCGCTAGTTCAGTGTGATGTCATTTTGGTTCCACTGACATTTAATTCTGACCAAACTTTTAACAGAAACATCAATAAATTTGACATATACGTTTTTACTGTTTTTATTTTATTTCAAAATATTGTTTACAGGTCATAAAATAGTATATTATGCAACGATCATGTAATGATGGTTATTAATAAACGAGCATTAACCGGGATACGAAACGAGCCAAATGCGAGTTTCGTATGGTTTAGGCGAGTGTATTAATAACCATTACATGAGAGTTGCATACGCTATTTTTTCTACACCCGATAAATAATCAAGAACTATAAATATATTTATATTGGTATTGAACACAATAACAGTAATTACTCGTATTTCTATAAAAAATTCTACAAAATTGTAATTAATGGTATTACCTTGGGTATTGGTATTACCATAGATTTTTTGGGCAAATTATTGTGTACTGCATTTTCTCCTTTCTCCGATATGTGTGGAGGAGTCTTCTATATCGCTGATATCAGACATGTTGATAATATAATTATCGAAGTTTAGCTATCTACGAAAATTTAATACGTTTTGACAACTAAGACAATTACATAGGAACCTAGGACAAACGTCAAAAAGAATGCTTGATTGAAAAATTGTAGGCTTCTATTGATTAAAAATCTGTATCGTAATGAAAAATCTGTATCATAATGGGTATCATTATGAAACGGATTATGAGCATATAAGTGCATTATTATAATACGGGTGTAGAAAAAATAGTTTAAAGGTATATAATTGGTAACTAAATGATTGTATATTTGATACATGCTATCTACTTACTTTAGGAATATATTAATAAAAGTGAAAAAAACGATATAATTTAGGTAAACAAAACGAACAAAACGTACTCAAAAAATCTACTGTCACTTTAATTGTCAGTGGAACCATAATTACATCATCACTGAACTAGCGCATCGATGAAGAGACAAATTTTAAACGAAATGGCTTATTTTGAAATGTCAAATTTGAGACTTGTACGGTTTTCGAACTCACTGATTCAATTGCAGAACACTGTTTGCAGTGAATCTTTTTCTTTAAGGATTTTACTATAAAACCAGAAATATAAGCAACTACATCCTGAATGTATTCGCTCAGAAAATATATAAATAGGTAATCATGGTCACGAAGCTCATTTGTAAATTCCAAATTTTCTTTAGTGTCTGATTCGTAACATTATTTTAAATTTAACGCAATTTGGCTACTAGTGTTGCTACAATCCAAGATGCTGGTGCCATCTAAAGCAATTGCATTGGCAGTTTTATTTAACTTTACTTCATTATGAATTAATAATTTTTTATAACAATTTTGAAACAATCTCCATGTGAGATTGTTATTGAAGCATCTGTTACGAACTGCACTAACAAAAAAGGATTTTTTTCTTCATTTTTCGCCTATTCAACTACCTCTCCCAAAATTCTGTAAAATGTGATGATTACTGTATAATTTTAGAGCTTACATATAATAAAAATACCCATAATAAATACTGTACTTATTTGATAAGTCTAGCATTATGTTTTAAGATGTGTCTACCACTTAAATTTTCATAAATATCTGCCATACAAAAATGGTCAGAACATATACTAAGGCTTCTTTCATTTTCATAATGTTTTCCTCCACCAAGCATAGATTTTGCAGCCAAATTCTACGTTGAATAATTTCTCTAGGAAACCGGATCAGAAAATATAGAACATAATTATTTAAATAAACAATGCTAGTGCTAAATGCCTTTACACTGTTAAATAAATTAAGCCTTATTCCCTGTATATGCCTACGTCTATGCTAACATAATCTTATTTATGAAATGACCGAATAACATTCTTATTCTGCGTATTTCGGCACACTATACATTTCCTCCCCATCGTAAAAGTCCTTAATACAAAGTTCAGGGTTTAAATTATTCTTGAAAACTACAAAAAACCACAAAAATCACAATAAAACGTGATCTGTCACTTTGACAACATCAGCAAAATGTCTTAGGTTGCCAAAGTTAAATGATTTATACCAAAATGTTTAATATTCACATATGATACACATGTAAAAATAGCTACTTAAAAGTCTTAAGTGATTGCAATTAATAAAAAACTCATATTGATGCTTTCAATTCTTTATTTCCTTTTTTTATTAGATTGTATTAAAGGTAATAGTAACTTTTTAAATAAAAATTTAATGTTTGATATTTGATGAAAGAGATCTGACAACATAGGAAGAGCGTACCGTCAAAAAAAAGTTGCGGACAAGTGTAATGTATACAAGGCGTATCTATTATCCGATATCTTTGATAAAATCCACCAATCACAGTTCATATTTTGGCCACCCTGCTACTATTATTTTTTTAAATTAGTGACAATTCTGTCAAACTAATTGTCAATATATTTTTTAGTTATTGATATTAAATATACATTAAAATGAGTTATTCTCGTGTAAAATCGAGAATAACATTTCTATTTTTATTTTGTCTATATTTATAAATAAACCATAAATTTTAATAAAACTATATGAAATCAATATAAGTACGAGTATTAAAACTAAAATTTAATGTGTGGTGATGGAGCAGAGACTAGGGCATTTGGTTATCATGCGAAGGCCCCAATTCTAGGATTGGAGACTAAATAAATTAAAGTTTGTTTTATTCAAGTTTATTTTATTATATTAATTAGTAAAAGTCAAAGTATATTTAAATTAGTTATTTTATCTTAATAAACTAAAATAGTTTTTAAAATTTTTAAATTTTCGTTAGTAGGTCGTAAAAAATATATACTGTACAAGTAGATTGTCCGTATGGTACTCAAACTTTGTCTTCGTGCGAATGGCCATCATAATATATTGTTGCACAAACTACTATTCTATTAATCAGTAAAACAGTTACAATTTAATTGTTTTCTGAATTACCTTTTTTGACATAAAAATCTTATTAAGTTAGGTAATAAATATTATTCCTTGTTTAAAGTTATGCCTTGTAACCTACACCGCCCAGGTACCTTAATAATTTATTAATTCCACATATTAAATAAAATATTTTATTATATTTTTATTAAATTGTAAATCCTTCATTTAACGAAAAATCTCCTAAATAATTAAATCTTATTTACGTGTCTGGGAACCCAGACCAAGAAACATTTGACACACTTATCTTCAGTGCGTTTGAATAGTAACGTTGTTCTTAAGTGCGTTTGATTAGTAACGTTGTTTTCGATACACAAAATTTTCAAGGCAAGTAATAAATCAGCCACCTTCTTTCCACCCAGATTCGTTTTTCGCTGGGAACTAAGACACAGAGAGACGTCAGAAAAAGCCATTAAAACTGGTATAAGAACCTAGACCCAAATGAGCTCGGATATTCATTTTATTATTTTACATTCAAGCAATCACTTTATTATTTGTATCCAGTTATATAGTCTGTACCTTTCCTAAAACGCTCTTCCTAAACTACGTCTATCCTACAATACCTCCTATCCCCGAAAGTGTCAACGTCTCGACGCCCAACGTCCCGTCGTCCTACTTCTCTACCTTTCTACGCTATCATTTCTAACACCACTTTAGTATTTCCTACCATTATATTCATTCCGACGCAAAACGTCTCGACGCTCAACGTCCAGACGCCCTACTTCCCTAAGTACTGTATTAAATACCTTCCTCTCCACCACGACGCTAGGAGCCTCGACGCAAGGCGACGCTCAACGCTGCGACGTACCTAAATCGACGCCGTTACAACGCTAGATGAAATTAGTACATAATCTAATGTCTGTATTTTCAATGGTGAATTAAAAGATTTATGTAACTTTCTTTGAGGTACCACCGGGGTCGTTTAGACGAGGGCCTGACATTTGCTTCAAAATATTATCAATGTAACCAATAAACTATATGGCCTTCAGTCGTTCACCCGAAAGACAGTTAGGTTAGTCATATGATTTCGATAGGTAAATTTAAGTTAATACAATAGAAATTATAAAAAGCAATATTAAGAAATATACAAGGTTGTATTAAATTATTTCAATAGAAATTATAATAACCAATATTAAAAAATATACAGGGTTGTATTAAGTAATTTCCATAGAAATTATAAAAATCAATATTTTAGAAATATACAGGGATGTGCTATCTTGGATAAATTGTACAAACCAAGATGGTAAAATTTAACCAACTGGTGAATACACTGTTCGTTAGCTCAAGGGGGGACACCTATATACTAAGCCACCCATCCTACAAGATTTGAAACAAAGTATATGTGAAATCAACATAGGAAGGTAACCAACTGGCTAATTGGCGCTGTTCGTTACTTCCGTTGGTCATCAACCTAAATAAGAATATAAACATCAACACAATTAACAACGAAATAAATTATATTATCTATGAAATTATTGCTCTAAATAGTGAGGCAAGAAAAAAGGGAAAAAATATAACGTTATGTTGGATAAAGTCACATATTGGAATTAAAAATAACGAAATTGTAGATGATTTGGCAAAAAAAGGAACTGATGATAATATCATCATAAATTCATATCAAGTCCCAAGAGGCGATTTAAATTGCTATATTAAATTATTTGAAATAAGTAAGTGGCAAGACAATTATAACTGTTCAGACAAAGGTCAATTCTTTAAAAACATTCAAAGCAAGATACCCTCCATACCATGGTTTAGCAAATTCAGCAACAGAAGTTTTATTAAAACGACTTGTAGAATTAGAAGTAATCATTGCCTGACTACAAATTATAAAAGAAGAATGGGATTGGTAGACAATGATGAATGCATCTGCGGCGAGGTAGCCGATTTACAACATTTACTTTTAGAATGTATTTTAAATGATATTCACATATCAAATCTATATACCAAACTTATTCAACATAATGTCCAACTACCTATTAATTTGTCACACCTTCTCGCCCTCAAGAATTTCGATGTATACAAAATTATTTATAATCATGTAAACTCCTTAAATTTAAAGCTCTGACGAAAATAATTAAAATATGTACAAAAATAAAAAATAATATAACAAAACTAAATAAAAAAAAAAAACAAATTCAAAAAAAAAGAAAAACAAATTAAAAAAAAAGAAAAACAAAAAAAAATAGAAACAAAAACAAGTAAAAAACAAAAACAGACGAAAAAATCAAAAACAAGCAAAAACATGAGCTAGAAAAAAACCTATATAGGATTTACTTCTTAATAATGTATTTAGAGAAATTTGTATTTTTCAAATAAAATGTGAACTGTGAAATATTGTAAGGATAGAACTTAAAATTGAATTAACACAAAATAAACTTTATTAAAATTAATTAAAGATTGACTGGCCAGTTGGTTTTGAAACCAGTGCCAAACAGAAATACATACACACACAGTTGTTAACCAACTGGCAAATTGACGCTGTTCGTTAACTCCGTTGGTCATCAACCTAAATAAAATATATCTTGATAGCAAATGAACGTGGTTTGCGTTTGAACGGGACTCAAGTGAGATCCCAGTAAATAGTACCAACTGTAATAATACTTTGCTAATTTTTGCATCACATTTAAACTATGAAAAATAAAATAGTTTAAATATGAATTTGTATATTTTATTTATCAATTTGCACCAAACCTTGCATCGAATCTTAATTAACAATATTATAACGTGGGTATATAAATGATCAATTAATTAACTAAAGGTGACTTCTACTACTAGAGAAAAAAGGCCAAATACAGTAAATATAAATTTAAAGTAAAACTGTATGAGGTAAATAATAAAATTTTAGAAGTTAAAACAATGAACACAAAAAGGGTACCGGGGGAGGGCAGTTACAGCCTTTGTGTCAATTTTGATAACGATTTAAAAATATGTTTATTACTAAAAAAACCTATATCAATATCTACAGCAATATTTTACTAAGGCATGATTGTTCCAATCCTCATATTTTGCTCTGTGTCCCAATAATAACTATGACTCACCCTATATATTTTTATGCATCTATGAGCGGAGATATTTGACTTTTTCACACTAATTCATCACTCTGTATAATATACTTAACCACAAACTACTAATAGTTATAAAATAAAATAATCAAATGAGTGGTTGGATGGATATGATTAGGAGGCCATTGATTCTTATTCTTATAGAATTTTTTATGGGTCCTTACTTCAAGACAAGGCAGCAATGCGGACGCTGTAATTTTCAGTTCACTGAATCAGAAACCGCTAATTTATTTTTTACGGGTTCGGTATGCGGTATGTTGTGTTCCAAGGTAGGTATATTGATAACTACGTAAAGAAACTATGGTTTGCCATAAACTGCACGCCATTTTGTAAGAAATCTCTTGTACAGAGTAATAACAGTGGAAAAAAATATATTTATACATTGAGAATATACAGGGTATTACATAAAGGTTATAAATTATATAGTATGTTTCTTGGACCTTACATCAAGTGAAAGATCATATGTTCTTAAATGTGACAAGATGTAATAAATACAACAAAAAAACCTCATGGACCGGGAGCAACTGCCTCAAAACATTATCATAAGGTATAAAAAAATTATCTGTCAGATTTAATGTGGATTGAAAACACAGTTTGATTTTGTTTTGTCTTACATTCCAAACCGGGGACATTTGACCACTAGAAACTGTCAAATTTTTAAAAAGGACCAAAATTTACGTCACAAAATATAACAATAAAAAAACATTAGATTTTGTGCGAAAAAGGCCACCTATTCTAAAACAGTGTCGTAAGACAAAATATTTTGTGGCTTTCTGTTTATAGGACAGATTTGAAATTTCAAAAAAAAGACAAATTTACGTCATAAGGAAAAAAACTGATTTTTTTGCCAGATTGTTATTTACTAAATGCACCACTCGGAAACTATTCGTAAGACAAAATAATTGAGGGCCTAGTTGGTTTAAAACAAGGATTTTTGAAACAAGGGCCAATATTTACTTCATAAAGTATAGTAATAAAACGAATGTGATTTTATGTGGAAATGAATCTTTAATCTAGAACCGTATCGTAATACAAAATATTCGGGGCATTTCTGTCCTTAAGACAGATTTGAAATTTCAAAAGAAGACAAAAATTCACGTCATAAGGTATACAAACGAGGTCTTTTCCAGATTATTCCTTACCAAATGTACCACTTGAAAACTATTCGTATAACAAAATATTTGAGTGGTTAAAACCGCATCTTAAGACCAAAAAATCATTTGGAATTTAAGATAAAATAAAATCAAACTGTATTCATGTTAAATCTAACGGTTAAAAATGTTATATCTTATGACGTAAATTTTGAGGCAGTAGCTTCCGGTCCATCAGTATTTTATTAAACTAATCAACTACTTTTATTAACCAACCTTTTTCGAATTGTTGCAATTTAATTTACCTTGTACTGTTTTTTTGGAGCCCTTTAAGGTTTAACAATATTTTTTATTTAAAAAAAAGAGAAATTCATCAGAGGTATGTTTATTAGGACACAGAGATGTTAAGAATGGTTAATTTGGCTTTAGTTTTCTCATTTTTTACCACTAAAATTTTTTAATCTTTTAATTGTAAAACGTTTGTTCAGTCAAAAATTCTTTTTAATTCACAAAATATTCCATTGTTATTTCCCTACTTATATTGTACATTTTCCTCCAATGATTTACAATACTCCAACGCTCTCTGACACTTGGCATTTGAACAAATTACTGAACCAGCTTTGTACCGTGCAAATACACAGGCATTATATCGGATAGAATATAAATACGCAACATAATCTTCAGATGATATTTACATGTCAAATATCTTCTCTCGAAAACTTTGTACTAAATTTTGTTTAAAACTTATAATAATATTTCCTACTTATAGAGTTAAAAATTATTAAAGGTTTATTTTCTCGATATCGCTTACATTTTTCACTATTTCTCAAACTTCTAGATAGTTACAAATTAAGTCGAAGTGCTCACTTCAAAATTTTCAGTGAAATGAGCTCTGTACTGCGCATCTTAATTTCAGCCACAGGGGCAGACCTACTGAGCACTCCACATATATGTATTGCGTCATACTGATTCTTAAAACAATGTATGATACTATACAATTTAAAATGTAAAAGAAATTGAATTAAATCATGTACAATAAATTGTTAGTCTAAAACACTTTTTATATAAATCAAAATAAAACTCTTTAATACCTTGTTCAAAATATGTTTGTCTCATTAGAACTATGCCCTGAAGTCAATCATTTCTGTGCTACACTATTTTTTTGCCAGTATATTAATTTTCATCAACTTTTACTATGGAATGATTAATTAAAATATTATTTTGATTAAATGTTTAGCACAATTTTAAATATTTCAGATTTCAATTAAGTTTGTCATAAAAATTAAAACAAAAAATTATTCAACAACTGTGAAACTTATCACGGGTATCGTTTGGCAATAAATGAGTTACTTAGTTAATCTGAATTTTATGCTTACCAACTTTTTTTTTTGAATTGCCCAATTACTAATAAACACTAGTGACTAGTGTATCCTGGGTATAATTTAAATATTTTAGAACTATATAAAAGTACCAATTAGAAACAAAATCGCACAGCCGAGTCGTTTGAAAGTTTATAACAAAAAAATAGTATATTACGTAACAAGACTAGTAAGCGAGTAGAAAATTTGCGCACGAGCCCCGTTAGCGGTGAGTGCAGTATTTCTACGAGAATGTAATTGCTCTTACAACTCGAGTAATGTACTATACTTTATTTACAACCACAATCATACATTCATAATAACGAAAGGTTTTTCATAATCTTTAACTCTTAGTAAATACATTTAATTAAAAATATTATATATAATTAAAGAAAAATTGTTTTAGATACAAACCTTTGTTAATAATTACTATGAATCAACAGCTTCATTTAAAAATATACTTATTTCATCAAAAACAAAAAATTCTGCTTTTAAAACCATCTGATTGCTTTTTGAGGTATGCTTTTAATTTCGGGAACGTTTCAGAAAATGATTTTTTATAAATCAGTCCATAAACTTTTGGCATAAACAATAATAAGTATGCTTGTGGAATCAGAATTTTTATTTTTTTTTTACTTTGGAAAACCGGTGACTAAAGAAATTTTAGAAAATATTTACAAAAATGTGCCATTAGGACTTTACTTGTAACACCCTGTATCTCGAAAACGAAAAGTTTTCGGACTTATGTTATATTAACTTTTGCTCCTATTTTAAGATGTAGATTACGCTGTTAAAATATGACCGTCTAATTTCGGGACACCCTGTATTTTACAATTAATATTAAATATATAGGGTAGTCTATAAATAAGGGGTGAACAAAACGTATACTTTTTTAAACTGAACACCCTGTAGATAGTTACTCATAACATATTGATTGTTTTCACATCGTCAATTTTAATATACTTTATTCATTTGCTATATTGTATATAGGATATGTCAAAACGCGAGTCCCGATTTATTCAATTTTTTAAATGGAATACCCTGTATGTTTACCATCAATTAATTATAATTTTTTTTTGACATTTCCTACACCAAAACACATTTTTGATTAAGCTATTGCATAGCTTTTATCGCGGGCTTTGAGCGTGGCGACCGAATCAAAGAATTCCGTAACGACCGTAACGAAAATAAACCTAACACCCCCCACCACTCCGACCGGCACAGCGGTGCGGCGTTGAATGCCGTGGAAGGTTTTATCCGAATCCGACCCTATTCGTATTAGTATAAAGCAGAGTTATATATACGTCTGCGGACTGGAACGTTTATGCAATACAAGAACTAGAAGAGCTTTCTCTGGCTTCTAATAAATTGGTATCACAAATGTTCCCGGCTGGCGTAAATATTAGATATTAATTTTTTTTTAATTATTTTTAATTATATCATTGTATCCAAGGTGTTTCTTTCCTGTATTTAATTCGGGATAATTTTCTGTATTATGCACGAGTGCTGTCAGTTTATTTGTGTTTTTAAGCTATTGCATAGCTTTTATCGCGGGCTTTGAGCGCGGCGACCGAACCAAGAAATTCCGTAACGAAAATAAACCTAACACCCCCCACTCCGACCGACATGTACTGTAAGATAATAAAAATATTTTAAACAATATTAACTTCTCATTTATTCAATAAAAAAAATCGAAAAATCAAAAAATCGAAAAATCGAAAAATCAAAAAATCGAAAAATCGAAAAATCAAAAAAACAAAAAAATTAAAAATTCGAAAATTCAAAAATTCGAAAAATTCGAAAAATTCGAAAAATTGAAAAATCGAAAATCGAAAAATTGTAAAATCAAAAAATCGAAAAATCAAAAAATCGAAAAAGAAATTCCGTAACGAAAATAAACCTAACACTCCCCACTCCGACCGGCACAGCGGTGCGGCGTTGAAAGCCGCGCATCGTCACGTCGTTTGAGTTCGGCAGACTTCGGCACGGTGTTTGTGTGCGTGCGACTAGATGTATGCGTGTAGACTAGCTGCTAACTGCTCATAACTGATTCTATCTCTTTTAGATATAATTTCGGAAAAATTGAATTTGAAAATGAATAATAATCCACAAGAATCCACAACAAAATATGGGACCACCATTGACGCGGTATTTTCCAGATATTTAGAGGATATCAAGTCTCAAATTTATGTTCCTTATTTCAGTTACCATAAACCTATAGTTTCAATGATAAAAATTTCTGAATAACCTACATGTATCGTAAGGTAATAAAATTATTTTAACCAATATTACTTCTCATTTATTCAATAAAAGAAAAAAAATTGTTTTCTTATCGGTCACCACGCTCAAAAAGTGTAACTTGAATTAATATCAAAGAAAAAACTTGAATTAATATCAAAGAAAAAAAATACTGCATAAATAAAATAAATAAATAATTATAATTGCATAAGTTGATAAAAAATGCTATGCAATAGCTTTACCGCGGCAGTCCCCGAGTACCACACGTATTTTTATTTACTTTATTTACATTACTTGTGACGTCGGAACAACAGAAAACCACCCATTATTTCTGAAAAATGGGTTAACAAAACTGTCAGACTCTTTTGCTTTTAATTGTCATAAAATTAGCTGTTTGATTTGTAGTTAATTCAAAACGTCTCTCTGTTAGACTCCTTGAGTTTTACCTGTAATTTTTATTTTCAGAGGAATTAAATTAAAAATAGGATTATTTTATTTGAATAATTATAAAATCTAGATTTATAACTGACCAAGGTTTATGTAAAGCCAATTAGAATTAGACAAATGGTAATTTTTATGATAAAACCATCAAAATCTTGAGAAAAAATGTATTTGGGTATAGGGAGTGCTAAACAAAATAAATATTAAACAACTTTGTTTATAAATTGGTGGAATAACATACATGGTATTGCATTTAAAAAAATTGAGAATATCGTAATCTCCCGTTTAAAAACACTCTGTATACTTATTAGTAAATAAATTAAAATGGAAGACATTTTAGTTAAGTCTATTAAAATTGTTTAAAGATGTGAAAACAACCAAATCTATTATGGGTAATAATCTACCGGGTGTTTGGTTCAAAAAGTATGCATTTGGTTCGACCCTTATTTATGTACGGCCCTGTATATTTAAGAATAATTATCAAATACTGTCCTACAACTTTTGTATTATTAAAAATTTCTTCGTATCTCCAATAATAAAACAGCTATCGATAATATATGAACTGATGGGAAACCCTGCATACGTATAACAGGCTAACATGTTGGTATCGTTTGATAGGTAAATTTATAACGAATTCATTGCTTAAATAATATACAGGGTAATGCATTTGAAAAACTTGAGTAAATTGAACTTAAAATGAGCCATATTTATGACATGTTTCAAAACCCTCTGTATTGGCGAATGGACTTAGTATCCGTAGCCAAGGGAAACCTAAATTTAATCGCACACACACAAAACCCTCTGTATAAAACGAACCAGTTCTATCATCACTATTCATTGGTTTGGTATCTTAAAAGTCCGTATTTTGAACAATTTTGAAACCATGGCTAACCTACCTAAATTATGATAATTTCACAAAAAATTAATTACTTGGAATATTTTTCAAAAATATTTTAGCTTTGAATACAATATGCTTTTTTCGAATCTTTTTAATTTTTATTTGAAACTTGTTTATGTATTTATGACACAAATTGATTTATTTAGGCAATTACACACTAATGGGACATCCTGTATACAATGCATTAAAGTAAAAAACGTGTATTTTTACTAAATTATGTTTATTTTAATGATTAAAGCTTATTCCATGCTTAAAAATATAAACAATTCTTTAATTTAAATGTAAAATTGGTCATATTAAAAAATTTAATGAATATTAATGCCATAATGTATATGTAGCAAATAATAAGAATATAGGATTTATGAATAACTATTTACCATACTTTAAAACAAGATTATGCAGAATTGCCTAGTCATAGAGATAATACAATAGCGCAAACTAAGAAATTTCTCATCTGTTTTATTAAATTAATATCAATTTTTATCTAATCTACTAAAGCTTTAATCTAGAAATATTGTTACTATAATATATATCCGAAAAATGCAATGTATACGGAATCAATAAAATAAAATAAAAAATGTAATAAAAGTTTCATGTAAATGGAAAAAGTTACATTTCACAAAAAAAAAATATAAGGTTTATATCACTTGGAAATCCATAATAAATCATCAAATTTTTGTAAAATATAGCTTGTAGGTATAGGGACAATCAAAATTAATGATTTAAAAATATACCGACGAATTGAGAACCTCCCCCTTTTTGGAAGTCGGTTAAAAATGGTCTACCATGTGCCTACCACGGGTTAGGTCAAATAGGATCGAAGTAGGCTCGTTTGCTTTCCATCGCGCGGTAAACATATGACACCGTACAAATCTGATGAACCTGGACCCGTTGTTAGCCCAGGCACCTTTAAATAATCAAAAACCAACGCTATAGGGCTATTGACATTTTCGAATCAAACAAATGTCATGCTTGATTAACGATTTCAAGTGATGCCGAACTTTTTATCAGGAATATAAATGTAAGACAAAGTTTTTCCCATTTGTATAAAACCTTTTTGGACACACTGTATATACTCTTATACAAAGACGTGCGCACTATAGTACTGAGGTATTAAACATCGTGTCACTTCTCTCAAAAATAGACATTTTATTTAATATTCACAACATTTAACAATTTGATAACTACATACATACCTAAAAATTAAGTTAAAATTTATTGCAAATAAACATTATTTATGCAAAATTATTTTTAAAAACAAACTATCGAATGACATTTCACTTTCAATTTATACTCGTGTATTTGCTTGACAGCAGTGCCAATTCATGTATGTACTAATGGACTATTTTTGCGTATACTGACAATACAATTTTAACAGACTTTGTAATTAATAAGTATACATGTTAGTTTTAATAAAAGTATATAGATTTGTAAAACAAGTAAAACATTAATTTATTATTATTGTATATTTTTATCGCTTAAACTAAAAAAAAAATAAGTATAATCAATAAGAATCAATAATAAAATATAGGCAGGCAAAAGTATTTACGGGAAAATGTAGGAGAAGTTGCCTAAGGATAATAAGTTGTCTTTGAAGAATTAACTTATTCGGCCAAAATAAAAAAAATACCATTAAATAATAGCGTGAAGTTAAAATGTATAAACAAAAAAAATGTTATTTATATTTTCATTTTTGTTCGAAAGAAAACAGAATGAATGATTACAATGATCACAAAATTGCATTCCAGCCACATACAGTAATCAAAGGCAGAAATCTAGTTCTTACTGAACATTTAAGATTAAAGGGATGTTGAAGAACATCGTAAAATGATAATTTATTGTTTATTTAAAACCTTTCAAGTTTCTGATGTATACTATTTCCAGTATTATTGTTATTATTACAAAAATAATAGTAATTTTTCTTTTTATTGTACACCTATTCATTTATTTCTTTGATTTAATTTCCTCTTTGCTACTGAAAATTTGTATAATTTACACTATTTTTTTTTGCTAGTATTTTTACAATTTTCAACAAAGCAACTCCGGTTGCTTATTGTGTTGTTTTTACCTACTTTTTTGAAGAAAAAAAAAAAGTAAAATATATACGTATATTTGATACGGCTAAATTACAAATGCACGAATTATCTGCAGCTAGCGCTAGTATCGCTTTTGCTTCCCTTACCATGACTTCGAATAATGTATTGCCTACCTTCTGATATTCAACCATTTTTGTGGGTATTGTTCCAAAATAGGGTTAGTTTTGCTAAAGATCTGCGTATATTGTGAAAATATGGTAGAAATTAATTTTTATTTACCAAATACCATTCATTTGTCTGCAACATAAATGTTCAATTCATATGCTATTCGCAATAACAATGGCGTAATTGTATTGCGTTTCAATTTGTGTTGGAATATTTTCGGATAAGTAAACAGGATTCGCATTAAACTACTCATATATTATAAGCTATAGTTTGTTTAGAATTGTTTTATATATAATATATTAAAAGTACCTAATTAAAATTAGGCGAACTGACATTAAACTTTATAACAGTTCGCGGAAAACCTCAATTTTGCTATGAAATTTCAAATCGCAAAAACCGCAAAAGCCTACTTTGGGTACTTAGATTAAAGAGACCGAAGATGTAACATTGTACACTGCACATGCTGTCTAGTTTAACCCCAAGTAACCCACCAATTGAAAATCATTGTTTGCACGACGCCACCCGAATTGCTCCGATTTTTCCATTCAACGCTCACCTACGCCTGAGTTCAATCACCATTGACAGCTGTTTTTTGATTTATTTCTTGGTGTTTTAGCAATTTAAAGTGTTCTAGTTATTCAATTTTAAGTTCAAAATGCCACGATGTATCTTAAAAACATTTTATATACTTATAATTCAAGTACCAATGTTATGAAAGATAAAAAATATATTCGTTTCCAGCAGTAAATATTTATTAACGTTTTGACATAAAGCGCCATGATCCTTTGGGCTGAATACTTCAGATCCGCATTAAGGGGTTTCAATAAATATTAAGCATCAAAAACAGATTTCATATTACTTGCATAAATATACAAAATGGTAAAATTTTGAACATTTAATTTAAATAAGAAGTCAATAGGCATTGTTGTTAACAAAATTTTGTTTTTAAAAAGTAGTTTTATAAGTATATTTACTAAAGATGGTTTTTAGATAAGAAGTAAAGAAGCATAGTTGCTAGCTAAATTTTATTTTTATAAGGTATTTTTATAAGAATATTAGATGAAATACAGGATTACCTACTTAAAATTTTAAGGTTCATCTTATTTGCGGTCAAATCGAAAGTGTCATTTGAATCTTGAGTCTTAAAACAAAGTAAAACGCACAATATGATCTAGTATAAGCAAAAAAATACTAAAGTTACGGGAGTTAATAAAATGTTACATTATAAACAACTCGAACAAAATTTTCGTTTACTAAAAAAATCCAAATTCTAGCAATATTTGTTATGCATTATACAATCGAATGCGGTTTCAAAGATAACAGGATCAAAAAAATCCGAATCTCTAAATTTTGGAGCTAAATGCTCGGATAAAAGCAAGCGACCGATAGGGGTTACAAAAATAATCGATTTATCGATAATTCTGATAGTTTTTTATGAAAATCGATTTATCCGTTATTTTTAATAAATTATTTTTGTTTTTTAAGATAATGTAATAATCGATTTTAAAAGAAATACAAAAGGAAAGTAGATTTATTCAAAATAATCGAATGATTGAAAATAATCGATTTTTTTTGGAAAAATCGATTTATCATTTATTCGTTTTTTTTATCGATTATATGAAAATAATCGATTTATCGAATATAGTCGGTTATTTTATATAACCGATATTTCGGTTATTTTTTAGAATTATCGATTTATCGGTTAATCAGCTTTTTAATAATCGATTATTTTCGATTTTCAAAGATAATAGAATAATCAATTTTAAAGGAAATAGAAAATAATCGATAATTCGGTTATTTTTTTGAAAATAGATTTATCGTAGAATCGGCTTCTTAATTAATTGGTTATTTTCGATTAAGCGATTATTTTGGAATAATCGTTTTATTTGGGTATTTCAAAGATAATCGAATTATCGATTTTAAAGGAAATACAATAAAAATAAATTATTGATAATAATCGAGTGATCGAAAATAATCGATTATTTAAAATAATCGATAATACGTTTTTTTTTAAATTGATTTATCAGTTAATCGACTATTTAATTAATCGATTATATAGAATAATCTATTTCAATGGACGAAAAAAAATTATTTGAAAATAAACGATTATTTAAAATAAACGATAATTCTTTAATTATTTTTTGTAAACACTGATTTATCGGTTGATTGGCTTTTTAATTAATCGATTATTTTTGATTTTTCAAAGATTTCAAAGATAATCAAGTAGTCGATTTTAAAGGAAATACGATAAAAAAATAGATTGTTTGAAAATAATCGATTATTTTCAATGATCGATAATTTATTTCGAAAATCACCCACCCCTAGCGACCAAATGACTTTTAATAGGTTTAAATTTTAAAATTTTATCTGGTTTCAGACATATGCATTTCTAGAGTTTTATGTGACTCATCCTCTATATTAATTAATATTCCTAAAGAAAGAAGCTGAGGTTACAATACAAAACAGCATTTTTGACTAATTTTTAATATTATGTAATAGCCGTAGAAAAAATATAATGTTCAACTTACAAGGTTTGATTTGCAGTATTCGCCTGCGCACATGCTTTTTTTATAATACTCGTAGACAATGTACCATTTCTTGATCTATTAACAATATTATATTTCAACGTTTTACTGTAGTCTCTTGCTGAAAAGTCCGTAGTAAACAAACGCTAACGAAATATTCTATAAAAGGTCTTCTCTTTACATAAAATGTCGTGGCATCTGTTTGATATTAAAAAATCACGTTAACTTTATTTCATAATACAAAATTCCATTAAACATATATTTTAAATAAATCTAATAGTTCATTATGATGTTAATAAACAAAGTCCGGTCCCTGTCACAGAGTTCGGATCTCTGCCCAGTTCCCCCACTCCCTTAACCTTTCTTTAGAAATTGGCAACATTTGCGCAGGTTAAACACCGGTGTATGTTATGTCTCTGTGCGTCGATTCTCGAGCTTGGACGATGTGAGCGTTCCTATAGGAGAGGTGAACGATCACTTCCTACAGCGTTTCTCTCGAAGTGGTTTGGTCGTATTCTCGAAACTCGGTGAACGTGATCAAACGGGGGAATAAAGTGCACGGTGTTGCCAACTCTAATATCTTCTTTTTCTTGATTTTTGTAGACATTTGAACTATTTTGTGATAATAAAAGAAGAAAATATTAAAATTATCACCTATCCGTATTGAATTTGACATATTTGGAGAATAATTATGAATTAGAAATTAAGAGGTCGTTTCGTAGGAGTTTTCTATAATATGATAAAAATATATATTTTTTTATTAAAAGCATAGAAGAGGGAAACAAAAACGTACAGCCATTACAGAGTTCACTTTTTTAAGATAATTTGCAAACCGGAAATTTATAGTATAGGTAGTCGATTTTGTTTTAAACTTTGTGGTAAAGAAAAGTAAGTTTGTATTAATATCAAATAAATAATTTTATTAACAAAAATTCGGTAAAGAAAATTCAATACATATGTTTACAACTATATAGATTAGACTAATTATATAAACTGGAGTGACCGCCTCAGAGAAATTTGAAATATTTTCAACTAACTTATTATATAAATGGTTATAATTTATTTCGAAAAAAATTGTATAACTTTTGTTTGCTACTTACGGAATCTGCAACTCTTAATTATCCTTCCTCCGTGCTACCTACTTTAACTAACTGTAGCTTAACTAGATTATTGTCAATACTTATACTTTATTTCAACTTTTCAAATATCACTTTCTCAGATTAATGGGATTAAATTAACATTTTTAACAATCATTCTTTGTGTTTTTATAATTTTGTAATGAAGAATTTTTCTATCGAGTTGATATTTTTAAAAGTCATTCTTTGTGTTTTTCTAATTTTGTAATTATTTTTGCAAAACAAAACCATACAATTTGCTTTCAGTAAAGATATTTGTTGTAGAAGTTAATTTATAAACTTCTTAACACTGAACACTAATATCAATTTTGGGATTTTTCATAATTTGTATTCCCATTTTAGGCAATAAATATAGCTTAAATGGTACCTACCTATTAAATAGTACGACCCTTATTTATTAGGATTTTGGGATTTTCCCTAATTTACAATTCCCAGAATACGAATAATAGATATGTAAGTACGTAGGTACCCATGCACTTATTAGAATTACAATAATTGATTTTTTTGGATGAGGTAACAAATAATATTTTACTTATGCTAATAAATTATTCACTCTATTGTTATCAATAATGATTTTATTAAAAATATAAAAATACGAAAAGTACTAATATGAAAAAAGTTAAAAAAATTACTTAATTACGGGCCAAAAATAATAAATCAGCTACCCCGGCGCATGCGTTTACTAATAATTCTTGAGAGAACACGGCGTTCTCCTACGAAATACCAGTAGAACGATGTTCGTACGACTTTCGTAGGAAGTGAACGTTCCTATGACTTCAAGAATACGGGCTTAGCGAATTTCAGGAGAAACACGCCCTCTATTCCTATAGGAACGCCGTTCCTACGACTCAAGAATACGGTCCCTGGTCTTTTTTATCTAAGTTTGGATAGTATTCGTAGAAAAAATATACTGCAACAAGCCAAAGTACGAATCTTAATAAAATAAATGCTAAATGACTAATGAACACAACAATTTTTGATCGGTGGCCAAATACTCATTTGAAAGAACAATTTAACTGTGATATTTCATGAACTACATATTTATCATATTCTTCAGACTTAATTTTACGCCCTACGGGCTTCGGTTTGCAAACTGTGTTCTCGACCTGTAAATTTCGCTTACCAACCTTGGTAGGTACATAAATAATTCACTTCGCGTTCCATGAAAAGTATTTTTTTGGGATATTATTTTTGCTTTACAAATTACAACTACTAAAAAAAGAAGAAACTCGTCACCAAATTTGGCTAAATAACCAGCATTTTCAAATCAAGTATCAATGAACTGCAAAAACATTATTTTTAGTGTTTCGTCCCTAATTTGGCAGAAAGAACACATATGGAACCATCTCGATGTCTGTATGTCTGACATAGGCGTTTTGCTAAGAAACTGTTATTTGAAACAATTTTAGTAAGTTGTGGTCCAAATACAGGCGTTAATTAAAATAGCTTATTTGTGTATTAAGAGCGAAAAGTGATACTTTGCCGCCCGAGACAGAAAGTTGACCGCGCGTTGCGCGACAATCTGTCGAAAGCGGCATCCAACTCTTCGCTCAAAAGATTTTTTCTACGATCACATTATTTTAAGAAATAGATAGAAAAACTGAAAATTTGTCGTAATGCTTATATCTACATTAATCATGATAAGAGGAAATGGCGTTAACTGGAATAATAAAACAAAAAACATGTAACTAAATACAAAAAACTTGAAAATAATTTATTAAAAATATATATTATACAGTATGTCCCCCTAAGTTGGAATCATTTTATTATTAATTTTAGGAAAAAAGTTATTCTTCATAAAAAGTTCTGCATTATCTAAAACCTAGAATACAGTCATCAAATATCAAATTTTTTCAGTAGTATACGAGGTTTGACAAAAAATATTAGGTTTACTCAAGAGTAAAGTACCTTTATTCTTTATACGACTGATTAAATTTGATATTTGATGATTGTATTTTAGGTTTTAGACCATGCTCGACTTTTATAAACAACAACTTTTTTTCCTAAAATTAGTAATAAAAAAGCTTTCCTATGCCACCAACTGTCTACGTAAATTGGCGGCATATGAAAAACTTTTTTATTATTAATATTGGGAAAAAAAGTTATTCTTTATAAAAAGTCGAGCATGGTCTAAAACCTAAAATGCAACTATTATATATATTATAACTAATTTAAATTAGGAGACCAACAAAGCTGTCAATTTTGTCGCTCGGCGAGCGACAAAGCTGTCACTTAATGTCAGTTCGCGGAAAACGTCAACTTTACAGTTTGATTTCGAAGCGCAAACGTACTTTGGAGAGTGATCATAGAAAAAACTATATTTTTTATCTTGGGAGTTAAAAGTTAGAAATAATGTTTTTCTGATACCAACGTGAGGGATATCTAATAAAATTTATTTGAAGCACGATATCAAAAAAAAAATGGGGACCTTTGGTTTACTTTTCATTTGACACTTTACCGAAATAACACTTAAAAATCGGTGTCTCCCAACTTATCTCCAAACGTAAATCTCAAAAAAAATTGAAAAATCACGAACTGTGATAGTAAGGTGTAGGTAGAACAAAAATGATCAAACTGTATTGAAATTTTGTAATAGCGCTTGGCGTAAATCTACTTCTACGGTACGGACCATTATTACGCAAGTACCACTTAAACTTAACAGGTTTTTTTTTAATTTTAAATTATATAAGTACAATAATATAATGGTTTTTAAAGGATACGTGTATAGGTTTAGGTCACTTTTAAAATAGAGACGCTTGATTTAACCGGGGCTTGTATGGCAAGTAAAAAAAAATGAAAACGGAAGTGTTCTTTGATCACCTGGTCACCCTATCCTTCACGCATCCCCTCATTAACAAACTACCCTTACTTTTATATAGTATAAGTTTTACTATCGTAAACGTCGATAAAAAAAAGGTATATAATCTCAAAATTTATTAAATTCGGCAAAATAATGAAATTGTGATCTTTATTAATTACTTATTTGTTATAAAGCTTATAACAAGTTTAACATTAAATCTTGTAATTATTAGGTACAACAAATTTGCCCTTTTTCACTAAAATTTAACTTATGTTCGTCTGACATTTCAAATTTTGGTGGATGAACGAAAATTATATTTACCATAAGATAAAGAATTCAATCATTTTGCATTTTAGTAAATTTATTTAATTTTTGACTCTTTAAAAAGCAAGGTACAAACTTAGTTTAGGACTACTAATGTTTTATAGTTATAAAACTGTTAAAAATTGTTTTTTAAAAGGCAGAGTTGGCAGGTACATATTTTTTTTGCATCCAGGTTTTTTTAGTTTTTTAAAAACCTATTAGTAAAAATCCGAACTTTGGGTTTTTCAAAGAAAAATATTTAGAATTCACAATTTTAGTAGATACTCGACTCTCAGCACAAAGGGTGCAAAAATTTGTGCATATAAAAATAAATGCAAATATTTTATAAATGTTGCCACTGATGAACTTCTTGATATTAATATTAGTGATAGCGACTATTAAAAAAAATACCTTTTTTATTTTTATTTGTTTGCAGAAAGTGATTTTTTTAAAATTATAAAATTGCACTTTTTAAATTTTTCTTTTTAATGTTATTAATAATGTTTGACAGATAAAATTAATTTTATTATTTATAATTCTTAGGTTTTCTCCAACCCTGTGGACGAAATAAATAGCATAGAAACAAATACATAAATAATTTAAGTGAAATATATATTTCTTTACTGAATTTTAAATTTTCATTTTTGGTTCGGTGATTTTTATATAAAAAAAAATCCAAAATTGTAGTAGGTTTAATTGGTTTTCAAGTTTTATTCACAAATTACTTAAAAACTGGTTTTAAGAATCAAATTTACCTGTTTAAAGATCCCTTAAATCACTTTCCAACTGCGTTAAAAGCCAGATCCAGATCCACAATCAGAAATCACTTATATGAATCACTCAAAACACCAAAAAATAACGAACCTTCACCACTTTCAATGAAAAGCCGGCAAAACAGAAAAATACCGATAAACTAAATCGCGTTTGGTTTCTCGAGCAGAGCATATACAAGTACACACAGTGTTGCGTACTGGAGGCCTCTGGAAACGGTGAAATTCGTGGGATCTGACAGCGAATTGCAGTCTGTGAGTCATCAGAAAGTGGCTGCCACACATCGGTGATCACGCCGGCCAGTCGCCGCCGCCGCCACCATCGCGAACGCGATGGGTTACTTGCCCTGTCGAGGCCGTGGGCCTGTGGCTAAGGTGACGGTGACGGATTAATAAGAGGTTACAAGTAACTGGATCGGAATAACTACCTAAAGATTTATGGTCATTAAACTTAAATGCTGTCTAAGAAGATACAACTTTATTACATTTTTTCTGGGCTACTACAATTAATTACACTTCCTTCTTTCAAAACAATTTTTGGTAATATACCATCAAACATGAACGGCGTATAGTACTATTGAAATTTTACAGAGAGTTTCTAGACACTTTAAAACATATTACACATAACTATTTTGAGTCCGCTGACAATTTTTTTTTCACCTTAGAAAATACAAAATATATAGTTCAGTCTCGACCATAAAATATGTGAAATAAATAATTTTAATTCATTTCTTGTTCTACAAACGCCTAAATAACAATATTAGATTTTTCGTAGAGCAATAAGCCATACACTTTTTCGTAAACGTTTATAATTCCTTAGTTTTTGGTCTTTAAAGTTTAAAATATAAATGGAAAGTAATTTTTGTTAAATGACAGTTGCCTGTTTGGCAATGGCACCAGGCCGTAAGGCGTAGCCGAGATATCAGAGGGTTTATTTTCAATTGTTTACTGAAATTTGTCGACGTCGAACCAACTCAAAATATGTTATTCTCTTGAGTGATCGATTTTAAAGTTGCAATAACTACATTGTTTTTATTATTGCAATATGACAATACTGTATTCTGACGAAAATCTTACTTTCGGTTCTTTTTAAAAGTGTAGTTGTCATATCCATGTCAGTCATGTGTCATAATAATGTCAACCAATCCTATTGGAATAAGGCATTCTATCATTCTAATGACATGTCAAACAATTAGGCATTCCAAACTGAATGGCTACCAGTGGGTTTTGACAGGTTATGATATGGCAAAAGTATGGCAACCCTGTAGGCCTGGTGATTTGACAAGGTCAATGAAATAGATAGTTACATAGATTGATCATCCATATTTTTCCAAAATATACATAAGCTTATACCTTGAATTAAAAATGTAAGCAATTGTTTTTTTTTAAATATCTGAAGGCTGAAAATTGGTTATAAAACACATTTTTGGTAAAGGCAAGCCACTTAAATATATGTACCTCGAAGCTTCAAAATATACAAAGTGATTTATTTCTTGGAAGGTATTCTAAAATTTCCCTA
Organism: Psylliodes chrysocephalus; assembly: GCA_927349885.1. Taxonomy (NCBI): domain Eukaryota; kingdom Metazoa; phylum Arthropoda; class Insecta; order Coleoptera; family Chrysomelidae; genus Psylliodes; species Psylliodes chrysocephalus. The sequence continues at coordinate 24,386,678 of OV651822.1, read as the reverse complement.
GTCAGATGCAACCATTTTCTAAGCATATAATAATTTTAACACCGTTTTGGGAGGTATGAATTTTAAATCCGATACTGTTATCAGTTTATGACATACAGGGCGTTAAAGTTGAGAATTATCGAATATTTCGATTAATTAATCATTTCGTTTATTCTATTATTTGGATTATTTCGATTATTTCTATTATTTCGATTATTTCGATTATTTAGATTATTTAGATTATTTAGATTATTTAGATTATTTAGATTATTTAGATTATTTAGATTATTTAGATTATTTAGATTATTTAGATTATTTAGATTATTTAGATTATTTAGATTATTTAGATTATTTAGATTATTTAGATTATTTAGATTATTTAGATTATTTCGATTAATCGATTATTTCAATTATTTCAATTATTTCGTTTATTTCGATTATTTCGATTATTTCGATTATTTCGATTATTTCGATTATTTCGATTATTTCGATTATTTCGATTATTTCGATTATTTCGATTATTTCGATTATTTCGATTATTTCGATTATTTCGATTATTTCGATTATTTCGATTATTTCGATTATTTCGATTATTTCAATTATTTCGATTATTTCGATTATTTCGTTTATTTCGATTAATCGATTATTTCCATTATTAATCGATTATTTTAAATTTTAAATTATTTACTTTGATAATATATAAGTTTAATATAAGTTTTAGTCAATGTCCATAAAAAAAAGAGAGTTTAAAATATTTATTGTGTGTGGGGGGTGGGTTGGCATTAGTTTTAAACTATTTGCCACATACTATTTATTGTTACAGGGTGATTCACGAAAAAATCACAATATATTTGTGAATGTGGATTTTTAATTAAATTGCATGGTTTGGTATAGGATTTGATGTGTGCCGTATTAATAAAAAGTCAATGTCTGTTGATATGACATGCAGATTATAAAATCGCCATGCATTACCGTCTCGATGATGATAGGTGAGGTTTTCCGGGTTTTCCTCACCTGTAAGTCAAATGGCACCATCAATCATTTTTAAGTCGCCCCGGAGCGCCACGGCAAATAATAGTAATAGCCGTCTCTTTCACCGCACAAGCTCAGCTTTTGGGGTTAAAATTCACTGGTAAGCGGGTGAATTAGGTAGAGTATTATTATATTATTGTATTATTAAATGCAAACACATTCTACAGTTGTGCCAAAAAGAAATTATTTCATTAAGTTAATATCTACCCGTTTACAATTTTGAGGTTAAAAGATTTTGCTATGTGTATTTTTTATACAGGGTGAGCCTTGCAGCCAACCACCAAAAATAATTATGTTTCGAAATTATTAAAATGAGACCTTGCATTTCTTTAGTATTATTACCTTTCCAATAAAACAAATTCATAAGTTTATGGTTTTTAATTAATCCTTAAAAAAATAATTTTATAATGTAGTTCTCTCTATAAAACATCCTGTATAAAAATGTGTACTGTGCAATATTTTGTCGCTAAAATACCACATACTTTTTGAAAATATGCTTTCTTGACGTTACAGTAGAACTAGTGAGATTTTGCAAAAACTACCGTCATACATTTATGAATCATCCTGTAATTATAAATATTTTTAATTGTACGTATGAACTAATGTATTAGTAAAACATGTAGTAAACAACTGTATGCAACAGAAACCCTGTCTAGCTCGTAAGTTTGAAAATAAAAATTTCAAAACTAAACAACTTTTCACTTTAACATCCCGTATCTCGAAAACTGGTCATTTGATTGAGTTGGTCCCATTGATTCTTTTGATTACTAGGTTGTATATAACAACATTCCAAAATTTCAGAAAATTTGACCGCTCACCACTTTACATGAGAAAAGTGCGGGGTTCTTTATAATAGTCCCACACAAAAAGAAGTTTTAGGAGTTTTTAGCATGTGTTAATTTGATATCTAAATTATACTACAAATTCTAAATGCAGCTTCAAAAATTATACAAACTATTAATGTACAATTAAAAGTATTCTGTTAGCATCAAAACGAACTCTGAGATGTAATTTTTCCGTAAGTGACCCAAATGATTTATTGCAAAAGCAATATATTGCTCGATTATGTCCTTAATGATTTATTGCAAAGGTTTTCCGTTGAAAGATTACAATGTTTTTCTCCTGATTTCAAAAAACTTAGTAAATATAAAAACCGTAATTGAAATAGAAGAAAAAGAAAATTTAGTTTGTAATCAATTTTCTGGATTAACCGAGGAATAGGAAGTGAATGTGTAAAAGTTTAGACGAGATGCAATTATTTAAGGAAACGTTTAAACTGCTGACGACATGGGAAACAGCCACATATACACTTTTTTCCATACAACGGGAATTTTATCCCAATATTACGAAATATAAGAAAATTCTTGTAACAATGCCAATCTCAGTAGCAACTGTTGAAAGGAGTTCCAAATTAAAGATATTAAAAACGTCGATTCGATCGCAGAACAATCTATTGGTGTTGACTTTGTTGTATATTCCCAGATAAATAGATTTAAATATGCAAAATATAATTGCTAGGTTTGAAAAATATTAAAATAACAGATACATGTTTAAGTTTTATTAGAATTAAGAATTAATAGAATTTTTCAAAGTAAAGACTGTATTTTTTCCTTATAAACATTTGTTTAACGATAAATTCGTTTTATTTTTAATTTAGACGATCCAAAAAAAAGATTATATGTTACTCGGAAAAGATATTTGTGTTTTGTCCAGTTTCACCTTCTTCTCTTAGTAACGGAATAAACTATTTTGCATTTAGTTATTTTGTATCGAATTAAATAGACAAACCCATTACTCGTCTATAAAACCTCCTATTTTGTACTTATTAGGGGGGCCAAATAGTACATATGGAGATACGTACTCAGTTAAAATTTCTAAATTTCTAAACAAAAGCGTCCTCAGACCACACTCCGTAATCCGTTTTTGATATGCAGGGTGTTAAAGTTAAAATCTGGCTATTTTTCAAAAACACCGGTCTTCTTGACAAAGTACATTGTTCAAAATTGTCTAAGGAACAAAACTGCTAATAAATAAATTTTTATTAAACAATTCTAGCAAATTATAAATGTGCCCTGTATGTTTATTATACATGCACTTCATTTGTTAATTTTATCTGCCGAGAAGGAATTTAATTCGATAAAAGGTAGCCCATTAAAAAATGTTGCTTTTTATACTGTCCATTTTACACCTTATCTTTCGGCATATGCACTCAGTTCAGATGTATTTATGTTGACCATAACATAACAGTTTACGATGGAACGTCGACATTTAGCTCGAGACGAAATGTTACGTGCGGTAGGGATGATTCAGGTAGGCCGTTCACAGTTTTAGGTAACAGCCGAATTTGGAGTATTACGAAGTGTGATGTGTAAATTTTGGGGAAGATATCAAGATAAGGGCGATGTGCCCGAAACAGATGAATATCGTAAAAAGCAACACCTGTCCAAGACAGCACATGAGCTTTCCGCGGATCTTCAAAATGTATATTATGTAACGGTTTCCGACCAAACCATCAGAAATCGTATCAAACTGAGCTTCATTCTAGTCGCTTAATTAGTGTTTGCGCTTCGTCACGGCAATTAGGAAGCGCGTTTTACACAACCTGAAGAAAATGCTGAATGGCCTGAGGCATAATGGTCCAACATTATGTTAACCAACAAATCTTGGTTCGGACTTCGACCTGATTCGAAAAGAACGAGAGTGTGGCGTTCAAGTGGACCCTTGGAGAAAAGCAGGCACTTCTAGGAAGTCCACAATTACCAAGGAGGTTCTGTGATGGTATGGGGTGAAATCATTTTGCACCATAGAATGAACCTCGCTTGTTTGGAAGGAGCCATGAACCAAGTTCTTGTACCTATTGTATGACCATATTCATATGCTGCTGTTCCAGATTTAGTTTGTATGTAGGACAATGATAATGTCCTCACGTTGCACTTCTGATACAAAATTGGTTCGAAGAAGGAATATTGCCCTTCTGCCATGCCTCCTCAATCACTCGACCTCGTCCTCATTGAGCCTGTATGGAACATGCTTCAGTGGCAACTTAATTTAATCAAGGCTAATATTCAAGGCCGTCCTGCAATTGAAAATGCCTAGGCGGGGTCGAACAGTCATTCATCGAGGAAGTAATACATTCTATTAATTAGAAAATTTAATGGTTTAAATTTATCAGAAATATACTTTTATTGTAAAACAACTCAACAAACAATTTAAGTAGGTTAACTATTATGGTAGCGCTTAATCAGCTACATATTCAACCAACAGGTTGAATAATAGATGGTCAATTGCCTTCATAAGCTAAAAAATAAGAAGCTAATCAGGCTATACCTGCTTAAATTAGGCAGATTAAATGCTTCTTCAGCTTTTAAATAGATTGGGTAGCAGTTATTATACAGCGACTTTATACAGACTAATTTTCAACACAACAACCAGCATTTTTTGCTTCATTTAAAAAATATAAAAACTCAATTTTTTTGTAATTTTTTTCCTCAACTAGGTATTTAAATTTTTGATCCTACAAACACGGTACTAAAACATTTGCTTTTTTTCTCCTTACTGGCTTCAAACTCATGATACCATTCACTCTTGATCCACAAGTACGCACCTTAACCTACTAGGCCATCTAACAACCTGTCAAATTATTTACATTTTATGGTACCACTGAATATAACGTTTTTAAATTGTTCGCAATTTTCCTGATGTTTCTTTAATTTAAGGTAATAATGACCAGATTTTTTATTTGTATTTTATATTTTTACTTTAATACATCAATTTTATTTGTTTTTTAACCGACTTCAAAAAAATAGGAGGTTCTCAATTCGTCGGAATATTTTTGTTTATGTATGTTCAGCGATAATTCTTTACTACGTTGTCCAATTTCCATTTTTGTTAAAAAGGAGGTACCTTATGGGTGGACCCATATAAATTTTGTCAAGATCTAATAATGGGGTCCACAAACCCTTAATTTTTTATGTATCTTCAGCGATAATTCTTTACCACGTTGACATTTTGTGGCGACATCATAGCACCACATAGTCTTAACTTTAGTTTTGACTTTTACGTCATTTTAGTTTAAGGCTTCTTAGTCAGTTTTATTTGAGGTTAGTCAAGTGTCAATGTCAGAAAACAACGTTATAATAACATCATACACACTATGATCATGGTCGATGGCCGTACTATTGTAACCATGGTAACCAATGGATGACTTAACAAAAAAAATATTATTATTTTTGACGACGATAAAAAAATGAAGATGACGGAGACGAGACATCCAGACTAACATTACATTTTATTATCGATATTGCTTTTACTTTGGATTTTTTTAAATAAATTATTTTTCCATATTCAGATTCTGATTCATACCATGGATGTTGCTACCTACACATTTCTATGACTCTTTATTTGTTAGAAAGGGGATACCTCGGGGGTAGTTCCGTATAAAATTGGTCAGGATCTGATGATCTATGAGAAAATAAAAAATCTTAATTTTTAAGGACATCTGCACGATTTTGAAGTCGATTTTTTTAAATGACTTTTATTCCAACATTGCTCTTGCAACTGCTTATATTTAAATGTCAGAAAGGGAACAACGCTTTAAACGAAATTGGCTTTTTACATTTTAATATTTTATCTAGACAAATATGGCTGAAAAAGTACTACTAAAGCAATATTTTAGCGGCATTATATGTACTTCTTTCTTCAGTCAGTTCCTCTTTCTATTAAGAGTACAATAAATCTACTACATGTGCAGATTCATTTGATTCATTGTGTAGTTTTTCCTAACTTGCCGATAACAATAAAAATCGCATAGAAAGTGTGCAAAATTTTTTAAAATAATCTTTTTATGAGAACCCATAAACAAAAATAAAAATATCAATGTGATGTAATAAAATAATAAATTAAATGATATTGTATATACAAAAATATTCACGTATATATACAATAAACACACGTACTACAGTAAACAAACAACTTATAAGTTGACTTTCTTTTGAAATAGGCATAAAATCTATTGTGTAAAAACTGGTTTGGGCGAGTTTTTGTGATCCAGGTCACAAGGTCTGATTAAGTGATTTAATATTAACAAATATTATAAAAGAATGTTCATCCAAGATAGTTAAATCTTTAAAGACTTTAAATATTTAAAACTTCGGTGTAAAAAATATATAGAGGGCGTCAAAAAGAGAACATGCCTATTTAGGAATAAAAAAAATACTAAGGCCATATCGGGAAAAACTAAATATTTTTAAGGCAAATCAACTTCATTGTTACGCATTATATATGTAAACAAAAACAATCTTTAAGAGTAAGAAGGTTATTCACATCTCCAGGATTTTCCAGAACTTTTTTTTGCTTTTAAAAAGCAATACTCAATAATTGATACGGAGAGTAGCAATATGTGAGTTAGAGTAATTTTTTAAGGGTGAAGAATTACAAAATCTTAATCATCTAACTTATAGGCTATTGATTATGTCTTAAAAAAGAGGACAATAAGGAACTATCACCATCGCGGGTATTTATCGTATGAATCATTCAAATGTTCATTCAGTAAAGATGAAAAAATCGCAGAATGCTATTAAATTAAAGGTTGAAAATTGGGGTGAAAATACAACCCTTACAAAATGAAAGGGTGAATAGTATGACCCAAAATAAGCAGAAAAGTCTTAATAAATATATGACCGCAAATTAACGGTTTCGGAGATACGGACCATTTTGTGTTTATAACAATTTTTTATTATTATAAAAAAACAATGATATTTATAAACAATCAATAACAACATAGAGTTAAATGAGATGTTCAAAGTGCCCTCCCTCCATTTCAATGCAGCTACGACATCTCCTCCGAAAGGACTGTCGGACTCTTTCCAAAACACCCTCATTGGCTAGGATTCGATGACATCCCTTCTCTATTCGTTGCTGCAGCTCTTCGAGGTTATTCACAGGAGTGGCGTACACTAAATTTTTTAAGTGTCCCCAAAGAAAAAAGTCAAGCGGATTTAAATCAGGCGATCTTGCAGGCCATGGCACAGGTCCGCCCCTTCCTATCCATCTTTGACCAAGGATCCGTCTAAATGTTCTCTTACGGCAACTGAAAAATGCACCGGAGCACCATCGTGCTGGAACCACATTTGATTTCTTTGTATTAAAGGAATGTCATCTAAAAGATCACCCAATGTGTTCTGCAAAAAGTTTAAGTAGTCAGCTCCCGTTAATCGGTTAGGTAGTACAATCGGACCTAGTAACCAGTCGCCATAAATACCCATAAATACCTCATCAGTAAAAAGAATTAGTGCAATAAAATTGGGATCCTCAGCATCATTTCTCAGAAACCATCGAAAAAACTCCAAACGTGCTTGATAATCAGGTGCATTCAGAGCTTGCACTCGTTGAAGATGGTACGGGTAAAGCTGCTGCTCGTGGAGGATTCTCCAAACCAGAGGAGCCCCAATTCCTACCTCCGCTTATATTCTTCGCACACTAGTTTCTGGATTCTCTTCTACTCGTGCTAAAATTGCTTCTTCTGCCTCAGGGGTGGACACCGACCTTGGTCTCCCGGAATCATGTGACTGTTTCCCAAATTTACCTGTATCATGCAATCTTTGGTGCAATCTTCCAAACACACGAACTGAAGGGATGTGGCGATTAGGGAAAGCGTCGATATACTGACGTAGCGCTTCCCTCGCATTGCCATTTGCACGACCGTACATAAAATGCATGTCAGCTAATTCAATATTAGTGTAAACAGGCATAACGAAAATTTATAAAATTATTCACCCACAACAAAATAATAACTGCAAATAGTATCTATGAAAAAACATCGGTAGACTCCGATAAGAAAAGCAAGTTTTTGAGAATGAAAAAAGATAATCAAAAAATGATACAAAACACAAAACACCCCGTATCTCTGAAACCATTCATTTGCGGACATATGTTTATTAAGACTTTTCTGCATATTTTAGCCCATACCCCCCGTTTTATTTTGTGACACTTTTTTTTAACACCCTGTATATCTATCTTTGCTCAGAAAACGCAAAAAACAGAAATGTAAAAAAACAAAAATGTAAAAAAAACGTAAAAAAAAAACTTAAAAAAAAACAAAACAAAAAAAAAATAAAAAACAAAAAGTCGAATTTTACTTTTAAATTCTTCTTTTATATTTTATCCAAAAAGAAAATGTATAAATTTTTTAGGATATGAAATCGTTTTCCCTACCAAAAAATGTCCTATTAACACTTACTAAATTTTGCTTCGTTTTCGATATATAATTAAAAAACTACAAGGGTTACATTATCAGCCCTATCTCCAATTGCCACCCTTTAATTTAATAGCACTCCGCGGTTTTTTCAGTTTTAGTGATATTTGAAAGTTTCATGAGATAAAAACCCATGAAAGTGCTCGTTCCTTTCTAAAGGGTGATCCAATTTGAATTTCCTAACTTTATATTGAAATAATACTCTAAAATTTAAAAAAATATTTTAAGTTTAGCAATAGAAGATATTAAGTATTTCATTAAGTATGAAAAACAATATCATTAAAATTGTCCTTCTGCAAGAGTCGATCCTTTTTAGATAATTTTCGATGACTTTTTTAAACATTTCGGGCGGTACGTCGACAATAACTTGGCGGATATTGTTTTTCAGATGATCCAACGTTTCGGGTTGATTGGCATAAACAAGACTTTTAAGGTAACCATACAGAAAAAAATCTAATAGAGTTAGGTCGCACGATCGCGGCGGCCAGTTTGCAAAATGGATATCCACAAAAGTTATTCTGTGGATATCTCTGGGATTTCGTGTATTGTCTGGGAGATACCCATTAGATATTCTGCTGGATATCCATAGGATATCTTCTATATCCTGGATATAGACGGACATTTGGATATCTATATTAGATCCACGGAATATCTATAATATCCTGTGGATATATTGGATATCCACAAAAGATATTCTGTGGATATCTCTGGGATTTGGTGTGTTGTCTGAGCACATTATTGCTAAAAACAAAGTTGTGAGATTTAAAGGACATTTTGCTTTTCTTCGACCTCAGAAAACATTAAATAATAAAATCAGGTTTATTTCCATCTGCTTCCTCCTGTCTTTTTATGGTACTTATATTTGGCAACGTATAAAATTCCTAACTTCGAGTGTAATGTATTAAGATCCAAGTGATCACCTTGAAAAATCGGAACGAACTGAGCTCCGCTCTTCTATTCACTGCGTACATGGCTTTATCGGCTTCAGCTATATCTTTCGCCATCGAAGATGACACGATTACTGGGTACAATGTATATTTTTTAACCCCTATCGAAGAAGATTGTAACTCAAGATACATCCATTTTAAATTTAGCAACGGGAACATAATGAGCTGAATTCATCAGTATAAAAACGTATCTTAATTCGCAATGGCTGATATTCGTTTGAAAAAGTTGTATTTTAAGTTATGTATAACATTTCATCCTTAAAAATGTAGCAGTAACACCTTTTCACCTACGTCTAATTTTGTAGTTTCAAATAATATGTAGCATATTAAAAAAAATGGAAAATGAATTACAGCTTTCTTGTTTGCATATTTTTTTAATGTAGCAAAAAAATACGTTTTTATTATTGTAACATGGTTGTATTTTACTTACTGCTTTATTCTGTAATGTGTTAAGGTTGTATCTTAATCAGACTCAACTAATAATGATTTATAAAATATAAACATTCATTATATCATAAGTAACCTCCACTGTGTTCTAATTATCCTATTTGTTAACTATTAAAGTAATATACAGTTTCTCCACAAATATTTAAAAAAAAACTTTAGTTTTCTGACGCTTCAAAAAATCACTAAAATTAAGTTACAACCTTCTTTGATGGGAGTGTCGTATACTAGAACTAGAGAATAGATTATACTAGCTACTTGAAAGGTATACTTGTAGGCAGTGGCGTAGCCAGCCATTTTTCATGAGAGGGGTTTTTGAGAACTATGGGGGGGGTTCCATTAAGAAAGTGAATAAAAACCAACAGCTAATAGCGATCAGCGCCAATACTAAAGCGGAAATGGTGGGGGGGGGGGGGGCTTCTGACCCCCAAAACCCCCCGTGGCTACGCCACTGCTTGCAGGTAGAAGGGAAATACAACGAACGACTATTAAGTGGCGGAATTGTAATGACACCTTTCAAGTAGTGAACCAAGTCTATTCCTAGTACTTCTCGTTAAGTCTAACATTGCATCAAATCAAAAACGCGCTACGTAATAAAAGTAATGGATAAACATACACAAGTGGAAAAAATTAAGGGATCAAAAAAAATTTTGATTTTTGCGATTTTTCGAGTGGCTGTATCTTTGGTAAAAATTGAAAAAAAAAGCAATTTGAAGCTTGAAGTGTCTAGTTTATGGATCTTGACAAAAAAATTTCCAACCAACAATTAGCACAAAATCCTGATGAATATCATGGATAGAAAATTAAAAAAAAAAATTTTTTTTCTCAAAAAATGGAAGGGGTGTTTCGGAAACTTCGATTCATTCTCTTCAGGTTCTGGCATATTCTTTCACGAGAAAAAATTTTCATCCCTAGCATAACTATGAATAATTTCGGAAAATTGGTCTTTTTGAGGTTTTTAGAAAATCACTTGCCACATTGAGAATATTGGGAAAATGAATAATTTGAGTGTGCATCCTACAGGCCATTGTTTCCCCGAAAGCCCTACAAATTTTCAATCTGATCCATCAAGCCATTTCATTGTTTCATGCGAGTGAATTTTTGAAGAAATTGAAGGATCGCCTTTTTCTATCCATGATATTCATCAGGATTTTGTGCTAATTGTTGGTTGGAAATTTTTTTTATCGCAAGATCCGTAAACTAGACACTTCAAATTGCTTTTTTCTTCATTCACGTACGATCATTTGTACCAAAGATACAGCTACTCGAAAAATCGCAAAAAAATCGAGATTTCTTTTGATCCCTTAATTTTTTCCACTAGTGTAGACAAAAAATTAATGGCATAAATTAAAAGAAAAGACTGGGTATAGAAGCGGATTTATTTATAAAAACTTTAAAAAGCGAGCGCTTTATTCTCCTTGCCTCTAAAATATACTACCATTCTGTATCTTATTTATTCCATAATCAGTATCACAGCCCAAAATCGAGATAATTGCCAAGAAGTAGACCGTAAGGCGTGGGTAATCAACTTGACGTCTTGACAGAAAAATTCTGATATATGTAGAGTAATAAAATTCTTTTTAACAGTAAATTGGTCGTAAATGTAAAAACCGCGAAAAATATTTCATGTCGTTCAACCATAAACGAGGAGTAAATTTTAAGCAACGTAAATTCGCGAGGATCTCTAAAGAAGTAGGTAGATATTAACTCGAATGTTAATTCTGGAAAACTGGTTTAAATTACTTAAAAGATCACGTGTTGAGCGCCATAAAATACATTGTATAATCTAAAAAGTACCGGTACTATTTATACAGAATTTTATAGTAGTTGTACATCACGTTTATTTTTAAATTGTCATTTAACATGATAACAAATTGGTGTATTAATAATTTTTATTTTCTTTTTTCGTGGTCCTTAAGGCGGATTTCCACCAAACCGACTAAACAATTCGAGTTTTTAATTTACAATTTATAAGTATTCAAGCTACTTTTTGGGGTTCCTATTACAAAGTCTCCGCTGTCCGTCCGTCTGTCTGCCAGCGGGCTGTATCTCATGAGCCATAATAGGTAGACAGTTTAAATTTTCACAGAATATGTATTTCTGTTGAAGATATACAGAAAATAATAAAAATTAAAATAAATTAAAAATTAAAGGGGGCTCCACTACTGGAAACATGTTTTTGTATTTTTTGCTCGATCTTAATAAAGTAATTAAAAAGTACCTACATACCTACACGGAACTTTAATAATCCGCTTGGATATTGCTGAAAGAAGACTAAGAGTTTAAAATTTATTAATTTATGGTGTATGTGAAAAACCTCAAGAGACACAGAAATATTTACAATAGTAAATTAGTCATATTTGAAAAAGAAGTTGTACTTCGAAACATGTCATGTGTAGTGTTTTTAATTTTTATTTTTTTAAAATAAAAGTTTTGTGAAAATCTACCAAATTTGGTTTTACTCATTTAAGATAATACGGATTTTCATCAAGAAAGGCCGAAACAATAAATATTTGCTTTTAATGAAAATGCTACAGAATACTTGAAAGTTGAACTCGAAAAATTTGATATAACTTACATTTATCGATTAGGAAAATATTGGGAGAGAATAAGACCAATACTATTAAAACTCCACTCGAACATAAAACAAACAGAAATTTAAAAAAAATGCAAAGGGTTTAAAAAATACAGGAATATATATTACTAATGATTTGATACCAAAAGACTTGGAGGAAAAAAACTTTTGTGAAATATATGAAAGAAGCTAGAAGCCAAAAAAATATGCTATAATTAAAGAAAACAAACTTCTAGTAGAAGACCAGACATATACCGCGGAAGAACTGTTTAGAAAGGGAAGAAGAACCAGAGGCTATTTTCCAATTACCAGAAGCCAGACAAGTCCTTAGCGCGCCACCAACCCCAACACTCAATCAACACGAGTTAGTTGAAGTTAATTCAGATGAAAGATCTTCTAAAATAGCACCGAAAACCGAAGTACCAAAAACTCATTCAAAGGAAGACAAAAGCAAACGCTATCAAACAAGACTTGGATTAGCTTCAGTGATCACTCAAAAAAAGCCAAAAATAACTGCAATCAACAAGTGCGGCCAATCATAAAAGAAAATAAAAAATTTAGAAATTTAGATCGCTTTACTGTTAAATTTTACTAAATTCGGTGAGTAGTTATAAGTATTTTTATATTATCAATCTGAACAATTAAACTTATTTTTGAACTACAGATTCACTTTAATAGTTTTGTATTGCTTTTGATAGTAATATTTACGTTTCTTGAATATTTTTGGGCCTTTTTTGTCTCTTTTTTTTTCGTTTGTTTCATTTTTATTTACAAAGTTAGTATGGCAGATTTCAAAATAGCATGTATTAATTCTCTAGCAGCCAAAATTGTTGAAGTAAGAGATCATATTGAAATACAAAGATATGTTATAATTTGTGTAACTGAGACCAAGCTCAATGATAAATTCATTGAATAAAAATCTCCATTTTTATAAAAAGTAAATTTAATGGAAATCATACTGGACAATGCCGTGTTGATAAACAATTTCAATTTATTCAGACGTGACAGGCTAAGTGATACAATTGTGGATGGAGTAGCTATTTATATAAATTCCTCTTGGCAGGTATCTGAAGTTAAAGAGTTTTTAGATGATAACATTAGTTATGAACAATTATGGTTAAAATTTATCATTGATAGTAAACCTTATGCAATTGGCGTCATTTACCGTCAACCAAAACAACAAAAATGTTACTATGAATGTCTCAGCTTCACATAAACGTTTGAGATTGTGACGTACTGAATGATCAAATATTTAACAAGATCAGGTTCCGTAACTTAAAAAAGTTGATAAAATGTTATTCGAAGCTGAGCTACGCAGGCTTTCGTTTGAAAATATTCTGCTGACTAAATATCGACTCTAAAGTAAGTATATTCACAACACTAATCTTGCAAATATTTGACTCGTTGGCCCCAATTTACTCGATTGTTCTGAATAAGCAGTCCAAGCCGTGAATAACGGATAATATAGAACTACTCTTCAAGTTGCGTAATAATGCTCTAAGGCATTTTAAACGAACTAAGAGAGAAGCACAATGGGATTAATACAAAGTTTTACGAAACTTTACAAATAAAATAGAGTCGATAATAATGTAAAAAAACATATCACCGTTACAAACTCTTTAATAAACGATCACCTAAATTGTTATAAAAAGAATTTAAAAAATTAAATGTTTATTGTAAATAAAGAAAATAATATTCCTGATGATTTAAGCGATGTGGAAATTTTGAACGATTTTTTTCATTAAATCGGCTGAATCTCAACATTCTCCGAATTTAAATATTTTAAACAAACTTATCAACTGTAAAGAAGAAGAAGTTAGCCTTTTTTTCTTTCAATGAAGTAAATGATAATGTCGTATACAGTAGATTGTTAGGTATAAATTCCAATGCAATCGAAGCTGATAAAGTTGATCTAGATATGCTTCTGTATTGTTGTCCATATATCTTACTCACATTATCAATAAGTCAGTCAATCACTAGTGCCACTTTTTCATGTCAATGGAACGCTGTCCACGTATTGCCTTTGAGCAAACTTAAAAATACTACTCAATACAAAGATATACGCCCAATTAGTATCCTATGCACTGCAGCTAAAATATATGAAAAAAATCTTATATGAATAAATACAAAGTCATTTAGATGATAATAAATCGAATAATACCATCGAATCAGTCGGGATTTAGACGTAATTATAGTTGCAATACGACACTACTATCAGTAGCTGATGATATTATTATTGCAACTAACAATAATTTCCTTACTATTCTAGTACTTCTTGATTACAGTATTATAGAATTAATCATCAACTGTTGCTAGGAATCTTGCATTTCATTGAATTTAGCGATACTGCCGAATTTAGTACGTAATTACCTGAGTAATAGGTTTCAGAAAGTTGAATTACAAAATCGTTTATCTTGTCCAAAAACTATCATTAACTTTGTTCCACAAGGTTCTATTCTCGAGCCTCTGTTCTTCTGTATATATACTTCTTTACTGCCTTGATATAAACTCTTCTACATAAAAAATCATGCTATTTCGTAGAAAGCACTCTCGGCTTCAATATACGGATCAATTTAAGATTACAGTAAATAATGAAACTACCTATTTCGGAAATATCAAAAAACATGTTTATTTTTAGATACAGACCTACAAGTCGGCACGTAAATTAGAATTTAAAAAATGTATGTCTAACATAAAAATGATATATGCCAATAAATATGTCTAAACTCATTAAGCTAAACGTACGTTATGCGAATCACTCGTATTTTCATATAATATGCATTATTGCGATTCGGTATATGGCCCTTGTATAACCCAATATGATAGTCAACGTCTCCAACAAATTTAAAGTATTTGTATCAGATTAGTATATAATTTGAGAAGAAGGTAAAGAGTGTCAGCTAAGCCATTCGATTTGTCTTGGATACCTGTTCACGAAGGGCGTTTTCTACACACTTGTTGTCTGTATCAAGAAATTGTCAATCTCAAAACTCCCCCCTACTTGTATAATAAAATAAGATTCAGGAGCGATGTTCACAATATTAATATTCGCCGAAAAGGTAATATCTCTATTCCTCGACATTCCACTAGTATGTTAAAAAGTTCATTTTCATATTTAAAATAGGCCCTATCTTGAATCTTATACTAACAAAGTTTAAAAAATTAAGTCTTTAAACTTTTAAAAATAAATTAAAATCTCTGTTACTTCGCGGATAACTACTGATCGATTTTAAAATATAAATACTCGACAAATGTTATTTTGTACTCCTTCTACTCCTTAGTTTTACTGATCTTTGCATATATTTATATTCACTGCTTGCAGCAACGGTCACTAGTTTTCATTGAGCTTTGTCTACTAGACATGCTATATTTTGTTATTCATTACAATCTTTATTAAGCCTCTTTTTTTTATTTGTTATTTTTATATGTTTTAAATATTTATATATGTACTACATTTAAGGTGTGTCTATTTTAAAACTTTTAATTTTGAACGGACGTATTGAAAACCATTATAGTCTGTCTTCTGAAGCTAGGATGAATACTGATCCATTTCAGTTTAGTAGATAATTTTTGTATTTTTGTTAATGACCACTGTTTATTGCAAGGAAAATGGTAGTTTGTGCAACTAGAGTGGATATGATGGCCATATCGTCTGAGTGCGATATGGACAATTCACTCGAATTATACAGTACATTTTTTCTACGACTCTATAACGAAAATCTACAAATTTAAAAAATCATTTTAGGTTATTAAAATAAAATAACTAATTTAAAAATAATTAATGACTTTTACTAATTTATGAAATAAAATAAACTTGAAACAGAAAGAGTTATAGTCTCCAATCCTAGATTTGAACCCCGAACCTCTCGCATAACAGCTAAACACGCTACTCTCAATTCCATCGAAACACTAACATTTTAGTTATAATACTCATAATTAAATTGATTTCATATGGTTTTATTAAAATTTAAGATTTATATTTAAATATAGACGAAGAAAAAAAAATAGAAATGCTATTATTTATCGATTCTACACTAATTTTTACGTACATTTACTAAAAAATATACCAACAATTAGTTTGACAGAATTGTCACTTATATACATAAACATTAAAAAATAATAGTAGACGGGAGACCAAAATTTGAACCCTGATTGTTGGATTTCATTTTTTTGCAGTGTTCTTACTAGATAGAATGGATATTAAATATATTCATTCTGTTAAACATAATAGTACACTTTTTCTTTTTTTAGTCTGTGTGTAGAAAAAAGATTTTATTTAATTGTTCTTCAATTCTAGATTTAAACTTCGGACCTTTCGCATGAAAGCTCAGTTCTCTACCTCAGCTCTATCGAGACACCTTATCGTTTAGTTTTAACACTCATAACTAATTTGATTTTAGTTTTTAGTTTTATTAAAATTTACGATTTATTTGTAAATATAGACGAATATTTAGTGGAATGCCATTATTTATCGATTCTTCACAAGAATCACTAATTTTTATTAATTACATTTAATCTCAATAACTTAAATATATACTGACGATTATAACTCATTTAAAAAATAATAGCCTGGTGACCAAATACGAATGGTGGATTTCATATCCGCACAGTATTCTTACTAAATAGAATGGATATAAAACATATTCGTTCAGTGCAATGGTCTTTTTCGTTCTATAGTCTGTGCGTACGATAATATCCATGTGGGTGTAGAAAAACTACTTTGTTAGTATGTATTGGATAATCCTCGTAATGTACTTATGCAGTTATTTTGAAGGTTGTCCATTAATTTCAATTTCTTAATCAAATTACATCATTAATACGGTTCGATTGCATGCAAAGTGCACATATGACAACGGATATGGTGCATTTAATATCTGACATACCCGTAAGGTGTGCCCATACAGTACAACTTAACAAATATGAGAATTAATACATCGATGAGGTGTCAACGATCTTTTAACGTCTAGACTAGGTTGAAGCATAGAATCGCTACACTATAATTAAATTCTTTATAGCTGACAGAGTTTTCGCATAACTATTGGTTAAATTTCCTGTGGGCATGTATAGAGAATATCGAGGAGGAACGTTTTGGAAAATTCCATTTCGGAATTGCTTTTAGATTACTCAGAATAATGAAATTGGTTTTATAATACAAGAAATAATAAAAAAATAACGTTTTCCAATTCAGCAAGCAATTATTCAATGAAAGAGAAATTACAAGAAGTAAAGGTGCAACCTTAAAAGTATTATGGTACCTACGGAGTGTTTCAGGAATTGATGTCAATAATGCATGTCAAGGTAGATGGGATTAAAATAATGTGAATTACTACTGCATATAATTTTTAATTTTGTTTCTAAATGCCTTTTATTGCTATAGTTTACTTGAAAATGCATGATAGCACAATTTTTATGGCAAAAGTATATTTCCATTGAAAGAAATTGCACCCTTCTGCATGATAAACTCAAAAATTCAAGTTCTCAACATAAATTTTACTAGAAATAAAGGAATCCAAAGTTATCGCGCGGACATCTAAAAATTAATCTAAAACTTATATCTAACTTAAAAAAAAAATAAATAAATAAGTAACATGTACGTATGAGCGAGCCATGTGTAAAAATATAACGTAATTTTATGGCAAATTTGGAGAACAAAATGAATCAAACTCGCCGTATAATTGGAATGGGGAGTGAATCACCCTCAAGCTTCAAGGACAAAGCCGGGTCAATTGTCCACCAACTACCACCCTTATAATGTACACATCAGATCCTAATCCGCTTGCACGAGCTATAAATGTACAATATAGGACGTTTTCTGTTTATATTGAGCACATGACCGGTTTTCCTAATAAAGCACTTTATTTGTATAATCTTAATTTATATTTATGTGCATTGCGTTTGTAATGTAATTCCAAATTCCAATCGTATGTCTATACACGGAAAAAAATGTGACTAGAAAATTTTACTACAATGTTGTAGTAGTAGACTTGTAGAAAAATACTTAACTTTTTGTAGAAAATTTTACTACAATTTATAGTTAAAAACTATTCATTATTGTAGCAATTGAATTGTCGAATAAAATGCTACAACAATAGGAAAGAAGTCCATAATGTTTAGTATATTTTACTATTGTTTGTAGAAGTAGAAATTTATTACAATTATCGTAATTACTAGGTACTACAACTTCTGTAAAAATGTGTACAAATATTAATAATTTTCTCTACAAAAAATAGCAATTTTCTCTACAAAAAATAGTAATACTTTACATCCCTTCTTATGAAAAAAATTCAATTTTGTTCAAAAATATTTTATAATATTGTAGAAATTCTAAGTCACGTGAATAAAACAGAATTCTGCTATTGGCCAACGTTTTCTGACGTCGATCATAAATGGCCAGACAGCAGTAGCCGTTCGCCATGTTCACAAAACAAAGCATGGTATATATACGAGTACCTATAACACATTATCATATTATAAGCACCGATGCGTTTGAGAAAATTTTAATAATAACTTATATTAGTGGTAAGTACATTTATTATTGTTTCTGAATAATTTACCTTTAGATAACTAATTTAAATAACATTAGTAGATTATTTTTAAAAAAATAGTTGTGGTTAACGATCGAATGTTGTGCCCAACGATCGAATGTTGTGCCAAGTTGAATGATGTTTTTTTGTCTTAATTGTGACATACTTACTTTCTCATTTTTGTTAGTTATCTGACTTAGTCATTTAATATCCAAATCAGTGTAAAGGTGATAAATATCCCCGTTTTAAGAGTATGAACAGTTCAATAGGTATTAATTTTTATTTCATATTTTTCAGGTGCAAAAAAGCCAACTGAGACTGAGGGCGCTATTATTACTGTTATTTATTACATAATGTAATTAAGACTTTGTATCTTTTATATTAAACAATAAATTGAATATTTTATTAAGGAATATTTTTTCTAGGTTATAATTATAATAATTATAAAATACTACTACAAATTTTATTAAAAATTACTACAATTTGTATGAATTTTTACTATTTATTGTGTAAAATTTTCGTATTTATTTTCATAAAACGCAATACATTTTTAATATAAATTCATACAATGAATAGCAAAAATTATAACAATTTGTAGAACAATTCTTATGATGTATTTGGATATTTTTACTAAATATTGTAGATAATAACTCTGCAATACATTCTCTACAAATATTTGGAAATTTTTACTACAAATTGTCCCTGTCCCTATACGTACTATTTATTGTAGAGAAAAAATGTATAATTGTAGAAATTTGTTCTACAATTTTTTTTCCGTGATAGTGAAGAAAATATTTATTGAAATAAAAATGTATAATAAAGAAATATATTTTAAAAATGGGATGTAAGTAAAACTTTTTCCTACGACTACTTAGGAAAGTGACACATATCGCACTATTTAGTCTTATGGGAAAGGCCCTATGACACACGCGTGTGGATAAGAATCTACTTTCCGCCTGTATGCGAATATTGTGAATCTACTGTTCGCATCAGCTGTTAAATATGTCAGACGCATCATTTCCATTGTAATCTATCTAAAGTCAATATTAATAGTAAAATCGATTTGATGATTAAATTGTTAACAATTTTTATACCTATGTCGTAGATATTTATTTTTTATCAATTATTAAAAATTATTGTTGTTTTTATTTTCTGGTTAATACACATATATGATTAGATATTTAATTTGACATAAAACTTCATCATCCAGAGTGTAAACTGTTTAATTTTATCAACTTTGAATTTCGCGACATTGGTTCAATGCCCGATATTTTGGAAAAATATGAAAGTTGAAAACATAAAACTGTTTTTGTTTATTTATTTTAAATTCATTTTATTTATGATAATACCGTCCCTACTGTTAGGCAATTTGTTAATATTTGTGCTATGTATTTTGTGCTATTTTGATAACTTTACAAAAAATTGTATGTAGGTATCATCTTTAATAATAAAAAAATATTCTAATCAAAATAGTATATTGCATTACGAGTGTGGAAAATCACTTTTCACACTTTTCAACAATAATCGTATTTATTCAATTTTCATATTTTCTAAAAAAAAAAACCAAAAAAAAAAATAAAACAAAAAACAAAACAAAAATTCTGCCCCCGCAAGGATTTGAACGCGGTCGCTTGCCAGGTCTCAAATGGCAAAGATGATAAAATTTGATACTCTACCGTCTGATCTAATAGGCCTTGCGTTAATTGAATGATCTAATCGGTTATGTGTTTAACCAGAATAAAAAGCAAACAACTTAGTTATTTTAAAATTATTTTAATAATAATTGTTAAAGATAAATATCTAAGATCTAATTTACAACAATTTCAATAATTTAACAATCATATCGATTTTAGTATTAATATGATGGACATTACATAGATCAAAATAGAAATGATGCGTTTGACATTTTGTGACAGCTGATGCAAAAAGTAGCATATTCGCACACGGGTGGAAAGTAAATTCTTATTCATACGCGTGTGATATAGGTCACTTTCCATAGGACTATATAGTGTGATATGTGTCACTTTCCTAAGTGGTCGTAGGAAAATATTATTGTTTTCTAATATTTTTGTATCTAATATTAATATACCTTTATCATTCTATGAAAGTGTTTGTAAATGCAATCACAATGTTTTTAATTTTAACACAACACCATCCGTGAAACAAATTAAACATTATTTAATAAGTTATTTTTAAACGGGATAATTTATCTTTTTTACTTCATTGCAAATAAAAAAGAACTTTAAATTGTTTTTGATACAGCTAATATTTTTGAAGATACTAATTTTTAAAGTTTAAAAAAGGCGATTTTGACAAATTTTAACGGTTTATAAATCTACAAAAGTAAAATGATATTAAACAATTTTTTTGAGAGTAGCTAAGTAGCCAAGACTTACGTTAAAGAATTGCTGTCTCTCTTCTACTCACGCGCTGCTGCGGCCTCGCCGCAGATATACATATGATAAATAATAATTTATAACGCGGAGAGAAACATCAATACTTATTAAGGTAAGTACTACAGCTACTATTTAAAAAAACTTGTTTATAGTTAAAATTCGTCAAAATCGTGATTTTTTTTAAACCTGAAAATTATCCTAGACTAATTCGAATCAAACAGGTAAAGAGTCCAAATATTATTTTTACGTGGACAAGACTAAGGGGTAAATATTTCAAATATTTTTACATGGGCAGGCTAAAGGGACGAAGGGACTAAATATTTTCTACATGGACAGGATTAAGGATTATAGGAACGAAATAATTGTTCGAACAATTTGTGCACAATAATCAAAAGGCTACAAAAGGCACTTGTTTACTTTATTGACAGTTCTTGTGTGTTTGTCACAATCATTTTTCGGCGCACTGTTTGTTCGTTTGTAGTTGGTTCAGTGTTAGTTTCTGATGCCTGTTTAGTTCTCTGCGTACCATGATGTGACCTTGGCACGTTTGACTGTTGGTTTCGATTCCATGCAGAATGTTCTGGAATTTGAACTGACCCGCGAACGCTCTTGTTTACATTTGTTGAACTGTTTTTTTCTGCTAGTTTTTGTTCGAGAAATCCCATTGTTTCTAGTAATAATCTACTATTTTATTTTTACACACCATTTTTATCTTCCATTTCCTCTACCAATCTTGTTAGCATTATATTATGTAGCTGCAATTTAGATAGCTCTCCATTTTTATCGGCTTCTTGGGTAATACTTTTGATCTTGCTTACGCCATGTTTGCTTTCACAGCATATTATTCTGTTTTGATTTAACACTTTTATTGATTTGAAATCTCTTGCAAGACAGCTTGAATGGTAACAATTTGAACACTTTTCACACATAACTACTTTACACAGCATTTGAACATTTCGGTTTTAAATCCGAGATTTTCATCGCCGACATCTTCACCACAACTCTCATCGCTCGCCATTTTCGGTAGTGCACTCCTCTTTTCTTCAGGTTATAATAATATGAAGATCCTCTAGGTGGTTCAGCTTAAGTAGCACCAATGCTTCACTAACCTGAAAGTTCAACAATACTTCTAATCGGCTTTCAGTCTTTAGTTCAAAATCAAATCGTTATTCGTTTCTTTTATTACCTGTTTGCCCGTAGAGACCTTAGTCTCATTAAGGCGGGAATCATCAAAATATGTTGCTTGTATGGTGAATTATAAGTTAGATATGAGCCACAATAGTACCTTCTGTTATACGTTATAGCTAATATTAAAATATTGAACAATTACGCACTAATAGGATACCCTGTATATTTAGTTTGAAGCAGGAATACCGGTATTAATTTTTTGGCAGGAATTATGCTATCGAATCATAAAAGAATTATTTAAATCGATTCAGTATATCCCAAAACAAAATTGTGTAATATATTTTTTGACAAAATATTAAAGTGAATTTCGTATCACAATTAAAATACCATCAACTTAAACGGCTAGGCCAATGACTTTTGCCATGGAAAAGAAACAAGTCGACTTGATCTTTTTGGCGAAGTGCCCATGTAACTTCCTGCAAGTTAGTCTTTAAAACGTGACAAAATTAATATATTATGTTGTTTTATCAAAGTGGTTTATTGTCATACGTTCATTGATTGTTTATGAAATAAATAAAGAATATCTTAACATTTATTTGAACGATCATATTTTTCGAATTTTCAACTATACTTACTGAAAACTAGGAAAACTATACGTGAAGCCAATTTCGAAAATAGATAATAAGTATTCAGATGCTAGTTATCAGATACCTACTTCACAATTCCATGAAACGTTACAGTTCACTGTAATAGGTTTGTGTGATACAATAGTATATTATGCAACGATCATGTATTAATAGCCATTACATGAGAGTTGCATACACTATTCTTTCAACTACCAAGAAACCATTTCAATTCAACAACATTGCTTTATTTTTTATTTTTTAATACTTTTTTATACAAACAATAAGAAATATGGAAGAAAAATAAGTTCTTCGACTTAATTTTTATTCCTACAAAATAACCAATATATTAACTATGATGATACATTTTTCGCCTTTTCAACGATTTCAGGTGGTGTGCATGGAAACTCTTAGTCGTTCAACATTTTTTTAGAAATAAGTGAGAGGTACCTATCTACCTTTTTGACTAACGCAAAGGATTGATACTGTAATAAAACCCCAAACATTCTACAGAAAATATTAAGTCTGCCTACTTGGTTATTTAAAAATAAATATTTATATTGGTCAATTTTTCAGTTTCATAATGAAAACCAGTGTTATAATGAGTATCATTATAAAACTGAAAATTAGCATTTAATTAACAACTTATAGCATAGGAGCAGAAAAATTAATATTAACACTTTCGGGGTTATGATGGACAAGTAATGTTATTTATAACAGTCACGTTATTTGTAAATAGGTTGTTATTTCTGTGTGTTTATAAAATAACAGACCTGTTAAAAAAACACAAGTTGTCAATCATAACCCCCTTTATCGCATTATCAGCCACTAATATTCATCAAATTTTACCAGCCTCATAAATTTTGACAAATGTTTAGAATGTGAGTAATTTGAAGTTAATGTCATACATTTTTAATGAAAGTTCTTGCAACCGGCTGTAATTATATAACGGAATTTAGTTGAATCTTCTAAATATTTTTATTATTTTTTTACCGCTGATTCACACTGTATGGGTGCAACCGTTGCATTTGCTTAAGCGTACTTGCATGTTGCAATGTTAATATCCGGTACCAGTCCACGGGTACTGGTATTGTGGCGAAATTTCTTCCGTCCTGAAGACTTACACAATCAGAAACCTCATAAGTAGACGGACATTTATTTTAGAATAAGGTTGATACTTCAATGATAAAATTAAAATGAGTGTTTTTTTGGGAGAAAATTAATAAAAATAACTTTTTAGCACATAACGACAAAGCGTTTAATTACTGACAGCAGTTTCCCATAATGGTATTTTTAGGGGGAGATTTTATACCCATCCTCAAACTGTATTATTTAAATACAAGTATTAATATGTGAACGGCTTTATGCCGTCAATTGTCCATGGCGCATAAGGTCTCAGAGGAAGAGTGAATTTTACGATCCAGGACCGGAGCAAGGGCGGTTTCTCCATTGGTTCATTTGTGTAGTGAACACAAAATGTTTATCGACAATTCATCGTTGCCACGGTGAAACCTTCTACGTGACATTTTAACACATTTTCAGATTTTTGTACCATTTCATAGAAAATAATATTCTCTACAGTTTAGTGAAACCTCCCTTTTATGTAATACGTATAAGGCATCAGAACAAAATTGTTTCGTTTATTATGTCTACTGAAAATTTTGATAAAATATACATAGGAGGTTTCACCGCGGCTCGACGAAATATTAAATAATTTTCAACAAAAAGAAATTATTGATTGAAATTCATCAATTTGTTCATGATTTATTAATTCACGAAGAATTTAAAAACATGTAAAGTAAAAAAATAGATGTAATATAACAAAAAAAAAAATGATGTTTTTGCGTAGGTTCTTCCGCTTCCGCAATTTTAATGTTGCAATTTGTTACAAATCATTTATTAAAAAATAAACAATCGTAAAATAAAGGTTATGTTTACTTCAACAAGTGTGCTAATTTTGTTACCGCATATAACTTTATGATTATTCTATTTTATGAATTCTAAATATACTATTTTTATTATTTCCTCAGATCCTTAGATTAATTTTATTTGATTTTTTTATAGTTTCCTTTGCTTATTTTGTATAACTTTTTTTACATCGCCTATTACTCATTAATTCAGTTAGATATCGACGACGGTTTTAGAACCATTTTGGTGTAATTGGTGTAATTGATGTAATATTATGAATTCTAAATATACTATTTTTATTATTTCCTCAGATCCTTAGATTAATTTTATTTGATTTTTTTATAGTTTCCTTTGCTTATTTTGTATAACTTTTTTTACATCGCCTATTACTCATTAATTCAGTTAGATGTCGACGACGGTTTCAGAACCATTTTGGTGTAAATGAGCAAATTAAGAAAATTTTATATTTAGAAAACGAGGAGATATATTAATTTAATACTTTTGGCCTAGGAAGAAATCGTAATTCATAATAATGTCCACAAAAGTGTTGTTTCGTTATGAATGTTTTATTAAAATTAAGGTATATGATGTAATTAAGCACATTCAACGAATATGTTGAAGAACGTGGTGATGCAACAGGACTAACTCATATGAATAGATTGCAAAATGTAAATAAAAACAATGTATTTTTACGAATACTCTTTTTCGTACAATATATATTTAGCCCGGAGCTAATTTTGCACTCAGCACGTTTTAACTCTTAAGTGTTTGCCAGGGCTTTCAACCGAGTAACTGCTTTATATTTGCAGGATTAACACCCCTTTATTGAATTTTCTCTAAGGCAATTTCAAGCTTTAGATACTCAATGTGGACGTCTACGTTAACCAAAACATATAGATATGTTTGTAGTTATCAAACATGAACAACATAGCATATATAGCGATGGTTTAAGAGTTACTGTTCCGAATTATGTAGCGTCATGTCAGTAATACAGGTGGGGCTGAGGCATTTGATTTTCAGAGTAATAAAATATTGTCGAGTGAAACAGCCGAAAAGTTTGCTGAGTATTTTGAATCTGTTTATAGTAATGAAAAATCGAAATACGACATACATAGATCAATATGTTTTAATAACATGATGTTTTAAGTTTTCCAGAGGCAACCGCAAAAGATTTTGACATTGCGATAAAAAATTATTGAAACCGAAGAAGGTGCCGATGGAATTTTACTGTTTAATTTGAAAGGTTTCCAGGAGTAGTTGAAAAGGCCAAGCACTATAAAATAACTCAAATGTATAAATCAGGCAATAAGAAAGATATTGAGAATTACAGGAGTGTTTCAATAATGTGTGCTCCACCTAAGTTTTTTGAACAAATTATGTATATTAAAATTTACAATCATGTTAAAAACAGTATAGTCGATGAATAACATGGATTTGTATCAGGGCAATCTATATACTTACACAAATTTAGTATTATTCAGTGAATTTGTAAGTCAAGTTTTTGAGGAGAGGCAATAGCTTGACATAATTGATACTGACTTTCAGAAATCTTTTGACGGAGTTAATCATGATATACTACTAATTTATTAGAGATTTTCAAAAATTTACTTCAGGACAGACCATTTACTCGACAATATTTATCTTTTACTTGACAAAATTTATCTTAAAACCGTTCGGCTAAAGAATATACAAATGTAAGATCCTAGACAAAATTAAATCCTGAATCAAAGAATCTCGATGCGTTCGCGAAATTCTTCCTCCACGCGTCAGCCTGCGTACAAGGAACATTCTAGTCGATTGTCACTTCAAATCTAAAAATCAAAGCAGAGCATTCTGACGTTTTCTGCAATTTAAATTATTTTCTCACACATTTTGTTTAGTTATACGTCGTTTAAACAAATTTTCCTTTATTTGGTAAGCTTTTCACGCATACACATACGCTCATGTTCAGAATCTTCCACTCCTATTTTCAATTCAAACTTGTTACAGAATATACTATTATATCAGTGACTAATAGACTACATAAGAAGTCAACCCCCTCTCTCACTCGTTATCTCTAATTTTTATTGGGCATTATTATTGTAACCTATTGAAGCCGGCCCAGTTTAGTTTTCAACCAGTATTGCGCATGTGCGTCAACAACTTTCAAGCTACATACGGGATCAATTTTAATGTAAAAAATAGCATTTTAGGTGGTCGGTTGTTTTCTTTCAATATGACGTGATTTTTTTTCTTTTCTTCCTCATTAGGTTTCAATATTAATATGCCCGGAGAAAATAGACAATTTGTTGCAGTACTTTAGCAAGGAGACAGAAAACAACGGACCTTTGATACCATTTTCATCTGTGCGTGAATTACAGATGCTTTAAAACTATTTGCAGTGTCATACGACGTAAAAGAAAAACAAAAAAGAAACAGCACAGAACAATCGCACATTGTACCGACTACAGACTAATGATGTAAATGATACTGTAAAACGAGCAATTATAAATCTGTATTTTATTATATGAAAACAAGATGACAGCACGTTATAATAAAAATTCTAAGTTTAGAATTGAAGAACAAACATATGGGCATACAACGTTTCTGATAAAAGTTTATAAACACTTATGACAAAATTTTCATACAAAATGAAAAACAATAAGCGACTGCTTTTCAAAAAGAACCAAATGTTGTTTTTAAACGTTATTTTTAAGGCAATATACATGAAAAAACTTGGATGAAATGTGGATATTTTTGAAATTTTTAATTATAATACTTTTTCCGAACTTTTAATAACAGATGATGGCCCTTAGGCCGAAACCGGTTGCTTCCTTTTATTTTTAATAAATAAATTAATTTTGCTTACTAAGAACAGATGGCGACACCATTTTCACTACTTGAATTTTATTCTCTCCGTAACCAACTTTATGGTATACTGGTGAAATGTGTAGCATTTGTTAATTCCATTAGAGACTGGAATTGAGAACCTATCTATTTCTTGCTGAGGAGTCCTAATAAGGACGAAACCGGTCCAAGAATGATGTTCTCCTTGGTGAGCAAAATCAAAGTAGAGAGTGTTGAAAATTAATTTCTATCTCGGCTGTTTTTCCTTCGGATGTAATTCAATGCCTGTTGTGGTATTAGCCAAAGGAGTAGTTGTTTTTCTGAAGGGGAAACGGTCGTTGTATTTTATGTGATATTCGGCTTTGAGCTAAATTCATTTATTTCAAATAAATTAAACTTTATGTGGCACTGATTTTGAATATTTATTTTGGTTCATACATTTCTTTCCTGTTTATTTAATTTTAAACTTTTAGATGAAGAGGGAAATAATTATCAACAATACAGGTGTAATTATAAATCAATGATTAACTTTTTTATTTTGCTTACCAGTCGAAATAAGTAATCTAATATTGATTTTTCTTAATTGTACATTTTTCTTTACTTACAAATACTTATTTTGTCTCATACAAATAATGGCTATCTACAGTATTTGAATTCTTATTTTTGAAAAAATAAATAATTAAATTATTTATTTGTAATATTATAAATAATCTGCCGTTTATTGGAAAAGCTTAAAATTTTTCATATGATAAGCATTAAAAAACTGCTTTATCATTTCACTGGTAAACGCCCTGCTGCGAACAAGTACTTGACTCTTAAAATAACACAAAAACTCTTGTGTATAGCTTTATTACAACTCCAAAAACTAAATAAAGCATGTAAAAGAGGCAAGCGAGGGTGCCACCCCTACCCATGTTACAAAGAAAACCCAACTATCTCCCTTCGATTGTCATTACCCAGTGGCAGCACAAAATACTTTAAACACAACAATTTTACTCAATAAATAAACGATATTCCATTTAAATAAATATGAATGTTTCTATTTTTTTATTTTTATGGGTTTTCAATGAAAAATATAATTATTAATTTTGAGTTCTCGCATTTATTTACATTTTATAAATAAACTTTACAATAAAATATTCGAACATCTAAAAAAAATTGATTCGATCAGGTATAATAAGAATAAAAGCTTAATTTCCGTTATACAAGCCTCTTAAAAAGATCGTTTTAATTAATACCTAAAACAAAAGGTATATTGTCGATTCCAATATTTTATTGATTGGATCAATTACGCTAAAAAATACAACTAGTAGATTTAGGAGTAAGTAAAACAAAAAGTATTTACCACAATATAATTTTTAATCGACGACTAGTTTCGGCCAATGGCCATCATCAAGGCTTAGAGGAAAACATGTGTAGTAAGAAATTTAGGCAGTGAAAAATGTTTAAGAATTAAAAATAGTACAAAATTTATCATAAACCAAAAAGAAGATGAAACTTTAAGAAAATATAATTAACACTAAAAAATATATATTATTTAAATGACCGTAAAAATGGTTTTTATGTGAAAAAGAACTCTTGAGAAATAAAAAAAAAAATAATAATTTAAGATATTTAAAGTACCTACTCACAAATTTTATATTTACAAATGGTTTGAATAAATGCAATTCCACATTGGTTACAATTCGGTAAACAACACGGCAGCGGTAAGTAAATTAATACAAAAATGACTTTAGATGCTGTAAGAAGATTCTATGGAATAATTTCAAAAAGCAACAGTAGTTGCTGATTGTCAAAAATATATTGACGCCTATATTGAGTGGGACGTATGTCCCACTTTATTAATTAACCGTCAAAGGTCAATCAAATTAATTGAGGAATCAATTTCCAGCAAGCAATATCTCAACATAGTGTCCTGCAAGTGTACAGGGAAACACAGCTGCCGAAAATTAGACATGAAATGTTCAACATCCTCAATTGAAACGGCCAGTTATGCTTGAATTCGACACCCTTCAAGTATGAGAGTGTGACCCACATTGGCGTAGAAGCAGAAATAGGTGAGAATATCCCTTTGGATCCCGATGAAGAGGGCTTCGATATGCAACTGCACCTTAAGAGTTTTTCAGATGAAAGGCCCTCGACATGTAGGAAAATTCGAACAGGAATGCTGTCACATTTTGTTCTGCATGCCTATTGATTTATAACATGTTCTCATTTATATTTCATCAACAAACTTTAAGTGTTTTTGTTACTTCATTGCACCTTAAACTATTAAGAACTATGATTAATTTACTTCTTAATAAATTAATATTAATAATATTTATTAAAGATTTAATGGTAATACACAACTTTTTTTAAAACTAAAAATGATTTTTATTTGTACTACTCGAATCTCTACTCAGGTTGTGTATTGTGTATATTACTTTAACATTGCAAAGCAATAAGAAGTACTAATCCTGAGATTCTCATTTCAGCAGGTCAACTGTTCTTGGCAGCCCTCTATTCATCTAAGGCATCCTTGGAAAAAATCTTACACAATATATTTAAATCGAAGGTATTTAAAGTGAAATCTTATTCTGTACAACTTTCATTCATGGATTTTTTAATAGGAGTATTTGTTTTCAAAATATGTGGTCTTGGAAAGCCGCAAAATGTAAGTCTGCACCGAAATAAGAAATTATCTTCGTTTCTAACATTCGATTTCGGCTATACCTCTAAACCGAATTTAATGTTTTATATGTTATTCGACGCAGAATTTAGCCCTCTTTATTATTAAATGGAACATTTTTCGTGCGACGCACTGTTTTCCAGCTACAAATAAAAAACCGAAAAAAGTGTAAAAATTTGGTGGTTTTTGGCTACCAAAAGTTATGCTCACCACCTGAGATGGTGCAAAAACAGATTACACGCATTTAGGACCAAATAAAGGCATTAAAACGATTTCTACGATTAAAACGATTGTTCTAGGATTTGTAGACAAAATGTAAAACGTAATCTTGATTTTTCAAAGTGACTTCTTGTATTCGTGTAAACGCACCTTAATAAAGTTTACAAAGCGCAACTGAAATAAGAAGACACGTGCAAACTGAAACTAAAAATATTCTTTTGTCAGAGGACTTGGGGTATTTCTATCACTTTATCATGGCTTTGGGTTTTATTTATTTTATTTTACGTCTTGATCACATTTGAGTTCGAATTATGTTCCTTTTTTTTTTATTTTAGAAAATCATGTAATCATTATCAACCACAGATAAGGAAATTTTTCTTATTCAGGGAAAGTATTATAAATAGTTATTATAGGTAAACCTCAAATCGTTTAACATTCATAAGTAATAGCTATCTTCATACGAATCAGATACTTTTAATCATCACAAAGCGTTTTCATTTTTTAAAACTTCAGTATTAATTTTCAAGAAAATGGGTTATTTTGCATACATATATATGGACGTTTTTAATTTTTTCTCCAGTGTCGTGTATTGAATAAAACAGTGTTTTGAATATTTTGTGCAGATTTACTAATTGTAAGTTCACTGACAAAATCTATTTTTATATAGCCAACCTTCAATCGATTTAAACTTTCTAAAGCAATGTATTTAAGTATTAATTTTAAAACTAAAAAAGGTTTTTATTTCTTTTCTTTTCGCAACGGCGACATAATGAACTTTTCGTAACCAGTTATATAATGTTCATTTTGCAATTTATGTAACTAGTTACAGTTACATAATAGTATATTATGCAACGATCATGTAATGATGGTTATTAATACACGAGCATTAACCGGGATACGAAACGAGCCAAAGGCGAGTTTCGTATGGTTTATGCGAGTGTTTTAATAACCATTACATGAGAGTTGCATACGCTATTTTTTCTACACCCGATAAATAATCAAGACCTATAAATATTATATTTATATTGGTATTGAACACAATAACAGTAATTACTCGTATTTCTATAAAAAATTCTACAAAATTGTAATTAATGGTATTACTTCAGGTATTGGTATTTCCCTAGATTTTTGCGGTAAAATATTTTGTACTGTATTTTCTGCTTTCTCCGATATGTGTGGAGGAGTCTTCTATATCGCTAATATCAGACATTTTAATATTATAATTATCGAAGTTTAGCTACCTACGAAAATTTAATACGTTTTGACAACTAAAATAATTACATAGGAACCTAGGACAAACGTCAAACAGCATGCTTGATTGAAAAATTGTAGGTTTCTATTGATTAAAAATCTGTATCGTAATGAAAAATCTGTATCATAATGGGTATCATTATGAAACGGATTATGGGCATATAAGTGCATTATTATAATACGGGTGTAGAAAAAGTCTATAATTCTGACACTTGCTATGATTACAAAAATGTCACTTTATATGTCAAAATTAGAAAACAACCATTGTTTATAGGTGATTAAAATTTTTTAATTCTACTAATTTAAATTTTTTCCATTCCATTTTACCGTTTATTTTAGCTTTACCAAATAAATGTACCTAAATCCTTTGTTAGGCACATTATCAAATCAGTCTATATTTAAGCAAACGACATTGGATTGCGTTGTGCTTCAGCTTCAAATTAACGAGACAAAGGACAATGTGCTAACGTAGCGCCTCATCAAGATATAGAAATAAACCAATAGAGAAGTCATCAGTGTGTTCTAATGAGGCAGAACTTATTGATGTGCAATGTATATACGAGCACAGCGCCTGTAATTGAGCCGTCAATTCCAATAATGGCACCCTTTTTTGAGTAGACCCAGTGGCGGGGCCATCCGATGCAATTGCTTCTGATTTCCAATTATTCTGTTGAGGGCGCTAACGCGTTAATCTATCTTAACTTTCCGCTGGTCCTGCTTTAATTGATCAAAATTCTTGATTACTAGTTGTTGTTCAGAGTGCAGAGATAAAGAAAACAATCGAGGGTAGATTTGTGTATGTTACCGTCGTGACCACATCTCCAACAATTCATTCATAAATATGATTTTTAAGCGTGCAAGAGTGCATGGGGTAGTCAGGGTGAGGGCAGAGGTACGAGCTAAAATAATATATCACCTGCTAAATAGTAGTAGTTATTAAACAGTTAAACATAATCTGTAATATATATATATATATATATATATATATATATATATATATATATACAAAATAGATTATTTAAAGGAATAATGTTATAAGTTTGTGCAACAAGAGTGGATATGAACAGTCCACTCGAGATATACAGTATATTTTTCCTACGACCCAATAACGAAAATCTACAAATATTAAAAATTATTTTAGATTATTAAGATAAAATAACTAATTTAAAAATAATTTATGACTTTTACTAATTTATAAAATAAAACAAACAAGAAAAAATATTTGATTTGTCCCCATCCTTGATTTGAACCCGGGCCTTTCGCATGAAAGGCAAGTGCCCTGACCTCGCCACCATCGGGGCGCTTAACTGTCTTCGATTGAAGCTTCTGATCTTTAATTAAAAAACAAAATTAGTTATATTTTAATAAATGAATTATGTACAGAGGGTCTGATTAAGGACTCTTAGCGATTATATCTCAGAAACTATTTATTCTACGGCTTTGAAAAATAAAATATATAACAAAGTCGGTTAAGAGAAAATACTGGAAATTATTTTCAACTTTCTATTTTAACCGTTAGAGGGCGTAATTCGCTATGGTAATGCAATAAATTACTTCTCCCTTTTAAATGTCCAATAATAATAAAAGAACGGTAATTTTGAGCAAATTTTAAAAAAATTTTTATTCAACATTTACAACAGATGCCTTTTTATTTTATTTTTAAAAATATTTAAATAGTTTGGCTTATTGTTCTTAAAAAGTAGTTTACATGAACGAGATTATTAGTATTTGCCCTAGTTTTATATTGATGAACTATATATTTAAGTTCATTTTTGTTTTTAAAAGTTTCGATACACATTTTTATAAAATAAAGAAGCCTTACATTTAGAAAACCAGATTCTTGAAATAGATTGCTCGAGGAGTACACTAAAAGTTTTTTGTATTATATCTATTTTTTTTATATAGCAAGTCGCAGCTGCACCGCATCCAATTATTCCGTACGAAAGTTCTATCAATGCATGGTACATTATTTTCAACTGTGGCAATTCTAAAATACCCTTTGGCAATCTGAATTTGTACATAATACTTCTTAAAGTATTTGTAACTTTTCCAATTTGAACATCCCATCTCATATGACAGTCTAAATAAATACCCAGATATTTGACCGATTTGGAAGATTGTATTCGGATTTCGGTACCATGATCATTGATGTTTAAGAGATTATATGCAGGTAAAGTAATTTCATAACATGAAAATGGCTTTCGAAAAGTTAATGGTAAATAATTTCTGATTGAAGCAGTCGATTAATTTATTTATATCACGTTCTCCCGATTTTTTTAGATCCATCTAGACGATTCATAGTAGATCAATGTGTCATCTGCGAAACTAATTATTGTTTCTGATGATGGTAAGTGTAAGACGTCATTTAGATAAATTGTAATGAGTACTGGACCCAATACAATTCCCTGTGGAACTCCATACTCAATTATTGTTTTATTACTGAGAGTATTATTAATTTCAACATATTGTTCCATACTGCTTAAATAGGTTTTTAACAAAGATACACCCCTAAAGCCGTAATGAAACAAAGTTTCTAGCAACTGCTTGTGATCCACAGTATCAAAGGCTTTCGCAAGATCCAAAAATACTCCCATACTTGCCTTTCCTTTTATAACATCTGTGGTACATTTGCCTTCCCTGAAACCGAACTGATTTTCCGATAACAATTTATGTTTTGATAGAAACTTTATTATTCTGTTTTTTTCAATTATCTTAGCGAAGTTTGATATAAGACTAATAGGTCGATAATAATTAACTACCAATTGTTTATCTCCAGATTTATAGATGGGTTTAACTATGTATGTTTTAAATATAACCGGAAAATGTCCTTTATATACGAGGTAAGCGCCAATAATTCCCGGCCTGACATAGTTGCAGATATTTTATCAGGATAAAAGTTTAACATTTTATAACTACAAATCTTAGTAGGATGTGGTAACAAAATAAGCGACTTACGTCAAATAGTTTTTAATTGTCAGCATTTTGAACTAAAGTATCTCCGAAAATGTCTCAGGTGACGAAAATTGAGTACAGAGCGGTTATTAAATTTTTAACAAAAGAAGGGCTTACACCTAAAATTATTAAAGAAAGACTCGATAGCGTATATGGCCAAAGTTCGCCTTCCTATTTGGTAGTGAAGGAATGGGCAAAACGTTTTCGCATGGGTCAGGAATCCCTTGAAGATGACGAAAGACCTGGACGGCCAGTGAAGGTGATAACGGAGGACAAAGTGGCCCTTGTGGAAAACCTGGTCCTAAGTGACTGACGTTTGAAGGTCAAGGAAATGTCAGAAATGACGAAGCTTTCTGATACCACTGTTCGCCGAATCCTCCATGATCATTTGGGTATGTATAAGGTTAGTGCAAGATGGGTGCCCAAACACCTTTCGGCGATTCAGAAGCAACGTCGTGTCGAGTGTGCTCGATTGTTTTTGGAACTGTGTGGAGATGATCCGAACCCCGTGTTGGTTCTTTATTATGATGCTCTGTCGAAAAAAGAATCAATGGGGTGGCGCCGTAAGGGTGAAGCCCCCCACGAAAATTTAGAGTCTGCCAATCAACGAAAAAGGTGATGGCTACCACCGTTAATGGCACATATTATGCCGCATTACTTCATAAGTTGCGGGAATGTATTCGAGAAAAATATCGAGCAAAATTGACCAGAGGCGTGCGGTTGTTGCACGACAATGCGCCCGTTCATACTGCTGGCGTTACACAAGCTGCCATCCTAGATTGCGGTTTCAAAATATAGATCACCCTCCTTATAGTCCAGATATGGCTCCCAGCGATTATTATTTGTTTAGTTATTTGAAAAAGGACCTTCGCGGTCGACGTTTTCGGGACGATTTTGAGTTACAAGAAGCTGTTTTGGCCCATTTTGAGGATAAACCGAAAGAATATTTTTTTAAAGGGATTGAATTGTTAATTAAACGTTCTAAGAAGTGCATTGAGGTTAAGGGAGATTACATTGAAAAATAATAAAAACTTGTTGTTGTACTTTGCCTCCTTCATTGTCAGGCCGGGAATTATTGGCGCCTACCTCGTAAAACATAATTTATTAAATGTGTTTAACAATATATTCTTTAGTTTAGTTTTTTTTAAAGTTTCACTTGCGATTTTATCAATAAAAAAATTTAATAAAACTATTATAACTACGGTGCCGTTTATTAGATTTTGAAAAACTTAGTATTGAAGTATCAAAGGTCGCTTGTAGTACCTAGTTATAAAACTAGGTATGGCCAAAAAGCCACCTAGTTTTATAACTGGGTACTACAAGCGACCTTTTATTTCGTTTACTAGGAA
The DNA here is from genome assembly GCA_927349885.1 of Psylliodes chrysocephalus. NCBI lineage: Eukaryota > Metazoa > Arthropoda > Insecta > Coleoptera > Chrysomelidae > Psylliodes > Psylliodes chrysocephalus. The sequence goes on along the minus strand of OV651822.1, from coordinate 24,350,605 downwards.
CAAAAGAACTAGGACATACTAGTGAGTGTGTTGCCTTCGTTAATTTCATTAGACTGGAATTGAGAAGCATCTATTTCTTGCTGAAGAGTCCTAATAAGGACGAGTGTTGAAATTTAATTTCTCTCTGCGGTCTTTTCTTTGGATATAATTCAATACCTGTTGAGGTATTACCAAAGGAGTAGTTGTTTTCCGAAGTGAAACGGTCGCTCCTATCTTGTGACATATGGCTTTCGCTTTTATTTATTTTATTCTATGCCTATGACAGTTAAGTCAAAAAACTTTTTAAAAATGTTCTCTTGGCACATGTGTATTTTAAATAAAATTTAGAATATAAAGAATTTTTAAATATTTACTAAATTGTCTACTTATCTATTATATTTAAATAAAAGTGTTATATTTACCCTTGTTTGTTGAATGGATTCTTACCTAAAACAATACAAAAAAACAATAATCAAAATCAAATAGCATAAAAACTGACAGATAAAAGGAAGAATTATACATTATACACAAGACATGCGTGAATTTGTCCAAGGTCTTCTTTATAAAAGGTTGAGGTCTTCTTTATAAACTTTTATGTTGATCACTTCATTTTTTGTATTAACTAACTGGGCAACATTTTTTCAAAAAGAAAAAAGTGAAAATAGTTATTTTTAAAATAATATTTTAGTTTTCATCATATTTATATAATTTACAAAAATAAGGTGCCGACAATCACTTAAAATTAGTCCTTTAAAATTTAGTTAAGTTGAAAATAATGAATGTATATTTGGTCGAAAGCAACAAAAAGTAGAATTCATCGATATCCGACCATCTACTTCAACCATAAGCTTATAAAACCGGTAACTGTGCCATTACGTCCATGTTTAAATAGGAGAAATTTTTGTAATGCTCTACTTGCATTATTAAAATTAAAGAATCAATTTCAGGTGAAGCGGCTATGTAGCGGCCAACAATCATCGTCATTAATGAAATTATCTTGCCAGTAATAAAATCTAACATTTTGATTATTCTTTTAAATTAATTGATATTAATTTTTTTCAGAGGTAGGTGGTCTTACTTGAAATGATAAGAAATTAAAGTTTGAATAACATTGTTATAGATAATTTTTAATTGGGAATAAATATTTAAACAGAAATTTTATATTCAACTATTCAAGAATATTTATATTGGTATCGAATTATCAAGTTACGATAGAAGCGGAAGTTATAAAGAGAACACGCAATAAAAGCAAAGAGAATAGCGAATCAGATTGACATAATTTAGTAAAATAATTACAGTTGAATTCAAACACACTCTATAATATACAAGACAGCATTCTATTTAATTTAGGTTAGGCCATAGAGAATAAAAGGAAATTGAAGAGGCTGATTAACTAGCTCGAGAAGGAGTCACAAAAGCTCTTTTTGGACCAGAACCCTTCTGTGGTGTCATAAAGGCAGCCGTCAGAACATGCACGAAGCAGTGGATGTTAAAAACATCTCAGGAATGGTGGAACAATTCACCAGGACAGAGACGCCAGAGAGTTCATAATATGATCATGGCCAAAACTCAGTGAGCATCTCCTAAGCCAGAATAGAAAAATTACTGGAGAAGGAAATAAAAGCCACCACAGAGCTTCTTCCTAGTTTATTAAGTCAACTAGAAAAAACAAAATCAGACAAAGTACTCTAACCGATGAACAAAGGGTATCCACAGTCCTAACCAAATCTAATCCAATCTGACATATTGGGTGATAATATAAATACTCGGATAATTTAGTAGGTAGCTTTTTGCTCTTAGATTTTTCTTCTCAATCTTCACATGTTTTCGCTTGTATGGCAGTGCTCTATGTTCTTGACAGAATCGACTCAAAGCTTCTTCTACCAGGCATATGTTTGATACATATTTATTAAGCCTGTAATGTCCTGCTATTACATATTTTAATGAACTCTCTATGTTGTCTTTGTTTTTATGCGTTAGTTATTCCTGATCATTTTTGTGCGTGTTTTGGTTATCCTGTAGGGCTTCAAAACAGCTCTATACAAATATTGAGAGTGCCTGTTGGAATTGATTCCTTTCAATGACGCTATATTACTGTCAAAGTATATGACACCAGCTTTTTCATTAATCTTTTACAATACTTATGCTAAGTGATTTATTACAGCTATTTCGCAGTTTGTATACAATTTTTAAGTCTATAAAAGGTCCTTCCTTCTACGCATTCTTCTCTGAAAACACATATAGTTCGCATGATTTTTTAAATCTATAATTTTTTAAGAATCTCATCAGAGAGCATTCCTATTATTTGGTGGCTTCTCAATTATTTATAGAACTATTTAGTCAGAAGTCAAACCCATTCCAGATAGCACAGGAAGTCCCAAGGACATCCATTACATGTCCATTTATCGTCTGTACGTCCAGGACCAATTCTGGACGTTATAAGTATGTATAGTAAATCCTTGAGACGTCCAGAAATAAATATCCCTAGAACGTTTATTCTACGTACTTTATTGCATTGTATTATTATTATTTGATTATATTACATAAACAAAATATATAATAAGATAATATAATCATTAAAGATGGCATTGTCCAATATCAAATTGAATAAAGGCCAATTAGACAAAAACGAATGAACGACATGAACGCTCATTGTAAGAACGTAGCATTGTTGACAAGTGACATATAATTATTGTTTATTAGATTCAAGCACTAAAATATGAAGACTAGAGAGTCTCTGTCAGAAAGGTGAAAGTTTTCCAGTGAAAGCTAAAAGGTTAGTGAATTCATAATGTCTAGCAGGGCAAACTTAAACAAACAGATTGTATTTTCATATTGATATGTCATTCATTCTGAATAAACAACAAAAATTATTTTCAGGTTCAGCTGAGAAGTAAAATATGGCCAAATCAAGAAAAGACACTCAACTGTCAATCCAGGCATGGTTTAAAAGCGCAAAGGATAGGAAAGATGGGATGAATTTCACGAAAAAGTTTCAAGGATTATTCATAAAAGATTTTGAAATGTTCAATAGTTTCACTAATTTCCTCAAAAGTCCTGTATTTCTCTATTTAAGCTCGTGATTATGTCCATGAAATGTTCTTGAATGAACGTCTCCATTCGAAAACCTAAAATGTTCTGTTATGGATATCCTAAAGATATTCTGATTAACAATTGACGTTCCAAAGACGTCCATAAGACATCCACGTCCCTAAAATGGCCGTTGTAAGGATTTCCTGAATGTCCATTTTACGTGGCTTCACCTTTAATGAAAATGTGCAGTAGTGGTGGGTTTAACAAGATATCTGGGGCTGCTGTTGTGCTGGTTCTCATCTAGTTAACCTGTGGCTTTATAACGCTAAAGAACATTTTTTGTTATAAATTCCAAATTTTACCACCTAGCCTTTTAGAGAGGTTGAAAGTTGTTGAACTATTTTTGGTGAACTTTTGTCATAATTTCATGTTAGCATTTTACTTCGTGGGAATATATAATCTCCACTAGTATGTTCATTGTACGTGAGAATTTGCCTCTAAACAACTGCTAAATCATTAGCATTGAAACATGTATTGTAAACAATAGTATTTTTATAAATTCGTCCAGTAGGATTGACCACAGGTCCTTGAGAAACTGTCTGCTTTATCCGTCAATGTTGCGTCACTTAGAGATACAAGAGATGCCTCTTTCTTCTAGCTAGACACTGATGCAGTACCAATGGTATACATTTCTTTGCTTTTGCTACCTCAATAAGACCGATAATATTTTACATGTATAGCAGATCCCCGATATATCCAAATCCTGCAGTATTCCAGGGATGAAAGTACTGGATATAAAAAAATAGTAAATATAGCAAAGAACAAATATCAATCAAGATGCAGGCAGTGTCTGGTGTTTTAAAAAAAGATGACAAGACAATATCAATTAAAAAAAAATCAAAGTAGCAAAATTTTTAAATTTTCAAAATTGTCTTAACATTGTTTACTTTTAACCAACATATCAGAGTATTTAGATTGGCGAAATTTTGTTCGAAGCACGTTAGCTCGAAAATCTTTGGTTTCAAAATACATTTGTTCGAATAAGAGGTTATTTGAAAAACTTTTATTTGAAAATACGTTCAATCGAAAACGTTATGTTCGAAGATAGTATTCTTCGAAAAATATTATTACGAACAATACTTGTTCAAAAAAATTGAAAAAGTTATTTTTTGGGTGAATCTAAAGGTAAAATATATTAAAGAAAATATAAATATTTTCCTAGTGTTCTAATTAAGACTAAAAGAAAACTAAACTAATTTACCTAACCTGTGCGGCCTGGAGTCAACATGGGTTGATTCCGCAAAAAATATATATATAAAATAAGAAAAATTAAACAAATATTAACTAATTTACCTAACCTGTGCGGTCTGGAGTCATTGCGGGTTGCTTCGCAAAAAAATACACAAAATTAAAAAATAAAAAAATTAACAAAAATATTTTCAAGCTACACTTTATCGAACAAACTAATTTTTCGAAAAAATTTTCAAAGAATAGAATTTTCGAACTAAAGTTTTCTAAACAAACGTATTTTCGAACTAATAGTTTTCGAACAAACGTGTTTCGAACAAAATTTCGCTAACCGAGTATTTACAGCTCCTTCTCTATAGCCACGAGATATGTTCATATGTTTCTTTGTTACTAAATATTCTTTAATTTTCTGGACTGTAGCCACTCAAGAGTGAATCGCCTTAGTTAATATTCCTCAGTCTAATCATATTGTTAATCTAAGGTATAATAAGCTGTGTTGTTATCGGATTTTATAATAATATGTTGTAATAATTAGTTTTTTTTTTTAAATAAGATGAACCCCATGCTTTAGTAAATTTGTAGGCAAAATATAAATAAAGTGGATTAGCACTAAATCTGTCTTGAATCCTGGTAGTTCTTTGTGCATTTGTAGAAAACCTACAACTTGTGTCCTAGATCTGAAACATCTAATCGATATTTTGCCATTAGATTAGATTGTAGATTGAATACTTTCTCCATCAATTTGTGAAGGTTCAATTTTCTGGCAATTAAACGCTAAATATAATTTTATTTGTTTTTTAAATGTTATAATACTTAGAACTAACTATAGAGTTGATATAATATTAATATCTTGTGATACTAAAAACACATGACAATAATTAATGATTTTACAAAAACAAAGCGTTGTTCTGGGAAATTATGTAGAACACACTGTGTTTTTATTTTTAAACCTACATAACGCCGATCGAGTAACTAAACTTATTCTGTGATTAATAACAATAACCTGCTCCCAATTATTTTTTTAAGCGGTTCGACTGGTGTATTCCAGAACGAATTACGTAAAATAAATAAGATTTAGCAGTTGTTAACCGGTGTAGCCTGAAGATAGTGCTAGCGGTATGGTCTGACCAGGTAACAATAGGTTATTGAGTTGGAATTTAAATCTTATCACATCATATAAATTTCTAAATCGCAAGATTCATAAACTCTTGTGGTCTAGTGCAGGCGCTATGTTTGATTTACAATGAAACCATATCCGTTCTCAAAGAATATAACATTAAACGTCATTATGAAACGCAAAAATTTTTCAAAATTACTCAAAATATACAGGAAGTATGGGGCTCTTGAAATCGCAAAACGTGGAAAACCATTCACCGATGGAGAAATGATTAAAGAATGCGTAGTTACCGTGTAGTGTGGTCGTTCCCTCGAGGTTTATCGATAAGAAAGACAGTGTGTAGTAAGAAATGCGATTGTAAAATAAAGACAAATAATATTACCAGTCAAATTGGGTTCGATAAACAGTGGTGTTTAGTTGTATTAGTTGTATTTGGTTTTTCGTCATCCAGTTCCCAAATAACTTAAAGAGGCAGATAATCTAGTTTTGGGTGGATTGCATCTGGAAATGAGAAAATAACAATTTAAGGAATCCATCCCCACAACCCCAAGGTGAAAACATTTACAATTAAAAATTGAAAAAGTTTTAAAGAAAAGAAGAAATGTGTCCAATGCAGGGATTGAACCTGCATTTTTCAGTTTAGCATCGGTTTGGCCAATTCAGCCGTCGCAGCTATGTGCTCCAGCATCCTAATTGGTAAACGTATTGGACACATTTTTCTTTTCAGATATTTCAATTTTGCTTTGGTTTGTTTTCACCTTGATGTTGTGGGGATTAATTTCTTAGTTTCAGTATAGGATCTTTAACCAATATTTTCTCATTTCTATCTTCAAATTAAATATTCTTTCATCCATTCTGAAATATTATATTTGGATTATTTATGATTATAATAGTTTCTTTAAAGAACCTCTTCTTTATTTTAATTACTTGGATTATTGTGTGTACATTTAAAACTGAAACTGCAGCCATATTTCTTAACTAATTTTTAATAAGACATACAATGCACATGAACTTTTCGTCTTTGATATCGACGATAAACTGACGACGTTTTATTTTATCAAATGTGAACGAGAAGGATGACAGGTGGTGGTTCAATCTTGCCTTTAGATCAGATCTGTGCGTTTTGGCCTGCAGGCCTTATCGGAGCTCGTAGGGCCCCCATTAGACTTTCTAATGGAGACCCTACACGCTCCGATATTGCCTGCAGGCCAAAAAGCACTTTTCTGATCTGAAAGCAACAATTAATCAGCTCATTTCACTCTTTATCTTCACATTAGACAAAAGAGGAGAGGCCAGATGTGAGTCAGATCGAGCACTTAACGTTGAGTTATGGACTGAATCGAGGGACTATACAGTTCAAATCTCACAAAAATCGTAGCGTGTAGGGCCACCAAAACATTTTAAAATGTTTTAAACACTTTTAATAAAAAATCATCCCTGACTTGTAAATTAGTAAAAATATGTATTAACTATTATTTTATCCTTTTTAATTTATATAAACAATAGATAATAAAACAATGATTTTCTGTAATTGTGTACCTATTTATAGATTATTATATAATAAAACTGGTTTATTTTATTGTTTTTTAAGTACATTATTCTGTTTATACATCAAATAACTTGAAAGTATCAAAATATATTTTTTATTTCTGATATAAATATACCTACATTGTATATTTCTTCTGAAGGTTCTTGTTTTATTCGTTAAAATTATTTTTACTAAAAACTTCCTGTAGCAAACTCTTTTTTCAACTCGTAGACTTTTTTATTGACTTTGAAAAAAAATTGATTAAAAATGAGGGATTAAAGGGAGTTGAAATCTTAAAAAAATCATAAATCTAAAACGAAAACCAATATCAACTCGAAATTTTGAGGAAAAAGCAAGCTGTATAAGGGAAATAAAAATAGGCTGGGTTAAAGGAGGTTGAAATTAAAAAAAATCATAAATCATAAATCGAAAACGAAAAGCGATATCAACAAAACATTTTTATAAGACGAAGGGCTGTTAAGGAAGATGAAATTAAAAATAAAACAGAAATCAAAAGAGAAAAGCGATATCAACATGAAAGTTTTATAAGTGGATGAAGTCCTTGATTCTGCAAAACAATCTGAATTAAAATGAGGATTTGAAATATTAAAACAAATCCTAACTTAGAAACAAAAAACTATACCAACTTGAAATTTTAAAAAAATCAAGCTCTATGACGGTATTATATATTATTAAACAAAAATGTGCAATTTGTGTTTTAGTCGTTATGGTCGTAGAGAAAGTTAAGTATGCTAGTCCTGTAGAAATCGTATTCCACCTTCGTGACCCTAGTTTCACATATCGAGTGGAATAGGTGTGTACGGAAAGTTCTACTTTGATATTTAAAAAATATTAAAATTTTGTGTAGTGGTCGCCGAAAAAAATTAATAACTTTTCAGTCGCTGCGATTTTTTCATTTAGTTCTTCTTTAAAATTGTCTGCTGTGCCCATTGTTCCTACTTTATTTAAATTTATATCCATTTGTTACAGCAGCTCTTCATCTATTATAATATTGTCTTCTTTTCGTCATTCCATTCACTATTTTGTATATTGTCCTTATTTTTAATATCATGTGAACAAAAATATGTTAAATTTTATAAATTCGTTTTCCAATATTCGACTATTTACGTCTGCAACGTTACGAACCAGTGATTTTAACTTTATTTTCCAAATTTGTATGATTTTTTCACTTTTTTGAAGCTTTATTTTATAGGTTAGACAAAAAATCAAATAAGAAAAGCTTGATGGACTTACCAATCCTCATTTTTGTATTCATTACGATAAATAATTCGTTAAGAACAATGCAACACCATATCGGTTTCCCAAATAGACTACCATTTTATCCTTTATAACTACAACAATGATTTGAGCTACTTTTACTCTTTTCTGTGTAAAAATGGTGTTGTATCATCAATACTATTAATAGTAATGGTGTTGAGAGTACTCAAGCGTATAGTTCATCTACTCTAGACGCTGACTCAGAACTTAAGTCAAGGTCTTTCTTCTTCTATATAAATTGTTTGGTAACTTATCGGAATTCAACTAAGTTGAAAAAAAGTAATATTAAAAGATACTGATAAAAGTCAATTTTCTAATGTTATGGAAAGTTCAGTTTTTTTTTTAATCGGCCTTGGCCATATACATTTGACACATTTCACTGTGTATACATAAAATATGCTATATTATTATTGTGACGTAATTATTTATGTTCCAATCACAGTTGACTGTTAACAAAAACAAACCATTCTGACATTGAAATTGACATAATATACTTTTTAATGAATGAATAAATGTATTTATAAGAATCTATTTGGAATGTTAATATTGTCCTATTAGAAGACAAAGGATTAGTTATTGTAAGGGTCTATTTATACTCCCTTATTATTAGTATTTGCATTAGTATTATGATTAAGGATTAAGTTGAACCTCCACAATGTAATGGGGACATTTATACTCGATTTTGATTAGTATTAGCATTAATATTTATGCCTAATAATTGACAGGTTCAACTTTTATGTTAAATTTTAAATTTCTTCTTTTCTATCAAATGAATCAATGACTTATTTCGCCTTTGTTTTTAATAAACAACGGATAATGACAATTGACAATACACATATGATTATGTTGTCAAATGTTGTTTATAGGTCTGTTCCAACAAGCTCGAAAACGATATTTCGGTACAAATCATGCAAATCATATACAATTTTTGTGTATCAGCAGTGTTTACCGAGTATAAAGTTGACAAATGACATGTCGCCACGAGGAAGCAAAGTCCTCTTTTCTATCTGATTTATCTCAAATTTCTGCTTCTTTTTATCTGTCATAAATTTGAGACGTAAATCCGTTAAAATGCCCTTAGTTAAACCTATTTTTGAATAATATTTTTAAATAAAATGAACTAGTAAAAATATTATTAAAAACACGTTTAAAACTCAAATACCTTAAAAAATATTCTAAGAATACAACTAGCCTCTAACACATTTCTTCAGTAACCAACATTTTGTTGATTGCAGAATTATATCTTATTAGGAAAAGATTATTAAAAAAGAAGCACTAATATTAATTATAAAACGAGTATAAATGCCCTTTTTGAATATTTTGTCCAGTTTAATGCTTAATCATAATACTAATACAAATACTATTAATAAGGGAATATAAATAAACTCTAACTAATTTCAGAAGTAGATGGAATCCGCAAAACTGTATTTAGCATGTCATAAATAGAAACACATAACTATTGTAAGATATTTTAAATCGCAAACTATAATAACTATTTATTAAACTAGTTGCGAAATGTCTTATTTTATGAAACGAGTGAATATTTTCGGGAAAAGATCAAAAAACAAAAATATAAATGCTGTAAGATAAGGAGGAGGAATATAATAGGTTTCTACGACAAAGGTCTGAAGAAACCTAAGTAAATTTGGTTTAGAAAACTATTGTGCAACCGAATTTGAATAGTAGAATAAAAGGCACTGTCTCTAGATCCATACTAGGCCAGATAACTTGAAGGTTGACTTACGTGACTAGACCATGACTAGACCATATATAGCACCAATTCGAAGAATGGAGGGTAAATTAGAAAGGAGCAGAAAGATTTTTTTTTTTTTGGAAAAGTGAAGGGGTATAGTAAAGACATATCAGATACTAAACAACTTACTGACTCATTAAAATTCACAGTATAAAATGAAAATTTTGAAAAACTTAAAACAACTAGCCTCAGACAACGGGTACCAGACATAGTAAATAATATGATCAATATGGTTCTAACCGGGAAGAGGCGGTACCTAGCATCTTTTGATACATTCAACCAGGGGCGGTTTCTCCATTGGTTCATTTGTGCAGTGAACACCCAGTTAAATTTCATAAAAACACATTATTTTAAAATTACATAAATAACATAAAAATATAAATTTAATTTTAATATTTTTATTTTCATACGTGTTAATCTATATTTTTTGGTACATCATTGCCCTCTGGCTGATCGCGTCTCTGTGGCATAGAATATCTAAGTATACTGTGTCTGTGGCGCATTATGATGAGTGAGCCTAACATGAGTGAGACGATTTGATGAATGCATAAAGTTAAAAAGAGAAAACAACACGCCAAAATATCCTTCAAACGTCAAAAGAACTCATTAATTGGCGCGCCGCTCACAAACTAGGTTGCCAAACCAGTGTTGCCAGTCTAGTACAATTCACAATTGTACTAGATGTAGTACATTTTGCTTGAGGCAGTGTTCACGTGTAAAATATATATATAAATATATTGTGTTCCTTGTTTGGGTTCGTTATCTATAAAAACCCTCTTTTTTCCTCTTCAATAAATTAGATGTCACTGCAAATAGAATTCGAAAAATCTGGTACATAACAAAAACATATTCTGGCAACATTGTACCAAATCAAACAAACTGTCATTCCGTCTACCTGTGGATCGTTTATATCGTGCGAATTTAGAGATGAGTAGTAATCCGTAAATGTACCTACTTAACACTTACAGATTTGCTAATATCCATCTCTAAATTCCAGTGTGACACCGGCACCACTTGGAACTTTAGAGACGTTGTAACCGAACTTTGATTTTAGTTCAAGGGCGACTTACCCAACTCCGACTCAGCTGAGTTCTGTTTATAAATATGAACCTGAATATATTTGTATCCTTGTTTACCGATATATAAAAGAAGAAAGTGAGAATACACTCAGTGAGACACGAGATCCCTTTACAAATTATACTTTTTATGGATTTTTGTGTTTCGTGAACCGAATTTTCGTTGTTTTGGGGTTGGCTGTACTGGTCTTAGGTTCTGTGTGAATTTACTAGTGCTTATGTACGATGGAATCGTATTTGGTAAAATTTATAAAAACAAATAGACATAATTTCGAAAATCGAGTGCTTACAAAAAAGAATGGCCCACCTCAATCGGAGATAAACATTGTTCAAGAATGTGCCATAAGAAATAGAAAGTTTAAACATCCTTTTAAGATTGAACAATATAAAAAAACTTCGTGGTTATGCGGGTGTGATAAACAACATGCTTTGTTTTGTTTTCCTTGTTTAGTTTTTGCAAACAATGAAAATACTAAATCAGAAAAGACAAAAACGGGTGTTAGGGAATTATCTCATATTAGGTAAGCATGATTTTGCATTATTTCTATAATTTAAACTTGATGTTTCTTTCTTACACTGTATTAATCGAGGAATTAATATTTTAAATTATAACGAGCCACCACTACCTTTAATTAAAAAAATCTAATTAAATATGGGGGATTTAAGGGGGGTTGAAATTAAAATTAAAAACAAAAAATCAAAAATGAAAAGCGATATCAACATTTTTAGTAAAAATCAAGCCCTATAAGGAGATGAGGCCTATTGATTGTGAAAACAATCTGGTAGAAAATGGGTAGTTAAGGGAGTCTGTTAAACTGCGAAAAGTATCATTTAGAATGCCTGGCATTATATATCTTTATTCTAGTTTGTATTTGTGTAATAGTATGTATTGTGATGGGACTGATCTCATAAAATAAACATTTAAAACATTTTAGTTTTTATTTTATTTAAAAGTTATTATTTTAAAAGGTATTTAAAAAATATATTTTTTATTTGACATGTGTGACAAAATGTGAAAATGATTAAATTTACAATAAAAACTGAAAAATGGTAGGTAAAGTTTCATATAATATTTTTTACACAAAAATCAATGTCAAGCTTTCTACATAACCTTATATATATATTTAAAAATAATCTCAAATTATGAAGAAAAGTCAGTTAACTAATAATGTTTATAGGTGGTTTTCAATGAATTAAAAACAAAACAAATATCACACTAACTAAAATTTTCATTTATTAATAGTTATAGTGCTTGAAAATAGTATGATGTTGATAATAACTACATTTAATACAAACTCAAATAATAATAAAAACAGCGATATTGGCTCTTTTACAAAGTTTTGGGCCGAACTTACAAAAATGATCAAATTATTGGAAAAAGTGAACACCCAATTCAAATTACGACGAGCCGCCACTGCATTCAACAGCGAAACTGTGAATTATAGATCTTTACCTTATTTAAAAGCATTTATATTGATATAGCGAAAATATTACAAAATAACGTCAATAATCTTAAAATATCTTTTAAAACGAAAAAACTATTAAATCCCTACTTTCTAAAACCAAAGACAAGATTGACAAGTTGTATAGGAGTGGTATTTACAAATTACAATGTAACACTTGTGAAACTACCTACATTAGTAGAACCAGCAGACCTCTAGAGACACGGACCAAGGATCATCTATGTAGACCTGAAAAATCTAATTTTGGTCAGCACATTAAAATTAATAACCATAGTTTTTCTCCCACGTCAGACAGCAAACTTTTACACAGTGTTCCAGTCAATAATTTTAATAAAATGGACCTACTGGACGATCTGGAGATCCTTCGTGAGATGAACCTGAATTCTGGTAATTGCCTAAGTACTCAAAATGCATTTAAACTCTTCGACCCTTTAGTTAAAACACTTTGGGAATTACAACAACTAAATTGAAATACACTTAATTCAATTCATATTTTTTTAAATGTATTTATTAGACTGGGCCAAAAAAATTGACTATTTTTTTTTTGAAAAATATATCGAGAATGTCATTCAGAATGACAAAAAAAAATTTCGTGAAAATTTAAGCCCTTAATATTAATTTTAAGAGGTCTATCGTCGCTATTTTTGATTTTTAGTCATAATTTGATGTTTTACGTTAGAACTGTCAAAAAATTAGAATGCAAAAATTCTTTATCACTTATTTTGATACAAAATTAAATTCTCTACAAAAAAGGTCTGATTGAAAATTTTTGTCAGACGAGCCGTTTCCGATTAATTGAGCTTAATAAATCGATGTATTTTTTCGATTTGCCCCTTTTATTTTGAAATTCTGTAACTAATGAACCAATGAATATTTAAAAAAGCTCATGTCGGATTCTTCAAGGGAATTTCATGTTCTTTATCTTTACTATACCCCTTCAATTTTCCAAAAAAAACTCTTTCTGTTCTTTCTCTCTAATTTACCCTCTATTTATTGCCATGTACGGGTCATGGTCTAATCACGTCTATCAACCTTCAAGTTCTCTGGCCTAGTATGGATCTAGAATCATTGCCCTTCATTCTAGTCTTCAAATTCGGTTGCACAATACTTTCCTAAACCAAATATACTTAGGTTTCTTCAGAACTCTGCATGGTTCATATCGTCATAAATAAACCTAGTAATCCCTCCTCCTCATCTTACAGTATTTATATTTTTGTTTTTTGATGATACAGTTATGATCTAACCGGGTTGTGCCCAGAAACACTCTCGAACGTCCCAATCTACTTGTCATTTTCATATGTCAGTCTGTTTATATGTTTTATGTCTATTGTCAAAATAGGTACGCCTGTCACCTGTCATGCTGGTGCAGACGGTTTTATAATTTGTTCAATTAATATAAGTAATAATTTACCTAATTAATGGGTTTAACGAGGGTTTGGTGCCTCCCCTTTGTAATGTACTTATTTTAGTTACAAAATTCAAATGTATTCGATCAATTATCCCATGTGATGGGTATCCTGGACGTACGTTTTACCATCATTCAATACAATTTTATTAATTGTTAACTTGTAACAACTTTTAGGTTAAATTTGACGATGGCTTTGTAAGCAAGAAACTCTCAGCCGATTTTTTAATATATATTTTTTTAATTGGTACAGTATTTTTTTTTACTGTTCATCTCATTATTAGTTTGTACATTACTCTCCCAGTCTGCTTAATTTATTAAATTGTTATAAGAACCAAATATATTTGTTTTAATACTAGAACGAACATTCAAAGCAAACAGATGCGCGGTGTTCCGCACAAAATGAGCGTTTCGTTTGCACATCTTTAAATAATTGGTTGCCACATCTTTTCTTTGTCGGGCAGATTTGGCAAGGGACTTTTTTAAAAGTCTCTGAACAGGTCTTTCGTCAACTTGTTTGCCTTTTATAATATTCTGAATAATAAATCGCTGCGAATGCTACAAAGTTGGTATATGTATTTTCTGGTTATTATTTCCAAAAGATCTTTGTCAATTAGTGTTCTATGGCAATGTTTTTTTGTCCATTTTCTAAATAATGTAGTATATATAGAAAATTAAAAAAGGGCATATTCACTTGTTACACAAATGTTACGGGAATAGCAATCTATCGTAAAATTTACGTATGTGGTACCAGCACAATACTTTACCAACTTTTTTACCAAAAAAAAAAAAAAAATAATTACATAAGGCAATTGTGGACCTGTTGTCACTGACAGGGTCAATGCTACATATATAGTTATATAGATTGCTCAAAGCGGGTCGCTTGCGAGCGGCCATATTGCTTGGCAAGTGTTCATTAATTTGAATCGGTTTAGCAAAAATGTGTTTTAAAACCAATTTTAAGCCTTTGAATATAGTAAAAAAAATTAATTATCAACATTTTTACTTCAAGCCGTAAGCTTATGTCTATTTTGAAAAACATGGATGATCAATGTATATAACCATTTTATTGACCCTGTCAAATCACCTGGCCTATAGGGTTGCCATATCATTAATCAGTCAAACCCCACTGGTAGCCATTTTTTTGGAATGCCTAATTGACTTAAAAACATATTTTTGTGTGCTTTTAGAATATGCTATCAATTTTTTTACAATCTTTGAAAGTTTCAAAGCTTGTTTTACAATCGAAACTTGTCACAAATTCATTACCGAAAAAACTATCTCAATGAAAGCTAAAGTGGTGAGAACAGAGAGTAAATAATAATATTTACTTTAAAATGGATTTTCATACAATTAGGCATTCCAAACTGAATAGCTACCAGTGGGTTTTGACAGGTTATGATATGGCAAAATTATGGCAACCCTGTAGGCCTGGTGATTTGACAAGGTCAATGAAATAGTTAGTTACATAGATTGATCATCCATATTTTTCAAAATTAACATAAGCTTATGCCTTGAAGTAAAAATCTAAGCAATTATGTTTTTTAAATATCGAAAGGATGAAAATTGGTTTTAAAACACATTTTTGCTAAACCGATTCAAATTAATAAATATTTGCCAGGCAATATGGCGGCTCGCAAACGGCCAGCTTTGAGCAATCTATATAACTATATATGTATCACTGACCCTGTTAATGACAACATGACAACAGGGTTGCATAAATCTAAACTGTCAGTCCCCACTGGTAGCCATTTGGACAGGTCGTTGGAATGCCTAATTCAGTCGACAGTGACATCTCTGATATATGTCACCTATCACATCTGACATCTAACATTTCGTTCAGTAATTATTAATCGCTTTCATCATAAGAACATTTTCTTTAACTTATATGTATTCATAAATAGTTCAGTACTTACTTACCCATAATGACTTTATTTTTTATGCAAAAATATAGTTGGCAACCCTAGCAGTACTACCTAATGCTATGAGCCAGTCTGGTAGAGCATGCGTATTAAAAATGCGCATGGGATTAATATATCTTAATCCATAAAATTTACGAATGGTTATCTTTCTAGGGTTACAAGTATTAGAAATTAAAAATTTAAAAAAACTGACTTCAAAAACGTGCAGATGCCATCACCACATCTTAACCAAATTTATATGGGACCACCCCTGAGGTACCCCCTTACTAACAAAAAAAGAATCATATAAATCGGACAAGGTGGTAAAGCATAAAAAATGAAGAGTTTGAGGATTTTCTCATGGACCCAATTATTAGATTTTGACCAAATTTATATGAGACCGCCCCTGAAGTAACCGCTTTCTAACAAAAAAAGAATCATTGAAATCGGGCACCGTGTTAAAGAATTATCACTGAACATACATAAAAAAAAATATTGCGACGGATTGAGAACCTCCTCCTTTTTTGAAGTCGGTTAAAAATCTTTCAAATATACTTCAATTTCAAATATTTAAATAAAGAAACCTAACATGCTAATTCAACGACTAAATTATAGTACCACGTACCTATAACATCAATTCAATTTCGTTTTGAAAAAGTTATTTCATTGGTAAAAAAAGGAAGAAACTCATTTTAAGATAGCTTATCGCTAAGAATCGATCTTCTTGGTGCGTGAATCCTACTTTCCAACTAATGTCTAAAAATAACAGGTTTCTCACATAATGCAACAGTAATTGCTATTAGATGAAGCAATTAATAAAAATGACCATAATAATTACTGAACTTGTACAGTTGGGTAATAAGAGTGCATTTTTGCACAGCATGCACACTCTTTGTAAAGAACAGGACTTTTCCTTGTTTATAACCCGAGGTGACAAATATTTTACAAAAATGGAACTAGGTGAAAGAGTATGTTAAATATCCTGTTTATAAATATACGATAATTGATTAAATATTCTACCTGAAAACAGCGGCGGTTATGCTGGGGGGCATACCAAACTGAAAAAATACAACAAATAAAATGCAGTAGTGGATCTAAATTTAAAAAAATTATAATAATTTGAGAAATTATTTAAGCGCAATTTAAATAAGTACTTCAACAACTAATCGCACATAAACTTTTGTAAATACTATCTGACTCGGTAACAAGCTTTAAGAAGGCGTGTCCCGCGGTTAGTTATATAAATGGCGACACTGTTTTTTTTTTCGCTTTTGATGTTTATGTATTTTAAAAAGTATCTTATACAAAAAATATTTACAAATATAGTTGTTTAGTTAGAGGCCCATATTTAGTTATTCTATAACATCGATTGCTTACTACGCTTGAATTTAAAAGTATAAAATATGTAGTGAAATAAAACAGAATGTCGTCCTTCTTAAAAAAATGTTTTATATTTGTATACAGGTTATAACTCTGGTTTTAATTTGAATTAACCACTTAATAAAATCGGCAGAAATGAAAACTGATTTATTTAACATCTGTTACGAGGCACGTCTCGATCAAAAAGTTCATATCCTGATTGCCAGAGAGACAATGGTTGCTTCTAGTAATGTTATCCAAATTCTACCCTATTGTACATAAAGAAAGACTGTACTTGTATACGGTGCATATCTACAAATAAATAGGATAACTTATTCGTAAGAGCAAAGGCCTGAAAATATTGTGTTTTTTTGTCCAAAAAATCAAACAACCTGAAGTTACAAGATGTTTTGTTAATAGGTAAGTCTACTACAACATTCGATAATTTGTAACATGCTATTTATATTCGTTAGCTCAGGGGGCATCTACATTAAGCCACCCATTCTACTAGGTTTGAACCATAAAGTTATGTGAAAATCAACACAGTAAGTTAACCAACTGGCGAATTGACGCTGTTCGTTAACAACGTTGGTCATCAAGCTAAATAAAATATATTTTGATAGCAAATAGTACCATTTGTAATATACGAATACTTTGTAAATTATTGCATTACATTTAAAGTATGAAAAATAAAAAGGTTTAATTATAATTTTGTATGATTTCATTTACCAATTTGCACTAAACTTTGCATCGAATCCTGGTTTATCTTAATTAACATTATTACAACGTGGATATATAAATTATCAATTAATTAACTAGACTATCACTATTACTAGTAGAGGAAAAAGGCCAAATACAGTAAGTATGGAATTTAAATTAAAACAAAACTGAGAGGTAAATAATAAGATTTCAGATTAAAAATGGGCGGTTACAGTGTTAATGATAATAACGTATAAAATTTTATGGTAAAATGTTGATAAATCATATGAGTTTTACAGGAAGTAAAACTATGTATTGTAGAAGGTTATTAAGGTTATGTGTTTAGAGTGAATTTTTGTTTTCCAGCTGTGGAATATATTACAGTTTTTTTACTGTCTTTGGAAAAAATGTTTTGTTGAATAGTGGAAAAAATAACTTTATTGACGTTATTTATATATTTTGGAGATGTTCTAAAATTTTGGTTTTGAAATTTTGGTCTTGCAATTGGCTAATGGTACCAAGGTTCCTCGTCGTGCAAAACAAACCCTTAGTGCAATTTATCTTCGTTTCAATATCCATTTGTAATATATGTTAAACAAATAGTAGGCACATTGAGTGTCAATTTTTTAGTGCAATTTATCTTCGTTTCGATATACATTTATAATATATATGGCAAATATTAGGAACATGTAGTGTCAATTCTACCTTTCGATTTATCTTCGTTTCGATATTAACTTGATTATGTGTTAACCAAAATTAAAACGTTGATTTTCTCACTAGATTCCCTTTACTTATTCTTTTATCGAAAATCAAATGGTAAAATATTTCAAATCTCTATTCTTAATCAGTCTGTAATTCTCCTTATTTACAGGAAATATGTTGTATTATTCATTTTAAACTAAAGAAGATTTGCTGGTGCCCCATTTATACAAATATCCTGAAAACCAGTTATGAGATATTCCGAGCATTTGTGAAGCCTCGGCGTTTCTACCCCTACGGACTAGCAGAGTCTTTAACCAGTTGCCAAAACCTCTCGACTATGCTATTACGGATTATTTTGTTTTTGATTTTTAATTTTATTATTAATTTTGCTACCTCAAGACTTCAGGACTCTTTGGTGAGTGGTTCAGTGCTGGTTGTCTAAACAATTTATTAAAAGTGAGTAAATGGAGATCAAAGCACTTTACTTAAATAAAAAATACAACAAATACTTACACCATATAACTGATAACAAAAAACGAATAAAAAAATTAATAAATAAAATTATAATAATTACACAATTAAACAAAACTTAAGCAATTACTAACACAATAACAGTATTGTTCTAAGACTGATTAACATTTAATATATTTGCCAGTGCCATTAATTAAAAAAAAAGCACTTTACCTGTGTCTACTAGACGTAATTGCCTAATCTTTAGGTATAGATGGTGGCAACGATAACGAATAATTTTAAGGAATAGACAACTTTGGCCCGCAATGAAATTATTTTAAAATAATAAGAAGGGCCGTTGTTTTGAAATTTTGTTGGTTAGAAAACTATGGCACTGAACCACTCAAATGTTTCTCAGAAAAACATGACCTCATTTATTTTCTACTCTACTTTTATTATTATTATTATTATTATTATTATTACTCTACTTTTCCTCTAAATTTATGTTTCTATATTTAAGACTTTATATGTACGTAACTATTTAAAAATGATTTGAGAATAAACAGACTATGTATCTAATTTATATACACCTACGCTGTTTTTGAATTCCATGCCCTTACCACAAAAATGTATTAAACTAACTGGCATAGGACGAAACTACTTTAAACGTAACTGAATGCATTCAGTTTTTGAATAATTAATTATTAGTTCAGGAAACTGGACGGATATAAATAAATGGGCAGTGGGAACCGGATGAATATAAATAATATTTACTTATTAAATTATTTTTCACACACCAGACACAAAATTCTTAAAATGTGGTAGACAGTGGCGGTTTGCCCGTAAGGGCACTTGGGCAAGTGCCCTAGTATAATAAACAAAAAAAAGTAGCTTACATATTTTATATTGTCCTCAATGCCTATTATTATTTTATCTAATATTCAGCGCAAACCGCGTTGGCACGACACTGGACGACCGGGCGTTGAGCGACGTTCCGCGAATTTCGAAAGAAGATGGGCACAGGGCACAGTAAATGTGTGCCTCTGTTATTTTATCTCTCATTATGATGCGAAAAACAAGGACAACGACAATATCGCTTAGCAAGAGATAAACACATGCGATGGATTATACGTCACAAGCAGGGCGCTGTCCTAGACCAGATATGAATGTACGCAGAGGCATCTTTACCGGCTCTCTCACAAAGGTGATGTCGGTTTCGGCTGAAGGTGCGCGTTTGTTGGTCCATGATAATAATTTATTTTTTGGAGTGAGGGTAGCCATATGTGAGTAGTAGGGATTAAGTGTAAGGGTTAAAGAAAAGGTCCTTTATTTCTCACAAGTCAATTTAATTGCCGACCGGTTTCGAAGCTGTCACTTCATCATCAGGCAAGGTGATTTTAAATTGCCAAACACCTTTTCTTCAGAGTCGTATGCTTTAAAATGCGTTAACAAGTTAGAATTGTTAAGTAAATTGCATTCTTCTGAGAAATTTACGCAAATTTCCCAAAGGTGGATATCTAATGATTTTTTGATTAAAGAGCCACATACATAGTTAAATGCATTTTGAGTGGTCACATTTAGCTCCCTGTAGTCATATTCAGAAATCGTTATTGTCCCAACTGATTTTTTTGAAATATATTTAATTTTCATTAAGCGGAGAACTTGTTTTCCTAAGTGAAAAACGAATCCCGGGATTCCTTTCCAGTGTGTGCCCCACTGCCGCTAGTGCCCACGAGCCACCACTGGTGGTAGATATGTTATGAAGGGTTTTTTATTCTGTTTTATCGATAAATTATATTTGAATGCATGTTCAAACTCGACTTAATCGTAAATAATAAAAAGGAAAGGACCCAAACTTGCATTAGATAGATATAAATTAAAACTTTTACAGTATGCAGTGTCCCTTACCCATCTAGTCTTTATAATTCGACGAAAATTATCGAAACCCAAAATATCGAAATTTAAAATTGCGAAATATCGATTATCGATATTACGAAAAATTTAAATTGAACTGTTCAATCCATTAAGTAACAAAATATATGTAGGTATTTAAAAAATTTCGTCTTCGCCATCTAATAAAAAGTTTGTAGAGACATAGTCAAAGAATGAAAAAAAAAAAAAATAGAATCAAGTCCTGTTATTTTAAAAGTATTACTTGATATTATTATAGCTAACATGTTTATTCAAAATACATATTATGTAACTACAAAATAATTACATCAAGGCTTTCGTGGAGAATATCCAGATTATGTGTGTAATATCAGTGCAGGGTCGACAAGAGGGGGGGAGGCAGCCAGGACCAATAGGGGCCCGGCAATCGGACGAGTTTTTTTTTTTTTTTGAGCGTCAAATTGAGAGTGTTTTTTTTTTAGAGAAATTTAAGTAAAGAGGAGGAGAAAAATTATCACGGGGCCCCCGATCTGGAGAATTGTCCTGGGGCCCGACCTGGCTCTCGGCGGCCCTGAGTATCGGATTGTAAGAAGCTGAAACTAACGAAGAACTAGAAAGTTTACATTCTTCAGAAAGGGTATTTTGAATTTTCGACTATATTTTGTAAATTTTACGTGCTTCAGACGAAAGTTCTTTAAAATTTTTACTTTTGTAAATCACGGGCTATAGGGGTTAATTTCTTAGTTTAGTTTTTCATTTTTATGCTAAAAAGATTTTCTTATTTTTAAATTATTGATTGGTTGCAGAGATAAAGATCAGGTTAAAAACCAAATAAAATTTTATTATGGTTCTACAATTAATAGAACTGATAATATTAGTTATCTAATACTTAATTCAAAATTAACGTTTTTCTACACCCACATGGATATTAGCTTATCTACGCACAGATTACAAAACGAAAAAGTATGCTGTTGCCTTCAACTGAACGAATATATTTCATATCCATTCCAGGTAGTGAGAACACCGCAAAAAAATGAAATCCACCAATCACCGTTCATATTTTGATCTACCGACTGCTATTATTTTTAAAATTTTAAATAACATTTCTGTTTTTATTTCATCTATAATTATAAATGATTTGTTTATTTAAATAAAACTATATGTCAAGTCAATGACGAGTATGAAATGAACTCTTTTTTTTTCTTTTATTTTATTTTAAAAATTATTAAAAGTCATAAAGTATTTTAAAATTAGTTATTTTGTCTTAATAACCTAAAATTTTTTTTCGTCTTCTTGCGATATGGCCATCATATCCACTCTTGTTTCACAAATTACTATTTCCAAACACGTAGACAAATTTGTGTCAACAAGTAATAATTATTATAGACTTCACACAGCAGTCTGTAGAGTATTATAGGTATACTTTTAAGAAACTGTTTTGACCGCACGAAAAATTATATCTACTTGAAATTTTTAGGAAAAATGAAGCTCTATAAGGGGCCGAAGCCTATGAATAAAAAATGGGGGGTTAAGGAGGAAGAATATTTACAAAAATCATAGATCAAAAACGAAAAGCGATATCAACTTAATTTTTTTAGTAAAAATCAAGTTCTATTGATTCTAAAAAAATCTGAACAAAAATGGGGGTCAAGATGTGTGAAAAATTCTAATTCGTAAACTAAAAACGATATCAACTTGAAATCATCAGAAAAATCAAGCTCTATAAGGAGATGATGCATATTGATTTGAAAAAAATCTTATTAAAACTGGGGGGCGAAGAGGGTCTGTTAAACTATAAAGGGTATAATATAAAATGCCAAGCATTATAGTTTTAATTTGAAAATGATAAAGCATTTTACAGACATGCATTTTTTGACATAGTGTTTTTTGTCTGTAACTTAGGCACAACAAAATATGCCGTTTTGTTTAAATGTTTTCTTTTGTATCCTCAATTATTTTTGAATTTGGTACATTTTCTCGTCACCCTGCAATTGGCATAATAATCCCTCATAACATTATCTCTGGCCAATTGATCTGAGATCAAGACCATCAAACAAAACACACACATCTAACTGTAAAAAGTGACACGTCGTCTCTTTTGCTTGTTATTTGTAGTTGGGTACAGGGGAGAGAGGTAAACAAGATGTAGGTACTATGTCCAGCATTGGGATTCCACCTTTCAATCCGGCACGTGTTGAGACGACTATCTTCGTTCCACAGAATGCGATTCGTATGTAATGTCTCTCTCTATTCAATTCGTTACGTGTTGAGTACGCACATAAGAATCTGTGTCCTGGTGATGGGAACTGTCGTGTGACCTGTCAAACTGAAAGTAAAGTTGCTTATCGATGGATTTTTCCCTTTTCACTAGCAATAAAATATACGTTTCTAGACGTCAATAACAAGAAAACAATCCCTTCGGTTTTGGTACATTCGGTGTAGGGATTTCGGCCACGTGACTGGATATTTACCTTTTTCAAGCATATTTTTGTGTCTGCGAAAGGATTTAAATGAGAAAATAATTGCAACCTGGTGATACCCGAATCGCCAAAATGAACGAATGATTTGTCAAACTGTAACGAATAGAGATGCTATCGCTCATCTCCATATTGTTTTCGCGTTAAAATGACACTTTTCTACGCAACGAAACAACAGTTCTCACACAACGTTTTCATTTTTAACACAAAGTATTACAAATTCAAGAACTATGTAATTATTTTTCCGACAAGAATTAAAAGATGTACATAGTGAATAAGTTATCGTGTCCATGTATTGTAAAAATCTATCTTTATGTCAAATTGCGTAAATAAAAATATCTATGTTAATGGGTGAATTTAAATTTCACAACTTCTATCGAAAGATTCAGTTCCTAAATACAGGCTATACACAAAAATTGATCTAATTAATCAATAGGTGAGTGTGGCATTCAGATTTATATGTCAAACTCTCACAGAAACCTATATTTCACTGTACCTAAGTATTTTTTACTATGATCTTCTTTCTATGGCCTATAACTCAGTAATTAGGGCTTTCACAAACACATACTAGCAGACAAAAAAATTTAAAAACAGAGGTAAAATTTTAGTGGCGTCCTGTTTGGAAGTGAATTGTCTAAAAAAGTAGGGGGCGAAAGGGGCGCGACAGCTCTTCTAAAAACCTATAGAATTAAAACAATTTTATACGTCACTAACTCCATTTTATCCATTTTTTATACATTATTAGCAAGTTAGCTTATATTGACTTATTTTCGACCACAGAAAAAACTGTGTTTAAATTTACTGTACATATTTTTGTTACATCCTGTATATAATAGATTGAACTTCGAAAAATTTTTTGGAAGAAAGCGAACTGTACATGTTGCTCTGCAGGATACTTTGTATATATTTTTTTTTTATTTACTATTTACTTTTCTCTCTGTAAAGACCTGAATTAATAATAGTATATTATTAAACGAGCAATAATGGCCATAAATTGCGAGTCTAATACTATACTTTGTCCACGACCATTATGGTTTCTTTATTAAATAAAAGTTAAGTGTAGAATGGAAAGTTTTTATTAAACATAGGTAACTAACTGTTGTTTTTTCGACTTTTCAATTTTTCGATTTTCAAATTTTTCGAATTTCTGATTTTTCGATTTTTCAATTTTCCAATTTTTCGATTTATCGATTTTTCGATTTTCGATCTAGAAAATATCGTTATGAAAAGTATCGCCCATTTTTAGTTATCTACCGGAATGTGCCAGAATTACAAAAGAGTGAATTATCATAATTCACTCTAGTGACATATGGGTACCATATGCTTTTAGTTAGGAGGTAGAATATTGATTTATTATTAAGTGGTCGTGGACAAAAGCATTATTATTGTGCATCTTATGGTCCACATTTAATGGAGGTTCTTAGTAACTGCTGTATCTAGTAATTACATTTTTTTTGTATACAGTCTAGCATTTAACAAAACAAAACATACCTGACAACTTAAATTTTCATCCATTTATCAAACATTAATCAAACTTAAGTCGACGAACAACACACACTAAAAACTACTTAATCTTGAACCATCCAAGAATTCAAAGAAAAAGTAGATGTAGCACTTATTCGGTGTAACGGAATGAACTGAATACAACGATTAAACGTTTATTGAGAGAAAACGGAACGTTTTCAGGATACTTATTATTACAGAACACAAACTAACTTCACTGGTATCAATTGCAAGAAGAATTGCACTTAAATTGTGAATAGTCAGATGTGGAGCCGATTTAAACTCGGTCGGCACAAGAAAGAGATGGTTTGTTAAACGAAATGACGGGAAATTCAAGTTCTTATCGGAATGGCCAAACTGTTTTTGCAATCATTTAATTATATTTTATTATTATTTATATAACGGATTTCTTAAGCATTATGCCTACCCACTGTATCCCTGTCCCGTTCTTTCAATCTTTTTTTTTTTATTTAGTTAGAAAATCGGATTTAAAAGTTCCGGAAACTTATCGGTTAAAATTCCGAAAAGTAGGACGGTAAATTCACTGGAAATCCCCAACCAAATCCCAAAATTACCCCTACGAAATAATGAAAATTATTTTTGAACCCCCCCCCCCCCCCTAAAATGAAAACAAATTTAATTAAAAATTGAAAAAATCTGTCCTCGGGGTATTCGAACTCACCTATTTGTGTTCTACTCACATCGCTCTTACCAACTGATTGGCATGTTGGCAGAAACTACGAAAAATTATCCCTGGATAATATGTTAATAGTATCCAATTATATTCAAGGGGAAGTTTATGTTTATTTAAAGTAAAAGTAGGCTACTCCGACATAAAAGAACGTAAAGCAGATCCCACAGGGTATTCTGAGTTCCTGTCTGTAAATAGAAGGAAAGTATAGAAATCATAATTTTTTCGACAAATTTTTACGTTTTGGGTCCCTTGAACATAAACTTTAATACATCCTCTAATGAGCTGATTATATTTTGGGCATAGTTGGAGCATCTGGGTGGTACTTTATATGGGGTCGTTTTTCTACTTTAAGGAATATATCTGTTATTTACGCTTAGAGAAGAGATTACTTCAAATAAAAGTTGCTTGCGATGTCATTCTCTATAATTTTTATAATATACACGATTTCCCTAAAATGGTCCGTATTCGATAAATTTGACAAAAAGTGCCAAATTCGAATTTTAAAAAAAAATTGTTCAAATAAAAGTTGCTTGCTAAGTCACTCTCCTCTATATTTTTTGATTTATTCATGATTTCCCTAAAATGGACCGTATTCGAGATTTTTGAGGTAAAGCGCAAAATTTGAATGTTTTCATTATTTTCACTTAATTCTACAAGTGTCTAAATTATTTCCAGAAATTTTTTCGAACTCACCAATATTTTAAAAAATATCCAGATATCATTTTCTATAATTTTTGTTCTATACATGATTTCTCTAAAATAACACGTTTTGGGTAAGTTATGTATGAAAATAGCTATTTGTGAATTAAGAGCAAAAGTTGGCCGCGGGTCACGTAGCGGAGTGCGGCAATCTGTCGAACGCGGCAACGAACTTTTCGCTCAAAATGCACACAAGATTTTTTCTACAATCATATTATTTTAAGAAATAGATATTAAAACTAAAAATTTGTCGTAAGTAGTGTATAATGTGTTGCCTATATCTAAGTTAATCATAAAAAGTTGATACTCAAAGTCAATGTTGACTTGGATAATAAAAAAAAAAAAAAAAACATCAAACTACGTACAAATAACTTGAACATCATTTATTAAAAAGAAATATTGTTATATTATAGCTAATTTAACTTAGGCGAGCAACAAAGCTGTCACTTAATGTCAGTTTGCGGAAAACGTCAACTTTGCGGTTGGATTTCGAAGCGGAAAAGCCTACTTTCGATAGTGATAGTAGAAAAACTTATGTTTTTTTCTCATTCTATAAACATTTATAAGGATGATACAGTAGGTTGTATATATGAATACTAGAGATAAGGAGGCGAATCGGCAATGATTAAATTTCAAATTTCTGTCCTTCAAAAGTTCGCTAAATGGACTGTAGTTGGCAGGTCGAACATCATTCCAATCATTTTCTATATAAGTCAATATGAAATGAAGTGATTTTTTTTTAATTGGTGAAAAGAATCAAACAAATGTGAAAAAAGTATCTAAGTATAAGTAACATGAATGACAAAATACATTAAAGCAATATTTACTTCATTCCAGATTGTAAAAAAGGATACAAATCAGATGTAAAACTAAAGAAAACACAAGGATAAATCAATTCAATGTCTTTTTAAAGCTTCTAATGTAATTAAAATAATGTATTTTTTTCTAAATATAATATTTATTGTAAACTAGTCACAACACGTATCATGAAGTGTAGTTTATTTTATTACAAGTTTCTATAAAATAAAATTTTACAGTCATAGATCCTGACTTACAAACAACACTAATTATACATTAAATTGAACTTACTAAAAAATAAAATTTGTTTTTTATAGAGTTTTAATGATAGATGAAGAGTTGCTACTGTTAATTTTTTGTTGAACCCCAATTTTGTCATTGTAAATGTTTTTTATAGGATCCTAAACGCTTAGAACAGTGACAGCATTTATATCGTTCCTAGGACCGATAAAGCACTTTCTAGAGATGATGCCGTTCTACACTTTTTAGAAAAAATTTCCAAATATTTTCTTTTTACTGATGGTATTTTTTTTTTGTGTCATCGGCTTCAACTGCTAAGGTTATTTCGCCTCGTGTTCTGCGTAGGCTTTGTAACTGTATCCCAGCGCCACTTTAGGAACAGCACTGTTAATTAGAACCCAACAGTGAATGGTCGAGTGGGGAATCCTACCAAGGCATCAGAATTAATTTTAAATAATTAAATTAAATGAAAAAATTCCGGCCAACGGTGGGATTTAAACCTGGAACCCTTGGATCCACAGGCAGAGGCTCTGCCACTGAGCCACCCACCCCCTGTTAGCAAAATAAAAAGGTGAAAGCCGAAATTAAAGGATGAGGCAATATTATGTACATTCCCAAATATCCATTTATACTTGTATTATAACAATAAAAAAATCTCTTAACTGTGTTTTATTTTGCTCTTAAAACTATATTTACAAATAATTCAAAAAAATTTAGATACAAAATGTACTCACCAAATTTCACCATTTAACAAACCTTTTCGAATTTGATCATACCTACCTAATTTGCATTTGCATTAAGAAATAAAGACAACAGTATATTCTGTGCTTTATTTACCAATAAACAAGTTTATTTTTATTATTTTGACAAAATTATGTAAAATTCCCTTAAAAAGCCATGTATTTTGAACAGCGCTAGTAGCACCAGCGCCCTTCTCTTCTATCTAGTCTTCATATAGTTCTACAGAATAAGACAGTTAAGACAGGAAAGTCATGTACTGAACATATCAGATTTTTTACATAATATACAGGGTGTCCCAGCTTTTATTAGACAGGCTGTAACTTTTATAATAATTATCAGAATTAAATGAAATTTAGATCGGAGCTATAATGACTCGTGGCCTATCTGATGAGCGTATTTTCCAATATCTAGAACTTCCAATCATACCGGAAGTGACCATAAGTTTTGTTATTTCAAATAGGACACACTGTATATTTCAACAATTCTGAATTCTCTAATCAGTTCTTTACATTTTTATGTAATATGTCCTATACCTATCTTTAACCGTTTCTGATAATTTGGTGGTTACACTAACTTATGGTTCTTGTTCGAAAAAGAGAATACATAATTATTATAATAAATGTTCGAACTGTCTTCCGTCCTCTTCAACACAAGCTTGAAATCGTTTTAGGAGTTCCCTTGTACACGATGCTCCTATCATCTCGGGAGTAATAATATGGCATGTTCCTCTTATTTTATTTTCAAGATCATTCAAATCAGTTGGTTGGGTTCTAAAGAGCATGTTTTTGAAATGGCCCCATAAAAAATATAAAGGGGTCAATTCTGGGGAACGCACCGGTCACCTTATAGGTCTCTTGTTTCCAATCCATTTATTGAGAAATCTCATATCCCGGTTATTTGTGACAATTCTATTATTATGTGGTGGGGCACCGTCCTGTTCCCAGAACATGGTTACGCAATCGCCAAACGGAATGTCTTCTATCAGACGGGGTAGACAGTTTTGAAGGAAGTTTAAATACCTTACCCCATTTAACGTGCCATCAAAATAGCCCGCATCAAACATTGATTCCTCACACTGTTTGGAAACAAGTTTCTCAGTCCCAATGTGGATTTTCTACTGACCAGTAGTGAGAATTGTGGCGATTTACCTTTCCATTGTTGTGAAACCTTGATTCATCACCCCATAAGATTTTCTCCAAAAATGTAAGATCCTCAAAAAGGATAACTTGCACAAGAGATATAAATTGCAACCTTCACTCGTAGTCGGTGGGATGAAGTGCTTGAACAAGAAATATTTTATAGGGATGGTATTTTTCTGATTTGAGGATCCTATGTGCAGTACTTTTCCTAATTCCTATTTCTAGAGAAATTTCTCTAACGGAAACTTTTGGATTTACATTTGCATAAGACAATACGTTTATCGAGATTTCTTCATTTCTTGCAGGTGCCTTATGATATGAATGTTTTATCGAATTCGGAAAAGAACCGGTTCGCATTTTTGAATCAATCAATCAAAGGAAAAGTATACGCTGCAGGTGTTCTACTGTCGCAAAACCGTTGTTGATAAGACTCTTATTGCATGAAGCCCATTTTTTTGACACTCACATTACAAAAGTAACATATCAACACATTCATTGAGTGTGAAAGAAAAAAACGCATTGTATTTTGAGTCGTTACCACAAAAAATAACCAATTAGGCATTCCAAACAAATGAATTGCCAGTGGGCAGGTTTGGTAGATGTGACGGTTGCGACATACGATGTATTCTATCTACAATACGTAAAATCATGAATAATGGATTACATTTAAATATTTTATATCGAACACTATAAAAATATTAATTAAAAAAACTGCTTGTACATTTTTTTAAAAGCTGGCAGGATTGGCGACTGATATTTCGAGTAAAAATAGCGTCCAAGATGCAAGACTATGTCGCTACCCCCTTAGATATACGAGACCTTCCCACTGGCAGGTATTGTTTGACAGGTCGTTGGAATGCCTAATTAGTTGTCAACAGCAATGCAAATGACATCGAAAGTTTGACAAAACAAAGCCAACTAGATATATCTAGATGGGTAGCACAAAACATACATAAACACATTGTGTAACGAGGAAAGTACTAAAGAAGTTTCAGGCTTTTCTTGAGACAGAAAGAAGGCACTTCAAATGTTAAATTAATTTCTAATGTTAATTTTTTCAGACAAGATACTATTATGTATCTTGTAACCTCCAAATTATCAGACACGGTTAGGGATAGGTATAGGACATATTACATAAAAAATGTGTAGAATTGATTAAAGAATTCAGAACTGTATACCAGAGATATCCTCCAATAGCAATGTGATAAAAAACATTCGCGGATGATAGTGGCAATAATTATGACATCATAAAACTAAATCGGTGCATGTCCGACCAAGTGTCTAGGAATGAACCCTAGAAGTACAATTTAAATGGAAATAAAATATTTAAAACGTAAGATCTTAAATAAAAAAAAGTATGGAAACTCTTAAAATTTATACCAGAAACACCACCTTGAATATACCTTTATAAAAACACGAGGTCATTCCTTGGAAGAAAAAATATTAATTGTAATCTATTTCGTTTTAATTGCAGATACTTTTTATAAACATATTTTCCCTATGCCGCGCCATATGGTATCCCGAACATATATGGTTTCAGTATTATATTGCTCCCTAGGAAAAGTAAACCAAAAAATATGGAACATATTAATTTACCCATTGTTACATATGATACTTTATTTTCGATAAAGCATTTGGAAGAATCACATGTGAATGGCCTCCATTAGTTCATCGACTAGGGAAATTATTAACTTAATTTAATAATAACAACGATATTGAAATTAGTATCTCCAAAATTTGCGTTTGTATAGATTCGTTTAATACATTAGTTACTATCAATGATCAAATTTGATAAAAATAAGTTTTAAAATTTCCTAAAATTGTACCAAATTTTAAAAATACTCATTTAGACCACAATCATAGCAGAATTATAGAAACTTATCAAAAAACGCCTATAGATTGCAAACAAGATTTCCAAAACCATTTGAATACACGATTGTCAGAGCCTATAAGTTTAAATAATATTGTATATGTATAATTGTCAATCTAGTGTATTGCATAGAGAGTATTGTACATCATCAACACTATTATTACTGGTGGTAATACATTTTACTGAGGCCCTTCCTTTGGAGCCTCAGTATTGCATTCGTGTAAACGAAAAAATTTTCTGACTCTCATTTTCTAAAACTTTTTTTTCATGTTTCTGATCATTCTGAATCCGAAAATCCAAAAAAAAAAATTTTCGTCTGGTCGTCTGTATGTATGTATGCCGGCACGATAACTCTAGAACAAAAGTTTTGATTGACTTGCGGTTTTGATTTTCTTGAATAATTACTTCTAACTTAGAACCATATTGATTTTCAGAAATTTCGGTTCATCCTAACTACTTTAATAACAATTTTCTTAAAATCCGTCTATACATTCCTTATGTGAACAATTTTAGGAATTTCAATTATTTCTAAGGTCAAAATTCCTAACATTCTTCACATTCCATAAATTGCAAACATTCTCTAACAACCTGTCAAACAACAGCTGTTGATAGTAAAGGTGAAATTTCTAAGGCGGGTTGCGACCTTCATACTTGCAACCATATAGACATTTTGGAGGCTATTTTCATTCGAAATTAGTCGCCAAGCCTGCCAATTTATGAAAAATATGAAAATGACTTTTTATGGTGGTGCTATTAAGCGTACTACTATTTCGCACATAGCTACAAAAACACCTTCATCAAATTTCTCTGTCGCTACCCCATAGAATAATTAACCGGCCATTTTATTTGGCAAAAATCAAAATAATGCTTGGCTGTGCCTGTCA
The DNA here is from genome assembly GCA_927349885.1 of Psylliodes chrysocephalus. Classification (NCBI taxonomy): domain Eukaryota; kingdom Metazoa; phylum Arthropoda; class Insecta; order Coleoptera; family Chrysomelidae; genus Psylliodes; species Psylliodes chrysocephalus. The sequence continues at coordinate 24,318,679 of OV651822.1, read as the reverse complement.
AGTATCAAGATGTCAACTGTGATATGTGAATGGCTCTTAAATGTCAAATTATTTAAAAATGTATACTTCTTTTGATATTTATTGCAAATAATAAATATCTCAATTCAGGCTTTCCATAAATAAAAGTACACCCAGACAGATAATATAATGTTCTTATACAAAGCACTTTTTTATTATATAAAAGAGAGGTAGGATATAATGCCCATTTGAAATTTGGATCATTTATGATACCAAGGTATTTTGTTGTGTTTTTCATTTTAATTATAAAGTTGTCATTTATTTGTATGTTGAAAGAAGGCCTTTGTAAATTACATTGCTCTCTATGGATCTACTTTAACACAAAAATAGTTTTGTGGCTATAAGTTGCTATAACTTATCTTCACCAAACCATTAATAATTTAAACATAGTAAGTGGTATTAATATAACATCAAGTAATTTTTTAAACAAGTAATTTTTTAAAATAAAGTACATGATCTCAAAACAAATAATCTATAATAAATGCGGATAAAACGAGGGATAAAATAACAATAAATTAAGGAAAATACTTAAAAAAGGCAGGTTTAAAGAGTATTATCACAAGAAAGTATATCCGTTCTGTTTATTTATCAAGTATTGTTTGAGGTTACTTTTGAATACATTTATTGCTTTTTTTTTTTAATTTCTGTAGGCAATCTATTAAATTTTTTAAACCTTTAATAAAAATTGTATTTTAGTGATGGCTTGCCGTACATGAAAGTCAGATTGGTTTCTTGTTTTATAGTTGTGATATTGCGAATTATATTGAATTTTTTCTAATAGATCTGATGCGATGATACTATGTCATTTTTATTTTATTAATAAATATCAGTCATCTACTGAACATAATTCTGAACTGAAAGCCAATTTATTTCTTTTAACATAGTTGCAATACTCATCCTTCTGTCCTTTATTAATAGAATATAAATAGGCGAAGTAAGAAGTCCAAATATTTTACATGAGCAGGCTTAAGAGGTAAAGGGGCCAATTATTATTGGATAAATTGCTCAAACAAGTTTTTAAACCCTAATCAAACGGCGATATAGAATGGTTTTTACAATCAAGGCTTGTGAAAATCATCACATGGTTTAACCTAAGTAATGCCAATACTTCACAAACCAAAAAATTCAACGTGCTAATACTAGTATCGGCTTTCGGTATTTCGTTCCAAGTTAAATCATTTCTCGTTTTTGTTACGCTACGAGTTTACCTTTGTGGGCGGCCTCAGTCTCGATAAGGTGGGAACCACCATTTTAGCGTCTCTCGAATTATTCAGTAAATTAATATTTTTAACAAAATGTCTCTGAATTGTTGTTGAATACCGAAATAATACGACAATTTAATGCCAAGACTGTAAGAATGCTGACAGAGGTACCATATATGAAATTCCAATATAATCACTGAAAAAACACCTTGTCCTTCCAAAAGTTTCTCCAAACTTTGGCGCAATGATAAATGACAACATTCTTCACACATTAAAATACTGTCATTGTTTCGGTATTCAACTATAATGAACTTTAACTAAATTTTACAATGCTTGTCAATTTGCAAATTTATTTGTATTTTATATTTTGTGTAAAATTTGTGCGAGCCGTGCTACAAATATTGTAAAAATGTAACGTAGTCAATAAATATATCGCTATTGCAGAATAACAATGACGTAACTGCAATATTAGAGTAATTGTAGTTAAGTACTTCAATGTTCTCAAAAACACATATGAGAGAACAACGACGTAACTCTAGATCAAGTTGCGTCGTTGTCGAAATATCAGTTGTTTGTGACAAGTTCATAAGAACATCGCCTAATGATTCAGTTCTATCTGAAATTTCGCGTAATTTGAACCACTTTAACTGTAATTCTAGTGCGACAACGACGTAAGTGTAGTGTACTTTGTTTAGTTTCATATAAATTAATCAACAATCTAGTTTAGCTTAGTTTTTTACACTGTTTCTTTTCAGCTAACTACCTAGAAACTATCTAATAAAATGATACCTACCTTAGAAGGCAATTGTCTAGAACTATTTTTTTTTATTTTCCTTTTGTCCGAATTTGTTACTTTGAGTCATAATTTTAGCAGAACAATGACGCATTTGCAAAGAAAGTGATTGTGGGGGTACGGCGTAAATTTTATAAAAAAAAAATATTTTGAACTTCATCGCGAGCCATATTATAACCATTTCCCCGAGTCTCAACTCCATACATTAATTAACGTTGGAATTATGGAGTTATTAAAAAATAAATTTCATTTTTTTGCGTTTTCTGAACAATTGTCATTGTTCTTCTGGAACAGCGATATATCTATCATTACCTGAAATTAAACTTTCCAGTAAAGAGATAATCTTTGTAATTCTGCCGTGATAAACTTTGCAGTCTCCTTTATTTTTTTGGATGAAGTAGATGGGGAAAATAGAGTTTGGACACCTATTGCTGTGGTGTCTTTCATTGATTCCAAACCTGTAATCGCACGTCATGCATTTTATTTTTCTGATCGCTGCCTACAGCAATTTCTGGTGCCAATGTTTTTATTTCTCGTTTTTTTCTTTTATATTTTCTCTGCCGTTAATTGTTTATGTTCCTAACTTTCTTTTTAAGTGTTATAGCAGTCATTATTATTGCATTTTTATATTAATGGCAATTGCAATTTATCCCATAAAACTTAATGATTTTCCAATGTCTCGATAAATCGCAAATTTGAACTTTGCTCGCCGACTTCGAAATTAACAGATTCGCTATCAGAACTGATTTTAGCGCATCGTAAATAAATTTTAAGGTTATTTCGTTCTTGGTACTTATAGCTGTCAACGACTAATTGTGAAAAATGCTAATATTTCAACGGCGATTTGGTAAAAAATTAATAGTTATACACACCTTTTGCAGTACCTTCTAGTGAATAGTAGATGAGTCTAGTAAAATTTTGATAGTGCATGTAATAGCTTCTATATTATTTTCACTACCCACAGATTAACTATGCGCTAATATATTTAAGCACTGAATAAATAATTTATGGAAATTATTAATATAAAAATATTTTGGAATGTTAAGACCAAAACTTTTTATAGAATAATATTTTGACTACATAGATATACGCAAACAGCTAGTAAAAATAGATCATGAAACAATAGAATGATTTATTGAGTGACAAAGCATGTAAATTTAACCTAAAGTAATTATATGACAACTCTAAAAACTACATAACAGGGAGATCACGCACATCATCTCCTCCTTTTGCCTATTTCCTACCGACCCCTTCCCCTGTAATTTTTAATAAAAAATTTTTATTTCTTATTAACATTCTTCCACTGGGTAATTTGATAACATATTTCCTGAATTTTTCGACTTCAGTTACAGTTCCTACTTTGTCCCATAATCTTGTTCTTGGGTGTTGTATTCTTACTGTATTACCCACTGTTATTTTGGGAAGAGTCCGAGCATGCTGGTTGTACAATCTTCTTTGGTTTTCATGATGCTTCACAACTCTCTAGTCACAGAAGTCCGCACTCACTTGATATTCTGGGGTAAACCACTTTCTATGTGCTGGTATCAAAGATCTCAATGGATGGCCGAAAAGAATCTGAGTAGCTGATCGGCCGCCTTCTTTGGGAGTATTCCTCCATTCCAATAGTCCGATACAAAATTTATCTTTCATTTAGTTATCCATTTTCAGTACATTTTCTGATTAATGTTTTCATCGCCCTAACACTTGCTTCTGCATGTCCATTGCTTTGAGGGTAATGAAGAGTCGATGGATCATAAAGTATTTTCCATTCTTTTAGAAATTTCTGAAACTCAAAGGAACTGAAGTGTGAGCCATTATCGGAACGGATCCGTATTGGAATTCCTGTATCAGCGAAAACTGACTTTAAATCTTTTATTATTTTCGAGCTATTTGGATCTCTAGAATCCTAATGGCACTCTATTGCCCACCCGGACCTTCTGTCTACATAAACCATATAATGTTTAATGTCTTGAATAAGCAATTCTTTTTTAAAAGAAGCATGTGAGAGCTGACATTTTTCACAACCTTTCACTATATTTTTTTATGTCATTTGACATCGAAGGCCACTATACTACTGTTTGTTGAGCTCTATGCTTTGTTCTTTCAACCCCTTAAAGCGCTTCGTGCAATCTTTCTAATATCGTACCCATTTCCTCAAACTTGTGGGTATTGCTACTTGACAATCTTTTAATATCAAGTCATCTTCTATGCTTAATTTATTTCTTACGCTCCAATATGGAGTGAGATTAGAAGGAATGAGGTGTTTTGACCGTGGAAAACCAGTTTTCATACGATTCATTAACATTTGATAGACATCGTCGTTTTTTACTTCTTGTAGGATCGGATCTCTAGCTTGTAAATTATTTATTATTACTGCCAACTGGTGACTAACAAAATATATTATATGTCTGTTGCTCTTTAGCTAATAAATCTACCTTTTCTGGTAGCATTGTAAGAGCTCTGGATAACGCATCTAGGATTGTGTGACCTAACGTAGAAAAATATTCAGTGTTCTTATTAATATTTGTTACTGCTTCCCATGGTGCTTTAAATGGATGTTTAACATATCTGTTCAACATGCTGAAGTCAACGCACTCTCATTTTGCCATTTGTTTTCTGTACTACGACCAACTGGCTGACAAAATCTGATGAAGTGTCATCTTCCATTATTATGATACCATTTGCTATCATATCATCGAGATCTTTTTTAACGGAATCTCTCCAGGCAAATGGTATTCGTCTTGGGCATGATATCGCATACGGGGATAATATCTTCCTTTAAATGAACATGAACTGGCTTTCCTTCCATAGGTTTTAAGTTATTAATGGAGCTGAAACATCCTTATATTTATTCAATAATTCAAATCTTATTTTTTATTTCTCCGCCTCAGAAGGATCATTAGAGATCTCATTTACAGCATTTACTGTTACGTTAGGAAAGTAATAATGAATAATGTTTAGCTTTTTAAGACATTCTTTGTCTAATAATATTTCCTTTATTTTGTTGCAAATGTATATTTTAACTTTAGCCTGGTAATTTTCGTCATTATTAATAGTACATGTAAGGGAACCTATTACACCCAAAGGAGACTTATCTGCTAATTCCAGATTAAATTCAGGTGTATTTAGTCTCAAGTGAAAAATAAATTATCTGTAACTTGCCAACTATGCATTTCCTTACCACGGGTTTTGTTTAGTCGTTACCATGACAAGTGCCTCTATGGCAACAGTTTCTCCGTAACTGATTACAGCTAAATTAAATCATCTGTAACTTGGCAACCACGCATTACCTCAACACGGGATTTGGGTTTTTGTTTAGTCGTTACTATGTCAAGCGTTCCCATGGCAACAATTTCACCATAACTGATTTCGTCTAAACTAAAGTGAACAATAAATGATCTATAACTTGGCAACTATGCATTACCTCACCACGGCAACCGTTGCCATGGCAACAATTTTTACGTAACTGATTTCGGCTAAACGAAATTTGACCCAAATGGCGTCTTACTCTGTTATTTTTTTCTTTTTGAAATATTTTTCTAACTTGTTCCTTATTTTTTCTAGGTTTTTATCTAATACATTATCGATTTTTAATATTAGGCGGACAGAATCTGAAACATTTTGCTCAAAGAATAATGATAGCAATTCCGCTACTTGTTTTAAGGCCGAGGTCTGGATATTAATTCCCTGAACCACAAAATAGCTTTCAAATGTTCGTCTCCAGTCTTTATATTGAGCGTATGTGAAAGTATGTGTAATATCTTCAGGAATTGGGATGGAACCAGATACACGCTAATTGCAGGAATTTTCCATTGCTTTGCTCTGAATAGACGTAGAAGGATTATCAATACAGCTATTTGAACTCACATTGTTTTTGGGAAAGGAATCTAACTGGGTCTGGGCATTTCCTGAGTTAATCGTCTAAACATCTTGAGCCTTAAGTATTTGTTGATTCCTGGATTTGTTTCAATTGTGTATTAAATGATGACTCCAATTCTATCAATTACTTCTAGGTAAAATTTTCAAGCGAAGTTATATGTGATTCTACACGATCAGTGATGGAAGGAGCATCATCATGTTCTTGTAAATATGTCTTTTTCTTTGTAACTTTCAGCATTATAATGTATGGTTCTACCACTTTATAAATTACTGTACTGCACCATGATAAGATCAATAAACTATTAAATTGTATCTATCGTTTATTGAAAGTAATTATATAACTTGTCATTGACAACTCTAAAAACTACATAACAGGGTGATCACTCACATCAAACAGGGCTATAAGATCAGTTAGATTTTCATATATAGGTTTCCTCTAAAGGAATCCAAAAATTACGAAACGTATGTATAAAAATAGAGTTGAGTATTAATGAAATCAATTTGCGATAGAACTTAGGCAGCTTCTGTACACAAAAGAAGAGTTTTAATGGTTAGAGGAATCCCAACAAACTATAAAAAAATTGCTATAAAATTTTTTACGTAAAGGTCTCTTTTATCCTGCTATAATAGCCACAATACTTAAAAATGTGCAAATTGTCTCAACTTTGAAATAAGAATGCTGATGCACGAGTCACATAACAGGATAAATTCAAAAATGAAAGTACAGTTTAGAAGTTGCACCTATAGGTTAAAAGATAAGACTATGTTTAAGTGGTTAGAACGTTGGGTCGTATTCAGAGATAAACAGACCAAGAAAAACGTGATGGATTGGTAGCAACAGAGGTATTTAGGACATTTAATTAAAGTGTCTGAAGAAAGATGAGTAAAATTGAAATGAAAGATGAAAAAACCTTAAAAGAAACGTATAGGCGAGGAGCAAAGCAAGTACACAGAACTGGAATGGGAAGATGTTCGTGAATTAGCTAAACAGAAAGAATAATTAACAGTACTAAACTTAATGGCTGGACGGTTTATTCTAGAAATTACTTAAGGCCGAAGTTTCACTGCAGTTTTAACTATAAGAAGCAAGGGTTCACCATTTCCGATTGCATTTAAATGCCGCTAAATGTATTAAAATTAATCTTTTACCAGCCTAAAGTATAGGGGTTGGAGAATGAAATCTCCTACTTTTTATTTGTCCTGTTTATATACTGAATTTAAAAAAAAATCATAAGTGATTTTAAAACCTGAGATAAAAAGTAGATTTAATTCTACATATTTTCTAAGTGTCCCGCCAAAATATTTCTAAATTTTATTATGTATTTTTCAAATCTAAGCGGGATTACGTTTAAGAAATATTTGAGAAATTTATTTATCAAATTAGAGATTTTCTATGAATACCTGTAATTGTCTAGTACATATATTTTTAAGTAGATGTCACCATATAAAAACAATGTTGCCATTCTGTTTTAAAGATGATTTTAGTAGGTGAATGAATGTTTAGAGGTGCCTATTTTTGAATCGGTGATACAGATACAGCTGTATGCTGTCATTTATTGTTTCGTGCTTTTCATATATTTGTGTCGCACCGTTCCAGTTATCTACACAATTATCTATTTATTTTGCCAGTGTATGACATAAGTGTTGGCCATGTTGCCAGATGTACAATAATTATCGTTTTATACGATAATTTCCCAGTTCTTTCAATAATTGAATTCAAACTTCTCCGCAAGACATCGATAATTCGGACGGATTTTATTTTAAAGTGGGTGAAGAAAAAGGAAGGAACTTTATTGCATTCCGGTGTAATTTGAATCCGAATGACCTGGCATCACTGTATGGTACACACGTAATAGTATTTGCGGGACCTGCTTTCTGCTTTTGAATGTTATTTTATCTTTATTAAGTCCGTTATTTCTGAGTTAACACGTTGACTGCCATGTGTATGTCCCATTAGTGCGTAATTGTTCAATATTTAAATTTGTGTTAAAAACACGCAAACAAGTTTCAAAGAAAAGTTATATGGATTTAAAAAAAAAAAAAAATTTTAAAAATATTTTTGGATATGCAGGGGTTTTGGTTTTTGCCTGGCAATTAAAAATGTATATTTTTTTAAACAGAACAACATGTATTTTATTTCAATTTTAGAATGGTTTGGTAATACTTTATTCAATCCTAGAATGCCTTTAAAAAATATTACAGGATTGCTTACAAAGTTTCCAGATTGCCAATTCTTTTTATTTCCCACAATAATGTAAGTATATTATTTTTTACGCGTTTTCTAGGTTCTGATGATGCTTTTAAAAAATGTTTACAGATATTCATTTTAATAGAAAATACGTTGAAAAATTAAATAGTTAGACACTTTTTTTATTACACATTTTTACGAGTATGTTTTGAATTCGTTGCATTCGATTTGTTTACACGTTTACGTTTCTCGCAGTTGATGGTCTACCCTCTTAAGGTAAAAATACATTCTAATTATACTACACCCCTGGAATTTAGTATTGATTTTTTTTTAGTCACTCTACTATTGCCGTCTCGACTGTCCTTTCGTTCCCCTCTTAATCAAATACAAATTAAAAGGGTTCCACAATGTCTCTTTTTACATAGCGAGCGTTTACTTACCGGGATTGGCGGGATTAAGTTACGACCGACCTCTTGCTTATCGTTTGTCGCACTTCTGAGGTTTTTATTTTTAGATCGCTTCACTGGCTTCCAACCCAACGTGTATGTATAGGAGCGTATTAATAGAAAAGGGTTTATTTTTGTTTATAAGAAAGCGAAAACAACTCAATTTGGAAAGTTAAAGTCGATGTGACAAAGAGCAGTGAAAAGCTAACCTGATAAAATTAAATCATTATTTTATTTATATTACCTATGACTTTTTGTTTTTAAAGGTTCTTAAAACTGATGTCTAATAGGTCTGCAATTTTTAATATTTACATGTTGTAATGATCGAAATAAAATTTGGATATTGGTCTTACTTTGAAAACAAAATGTTAAAAAAAATATGTTTTTTGTCCAGTGGCGGCTCATCACCTAAATATTTGAGGTTTACAATGACATAATACAGGGTGATTCAAAATTGAGTGCAAAGATTTTAAAGGCGTATGTACCAGCCAAAAATAAGAATTTTTTTTCAATAATCATATGCCCTAACTTGCTTCGTTTTCTAGATACAGGGTATCAAAGTTTTTTAAAAAAATCTGCTTTTTATCAATTACTCAAAAACCTTTCAGCCGATTTAAATAAAATTTGGTAGGCTTATTTGTAGTCAAAAGGGCCTTCCTTTGGTGAATATAAAATAAATTTATTAATTCCAGTGGCGTCTCAGGGGGCTACCTACTTGATACTTATAGGTAAAATTATGGTACGGCACAGCTTTTTTGACAGTTAACATTTTTTTTTAGATTAAGCAATCAATAATATAACTTTCTTGCCTCTTGAGCTTTACTCATATCTAGCTTTGGTTCAAAATCTGTGCCTGACCCTATTAAAACAAGTTAAAAACTAATGGAGATTATCGCCAAATAGGTCTGCCTAAATTTTTATTTGTGTTATAAACTTTTATTCATTATTTATTTCAGTGGTGTCTCAAAAAACTTTGACTCCCTGTAACTAGAAAACGAAGCAAGTTAGGACATACGATTATATGAAATTTGTTTCTTATTTTTGGCTGGTAAATACGCCCTTCAAATCTTTGCACTAAATTTGAATCACCCTGTATAAATCTCATTACAGAGGTAGTTAAAAAAAATTTCAGTGTTTTAGGTACATTATATCTTTCTATACCTACGAGGGTGGATCAATAAATACCCGTGTTTGAAGGCAGGTGGCGTTGCTGAGGGAAGTTGGCATTACTGTCATCTGTCACACGACACCATACTAAATTTCAAACTGATTCATAGGTTGGTTTTTATTTGGCAGCCACTTGTACCATACGTGTTTCGCATTAATCGATAAAATGGAAAAAGAACATTATCGATCCGTAATTCGCTTTTTATTTTTGGATGGAAAAACATGCGATGAAATAAAAGCAAAGTTGGATGCTGTCTATGGGGACCCTTCGCCATCTATGACAACCGTAAGATATTGGTTCAACGAATTTAAACGTGGTCGTACATCTGTTTTTGATGAGGAGCGACCATGTCGCCCGGCAGACGTTGTTACCGAGGAAATCGTTAAAAAGATCCAAGACATGATTGTCGCAGATCGCCGAACGAAAGTGCGAGAAGTAGCAGAGGCCGTAGGCGTATCATACGGAACGGCAATTAATATTTTGCATGATAAGTTAAACATGAGAAAGGTATCGGCCCGATGGGTGCCGCGATTGCTTACGGTGGACAACAAGCGGATACGGCTGTCAATGTCGAAGCAGTGTTTGGAGCTATTTAATCGAAATTCGCATTGCATCGTGTCGTCACCGTTGATGAAACCTCGATACATTATTATACGCCAGAGACCAAACGACAGTCAAAGCAATGGATTTTTCGGGGTGAATCTGCTCCGAAGAAAGCAAAGACGGTCCCATCGGCCGGAAAGATCATGGCCACGATTTTTTGGGATTCCAAGGGAAATCCTTATCGACTTTTTGCAGAAAGGAAGTACGATCACAGGGCAGTACTATAGTGAATTATTGGACCGATTCGATGCAAAATTGAAGGAGACACGGCCTCATTTGGCTAAGAAAAAAGTCCTGTTTCACCACGAAAACGCACCAGCACATTCATCGAGAATTGTCGCGGTCAAATTGCAAGAAATGCAGTACGAATTGCTGCCGCACCCACCGTACTCGCCCGACTTGGCTCCATGCGACTTTTTTCTATTCCCCAACATAAAAACGAGGGGAAAAAATTCAGCGAGGAGGTTATCGTCGAGACTGAAGCGTATTTTGCGGAAATCATATTTTTTGGAGGGGTAAAATAAATGGCAGAAACGTTGGGAAAAGTGTATAGCACTAAAAGGAGATTACGTTAAAAAATATTTTTTTGAAAAACCTGCCTCTTCCTTTCTAACACGGGTACTTTTTGATCCACCCTCGTATACCTTATAAAGGTACGGCCTCCGAGTCGAACCCGGACCACAGTTTGTTTTTACCTTGAAATAATTTGTAAATTTGTTGCTGTTTGCAAACACAATTTTTACAAACAAAAAAACAGCAGAAAGGGACTGAACCTAAACTTAAATAAGATTTTAAAATATTATTCTGTAAATTTATCATTCACATTTATTAAATGAATTGCAGCTTTGTCCACCCTACTGTTGAGGTTTATTTATGGTAAGACACTGTACGTTGTACGTTTACTGTATAGGTATAGTCCAGGCATATACTTTTGTGGAGTTTGTATAGATTTCGCAAAACTATCAGAATTAAAAAAATGATTTGCATATTTTAAATACATTTATTAGCTATTATTAAATTCATAATAATAAGAGAAACATAATATAATACATAAGTTTAATACATTTTGTACCTATTGTAGGTAATTTATTTATACATTCCTGTTTAAAATGAATACAATAAATAACAGGCAAGCTTTATTATAATCGTTTAAGCAATTAATAACATTTATGTATGGAATGACAATACAATTCAAATTTTCAATCCTTTTTTGGCAGGGTCAATTAAAGAGTTTTTAATATGAATTTTAGCTGATAATATGGAGTAATCCATTAAAAACAATATCCTAAAGTAGACATGTCGTAGTATGCAATTCTTCTTATGTTTAAGTGTCTTTCTCGGTTTTGATTTACTTTAGAAACATTTGTGTGGATCACTTTTTACTTACAAGGTATTGTTTTGAAGTGAATCAAATTTGTTTTTGTTTTTAAATTTGGATCTGGAATTCGTAGGCTGTTCAGCACCATATGAATAATTGCAGTAATGAGCAATTTGTGTCCCTAGCTACCTCTAACGTATACGATTTTGCAATGAATCGCCATTGATAATCGTTTATTCATTTTTACTTAAAATTTGAAGAAACCTAACTTTCGTTTAAAATATTTGAAAAATCTTCACACGACCAAGATTTTTTAGACAATTAAAATTTATCATAATCGAAGTAACAATAAAATTTATCGAATCCAGAAAATCATTGTCAAACGACTAAAACTGCTCTGATAAATAAGTCAATAATAGCGAAACGTATGATTTGTTAATATTTGAAAATAGACGATATTCTCGTAGTATCATCTCGTGTAATTGAGGTCATTTTGGATGAAAAATAATAAAATATTGTTTGTATGCAAGTGGTCCGTATAATCACGATCTCGGGCCTGAACGCTCGTGGGCTAATCCTCCGCAATTACAATGGTGAGACTTAATTACGACCCGCAACTTTTCTCTGATTTATGAATCTATCCCACGTGAAAATGGCGACCAGCCTGGCGAAGTCTAGAAACACCTCGTTAACCCCAAGTAACTTATTGGCAAATTAAAGCGTATCTCTGATTGTTTCTATCTACAGATTGCAAATTATAAAACTGAAAAATTAATAATGCGAATGGATCTCTGGGAAAAAATTTATGATTTTATGTAGTTGTAATTTTCATTTTGCCCTAATTAAGTAGGGCTCAAAGTTATTTAAATCTAAATTATAAAGGTGATTTATATCGTACCTGAAAATTTCACATAACCTTAACTAAATAAAATATAGAGTCCGATAATAAAAGTAATTTAGATGTAAAAAGTCTTCAGTTAAGTAAAGTTACAATTTTCAAATAATACAATTGCAACTTTACGTTTTATTTATCTGTTCTATATATTATAGGTGTCAGTTATTTAAATTGTTTTTCAGAAAGTTTTAACTATAACTTGGCGATCTATAAATTACATGTACTCTCCAATTTTTATAGTTATTTTAACTGAACGCATAACCTTGGCAAATTCGCAAAAGTAAGGTATCTCTGATTTACAGGTAAAGCTCAACTGTAATTTGCAGTTATAAGTTGCTGATAACTATGTAGTTTACACGTAATATTTCTCTGATTTTCATATTCCAGTATGTATAACTTGGAATTTATAAAAATATAAACGAATCAGTTATTTTTTATCTACAAATTACATTTAAATATAATGCTTTAAATTCTCACAAGGTGTCGCATGACTTCCTAGACAGCACAAATACATCTTTAAGACGTCCATAAGACGTCTGTCAGAGACATGACAGATGACTAAAAGGCGTCTTATGACACCGAGACGTCTTAAAGACATCTTTAAGACGTCTGATGTTACAAAAGGTAACGTTCTTAAGACATCTTGAATATGTCTGTTTTTCGACATTGGTAAGACGTACTCTCGGATTTAGTTTTAAAAGCTCCGTAAATTCCTTCTATACAAAATAGAACACATATTTTCTATAAACATTATTATTAACAAAACACTGAAACATTTCGTTAAAAAAAAGTAACATTAAGTCAGCTCTAGACGCCTAGACGTACTTAATACACTAATAAAGGTTCTTCTATTTGGTTTTTCAATATATGCAGTAAACTTTTATGCTTATAAATTCACAGTAATACACGGCACAAGACACAAATAAAAAAATGAACGAATAACTATGAAGACTAGATATAAGGAGGCGAATCGGCCTTGGTCAAATTTCCGTCCCTATTTTTATGGAGTTCCAAAAAACTACTGTAGTTGGCGGGTGGCAAAATAACAACGTCTATTTTCTATGCAAGTCAATGGGAATTAAAGTGATTTTTGTAAAATTTAGTGAAAAGAATAAAAATAAGCTGAAATAAAGAACCTGACTATAAGTAACAATGAGTATCAAAAAACGGAAAAGCAGGATTTCTACGTTTCGGGTTGAAAAACGGGATATAAATCCGATATAAAATTAAAGAAAACACAAGGGGATAAAATTCGAAGTCTTTTTAAAGCTCCTATTGTAAGTAAAATAATGTATTTATTTCTAAATAATATATATTTATTATAAAATAGTCACAACCCGTATCTTACGGAGTGTAGTTTATTTAATTACAAAATTTTATAATAAAAAATAATAAAGTGATAAATCCTGACTTACAAACAACAATAATCACACATTAAATTTAACTTACTAGAAAAGAAAATTTTGTTTTTTTTGTTTTTTGATTTTAGATGAAAAGTTACTACTGTTATTTTTCTTTATTGAACTTCAATTTAGTCATTGCAAATATTTTTTATAGGATCCTAAACGTTTAGAACAATGGCAGCATGTGATTCCTAGGGCTGATAAAGTACTGTCTAGTTATGATTCTGTTTGCGAGCTACACTTTCTAGAAGATATTTTAAAATTTGATGAGACTATTTTAACTAATGGTACTGTTAGCAAAATAAAAAGGGGACAGCTGAAATTAAAGAATGAGGTAATACCATGTACATTCCCAAATCTCCCTTTATACTTGTATTACAACAATAAAAAATCTGTTAACTGCGTTTTATTTTACTCTTAAAACTATATATTGGTTCAATTCAAAAAAAAAAATTGCCACAAAATTGTACTTATCAAATTTCAGCAATTAAGAATTTGGTCATACTTACATACCAAAATTGTATTTTATATAGATAAAATTAAATAATTTATCAATTAAAACATGCAAGACTTATTTGGAAATAAATACAACAGTATGTTCTGTGCTTTATTTAGCTGTAAACAAGTTTATTTTTATTATTTTGACAAAATTATGTATAATTCCCATAAGAAGCCATGTATTTTGAACTACGTAAACCGTACCAGCGCCCATGTGGTTAATTATAAAAGCTCAATTGACGTGTGATTTTTGGGACCGTATTTTGAGCATGCCGATTCGCCTCCTTACCTCTAGTCTTCATACCACACATTTTGATTACTATACGAGGCAAGAGAGAGGTCCGACACGCCCAACATAGGGCGCGGCCATTTTGAACCCTGTGACACAGTTTACAGCTAAAGAATCAGATCGCTCACTCTGCGTCGGCACTTTTGATCTCAATGTTTCAGTTTATACACTGTGCAACTCGGATAATACAATATATGACAACCGCCTACAATAAAACAGCAGTCCTCTGCGTATCCTGAATTTGTATCCCTGGGGTGGATGTTATTTTGAAACTTTCAACTGGTCCGAGTGAGCTAACTGATTCTTTAGCAATAAACTGTGACTTCAAAAATAATATTCACTGACACTGACAGCAGCAAGCAAAATATCAGGTGCGTTTTAATCATCCGCTTCTGCTTCCGGAATTGTCGGTTTAGTCGTTTTAACCTGTCAGATTAAAACAAGAAAACCGACAATTCCGAAGCAGAAGCGGATGATTAAAACGCACCTATTAAAAATATTGCGCCAAGATGTAGGCAACACGTAATAAGGGTTCAAAATGGCGGAGTTTTCTATCTCCTTTTAAAAGGCACTCAGAAAGCAGCGCAGTGCGACCATTCTCCGTATAGTAAAAGAAAATCAAAGTATGTGCTTCATACGAATAACGAACAAAAACTAACCTCTCGGCTTTCATCTTTAACGTCAACGACAAATGACAACAAAAGGACAACGCAGAACGCCACGAACCACGGAACCCCAATAATACTCACATTCAGATACACGTCCTTGTTTAAATTCTACTGTTGAAAAAAGACAAAGCAAAATAAAAACATTCGCATCGATCGTTGAACGAAGTTCCGGTCAAATTGAAAGGGCACGTAATTCAATTTGTCTTAATATGTTTTAATTGTTAATTTTATTAAGAGTTATATTTATTATTATTTTTATGTTATCAAATATTTACTTACTCTGATGAACAAATGCTCGTGAATAAATAAAAAAAAATAAGTAAATTATGTAAATTAATAAAACAAAATTAAAAATAAATTTATATTTTGTGAAATTAGAAACGACAAGTAAGCCAGTACTTTTTTTAATGTTACCATTATTTTTTTAAATAGATAGGCATTTAAAAGACGTCTTTAAGACGTCTATTTATGTGTCCTAAAAGACGCCTTTAAAACGTCTTTTTTAGGTCTTTAGGCATTCAGTCATAACTACGACATAAAACAGACGTCTTTAAGATGTCGTGTGCTGTCTGGGAATATCTAAGACTTGTGAATTTAATATGAAAATTTCGGCATCATTATAGTGTTTCTAAGTTCAGGGGTAAACAGTGATTTGTATTGTTAATGAACACGCTGTTTTAAAATTTTTAAAGTGATTTTAGTTTTACAACTGATGAGCGAGTCAGAGACATACTAAAACAATTTGAAATGGTAGAGTTGAGACCTATCTATCTTCGAAGGTAGGTTATGTGTTTTTCTTAACCAATAATAAAGCACTATAGTGCTTTATTAATTACTAGTTTCGGTAGACGTTTGTGGCGAAATCACACCATTGAGTAGATTTTATGTTCATATTATTTATTTTAGTTGAATTTGTAACAATAGAAGCATTTAACAACTTATAAGAGGGAGGTGTCAAGCT
Source organism: Psylliodes chrysocephalus (assembly GCA_927349885.1). NCBI lineage: Eukaryota > Metazoa > Arthropoda > Insecta > Coleoptera > Chrysomelidae > Psylliodes > Psylliodes chrysocephalus. The sequence continues at coordinate 24,302,350 of OV651822.1, read as the reverse complement.
TTTAGTCAGGCTACTATCTCTCACACTCAAACACACACGCCACACCTAAAAAAAGCATAATATTTTTGGATATAAGGTGACTATTATGAGGAAGAATGTAAAAGTCGTGGTGGCAAAGGGCATTGTTTTAAACAATTGCGAGTACCCTAGTAGGTTAAACTATTTCCATATTTGCCGAAATCCGAATGGGCATTTGTAGATTCAATTTCATGTCAATAATCTACTTGTATTTATCAAGGTGCTAGTAAGGCATTTTTTTCTTTTTGAAATAGTAAATAGTCGGATGTAGTGGTGGTATCTCCCACTCCGAAATTGCCGGGCTTCGAGTTTGCCTGCTGAAAAGGTATAAATAAGATGAGGAAGTAAAATTTGACCCTCTTTGATTCCTGATCACCGTAGTCTCTTCTTCTAGAGTGATAGCCGCCGAGCCAGTAAAGTTTTTAGTTTTCCCGAGTGACTGGTATACTGTGTTATTCCTGTTTTCCAAGGTAGGAAATTTACTAATTTTCGTTTTACAGTTAGTTTGGGACATCCGTTTAATTAGCCGGAAAATGTTGATTCATATTCAGAGTGTTTTCATTTTACCCCTTAGTTGGTAATTTTTACTTGAGGCTGGATTGAGGCTTGATTTATGAGTTTCTCAATTTCGACGACTCTATCCAATCTCTTTTTCGGAGGCTTGATTCGTTCTTGAGTTATGAATATCTCAATTTCGATGACGCTACCTAGTCTCCTTAAAAAAAGTCCTAATTCATTACCGTTACTCACTTCACGTATTGTTTATTTATTTAATTTTTAACCGACTTTAAAAAAGGAGGATGTTCTCAATTCGTCGGGATATTTTTTTTATGTATGTGCAGCGATAATTCTTTAACACGGTGTCCGATTTCAATAATTAATAATATATTTATTATGTAATTCAACGTGTCCCAATCTCCCCGATACCTTACACCAACAAAATATATTACTATCACTATAGGTACTATCGTCAATTTTTATTGTGAACGTTTTAAAGAATTTTGAAATTTAAACTACTATGAGTCGGTTTAAATATATTGAGAATACATTATTAAAAAACTAATCTGCCCAACCTTGGTGTTTAACTCATGAGTTTCCTGTCTTACTTAAAGTTATTATAGGCTTTTTAAAGCTATTCTGTACAACCTATTGCGTCTATTATCCCTGTAAATGTTTAGAGGATGAACTAAATAAATGCATTTTCCAAGACGGGTATAATTTTCTTAAAATTCCGGAAATAATTTATGCACCATAAGTGAAAATAATTTTGCATTTTACCTGAAATTTCTCGAATACGACCCATTTTAGGGAAATCATGTATAAGACAAAAATTATAGAGATTAGAGAGTTATTTCAAGTTCACTTAAGGTCAGTCACTATTAGTGCCACTCTTATTTTGACATCTAAGCATGCGCAGATGTTTATATTCTAAAACTGACTTTATTAAGGATTGTGGATGTTTAAGGGCAGCAGGTAGTGGCAACTTTATAGCTTTCGGATGCGCTCGCCGACATTCGTATCCGTTAGAAGTTTTTTAATATTAAATATTTAATATAATCGTCATTTAAACCTTCTACAATTATAATTTCTAATCCCTCTTTAATATTATGTACTATTATAGACAACAAAAAGATGAACTACAATTTAAAGTTATTAAAATAAGGATAGAAATAAGTATAAGGACGATGATTCTAATGTCAAAATTTCAGGTTTGCAATAAGTCTGATTTTAGAATGGAATTTATTTGACTCTAATTACGATGTCACTATTAGTGGCTGGCTTTATAGAAATTTGCAATATCTCTCTATTAAGAACAGGCACAATCTTTATTAAAGTTAGTGATCTTCGCATGCTCAGATGTCAAAATAAGAGCAGCACCAGCAGCACTAATAGTGACTGATCTTAAGTGAACTTGCAATAACTCTCTATTGACATCACGATATGACATTAAATATCATAATGTCACCTTAATTCTCAGCTTATTTACAAGTATTTGTAATTTTCAACGATTTATAAAATTTTAGTCGGTGGAAGTAATGTCTGAAGTAACGTCTACTCAAGATAGTTATGATCTAATTGTACTTGGAGGAGGATCGGGTGGCATAGCGGCAGCGAAAGAAGCACAAAATTTGGGAGCCAAAGTATGTCTTTTGGATTACGTTACGCCCAGTCCCAGAGGTAACAAATGGGGTCTAGGAGGTACATGTGTCAATGTAGGATGTATTCCTAAAAAATTTATGCATCACGCTTCGATATTAGGTGACTCTATAGTCGACGCACAGTACTACGGTTGGGAAATTCCTGAATCTAAGAATATTTCACTTAATTGGGAAACTTTAAGGAAAGCTATTCATGATCATATCAAATCAGTCAATTGGTTAATAAGAGTTGATCTTAGAGATAGGAAAATCGAATATATTAACGGTTTTGGAGTTTTTGTAGATGCGAATACAATTAGTACAGTCGCAAAGGGAGTAGAACGAAAATTAGTTGGAAAGTACATTTTAATCGCAATAGGAGGTAGGCCCCGTTATCCTGATATTCCCGGCGCTATGGAATATGGGATTACAAGCGATGATATTTTCTTTTTAAAGAATCCTCCTGGTAAAACTTTAGTTGTTGGTGCTAGTTACATTGCATTAGAAAGTGCAGGGTTTTTAAATGGTCTAGGTTACAACGCAACTATTATGATGAGATCTGTCCCTCTTAGAGGATTTGATAGGCAAATGGCCGAAATTATTAAAACAGAACTGGAAGACAGAGGTGTAAGTTTTCTGAAAAAATGTTTGCCTACCAACATTGAAAAATTAGATGATGACAAATTAAAAGTGACCTGGAAAAATGATAGTGATGAAGTTTTTAGCGACAACTTTGATACAGTTCTCTTCGCAATTGGAAGGATGGCTAAGACAAAAGAACTGGAACTAGAAAATGCTGGTGTCAAGGTTGCAGCAGATGGTGATAAAATAGATGTTGTAAATGAACAGACAAATGTGCCCAATATTTACGCTGTTGGAGATGTTTTATACAAAAAACCAGAGTTGACGCCTGTAGCCATACTTGCTGGTAAGTTATTGGCTAAAAGATTATTCTCCAATTCCACACAAAATATGGATTACGATACTATTCCTACAACTGTATTTACTCCTTTAGAATACGGCTCAGTCGGCATGAGTGAAGAAAGAGCAATTGAGAGATTTGGTGAAGACAGCCTCGAGATTTATCATGGATATTACAAACCAACAGAATTTTTCATACCTCAAAGGAGTTATAGAAATTGTTATTTGAAAATAATTACAAAAAGAGAAGGTGATCAGTACGTTCTAGGAATGCATTTCATCGGACCAAATGCCGGTGAAGTTATACAAGGATTCGCCGCTGCAATGAGGCTCTGCTTAACATACAAAGATCTTGTAGATACGATAGGAATCCATCCTACTATAGCAGAAGAATTTATACGATTATCTATTACCAAGCGATCAGGAAAAGACCCAAATCCGTCAGCTTGTTGCAACTAATTTAGCAAATATAGCAAGATGATGAATTTGAATTTTGGACTGTTCTTCTATTTAAAGCATGCATGCATATAAAGCTACATTCGCGAAAACATTGTTTTAGGTCTTTCCAAACAATGAAAAGGTTTCCTTAAAATAAGAAAAAAGAGTATTTTAATTATAATTATTTCTTATCTTGTATAATTTATTTTCTTGATTGTTAAGAATTATATAAAAAACCTATCGTTTTTAATTTCATAATTATTAGACTGAGTGTTATTGGACCTTTGGGTTGTTTTGATACTCACTATTAATTTTGGTGGCGATATATAGCGAGAGGTGGAGGGCAAAAAGTCGACATGCTCGCCATAGAAGAAAAGCCAGTAATATAAAAGAATTATACAAATGAAATCTGTAACTGGGCAGAGGGAAAAACACGTAGGTACTGAATAGATATCTAGGGCCAACGTTATATACAACCTTTCAATCAATGCATCTGCAGAATCCTAAAATGGATTAGATATAAACGATATTCATGTCAATTCTGTATATTCTGGATATTAATGTCTTGTTGTTTAGAAATTATTAATTATAATAATGTCCATCAAGTTTAGAGCTGGCTATATTTAGTATTTCTTCATTATTTATACCATTTTTTTCTTTGTCCTAACTACATTGCTTCCTGTCAAGTTTTTCCTTTCTTCATTCCGCTATGTTTATTATGACCTCTTTTCCTTGTGATTCAGTCGACCAGACATTGTAACACATTCTTCAGTTTTTATAATTCACCCCTCCTAGCTGTCTCTTCAGTGTATTCTTCTATTGTTTTTATTTGTCTTTTCTCAATAATTCAAAAAAAATATAGTCCATAAAAAGAAACCGACTGAAATCAACTATATTTGGCCTCTTCCTGTGCAATCACTAATACACCGTATTATAAAAATATTCTCTTAACTTTTTATACCAATCGTGCAGTTTAGGAAAAAGCAGGAGATAATTGCTTTTCACTTGAGCCGTTTAGCAAACAAGAAGTGTAGAGTGGCCAAACAACTCTACGTCTCGGGCACTTTATTTCTTAAGATTTAATTTACAAGTACATAGATATTTATTCATAGATTATACTTGGTGTCCCAAAAAGGAGGCCAATCCGATAACCATAGAAACCTCTATTATTATTATTATTTTTTTTTTATTGGGGCCATCATATTCAATATATACATGGTGACTTGCAACTAGCGCCCTCTATGAGGTATATGATATTTAGGCTCAAGTTATGATTTGTCATCCCAAACAACCCCGGTGTACCAATTTTAAGTCATCTACTTGACAAAACGACGAAACTATAACGCAATACGTTTTTAAAATTAACTTTGTCACCTTGTATATTCAACATGATGGCTCCAATCGAAAAAAATAATAATAGAGGTTTCTTACAATGATCCAAGGAATCTATGGTTAACGGATTGGCCTACTTTTTTGGGACACCCTGTTTCACGTGACCCTGTTTTCATCCATTGAGTTGACTGAATTTTATTATTAAAGTGACAATACAACGCCGTTGTCCATGTGTTGTGGTACGTTGGTTACCATGACCACGAAACGTTTTCAATACAAACAAATCATAATATACAGGATGTTTGAGTGACAAACGGACAAACGTTAACCACAAATCACCCCCAGAGGCGAAAACCGGTAAAAATGAGAATTATATGACCTTGAAACTTTAAATGGGTATGTCATAGATGTTTTTAATTATTCTGGTTTAACATTGTTGCATTGTAAATTGATAGGATTGGTGTAAACTTCGCTTAAAGAATCAATTTTTGTTTTCCAAAGTTGTCCGAGTGGAAACCAGTTTCTACGAAGGATCTTTAAATCAGTATGGCCCTCTTGTTTTGATGTTTTTTGCCAACTGTCGCATCTGGTGTGGGTAACCCGTGTGTTAGCTGTGGATAGGGGACCTATAATAATTCTAAAAAACCTATGATTAATAATAATAATAATAATAATACTCTCCCTAATTCACCCCCTTACGAGTGAATTTTAACCCCTGAAGTCGACTGAACGACTTGTGTAGGGGAAGGGACGGATATTATTATTATTTTCCGTGGCGCTCCGGGGCGACTTAAGGATGATTGATGGTGCCATTTGACTTACAGGTGAGGAAAACCCGGAAAACCTCACCCGCCATCATCGAGACGATAATGTATAGCGATTTTATAATCTGCATGTCATATCAACAGAAATTGAATTTCCATTAATACGGCACACATCAAATCCTAAACCGAACCATGCAATTTAATTAAAAATCCACATGGTCTGGTCTGGGATTCGAAGCCCAGCAGTCTCGGACTCATAAACACGCCTATAAATGAATATAAGCGCGATAGACCGCTACACCATCGACCCGATTAATGGGTCTCACCGTAAAGATACAGGGTGTTTTATATATTTCGCACATTTCTTTCAAAAGTCATAACTGGGTTGCAGTGGAAGGCGATGAGGTCATCCCGCTCATTTTCAACCATAACTAACAAACCACCCAGTATATCTTTTTTTTAAATTGGTTTACTTGGTTCCCTTTCGCTACACAAATGACTGACGTAACAACCAGAAAAACTCTAAGTCCGGATTAACAAAAAAACTTGTAATTTTTTATGTGCCTATCAGAATTTTCAAATCCATTTTGATATTTTAAAATAGCACAAAACGTCTAATCAAAAAATGAATTTTTTGTAGTTTCGCATCCGATTTTACGGGTGACATTTAAATCTAGAGTTTTACATTTTTAATTAAAACCGGATAACATTTTAAAGTCTATTTGTATTAATAAATTACTCGTAAGAAGGTAATTACTGTAATATGTATATTGAAACCTAAAATATTTAGTGCGAGTACAGGTCCGGTTATAAAACAAAATATAAAATTTTCTAATAATTTTTATAACATTTTGAAAAATAACTCACATGAACAAGGAAGAATAATATGGAGTGATCCAGAGAAAAAAATTAAATTCGGCCTCGAAAAAATGAGAAAAATTAAAAAAACTTAACTAATTTGCCTAACCTGTGCGGCCTGGAGCCATCGCGGGTTGCTTCGAAAAAAAATATAAATAAAATTAAAAAAATTAAAAAAACAACTAATTTATTAATTTCGTAATATAATGCTTTCGATCTTATACCATTTCGATCATATGTGATCATTTGTTCTAATTTCGATCTTTTGTGGTTTTGATCTTTTCTCACTTTTGAACTTTTGTCATTCGAAATTTTTCGAAAAATTATCCAATGGAACTTTTGAAAATTCAAACTTTCAAACCTAATTCTTCGTCGTCGAGCAAAGCGTATTGTGTACTCTCTTTTCTCAACTCTTGAATTAACATCACCAAAATCAATAAATGTACAATGTACACAATATCGCATATTCTGCGTTGGAAAAATTGTACGGAAAAATATAGAATTACTGATAGTCATTATCTCCCCCACTCAAGCGATATTATAATCAATAGAGAGTTATTGCAAGTTTACTTAAGGTCAGTCACTATAGACCTTTTCATCACAATTTCTTTTTGTGCGCATGTGTCAATATCGGCCATCTTTTTCGTACTGTTTTTGGTAACAAGCATGTTAAAATGCCTACAGGAAAAAAAATTATAATCGATAAATATTAATTTAGGTATATTCATTTAAAAAAAGCAAGAAAAAGTAAAGTAATAATAAGTTTAGTGTCTGAATTGAAAAATACATTTTTGCAATCAATTATAATTATGTTATTTGTACGGAAACGGAACGGTTGTTATGGAGTATCTAAAAGTGACACACAGTATAAATCATTCAAAGGCAATACATAATATTTCATAAATTTTCCAAAGCCTTGGCTGCAACATCGTAAAAAAAATATCAAATTGTCAGGCAAATAATCCATATTAAAACATTTTCAAAAAGCGCAAAATGTGCATTAGGTGTAAAAAAATGTGGTCGAAGTGACAACGGTTTTCGATGTATTGATGATGTTACTAAAGATACTTATATTTGTTCACTACATTTTCATGGAGAAAATGGTCCAACAGAAGAAAATTCTTATCTGGTATTACACAATATTTTTTTAATATTAAATACTACTTCGGTATACACAGTAATATGATTAAAAATGTCATATTGATCCTCAAAATATTAAATCATTCATTTTATTAATTATACTAGTTATTAACTATCATGTTAAAGTGTTTTAGCAAGTACTAATAGTTGGATGGCCTAACTAATTAGAATGAAGTTACAATTATTATTTGTTTTCATTAATTTTTTACACAGTTAAGCAGTATTGATACACCTAACCTCTCAATCAGTCCCCTTTTTTCGTTTGTAGCAAACATCCAAGACACTTCAACCACCTTTTCAACTGCTCACAACTATGCGCTTCCACAGAGTTATAAAAAAGTTAATCACCATCTACGATTTTTTCTAAAGATTAATTTTTCTGTAGAGATAATATTGCTTTTCCAGCCATTGTCGATCAAAAGAGTACGAAACTTTTGAATTACCGCTATTTCAACATGGTGGCTGTGCTTGCTCTCCTGACATGATGAAAAGGTCTATTGCGCCGCTCTTATTTTGACATCTGAGCATGCGCATCAGTTCAAAGTTTTTTAATATTAAATATTTAATATCACCGTCATCCAAACCTTCTAAGATGATAATTTCTAATGACTCTTCCATATTATGTACTATTATTGAAAACAAAAAAGATGAACTTTAGTTTAAAATGAGGTTAGAAATATGTTTAAGGACAAGGACTCTAATGTCCAAACTTCAGGTTTGCAAATAAGTCTTATTAGTGACTATTAGTGGCTGACGTTAAAGAAATCTATCAAAAACACAAGCCGTCAAAATAAGTTGACAATTTTGCCTACTTGATTCTTTAGCGACTTTTAGCGACAACACCCAATAAATAATGAAAATGAATCGAAATATTGTAAATAGTTGTCCAAAATTACCAAAATGTAAATAGACCAATAGATGGTCATGCCTCTGTTTGGCTAAAATTAAAAAAAAATCATCAAAAAATTACTAGAAGAATGCATAAAACTCGACAATTTATTGTTAAGATTATTAAGTGACTAGTTTCTGCCTTAATAGGCCATCTTCAAGCTTATAATACAAAAATATCCAATATAAGAAAGGAAAAAAATAATAATGTTGTATACTTACAAACAAAGGTGTTGAAACAATATTACAAGAGTTGAATGAAAGTGTCTTCTAGGAGTACATAGAATCCACACAATTTATTCTAAGTTATTAAGCGACTAGTTACGGCCTTATTATGCCATTTTCAAGCTTATAAATTTTCAAGCTTATAATACAAAAATATCCAATATAAGAAAGAAAATAATAATGTTGTATACTTACAAATAAGGGTGTTGAAACAATATTACAAGAGTTGAAAGAGTCTTCTAAGAGTACATGGAATCCACACAATTTATTGTTAAGTTATTAAGCGATTAGTTACGGTCTTATTATGCCATTTTCAAGCTTATAATACAAAAATATCCAATATAAGAAAGTAAGAAAATATTAATATTGTATACTTACAAACAAGGGTGTTGAAACAATATTACAAGAGTTGAAAGAGTCTTCTTGTAAGAGTACATGGAATCCACACAATTTATTGTTAAGATTATTAAGTGACTAGTTTCGGCCTTATTATGCCATTTTCAAGCTTATAATATAAAAATATCCAATATAGGAAAGGAAGAAAATAATAATGTTGTATAATTACAAACAAGGGTGTTGAAACAATATTACAAGAGTTGAAAGAGTATTCTTGTAAGAGTACATGGAACCCACACAATTTATTGTTAAGATTATTAAGTGACTAGTTTCGGCCTTATTATGCCATTTGCAAGCTTATAATACAAAAATATCCAATATAGGAAAGGAAGAAAATAATAATGTTGTATCCTTCAAACAAGGATGTTGAAACAATATTACAATAGTTGAAAGAAAGTGTCTTCTAAGAGTACACGGAATCCGGTGAATACTGACTTTACAAACTAGTGGTATTAAAATTTAAAAACTTAATAACATGAAACGGAATTAGCACTAGATATCTAATTCAACAATTTAACTTTCTTCTTCATTCACCTTGGATTTAGATAGAAGTAGGTGGTGCTTGTAAGGAGACAAATGGAAAACACATCCTTGAGGATTGTGAAAAATAATGTACTGATATATCAATGTTGAAAACTGTTAATAGGCATGGAGAATCCTTATCGCATATAGGTACATATAAGTGTAAGTTTGCAAAAGTAGTAGTGAATATTGTTTAGCAGTAATACTGATTCAACACCATTGTTTGTAAGTATGCAACATTATTATTTTCTTCCTTTCCTATATTGACTATTTTTGTTTTATATGCCTGAAGATATAGTCGTTTAGCAATCTCAACAATAAATTGTGTGATATTGATTTCGAGCTTCATTCTTTCTTTAAGAATGCCGATCACATTTGATAATATGGATTTTTCATTCTTAACAAATTTTTAGATTAACTTTTTTCATATGTATATTATACTTGTTTTTTTTATTGTAAATTAACTTGTAGCCAAAACTAGATTATCGTCTATCAATTATCAGGTGGTTGGTTCAAAAAATGTTTTTTTTTGTTGTAAGAAAAATAATTAGAAAATTTAATATTTTGTTCTAAAACCGGATTTGTACTTTTAAAGAGTTTAATAAGATACAAAACATATTTTACACATTTCAATAGAATAATTATTATTTTCTTAATTCATTATCAAAAATGAACCTTTTAATATAAATTCGCGATCATATCGGATGCGGAACTACAAAAAGCACAGTGTTTAATTAAATGTTTTGTGCTCTTTTAAAATATCAAAACGAATTTTCAAAATCCTGATATACAGGGTATCGTTTCTAAAAATAATTGAAGTATAGACAATTTTTTTTTAGACTTAAAGTAATTTCAAAAAATGGCAATGAAAGAAATTCATTTCAGGTTTACTATGAAAAAAAAAAAAACCCTGCAGGCCTTCAACTATTGCAGGTTTAAACAGTTGTTCTCGTCTGCATTGGGTGTTACCTATACTGGAAGCTAATTTAATTTGACAATAAATAAGTGGGTATTTACCGATACGCCCTTGTAAGGAGCCTATTATTTGATTAATTCTGATTCTTAATGACGATGGAGAATACACGTCCTCCCTATTTCAGTTATTCCATTCCATTTAGTTTCATTTAAATATCGAGGTTAACGTATTGTAAACTTTTATTATTTTCGTCTTTAAGAGTGCATGACGGAGTCCAAGGACTCCAAATGTTGAATTGCTTTCTTGTCGACGTACATAGTTACTGTTTATATCTAATTAAGTCTATTATCGGTTTAATGCCTCTACTTTTTAATTGATACGTTACTGGTAGAAGGAGATCATCCTAATTAAAAATATTTATTTTATCTAATTTGTTGTCAGTCAGTCTGAAATTATTTTTATGATAACAACTATAGGTATGTTCGTAAAATATATTTATTATTTATTTATTTTTTTTTTGTCTTTCAATTGAAAAATCGAATTACATAATCTCTACCTAACATAAAGTCTGATCGGAAGGAGTTACTTTTTTATTTTGATTAAACTACATAACAAAAATGAAACAAATTTGACGACAAATAAATATTCAGGCGCACATGAATCATAACTTAAATCGAACAATAATATAATAAATTTTTTAATTACTGATAAAAAATGCAATATAAAAGTCATTAATAAAATATTCAATAAAATAAACAGGTTAAAGCACAGATGTAGTAGAAATACCGCTTAAACGCGCTGTTATAAATTTAATTCATTCTTAACCCAGTAACACATTTGCAATAAAAATATAAAGTTAAATAATATTTAGATGTCCATATCAGAAATAGAATCAATATTGGGAAAACTCAAAATCAAGATATAAGTCAAACTTAGGGTAAAAGTTTAAGGGCCAGTCTTTTCACCTCTGAGTAAAGTTACAGATTTATGCGCATCTCGGGCGTCGCAACTCGAGCGGAATACTTAATTTTTCGCATTTTGGGCGTAAGGCTACAGGTAGATTAAATACCCTTCGCAACTCGGGCATTTAGGGATCAGTACCAATATTATAGTAATATAATGAATGTCACCTCTTTAGTTTAACCTGAGAAGGTGCTTTCGGCTTAAACTTAAAATTATATACGGAGTGCCGTACAAGAGGAGCTTGCCAGTTTTTAAATAATATGCAACTTTCATAAAACAAGATTTTTTATTTATCTTTCTCTGCGACAATAGTCTTTACATTACATTGTTATTACATTTGAAATTGTCGTTTTTATTGAAAAAAGTATAATTTAATTTTTATATAATAATTAGATTGATAAATAATAGTGTACCTACCTACCTCGGCTAGCTATTTAATTTTTTTTTAATACATTTTTTATGTAAGTTGGCTACATATAGAAAACTTTTTTTTTATTAGTTTTATCAAAAAAAAAATTAATCGAACCTTACAACATGTCTTCGCAAGTCAGTTTTTCCGTTTTGTGACGAAAGTCTAATTTATTTTTAGTTTATTTATTTAAAACACACTATTTTCAATTTATTACAGACGTACAATTTAATTTATATAATACTAACTAACAATTCTAATTTATTTCTTACACTTTAACTTTACAATACAATGTTCTATATTAAAACTGTCTATAATCAACTGACCGCCGTCTCCACACACGCGATAATTATATCAAGCCAACTCTGTAACCAGAATAATCCCGATGGTCGGGAAATTCCAATTCTGACTCAACGGCACACTTCGTCCGTTCTACCCGTTTCTCGATCCTCAGCGACATTCCCAGAATATTCCATCGCCTCTAGCATGAATCGGCTACCCACACGTAAAGGCCGCGTGCTTAGACAGAGTCGGACTTAATAATTTCATGACAGTTTGTTAAGTCTTCCACGATGGCATTTATTTGTCGGTCGAGATTACTGTATTTTGTGGCTCTTTTATTTAACTATATTTTAATATTATATTTAAACGTTGTTATGTAACTAAAAGTTAATCATTTTGTTAAATATATATAATATGTAAAAGATTATTGTATTTCAACCTTTTTAAGGTTTGGTTAATAATGTAAACCAAATATCTACGTTATTTTAATATTAATTATTCTAGTTTATTTTAATATTCTTTTTAAATGTTATTATGTAATTGTGATTCAACCGAAAGTTGGATATTGAGATACATACACGTTTAATATTAACGTTTCTTTAAATTACATAAAACTCGTAATAAAAACGTTATTGTATCGAAACACTTTGACGTTTTGTTTATATTTTACCTAAAAATATTAATTATTCTACTTTATTGCAATCATATTTTTAAACATTTTCATTGAATATTAAGTTGGTTTATGTTTGTTATGTTGTAAATAGCCAAGATTTAAAAAAATTCTCATTTGTAAGAAGAGAAAGAAGATGGGTTATGCTGCAGTCATTTTATTTTAAGTAATATAATTTTATTTTAGAGACAACCATATATTCTAAATAATTGGAAGTTTGCGTCTGTTGTTGGATACATTTCTGAAATATCAGTATGTTATATTTCTGATAGGTTTCAAATTACTATTTATAAAATATATGAAATATTACATTTACAGGATATTTTTATATTTTAGGAATATTTTAGAAATGTTTCTGAGGCGTTTGGTAATATTTATATATTATTTTATCATATTCATGATTTCCTTAAAATGGTCCGTATTCGAGAATTTTGACAAAACGTGCAAAATTCGAATTTTAAAGAAAATTCTTTAAATAAAAGTTGCTTACAATGTAATTCTCTATAATTTTTGTTCCATACATTTCTCTAAAATAGACCGAATTCGGGAAATTTAAGGTAAAGTGCAAAAGTCGAATTTTTATCATTATTTTCACTTATAATACCACTAGTGACCAAATTATTTCCGGAAATATTTTAGATATCGCGAATAATTTGAAAATGATCCCGATATCATGCTCTATATTTTTTATTCTACACATGATTTCTCTAAAATAAACCGTAATGGAAAAATCTTCAATTTTTTTACATCAACTAACTTTTCAATGCTCGTTATCTGTTAAAATCAAAGCTTTTTCTGCGATGTCATTCATTTCTCTTAAATTTTCGATAATTCATTACTACCTGAATCAGATTGTAATCAGAATCAGGGTACATAAACTATGGTCAAATTTCATATCCCGTCGACGCCCGAGTTGCGAACTCACAGGTGCACAATTTTGGAGGGCGCCCGAGTTGCGACGAATTCAGGTAGTTTTATATTACGCCGGAGTTGCTAACGCACGAGTTGAGAAAGTACCAAAGTTACATGTAGATTTACTTGACAGATTAACAAACAATGGCCCTATGGTTTAATCAGCAAGTAGTTACTTTCAAATTTACTCAGAGGTGAAAAGACTGGCACTAAATCGAGTAAAATTACAAATTCTGATTAAAATCAAATTGGATTAGATAAGTTTTTTTTCTTTTTGTTTTTTGTAATAAATTATTTTGCATTTTAAATACCAATTCTTTTATTTCCACCATAATCATTATTGAAAATTTGAGGAAAACATGAATGCATTTGCATGTTTCTAACAATTTTTTTATTGTATATCTGAGACCATAAACATTTACAATTATGTACTTACAATACTGTACCAGTATAACTAAATAAAACGTAAATACTATAAAATAACAGTAAATCACAATTTAAAAACCTTTATTTTTTAATTATCTATACAACAAATATCTCAAAATACCAGAATTAAAAAAAATTCGCCCCCTTCTAGGGGGGAGGACGAAGTGACTCTTCCTTTGGGGATCATAATGGTCCCTCCCAAAGTACGTCCATACAATATAATATCGTTTTGAACATTAATATCCGTTATAAAATTTGTCAACTTTGTTGTAGGAGGGGGGGGGGGGGAAGGTACTAATGAAAATCGTATTGTTTTACATTTTAGTCCTATATACACAATGAGTAGGGGGGTGGATCAAAAATCTCCAGAACCCAAAGGTGTACGACTTTAGGGTGTAATTTCGAAAAAAAATTGAACCTTTTTTTTATATGGAAGGAAGGGGGGGTAGGTGGTGGGAGGAGGTTGAATTTGTTTTGCTTCAAAGTCCAATCCATCGTACCCCGAACTCCATTTTCCTAGTCTAGCGGTTCTATATATCGACATTCTATAGGATGGGGACAGAAGTAGAAGGGAGAGAAGTTCGCCAGGTTTTGAAATCTTTTCAAACGGGGCCTAGAGCTCGCTTTAATTTTTTTCTATCCTTTACTATTTAAGCGTGGCATATGGAGAGAGGGGAGGTGGAAGTTGGAGGGTCGATCCTCTATCTGTCCATGTAATATTATCCATGTCGGTTCAAGATTAAAGGGTGCTCGTGTTCGCTATATTTTTATTAGTCAATCATAATTAATAATTATTGTGGATCAATGGATTTCACATATCGAAGGTAGGGACATTTTTTTATTAATAACACTAAAGCTTGTCAATAGCTACTAAACAAAAATTAAAAAAAAGAAAATCGGTTCACAAACAGAAGTGAAAATGATACTGAACTATTTTGTCTTTGCATGTTTATATATAGATAATATTTTTTTATTGTTTCAGGTTAATGTTAAAAATCCCTGTGCTAAAAAACTACAATGCTTTTGCCCAATAGTCTTATAGTCCCTCATCTGACTGCTAAAAGTGGCACGACGCGTTTTTTGCTTGCTATTATTTGTAATTGGCTAAAGGGGAGAGGGGTGAACAAAATATATTGTTATCCGGTGGTGGGGAGCGGTGATGTGACCTATGAAATTCAAAGTAAGCTGCCTATTGATGGATTTGTCCTTTTTTACTAGCAATGAAATAAATGCTTTTAGACGACAATAACAATAAAACAAATCCCATTTCAAGCATTTTCTCTCATCCGGTTTTGCTAGTTCCGGTGTAGAGATTTTAACGTGTCCGGATATTTACCTTTTTCAGCGAAATTCGGGAAATAGCTTAAACACGTTTTTTCTGAATCTAAGATGATATTTCAAGCACTTTAGTGTCGGCGAAAGGGTTCATAAGTAAAAAAATGTAAATTTGGAATAGGTGTAAAATCGGAACCAAACGTCGAAAAGTGGTTTAATAGCTCTCAAAATGTTTGTATGACTCTCAACTAAGACTATTGGTTTTGCAATTCTACTCCATTCGCCATAAATTAGACTAATTTGACATATTTATTTTTTTCTAGTTAAATTTTACACATATTTCAAGGTTATATTTTTTTTACACATCAACCGTTTCACAAAAAATGCTTCTATCATCTGAGGTTCAGAAAAATCGTATCGTGTTTGAGCTATATCCTGGATTTCGTTGAAAATCGTAAATATTCGGTCACATTCCCAAAATCCCTACACCGGAAATAGCAAAACTGGACAACACAAAGAGCTTGCAAACGGATGGATTTATTATTATGACATCTAGAAGCATGAAGCATATATTTCATTGCCAGTAAAAAAGGAAAAATCCATCGAAAAGCAACTTTACTTTGAATTTCACAGGTCACATGACAGCGCCTACCAGCGTGACATAGTACATGTTGTTCACCCCCTACTTGGATACAAACCTGGTTTGTTGTAAGTAAGCTTAAGTATCCATATTTGTAAAACGTTTAGATGTTTAGATAATAATCACTCACCCCGCCCCCTGCTATAATCACATATGGCAATTGTTCAAAAATGACAAGCATTTTTTAAGAGATACTTCAGTTACTCTCTTTATGATCCACTTCGTATAAATAATGTGTAGTCATTGTGATAAGAACAACAATATACCAAGAGTTGCATCCTCTCATGTAATTTTAATTATTTGCTTCCCTAATTCTATTTGAATTTATTAAAGAGCCCTAGAACTCACATGCAAAAGAATAACTTTAGATATTTTTGATTAACCCGTTTACAAGTTATCGCCAATTTCTTTTAAAATATTTCTCCATTTTTATGGGCCTTTATTTCCGAGCACCAGTCAAGGTAAAATGTGACTGTCAAATGAAGTTGTCATTTTGAAATGAGTGCTTTTGTTATTAAAAACACGTACATCGAAAATATTAAAGGTGTATTTATGAACACAGAGCCATAAAAAAAGAAAAATATTTAAAAATAAATCAGCGATAACTCGTAAACGGGCTAATTAAAAATATCTAAAATTATTCTTCTGACTGTGGGTTTTAGTGCTCTTTAATAAACCTAAATAGAATTTTTCTCTAAAATAATTAGGGAAGCCAATAATTGACCCCATAGGATTTCCTATGTCCCGCTCGACGATGTAACACCCGGTATTTCATTATTCAATCTGTACATTGTATTACCGAATTTAAAAATCTCACACAAATCAAAGCCAACCCTAACAGATGCATGAATGCAGTTTAACGAATTTCAAATTCCAAGTAAAACATTCTATGCATATCTTTAGCATATTTACGAGCGCAAAATATAGTTTTCTCACTCATGGAAAATTTAAGTAATTTAAATACAAATGCCAACTCTCTTTCATTCGTAGATCTGTCTTATTCGTTCTCGTATGGGCATATTTAAAATAAATCGTTAAAAACAAATATATACGTTTATTTAATAGTTACAGCATTCACTCTATCTTTGTCCACACTAATCTGGTAACCTCTCATCACGTTTTCAAAAACCAATCACAAGACAGTGTCAAAACATAAGATTTTTTCTCTAGACCAATCACAACGTGGCACACAAGTGCTAGCCTTTCCTCAGGTCACACAACTCACTCTCGACGAGACACTTTTCAACTTTTTGTTTTATTCTTTTACGCGCACGTCGCTTCTCTTTGAAACAATATATTTAGACGTTTCAAACCAACGTGTAAAAAAAGTATATAAAATTGTTAAACGATGCAAAGTTTATAGTGTTAAACCAGCAGAAATAATTACTTTAATTTCAACATTCCAAAGCAAGTTATGCAGCAGCTTATCACTTAAGTTCTACATTCTACAAATATACAGTCCACCGCCTCCCGGTAACAGGAAGGAACCCTTAGGAGGCTAGTGAAGATTTAGAAGAAAAAGAAATCTATGACAATATTAAATTGTGAATGCTCTGTCCATAATGTATTGTTTTTAAATGTGCAATGTCAAGATATTCTTTGAAATACTAGTAGAACTAATAATAGATAACATTATCACCTATTACGGCAATAACAGCCTGCATGCGGTTTGGCATGGAAGCAGGGTTGCCAATCGTACGGTAATTACCGTACTTGTACGGTAATTTCAATTAATGTACGATATATGGTCCAAAGTCATTACCGTACATAAAAGTACGGTATTTACATAAAAAGTACGGTATACGTACGGTATTTAAAATGCAGCAGATGTTCTTAAAAACTTCAAAAGGATCTAGTCTGTACAAAAATACAAAATATAAGCTAATATAAGGCCTTTTTTTAGAAGCTAGGTAAAAAGGACCAGACGATGATTAAATTAATATGATAAGGACCTTTTTTTTTTTAGAAACACGACACGAAGAGTTACACAATATAGTTTTTTTTTACAAAATACAAGTGTACGGTACTGGCAGGCCATGTACGGTAATTTGAATTGCGCGGTACGGTAAATGGAATTTGAAAAGTTGGCAACCCTGCATGGAAGCTACTAAAGTCTTGCAATATTCGGAGGTGAAAGAGTTCCAATTTGCGTGATTTTTACCTTTAATGTACGCTGAGGATCGTTATGCAAATATTTCTTCGTCTAACACCATAAAATTTAATGACATTTAAGTCGGGGCTACTTGACGACCACGATAATATTTTACAGCATGGTCCCCAAACCACTTTTGGTTGTTTTAGCATTGTGACAGGGCGCACGGTCTAGTTTAAATATAAAAATTTGTTCTACCGATGGGATCAAACTTCTTGAATTTTTCTACATTTACAGTACCATCAATGAACTCATACTTGTCAACCTCGAACCTCTTAACTACTCATACATCCCCATAATATCATCACCCTCTGGGGAAATTTTACGTACGCTTTAGGCAGTCTTTATGAATAGAAAGGCTTTAAATTTTTTACGAATCATGGAATCACCCTTTTTACACATACATCAAATGTTAATTAGTCGCTGAAGATAAAATTTGCGTTGTCCAGGATATTTTGGATTGGGAAAATATTTTTTTCATTTTCTTTTGTTGCTGGCAACTGACAAATTGCCAACTATTACTACTAATATTAAAACGAAATTTAAATAAAAGTCGGATGTAATTTAGTTTCTACTATACCTATTCTCTTAAGAGCGATATCCATGCAACACCTAACAGCAAATTCAGATTTAGAACACACTGACAACTTTCAGTGCATCTGAACCCACTTTGGCAACGTTGCTCTATTCCCAGGCTTACGCTCCCTTCAATTTATTACTTATAAACTATAGATGATTTAAAATATTAAAAATGCCGATAAATCGCAGGTCCGGTCTAACAAAGAGTATTTCTGTTTTGTTTTCTCGTTTAAAATATTTTTTAAAGGTATAACCTGGTGTAACATTTTCGAAAAATTTTTTTTATAACTAATTTATTTATTTACGAAATATATTTTTAAATATACATATGTACCTATTTCTACATTTTCTTATATACAGGGTGTTTGTTGGTAAGTGTGAATGATTTTAGGGAATGTTTGCCGAAGTTATTTTATAAAAAAAACATAGATCGAAAAAGTCAGTGGCGCAGTACTTTTTTATTAAAAAAGTGGCATTCTCGCACAAACGCCACTGGTACAAGTAGAAATATTTGGAACACCCCAAAAAATACACATTTGCCCCTTCAAAGTTTTTTTGCAAATTTAGAGTAAATATCTTTAAAACTATTAAAAATAATTAATAAAATTTAATAAATTAAAATTTAAACATTCTGTATCTCGGAAACGACGCATATTTCGACCTACTTTTATAGGAACTTTTTTTAACAAAATAACTTTGATAACAATTTGCAAAAATCGTTCGTACTTATTTACAAATACCCTGTATAAAATTACGTTTTTTAAATAATAACCCATTTGATACTAGTTTGTGCAACAACAGTGGACAATCCACTGGAGTTGTACAGTATGTTTTTTTCTACGACCCACTAACGAAAATCTACAAATTTAAAGTATTATTTTAGGAAAAGACAAAATAATTAATTTTAAAATAATTTATGACTTTACTAATTTGTGAAATAAAATAAACATGAAAAAATATTTCATTTAATTAGTCCCCAGACCAGATTTGAACTCGGGCCTCTCGCGTGAAAGACAGATGCCGTATCATCATTTTCACCTCCACATTTAAAATTTTAGTTCTAAAAGTAGTAATTAAATTAGTTTCATATAGGTAGTTTAATTCAAATTTAGGATTTTTTAAATTGTGGTCTAAATTAAAATTATTTATGAATCCTAAGCAAAAATAACTCATTTTAATGTATATTTAATCTCAATTCCTAAAAAATATTACTGACAATTAGTTTGACAGAATTGTCACTTATTTAAAATTTTAAAAATAATAGTTGTTGGGTGTCCAATATATAAACTGTGATTGGTGGATTTCATTTTTTTGCAGTGTTCTCACTACCCAGAATGGATATGAAATATATTCGTTGAGTTGAACGCAATAGTATATTTTTTCGTTTTGTAGTCTGTGCGTGAATAGTAGTTTGTGCAACAAAATTGGATATGATGGCCATATCGCACGAAGACGAAGTTTCAGAACGACGCCGTAGACGGAGTGCTTAATCGTCTGAGTGCGGTACAGACAATCCACTCGAGTTGTACAGTATATTTTTTCTACGACACCCTAACGAAATTCTACAAATTTAAAAAAGTAATTTATTAAGACAAAATAAATAATTTTAAAATAATGTATGACTTTTAATAATTTATAAAATAAAATAAACATACAAAAAGATTTAATTTAATTAGTCCCCAGCCATGATTGGAACTCGGGTCTCTCGCTTGGAGACAAACTCCGTGCCGTCGCCACACTTGCCATTATAGTTCTAATACTTGTAATTAAATTAGTTTTATATGGTTTGATTAAAATTTAAGATTTGTTTATAAATTTGGACGAAATAAAAATAGAAATTCTATTACTTATCGATTATACATAAGAAATATTCATTTTTACGTATATTTAATCTCAATAATTCAAAAATATACTGACAGTTAGTTTGACTACATAAAATTTAAAAAATAATAGTAGCCGGGTGACCAATATATAATCTGATTGGTGGATTTAACTGTTTTGCAGTGTTCTTACTAGGTAGAATGAATATGAAATATATTCATTCAGTTGAACGCAATGGAATACTTTTTTGTTTTGTAGTATGTGCGTAGATTAGCTAATATTCATGTGGGTATAGAAAAAAGCATATCCATGTGGATGTAGAAAATAGTAGTTTGTGTAACATGAGTGAATATAAATTAAATTGATTTCATATAGTTTAATTAAAATTTATAATTATTTATTTCTAAATATAGATCAAATAAAACTAGAAATGCTGTTATTTATCGATTCTACACAAGTATAACTCATTTTACGCAATAGCATATTTTTTCGTTTTGTAGTCTGTACGTAGATACGCTATCCATTTGGGTGTAGAAAAAATTGTTTTCTAGTACTAAAAATATTTAAAAATAACATTGAGTAAAATGATTTATTATTAGTAAAAGAAGGAATAAAAATAATCATTTTTATTGACTATTGGTCGGATTTCTACTCGGATTTCTACTCGGATTTCTACTCAAATTTCTAATATCTAAACCTCTAGTGAAACGTGGATCTAAGATCTCGGGTAGTATACAATCTAAATAAAATTGCTTTAGTTTGTTTTCCATATACACCAAAATCTATCATCTTTTTTATTTTTTCTACTAACATACTTAAAGGTATTAAAATAAATAAAAAAAAAAATATTTCGTTTAGTTACGTTAAGTTGCCCCTGAACAATTATTGCATTTTCGCATTATCATTAATAATTGCATATTTTATTATGTTGTCAACCATTGCTTTTTTCGGAGTCAGTTTTGAAGCAGTGGCAGGATATGTAATTTCGATAATACTGTCTGTTCCTAATAAACCGTCGGAACCTAAAAACCATATTCAGAATCCACAAATAAACCACATTTATTGGATATCCGCTTTAAATTTGTAAATATTGCTTTAAAGCTAAAGGTTTTTTTTTTATTCAATACTTAGTATATTAATTTCCCATATATTTTAACTTTAATGCTTAGAAGGGGTGCTAATGTTTGTCTTTTTCTAAGTAATCTAGCACGATATTTTATAGATTTCCGTCGAAACGGAAATATAATTTTCGGCATTTCCGAAAGTTTTCCCATTTTTATCACAAATTATTATAACTCAGCTTACACATAAAAGTTCATATAAACACATTGACTAAATACGAAACAAAAACACCTACACTTGAACTAAAAAGAATAAAGTTTTTTATTATTTTATTTTTATCCCAATTTTCCGGTACTGCATGCACCGCCAACGTCCGCCGCCTTGTTGCCAAATCAATTAATATGGATTGGAATCTTGACAGATTTTCTCAGATTTCCTAATTCAAGGTTTTCAAAAAATATACGCTTTGGATAAAAAAGTGTATTGGAAAGAATTAGCTGATTTTTATATAACAATTCCCGGTAAAGACTCCTTTTTGCAATAATTTTCATAATTTGTATAGAAATAATTAAAAAATTAGTTTTTCTGAATTCGGGCTCTACAGCGGAGTTCTCTATCATTTGCTTAGTAGGTATACCAAATTTTATAAAAAAATATTTAAAACTGAGAAAGAGAACCTTGAAGTCGTTTTAAGCCTGTTTCTAACCATGGATATCGCTCTTAAGAAATATTGATTGTTTTTCCTGTCTACTGACCCTAAAAGAGGTGGTGTCGGCGTTTTCTCCAAATTGTATTTACTTACGGTTATCAGACCGTGCAAGGTCAAATACTATTTTTTTTAAATACAAAGACGAATTTACTTTATTATTAAAACAACAACTAAAAACACTTATTATAATTATTTAATAGCGTTGTTTTCAATTATATACAGAGTAGTTCATTAGTGTGAGGACGTCCAATATCTCCATTATCATAAAAAAAAAATTAGATCATATTTTAAATAAAAGTTATAGGATTTACTTTGTTACACATTATTTATAAAATACTTTGAAATAAACAGGGTATTCAGATACAGCGGGACAGCCTTAATGTCGATGTTTTAAATGACTCACCCTATATATTTTTTCAGTATTGTTTTCAGAATAAAATTTAATGTCCATTACTATTTTTTTTTAATTCTGCAGCTATTATTTTTAAGTTATTAAATAAAATAAAAATTTGTCAAAAACTAGTTCTATTAAGGCATTTATTATAATAATATAATTTGAAGGAATGAATTGGTTCTATTTGATTTGAAAAAACAGTTTTATATGTTTAAAGAATGGTAAGTTGATGTCCATATATAAAATTACCTGCACATAAAAATAAACTGTTAATCCTGTCAGACGTTTCAGCTAACCCTTACATTTGCATGCATCAATAAAATTGACAAAATCATTGTCATACCTTCCTACCTTAGCACGTCAAACACTTGTCACCTTGTAGGCAACTCGTCAATTGAAAAGACGCATTTACACAGGGAAAAGTAACTAGATTTGTTACTAGGAGCGAGTTTCGAAATATAGTCGTGTTCAAAATTTATGAAATAATTATATTTATCGGCCTTAGTCGGTGAACGGCCAATGAGCGGTTAAGAAACGAATAAATGTCATAGAAGTAATTTTGTAATTGGTCCCAGACAACGGTCGCAAATTTCACATTATTGTGATCTGAAATGTGTGTCTAAAACGAAATGTCACTGTCAAATTAAAGTCAATATGGTAGTTGATTGATGTCAGAAATACTTTTTTCTTGCTTTTGAAATCGACTTTTTGACAATAATTATGATCTTTTTAAAATGGATACTAAATATTTAAGAAAATTGTTAATGGAATATCTAGATGTAGTCAGGTTAGTATAAAATATAAAGATCTGTTTACATTTTTAAGGATATTTTTGTTATAGGTAGTATAAAAAGTAAAAGTTAATCAGTGAATAACAAGTGGATCACACAGTAACTGGTATCTCTTCTATGATTAATGTGGATATTATGGCTTATTTAGTGTTAACCCATGGTTAATGCGCTAGAGGGCAAATAAAGGCATTCAAAAGTTTACAGGCCTATGAATTTGTTTTGAAAACTGGAACCAACATTTTCATAACACTACATGTCAACATATATTTTTTAAAGTGAACTATTCATACACCTATGTATTAATTTTAAGTATTTTTAAAATATTTTTTGTTAAAGTAATGTTAACTCATTGTGCCAAATTTAGATTATCCCTAAAGTAGTAGATGGTGTTTTAAATGTTATCACAATTTTGTAAATAGTTTTATTCTATTCTAATAAATAAAATTTGCTTGAATATTTAGTTACATTTTAATCATTTTGTTTAGAAATTCATGAATTTTTAGTTTTAAAAAATCAGTAATAAAATTATTTTTTTCTAAAATACTTCGGAATTCATCTCTTCATGGTAATCTCCCGTCTTTTTACCTTCAAAACCCAATAATGCATTTTCTACAATACCTTCAGAATCGGCATGTAAAATAATGTGTCTTCCTTTTATTGTAAGGCTTTTCAGGAATTGCTACCTTTAATAGTACTCAGTGTAGAAGGACATAATTGTAGATTTTCAATACAATTGCTTACTGAAGAATTATTTCCAAATAAAGTAAAAAAGTAAGTAATGGATGAGATATCAAATTATAAAATGTCAGAACTGTCAACAATATCAATTATTAGCTGATGTGCATGCTAAAAAGTAATGTGTGAAACTGACTGTAATCTGACCAATCAGAAGGCTACAAAATTGCCAACTTAAATTCAAATCGCTCCTTTTAGTTTAAAAACAGAGTATAGTATGGCAAAGGTTAAACCCATCTCCTAAGCAACTTCGATTGCTAAGAATCAGTTATTGATCATCATCATGAATTTTAATTTTTAATTTTATGTATTTGAATTAAAATTTACTATACAGTATGGTTCAAATGAAAGGAATAAATTCATTATAATGGAAGTAGTTGGTTTTTCGAAAAAATGCTCGGACAGGTCAATTTTGTTTAATAAAAGCGCAATTTTTTAAAAAGAATTCAAGTTTCCCCCACTTCCCATTTAGGGGCAGTGACGTCATTGACAATGTTTTTAAATAGTAACCCCAATTTTTTTTCTTAATTTCCTACTCGGAAACATAATATTTGAAATATCTTACATAAAATTTTTTTTGAATAAAAGTCATTTAAAGATCAGACATAAATTTTATTTTGAACGAAAGATAATTATTTATAATTAAGTGCTTAATCTAACAAAATAATAATAATAAAAAAGAATTTAATGTCAATTTCACAGCAAAATAATTAAAAAATATTCTACTAAATTAGGTGTTCAAAATGTTCTCCACCAACGTCTTGCCTTTTATTAGTACAATAAATATTGTACTCAAATTGTTGACCCTCTGCTAAAATTCAATGGGAAAGACGTGCAGCGATCTCTTCTTGGACGTTCTCCAAAATTTCCGGAGTTATGTTTGCAATCTCAATACGTATCCGTTCTTTGAGATCATTGATATTTTGTGGTCCATTTTGGTACACTTTACTTTTCAAGTATCTCCATAAAAAGAAATCAAGAGAAGTTAAATCGGGTGACCTAGGAGGCCATTCTATTGATCCTCTTCGACCTATCCACCGATTTGGGAAGATGTTGTCCAAATAGTTTCGCACCAAGACAGCATAGTGTGGAAACGCACCGTCTTGCTGTAGCCACAAATCATTTCTGTTTGGAAACAATCGGTTCAATTTGGAGATCAAGAATTTTTAAAGAAATTCTAAATATCGTGTACCTGTTAAGGTTTCTTCGAAAAAGTATGGCCCAATAGTCTTATTATCTATTATTCCCACCTAAACATTCACTTTTTCTGGGTATTGAGTATGATACTCCTGCATCCAGTGTGGATTTTCGGTAGCCCAATAACGAGAAGTCTGACGATTGACATAATCGTTTAGTCATCGGAAAAAAGTATATTTTTTAAAAACATTGGATTTCTGTTGTTTTTGTCCATTATAATTTCACAGAATTCAACTCTTTTATCAAAGTCATCTTCCATGTTCTTGTACTAAAGTAACTTTGTAGGGATGCCACTTTTGCTTCTTTAGCGTTCTAAGAACTGTTGAATTTCCCAAGTCATTATCTAATGCTACTTGACGCGAACTGGTATGGGGATTATTTTCAAAGGCTAACAGAACATCCAGTTTCTTGTTTTCGGAAATTGGGTTTCTACGGCCTTTAATGATGTCTTTCACATGACCCGTTTCTCTGAATTTTTTCTCAATTTTACTCACAGTGGATTGTGAAATTGGTTCTCGGTTTGGGTATTTATTATTAAATAACGTATGTACATACATCTTTCTACGTACGTGTTTTATCTCCACAACCAATCATTATTTAAACTTCAATTTTTTGCGTTTCAGTCAGCTTCATGTTGATAAATACAAAAACTTTTTGAAAACGTCCACTACAATACTATTAACCACTTGATAGAAAGCAAATTAAGTTGAATGTCAAGGTAGCAATTTTGATTAAGTAAATAGATTCGTTTTAAAAAAAGTAAAAAGATAAGATTTAAAAATAATAAAGAAATAATATACAAAACTAAATTACTTAGACGTCTGTGGAGGACAACTAATTTGGTAGAATATTTTTGAATTATTTTGCTGTGAAATTGTCATTAAATTATTTTTTATTATTATTATTTTGTTAGATTAAGCACTTAATTACAAATAATTATCATTTATTGTGTTCTCAAAATAAAATAAAATTTATGTGTCTGATCTTTAAATGACTTTTATAAAAAAAAATTGTTATGTAAGATATTTCAAATATTATGTTTCCGAGTAGGAAAATGCAAGATCTATCAAAATAAAAAAAAAAAATTGGGGTTACTATTTAAAAAATTGTCAATGACGTCACTGCCCAAAAATGGAAAGTGGGGGAAAATTGAATTCTATTTAAAAAATTGCGCTTTAAGTAAACAAAATTGACCTGACCGAGCATTTTTTCGAAAAACCAACTACTTCCATTACAATGAATTTATTCCTTTCATTTGAACCATACTGTATACATCTCCAAAGATAAGTATTTTATTTGATAGGATAAATACTGTTATGTGAGCCATTTCATTATTCAGTCATGCTCTAACCCTCCAAGTCTCTCTCTGTCTTATTTGGCCTTTGTGGCTCAACTTGTCCGATTTTTATACATAGTTAAACCCCTTAAGACCAAACCTATGTGACGACTATGGCGGAAGAGTT
This sequence comes from Psylliodes chrysocephalus, assembly GCA_927349885.1. Lineage (NCBI taxonomy): Eukaryota > Metazoa > Arthropoda > Insecta > Coleoptera > Chrysomelidae > Psylliodes > Psylliodes chrysocephalus. Next base: position 24,275,314 of record OV651822.1, on the reverse strand, counting down.
TTCGATTAATGTTCGAGAAAAGACGGGATGTTTCTAGAGAATTTGGTGAACTTTCTAGCTCATTCGCCAAACTTTTAAATTTGTATATAAATATTGGTGGAGAATAACGCTGTATCAGTTATTATATGGACAGTGAAGATAAATAGTAATTAGTAGATAGACAGTGGTGAATATAAAATGTGTTTAAATAAATTATTAATAAATAAACTGTTGTTTAACATAAACAAACATCACAATACATTTAAAGATTCCACACTGGTGAATTTGCACTAGTTTGGTAAAATAAATAAAATATGTACAATTATTTTAAATATATACTTATATCCAAAATTTTATTCAGCGAAATAGTTATTCTTAGATACTCTAATGTATCCATAATAATATGAGTAGCTTTTTTCAACATCAGTAAATTAAACTAGCAAAATGTTCTCAGAAACATCATATATCACTGACTTTTTAAATTACTTCAGTCTTCAAACCACCAATACTGTTTTTTATAGTCTTCATCATCTTGTATACATTGTAATGATTTTCAAGCTTGAAAGAAATACGAAATAGCAATATGTGTAACAAATACTTGTCGTATATTCATAAATTTCGAGTTTATTAACAAATAAATAAAGGGATTAGTAGTAGATAAATATTGTACGATATTCCGTTATTTCATATTACGATACTTGATGGGACAATTTTTTCAGCTCGTATCATACGATATTTTACAACATCCATCGTAAATTACTATTACAGTCTCAATTGTTTAATATATCTACCAAATAAAGTATATAAAGCATATTTATAAATAAATCAACACATATTTTCGCTTATTTCCGAAAAGTGCACCGTCCTAAACATTTTATATTTTAGATATACCTACTTTGATTGACTGCAATATATTTTTTATAGGAATAGTACACAAAATAGCAATCTCCTCAGATTTCTTGACTTAAAAGTTATTTATTTATTTTTTCATACAGTAATGAAAATTTGGAAAAGCCCCATGGGAAATGATTATCTGTCAAATTTGTGGATGCATCATTAAAGTAATAATTCAAAACTGCTCAAATTTCATGATCTATAATTTCAAATAAAAAAATACCGGAATAATATCTTAAAATTTTTATATCATTGATGGTCCGTTTACAAAAATAATATAATCATTGCGTTCCTATTATAATTACTGAGTTTTCGTTCATTGAAAATTAGCGGTCGTAGAAAAAGTATTGTATACAATACGTGCACAAAGAACACTTTACTTAAGTGTGCGCTTGTTGGCAATGTATCATTTTTTTGCAGTTTTGTAACTCTAGCGACATAGAGTAGACTGGTTGACGAGATAATATATGAATCTATTTGATGAATTTATTGATTCATTAGTGTTGTGGAGCTGTGGAGCACAGCTCACTTTTCCAACTCATCAGAAACCTTATAATAATTGTAGACATTATTATTAGTATAAAAAAAGATAATTAAAAAATACGAAAGTTTCATGTTATACAAGATTTATAAATATCTTTGCAATGAACCAGAATTGCGGAAAAATAATTCCAAAATACTGGAGACAAGTATCGAATCCTCTTAAGTATTTTTATTTAATTAGGCATGTATATATGCAATTTCACTAAAATTCAGAAAGCGTGCAAGTTTAATTTTAATAATTCCTATAATACTTTCATGTCGAATATTCTGGTAATTTAAATAAAGACTACTGTTCTTCTAAAAGTCAAAAGGTTATTTGAGGAAGGGTGCATAATATTCTGGAATACTTGCGTATCTGATAATTTTAAAATAAAAACATCTTTTGCATTCTTATAAGTTTGGTTAAACTAATGTACCAGTAGTACGTTTTAAACAAGTAACTGACTATTGTATCATAGAGTAAAATCTCCTAATTCATTTTGTTTGGGGAGTTCACAATCGGCACTTTCGATTGATTGTTATAGATAGGTACTAGTTGTTGCCCGCGACTTTGTACGCGTGGAGTCGTGTTTTTAACATAAAAAAATGCACAAAATAAAGGAGCGATATGTTTTCTAGAGATAATGGTATGTTGTGATACTATTATAGATTATAGTTAAGTAGATTTATTCTAATATTTAAGAATATGAATATAATTAAGAATCTCTTTGCATACCACATTTCTGGTACGGTTCTCATCTGCTAATATCACCAGATTGCATGCGAAACTGACTCACGTGAGGCTCCGTGAGAAAAGCAGTCCTCCCTTAGGATATCAATTAACTCCTCATATTTTTCATACCAAGACGTAAGAAGTTCCACTTATTAGTTATTATTTATTTTTATTTATTTATTTTTATTTATTTATTTTTATTTATTTTTATTTATTTTTATTTATTTTTATTTATTTTTATTTATTTTTATTTATTTTTATTTATTTTTATTATTTATTTATTTTATTTTTATTTATTTTTATTTATTTTTATTTATTTTTATTTATTTTTATTTATTTTTATTTATTTTTATTTATTTTTATTTATTTTTATTTATTTTTATTTATTTTTATTTATTTTTATTTATTTTTATTTATTTTTATTTATTTTTATTTATTTTTATTTATTTTTATTTATTTTTATTTATTTTTATTTATTTTTATTTATTTTTATTTATTTTTATTTATTTTTATTTATTTTTATTTATTTTTATTTATTTTTATTTATTTTTATTTATTTTTATTTATTTTTATTTATTTATTTTTATTTATTTTTATTTATTTTTATTTATTTTTATTTATTTTTATTTATTTTTATTTATTTTTATTTATTTTTATTTATTTTTATTTATTTTTATTTATTTTTATTTATTTTTATTTATTTTTATTTATTTTTATTTATTTTTATTTATTTTTATTTATTTTTATTTATTTTTATTTATTTTTATTTATTTTTATTTATTTTTATTTATTTTTATTTATTTTTATTTATTTTTATTTATTTTTATTTATTTTTATTTAACCACTTCTCCCCTCCTCCGTAAAATATGAAAATCCAAAACCCTGAAATACGTCATTATTTATTTATGATGTGTAGCTACAATTCCAATTTTCAAGTTCCTTCCTTTAAATAAATCGATACTCCCATACCAACAAATTTTCACCTTCCCCCACGAAATTATATTTAGAAAGAGAATATATTGAAAGAATTGTAAGCCATGTACAATAGCGATAATACAACACTGTTTATTTTCAATTTTATTATTAATAACAAAATTCAGTCAATACAATTGGTCGAAAAAATATCACGAATTATATTCTCAACGATACAAACATAATAGACGATTCTTCATTAAAGACATTTATTAAAAAATGCGCTCCCTCAATTTATATACTGTTCCCTTTAATTGAAGTTTGATAACATTTAAAAATTAAACACATTTGAATTAAATTACATATTAGATAAATTGTAAACGGTTTATTAATTATTGTATATTATGTTTTATTAGTTATAATCCAAGTTAATTTATTATTCATATAACTTCTATTATTGTCAACCGTTTAATTAAGAAAAATGGGTTTAGATTATTTCATTACAAATATTATTCTTAAATCGTTTAGTAAGTGGGTGAAACTTATGTGTGATTCGATTAATAATAATTATGGTATATTGAAACTACTAACGTTTTAGAAATGAAAACGTAACAGATGACATTTTTGTATGACTGGAAGCAAGTTGGGAAACATAAAGATTTTATAGGAATACCAAAATCACTTAATTCATCAATAGCGACCAATCATATGAATGCCAATGTATTAGAATAATACAAAAACTGAACAAAATATTTATAAAAAAAAATCAATTTAATGCAAATCTAACAAAAAGTCATTGACATTAATAGTATATTATTTAACGAGTTTAAGTAGCATTTTCTGCAAACGAGAGAACAGTTTATCAAACGAGGCGCAGCCGAGTTTGATAATGTTCTCAAGTAAAACAGTAAAACACTCTACTTTTTCTATAACCATGGCTTACTATACAGGATGTACAAGAAGTTTGAATGAGTTGAATTATCTTTAAAGTGATCTAGACGAAATCTGTGATTTAGGGGTAAACCCCGTTTTACCATGCCAAAAGCATCTACCTTTATATTATAATTGAACTTTTCCTTTATAAAATCCTAAAAATTAATTCTAAGACTGCAATAATAATTTTTTCTACACCCGTATTATAATAATGCACTTATATGCCCATAATCCGTTTCATAATGATACCCATTATGATACAGATTTTTCATTACGATACAGATTTTTAATCAATAGAAACCTACAATTTTTCAATCAAGCATGCTGTTTGACGTTTGTCCTAGGTTCCTATGTAATTATTTTAGTTGTCAAAACGTATTAAATTTTCGTAGGTAGCTAAACTTCGATAATTATAATATTAAAATGTCTGATATTAGCGATATAGAAGACTCCTCCACACATATCGGAGAAAGCAGAAAATACAGTACAAAATATTTTACCGCAAAAATCTAGGGAAATACCAATACCTGAAGTAATACCATTAATTACAATTTTGTAGAATTTTTTATAGAAATACGAGTAATTACTGTTATTGTGTTCAATACCAATATAAATATAATATTTATAGGTCTTGATTATTTATCGGGTGTAGAAAAAATAGCGTATGCAACTCTCATGTAATGGTTATTAAAACACTCGCATAAACCATACGAAACTCGCCTTTGGCTCGTTTCGTATCCCGGTTAATGCTCGTGTATTAATAACCATCATTACATGATCGTTGCATAATATACTATTATAATATCTGAAACTGCAACCACTTACTTTCGTCACTAGAGACGAAAGTTAACGTTATGGGATATTCTATCACTGGTGTCGGAGCTGGCGTTTTCGGTTGGAGTAAAACGTGACGAAAGTTGATTTTTAAATGGTTATAGAAAAAATAATTTATTGAGTTTCGAGAGAAGAATCAGATGATAGGTTAGGTTATCATTAATTCCACCGCTGATAGTTAAGAAATAAACCAGATTTAAAATGACATTTTTACATTAACAATGTCATTTTAATCTTCGCTTACTAATTTAAACGGTGGAATCGGCCTTTAGGTGCAATAATATTAATGCGACACTCTTTTAAAGTTTTATCTTTCTCATACACAAACGCTTCCTAATTCTATAAGCGGAATTACGTTATTACAACAGGGAACATACTAATCTAACCATATAATGAACGATTTACCAAGATGTATACGTTTTATATTTGTTTCCGTCTCGGTCGCGTTAGTTACTGTTCAGTAAAGTACGCTCAAGTTTTAAAAATATATTTTATCTACGATCACTATCCAAAATAGGCTTTTGCGCTTCGAAATTCAACCGCAAAGTTGACGTTTTCCGCGAACTGACATTAAGTGACAGCTTTGTCGATCGCCGAGCGAAAAACTTGACAGCTTTGTCGCACGCCTAATTTAAATTAGATATAATATAATATTTATTTTTAATAAATGATTATGAAGTTATTTGTACCACATACATAGATTTTCTCTTACTATACGGAGAATGGTCGCACTGCGCATCTTTCTGAGTGCCTTTTAAAAGGAGATAGAAAACTGCGCCATTTTGAACACTTATTACGTGTTGCCTACATCTTGGCGCAACGGTTTTAGTGGTTATAATATAATATTAACCTAAAGTCAGACCCAAAGATATTATTTACGAACCTACACTTTACAAAACCATTAACTAATAATGAATATCTTGAAAACCTTGCTTTAAATGGTGATTTTATGTAAAATCTTTGCGTTTGTAAGTAACAGCAACTACTTTAATTATATTCCTATTGTTGTATTCTAAATGCTTTTTATTTTTCAGGTATCCTACGAATTTCGAGTACTTAACTTGAACACTGTTTACAAACCATTAATCAAATTGTTTAGAAATTATTTTTAGCTAAACTTTGCTATGTCTATTCTCAGCATTTTGAGGAAAATGCTTATTGCTCTTATGTCAAAAGGTATGTGATCAATCAATCAAACAATTCTTTGTAGAAGGCAAATACCAAGAAAATTGAAGCATTTACTTCAATAGATAGGAGCAGTATTAAAATCAAACGAAATAATATAAATAAACATGTAAGTAATATCGTTTACCTTTTGGAAGATTTATATTATAATAATTGTTTTTATTTATTTCAGGTTTACTACCTCTGAAAGTAGAAAAAGTAGAGGTGGCCAACAGCCCCACTAAGAAAATAGCCCCCTCTGATAAATAGTTTATCTTGAACAGTTAGAAAATGACCTGCAATATTTAATTTTTTTATTTGGTACAGTAAACTGTGTAACAATTTCGGATAAATGGAAATTTCTGAGAAGCAAAAGTACCACTGATCCAGGTACATTGATTTTGTACGTTAGACATACACAGGAATCATAAAAGTAACAAAAACGTCTTTTAGAGCCACCATATGTCGACACCCTTTTTACAATATTAAGTCGATGGACTAAGAAAAGCAGCTAGACCATCGATTGTTATAGAAGCAGAAAGTAGGGAGATATGCAAGAGTTTTGAAAATGTGGCAATCTAATGTTAATACAATTAACAAACTTGTGTAATCTTTGAAAACGAGCATATTTTTAGAGGTGGTGGCAGTAATACCCAGAGGGATATTTTCTTGAATAGAAAATATTCAGCAATTTCTTACTGCGTAACAAGTGAAAGAAGATTGATTTGTAGATGAGCAATATATCTGTTTTAGTTTAAAATTTAACACCTACATATTACTAATTTAAAAAAATAAATATTATACAAATTCACCGTATCTGTCTCAGATAATTTATAAGATAAAAACCAACTATCTTTTGCAGCTTGCCTGCAAGAGTATATTCCTCTGGTAATATCTTTTAGTTAGAGCTTCTTTAATCTCACATTTCTTTGTTTTATTTTATACTTTCATACCATATTTACAGCTGAAAAAATGTAAAATATAATATTAGATTATTTAGCCTCAAAGATTTTTATTACATTACAAAAATAAAAAGTTTGTTCATGGGCATGGGACTGGCGAAAAATATAATATTAAGGTAAAATCATATGCACAGCTTTAGAAATAATTTAAAATCACTCACCTCTATTTCAAGATGCACTCGCAATTATAACTTTACTTCAAAGAAGTTTCTTGTATATTATTTAAAATAAATAAACGTTTCTTCTACATTTGTTGCCTTTATTTAAAATCTTAAAATACCAGTTTAACATTTTGGAAATATACATTGCCTAACCTAGTAGTAATTGCATCAAAATGGCCGCGCCCTAAGTTGGGCGTGTCGGACGTCTCTCTTGCACTGTATATTAATCAAAGTATGTGTATTTGTACCTAAAATAGTTTGATGTTTTTTCATTTATTATCCAAGTTAACATTGACTTTGAATATCAACTCTTTTTTTCATGAATAACGTAGATATAGGCAACACATTATACACTACTTATGGCAAATTTTCAGTTTTTATATCTATTTCTTCATAGAAAAAACCTTGTGTGTATTTTGAGCGAAAAGTTAGTTGCCGGTTTCGACAAACTTTTTGTCTCAAGCGGCAAAGTATCACTTTTAGCTCTTAATACACAAATAGCTCTTGTCAATTTAACGTTTCCTTTCAAATTGTGAAATATTCCTTTTAAGTCGAAAATGTATAATACATCTTGGTCATTAAGTTTGAATTGCTATTATCGAGGAAGCACGACAAGTGGATAAAATAGACAATTTGCCCTCAATTTGCTGGAGAAAGAAAACAACGAACTTTTGATACCATTTTTATCTGTGCATGAACTAGTTGCAGATACCTGCAAAATCAGTATTTTCAGTATCAAACATATAAAATTTTATTTGACAAAATAATACAAAGATGCGGTAACCCATATGGGGCACATATAGGCCGAAGAGAAAAGGTAAAGGAAAATACAGAGTCATCACAGAAATAGGGTGGAAATAAAGATATATAAGGGCAGAAAGAGTACAGAAACCGTAGAAGGCAGTGCACGGAACAGGCCGCATCGAAGAGAAGAAAGAAGAATTTAGAAATTTATAATTTTACCTCATATTTAAATTACATATTGGTTGAAAATTATATACTCCTCAAGAGATTTCCATATACATACGCTTCTGATACAAGTTTATGGTGTTTTATGAAAGAGTGACTGTTAATACAAATTTTAACAATTCGACAATTAACGAATCATTTGCGAAAAACCTAATGTTGCTTTTTAAACCAACTTAATTTTGTTTTCCTGGATGAATCGTAGAAATTTTTGAAAGGGTCATATAAACGCACTCCAGTCGTCGCAAGGGAAATGTGAATGCTCTTTGGTCGTCATGTAATTTTTTACTGAAATAAATGAGGGGTAATATTTTAATAATCACCAGATGGCGATCCTGTAACGCTCGTTTCAATATTTAGAAAAGTTACTTAAGAAGTTTTACCCGATTATCAAGAAGCAAAATTTGGCATAAGGTATATTTTTCAACTGTTATTCTTTAATGAGGCATCTTCAGACTTGAGGTATAAATATAATGAAGTAATGAGAATACGTACATAGTGAAGCTCTAAGCGATATATGAAACATCTTTACCTCACTGCGTGCCTCTACCCCCGTAGCTTCACTATAATTGTACTTTTAAGTCGTTTTACTTAAAGAAAGTCTAGGTAGTTAGCTGTAATTAACTCAATATAGCCAAAACTTCACTTAAGGAGTTTTACTTTGCGACCACAGAATTTTTGGAAGGGATTTAAAACGAAAAAAAAAGTTTAACCGATTTATTTTTAAATCCTTATTATCATCCTAACCTAAAATAGTGTCCTAATACACAAAAAATACGACTATTTCGATTAGTATTTTTATTTTATATTATGTTGGTGGAAACTTGTACATCTGGCACCGATTTATGTTTACTAATTTCATTTGTTAGTAATGAAGTACACGTCATACTCGGTTAAATGGCATGTAAACACAAAACATGAAATACATTTTGATTATGAGTCAAAAATTAATGAATAGTAATTTTTCATAGTCTAATTATTTGTCCGATAAACAAATTCATCATTTCATTAGCTTTTTACTTAAAGTTGGAATAAAATTAAATTTCATAGCTTTTGAAAAAATCGTCTGGTTTATTTTCTAAACAATCAAGTACGGAACGAAAGAACTCGTTAATCAATTAATTAACAATATTAACTAATTGAGCGTTGATTACTCTAATTTTGCAATTGATAATTATTGGTTTAACTCAAGATGCTATTACTTATGACGACAAAAGAAAGAAGAATCGGGTTATTTTTAATTGAAATGATTATTGTGGGAAATTCAAGAGGTCTTAACAGTATGCTATTATGTTTTAATATCTATCGTCTATATTTTAGAGTTATTAATTATTTAATATAGAAATCTGAGCATTATTAAAATTTCAGCAGAATATAATTAATCAGATCATTTATTTAAGAATAAATACTAAATACCCAGAATTAGCAAAATTTACATACCAAACTAAACAGAGTAGTTTTAATAACTACAACTTGTTGCCTTCATTTATTCAACATTTAATAGAGCCTTCCAAAGAATGGAAAAAACAATTTTTCTTCAGGAACTTCATAATGCCACCAACTGTCTACGTAAGTTGACGGCACATGAAAAACTTTTTTATTATTAATATTAGAAAAAAAGTTAGTCTTCATAAAAAGTGGAATATGGTCTAAAACTCGAAATACAACCATCAAATTTTATCAGTAGTATACGAAGTTTGTCAAAAATAAAGGTACTTTACCCTTTAGCAAAATTCATATTATTTGACATATCTTGTATACTATTGCAAAAATTTGATATCTGATGATTGCATTTTAAGTTTCAGACCATGCACAACTTTTTATGAAGAATAACTTTTGTTTTTCGTAAAGTTAATAATAAAAATTTTTCCCATATGCTGAGAACTTAAAAATGTTCATAACTCTCTTGTAAAATTTCAAGAGAAAAGGTCTATTTATACTCCCTTATTATTATTTTTTTTTTCATTTGACGTCATCGGCATCGACTGCTAAGGTCATCATTAGCCTCGTGTTCTGTGTAGGCTTTGTTACTGTTTCCCAGCGCCACTTTAGGAACAGCACTGTTAATTAGAACCCAACAGTGAATGGTCGAGTGGGGAATTCTTATTATTAATATTTGTATTAGTATTATGATTAAGGATTAAGTTGAATCTTCACAACGTAATGGGGACATTACTCGATTTATGATTATTATTAGTATTAATATTTATGCATAATAATTGACAGGTTCAACCTTTACGTAAAATCTTAAATTTCTTCTTCTCTATCAAATGAATCAATGATGTATTTGGCCTTTGTTTTTAATATAATGACAATTGACTATTCACATATGATTATGCTGTCAGATGTTGTTTATAGGTTTGTTCCAACAAGCTCGAAAACGATATTTCGGTACAATTTTTGTGTATCAGCAGTGTCTACAGAGTATAAAGTTGACAAACGACATATCACCACGAGGAAGCAAAGGCCTCCTTTTTGTCTGATTTGTCTCAAATTCCTGCTTCTTTTTATCTGTTATAAATTTGAGACGTAAATCCGTTAAAATGTCCTTAATTAAACCTATTTTTGAATAATATTTTTAAATAAAATTAACTAGTAAAAATATTAATAAAAACACATTTAAAACTCAAATATCTTAAAAAATATTCTAAGAACACAACTGGCCTTTTACACATTTCTTTAGTAACCAACATTTTGTTGACTGCAGAATAATATCTTATTATTAAAAAAGAAACACTAATACTAATTATAAAACGAGTATAATTATCCTTTTTGAATATTTTGTCCAGTTTAATGCTTAATCATATTACTAATACAAATACTAATAATAAGGGAGTATAAATAGACCCTTAGTGTGTTTCTGTGTTTTAACATAGACATTTCTAGAATATGTTAAAAAATTATTCCAAGTTTTATGACGATTTTTAAAGTACTTTTTTTATTTTGCTTAAATCGCATTTAAGGTTAAACTATATCTGCACAATTTAGTATAAACATTTAAAAATGATCATAAATCTCTTGTAAAATGCCAACAAGTAAGTGTGTATTAACATTATCTACATTTCAAACTGGCATGCTGAGATTGCTGAGTGGTGACATTGGCGTGCTTTGAATCTTGGCCCTGATTGGACTAGAGTTACAAAGCAACCTATAATAAACGAACCTTGGCACTGTGCAGCTTTCTGAGTGTCTTTTAAACATAGGGTTTCCAGACGTCACGCTTTTGGCGTGGCAGCCACGCTTTTTGACTTGCCTGCACGCTTTAAAAGCCGCAGAGGAATCGGATTTATACAAAAATAGACCGGGTAAAAGACCCTCGTTTGTACGAAAAATAAGTGGAGAACCTTTTTTTTAAGAAATGATCACAAAAAATGGACCTGATTATATAAAAATGCTCTATCGTCACGGTTGCCACGCTTTTGACTTCCGAAAATGTGGCAACCCTATTTAAACACATACTTCGATTTACGAAGACTGGTCGCACTGCGCAGCTTTCAGAGTGCCTTTTAAAAGGAGATAGAAAAATCCGTCATTTTGAACACTCATTACGTGTTACCTACATCTTGGCGCAATAGTTTTAGTGGTTATGTTATAATATTTACCCAAAGTCAGTCCCCAAAGATATTATTTACGAACCTACACTTTACAAAACCATTAACAAATAATGAATATCTTGAAAACCTTGCTTTAATTTGTGATTTTATGTTAAATCTTTGCGTTTGTAAGTAACAGCAACGACTTTAATTATATTCCTATTGTTGTATTCTAAATGCTTTTTATTTTTCAGGTATCCTAGGAATTTCGAGCACTTAACTTGAACAGTGTTTATAAACCATTAAGCAAATTTTTTAGAAACTTTTTAGAAATTTTTTAGAAACTATTTTTAGCTAAATTCTGTTATGTCGGTTCTCAGCATTTTAAGGAAAATGCGTATTGCTCTTATGTAAAAAGGTATGTGATCAATCATGAAACAATTCTTTGTAGAAGGCAAATACCAAGAAAATTGAAGCATTTACTTCAATAGATAGGAGCAGTATTAAAATCAAACGAAATAATATAAATAAGCATGTAAGTAATATTGTTTACTTTTTGGAACATTTATATTATAATAATTGTTTATATTTCAAGTTTACTACCTCTGGCTCATCTACACACCTGAAAGTAAAGGTAGCCCATAGCCTCACTAAGAAAATAGCCACCTCTGCTAAATAGTTTATCGGGAACAGTTAGAAAATGACCTATAATATTTAATTTTTCTATTTGGTACAGTAAACTGTGTTGTCCAAGCGGCGACCGCCGTAAAAAGGTGGTCAACCAGAATAAATACAAAAATATATTTTATTACTTTTTGGGTATTAGATAAATAACAAACCATCGGTCTGGTAGTCTATGACTTGTCCAATTTTTTTTTTTTTTAAATAAAATGTGTATTTTATTTTTTTTTTGTAAAATTGATCTACATAACTTAAACATAATTTATTAGTTTACGATGGCGTTTTGACCAGATGAATATAGAAATTCAAGTCTGGCGTTTTTATTCTTGACGCAACTGTTTGTCAGACCACCCTAACAAATTTATTACAACAACAAATTTTCTATACAAGGTATAAGAAAAAATCAAACGTCAAAATTTTTATTTTTTATTCCTCTTTCGAATAAAATTGGTCTGGCACGTTCATACTTGACCAAAATTCTGCCAGACCAAGATTAAGCAAGTCCTTCTCTACTGCTTGTAAAACGCAAGCTTTTTATCTTTTATTCAATCAATGTTTTAATTTTTATTGATTTTTGAAGCATATTTTACAACAGAATCATACAAAAATATTTTCTCATCGCTGTACTAAAAACAAACAGATCGATTTTAGAATTGTTTATGAAAGTCTACTTCAATTTTGTTAAAAATGATTTTGTGAAAACATCATTAAAGTATATGGCTGTCCTTTTATTTTAAGTCCATTATTTTGGCATTACATACTTGTATCCTAAAGATATCACGAGCATGGTTTAAACCATAGTGTATTGTTTATACTCAACTAAAAGTTCTTGGGAGTTTACTGCCATATTTAGATTTTTTTACATTTGATTTCCTTTCCAAAACCTTCACCATCTCTGCTTGAATTTTTAGAGGGTATAAATAAAAGTGTCGTTCTTTTTATATTGTAAATTGTTGCCTGGAAGAGTATGTTACTCTGGTAGTATTTTCTAAATCTTCTTTAATCTCGCACCTTTTTTTTATTTTATAGTTTCGTATCATATTTACAGCTGAAAATGCAAAATACATTATTAGATTGTTTAACCTCAAATATTTTTATTACATTAAGAATGGTGCAGATTTTGCATATGGCAAATTTGCCCCATCCCCAATCATGACAAAAATAAAATAAATGTTTGTCCATGGCCATGGGACTGGCGAAAAATATCATAATAATGTAAAATCGTATGCACAGCTTTAAAAATACTTTTAAACCACTCACCTCTATTTTAAGATGCACTAGTAATTATAACTTTGCTTTAAAGAATTTGCTTCTATATTATTTAAAATATATAAACGTTTTTTCTACATTTCTTGCCTTCATTTAAAATCTCAAAATACCAAGATGTAGACTACGAATTTAACATTATGGGTTTACATGTGTTGTCTAACCAGTATGATTTGCATCAAAATGGCCGCGCCTTATCTTGGACGCATCGGACGTCCCATTTGCATCGTATAGTAAATCTATAGGTATATGGGACTAGTAGTAACATAATAACCTTCAATTATCAGAAACTGGTTACCTTTGACAATTACTGTGATTGTGACATTTGTCATGTACAAAATAGTTCCTTAGATTGATGAATTTCTAATGCACCAAACGTAAATATAAAAAATGTACTGTTAATTCTAATTACAATAATTAATAAATAATATGGTTAGATTACGTTGTGTTTTATTTTTTGCTGCTTAGATTGGGCAAGATCTGGTTAAAGTCGCTATTTTTTATCATAATATAGTATAGTTTGAATTTTTATAATTTATTTTATTTTTCATAATTCTGGTTTAATTCTAAAAAGCCTAACTTAGAACGCTTGTATATTTAAATTTTCACTGGTATTTTTTTTATCAGTAGCTGTAAAAACCGTTTGAACAGTTAGGAAGCGAGTAGGTCGCCCCCTCTAATCAAAATAATCGTGAGTGAGCAGTAGCACCATAATTTCCAAAAATTGTAAAGTGTCTACTTTTTTGGATAGATCGAAAGTACCTTTTTACCATTCCTGTCGAGGCTGACATAAGTCGTGTTGAAAATCAGCAGTCTCCGACTAGTTTAAAAAGTTTGGGATTTCCGCCGAAAAATTATGTAAGGAGGCCGTGCTGATATACAAAAAGTAAAATCCTTTTTAAATTAGTAAAAAAACATATAGAGGGGCCTACGTTGAGTTTTAATAGAAATAGTTGTTTTCAGTTTTAATTGCAAAAGGATTTAATATTTAAATTATTTACAATTCAGTTTTTTAAGCCAATTTCAATAATAAAGAAAAATAAAAAACTTTTCTTGGATTGTCTTTATTAATACGTATATGAACCGATACCGAAAGTAATTTTATTGCACATATTGTGGGCAAGTGGGGCTTTTTAATTTGAGATTTATTACCGAAATAAAATTTATTTGAATTAATAAGGAATATCTAGATCCACATACACTGTTTGAATGAGAGTCATTCAATGAACTACTACTAGGAGTCCAGGTTTTATCCGAGGATCGAGTTCAATACAAATTTTAATGTTTCTTCTACTTTTTTTTAAAATATGTGGTTTAAAAAAAACATAATACCAAAAAAGTCAGTTTTTATAAAACTTTCAAGGAAAAAACAACATCATATTATATATTTTTTGTAAAATGAATATTTCTGTCAAACACATACCTGGATTTTCCATAACTAAACTATAAATGGCTCTGGCGACTGCTTCTTCCGAAAGACTATCCCATAGGCCATCACAAGCTAACACTAGGAAATCTTCACCATCCAATGGAAGTATTTCAATATCAGGCACAGCAATAACAAAAGGCTTGTACTCAGGATCACCTAAAATATGTTAAATAATGTTACTTCGAAAATAATTTACAAATATTTTAGTTTTGACTTGATACACTGTAATTCTGTGTTTTTAGATACATTGTACAGATTTTAATAAATTAAGGAAAATATGAGGTGCAATTATTTTGAGGACTACCTAACGTGGTCTCGAGTTAGCAGAGCAAAGGGGCAAAATACCAACAAAAAAATCCTAGGGTCACCGAAAAAAGCGAAAAACCACCATAGTAAAGTGAAGCACCCCAATAGTTAGAGTCTAAAAATTTATATTTTCCTCATGTCTATGACAATCGAAAGCTAATAGAGGTAAAATGTATTTCTACTGGGTATATCTCGAAAATTTGTCTAAGGGGCATCACCATTATATCAGGTGTTTTGTTGTCGTTCAAATTATTGTTATCTATACAGAAGTATCCAAACATTACTGAACATAATAGTAAATAACGGGATTCCTTAGGTGATTTCATGAAGAATAGTTCATATAATGAGAAAAACGCAATTTCAGGTAAAATTGACCTTGCTAATTTATTTTATTTACTTATTTATTGAGGGGAAAACCACATTACATTGTTAACTACATTATTAAATATATTAAATTTCAACTATGAATGTATAATCAAAAACAAAACAAAAATATATTAACATGGAAAAATCTCAATGGCGTACCACTTTTTTTGTAAAAAAATATCAGATATGTTTGCTGGGACGCCACTTATGGAGCAATATAATAACTTTTCTAACTAAAATATGTGATTCTATACCTTATTAACACATACTAAAATTTAATATCATATCTGAACTACTTTCAGAGATATTAATAATTCTATAAAACAAATTCTTCATACCTTGTAACAAAAAATTTAAGCCGTTTCGGACTCGTATGAACTTTTTTTTTAAATTACCTATAATACCTAAAACACCCTAAAATATTAGTACGTCATTAAAGAACATCCTGTTCATATTCTATACCTTTCTTCGCATTACCACTGTACGCTCTTATACCAGGCAGTGCATAATAACGTATTCCAGTAGAAATGTGTGATTGCTAACTAGAGGGATATCAAATATACCGAAGTATCTTAATCTTTTATTTTACACTTTATGGAGATTAAAATCACTGCGGTTAGAAATAATAATAAATTCCACCTAATATAATGCTAAATATAACAATGGAAAATAAGTGTTAGGCGGGTCGAGCAGAGCGCGGTACCGCAACATGAACGAGTCTAATTTTAACTAGATTATTTATAAAATTGTGTTTTGGTAAAACATTACTGACATCTAGGCAACCAATATTACTTTCTTGTATTGTTAGTTGCATATGCATAACTTCACTTATTTCAGTGACAAACAAAATCATATTAATTTATATAAATAAAATTCCTAGGTTTATTCGGCCAACAGTTTTTATTTTTTATTGATGAAGCACTCCATATATTATGTTTCGGAAAAACCTTTTTCAATCTCCTGGTGTAGTCAATATGTTTATAAAAATATGGGGGACGAATGCAAACAGTTTAAAATTTTTAAAATAATAGAATCCCAATCTTTCTGTTTCACAGCATGTGAAGGTGTTTTCCAAAAATCGTATATATATATATATATATATATATATATATATAATTCATATAAAAAAAATCATATATAATTCATATAAAATTCTACTTTGTCAGAAAATTATCCTTATTCATATTAATTTATTCTCAACGACCTGTAGTATGTTTATATTGCATGTTAAAGTTATTTAATTTTCTAGAAGTGGGTTATTTTGTCGTGTATTGTGTTTTAATTATTTTGTGCTGATTTAGAATGGAAAATAAGGACCAAAACAACATTACTAGGTTGTATGTTTAACCAAATTCTATTTTGATAAGTCAACCTGCCCTTCTTTAATATAAACTTTCAAAAATAATGTATATTATTCATTTTAAAACCAAAAAGGTTTATTTTATTTTTTCGCAACTGGTAACTTAATGAACTTTTCGAAACCAATTTCATAATATTCAACATTATGCAACTGGTTAAGTAGATCATTTTGATACTTGGTGCGATTACAAAAAATGACACATTAAAATTAAAAAAATATATATTCTATCCTACACCAACGGAAAACTCAATTTTGACGTCTCTACGGAGACGTCAAACCTCATATTTTCTTGGCTATCCGGGCAGCAGATATTTTTTTCTTAACCATCCTCCCAAGGCAAAATAACTAGAAATGACTAGCCAGTAAAATAATCGCATTAATTTTCCGCTAGATGATGTACCACTTAATTGTGACAGTTAAATTATTTTTGTTGCATTTTTTATAAAGAATAGAAACTTGTTTATTATGCTACTTGTTATGTGTTTAGTGATATTTATCTATGATTGATGTAGAGTAGACAAAATTGTCAGTTTTCAAAATAAATTATAAAGATAGGTCATATGCCGCAACACACATTATACATACATGTTGTGTGTGTTGCCGTCATGTAGTTAATATATAAATACTTTCTGGTTGGTTTATAATATGAAATCTTCTAGTGAAGGTAAAGAATTTAGTTATTGGACACCACCAGATATTAATGAAAAAGCAAAAAAGTTGTTCTTGATTTATTACCAAAGAAGTCCAAAGAAAAATATAATTTTCAACACTAATTATTTATGAACTGGTGTAGAACAATGTGAAAAAATATAGTTAAAGTGTTATTTTACCGTATTTATCAGAATTATTAAAAAAATACAAACCCTCTACTTCATTCTTTGCTAAAAGCTACACTTTCGGTTAAAAATGATGTACGAAGTAGGAAATGTATCAGCAATTTAAGGGGAGTTTTCATAAAAAAAATTTCAATACGAGTCCTTTTTGACGAAAAAAATATTGTTATTTATTTTATTGGTTTTTTTTTCTTCAAAAAATAGTTGGACTTAGAAATCGTAATTTTGGTACACTAGTTTCACTAATCGAACCCTATAGTATGATAGTATCCCTTCTTTCAGTTTATGTTTCTGAAGTGTAGAGATTAACACCCTTTCTTTTTGAACTTTTTCCTTGAAATCCAATTCCAACTTTTTTTTTTCAAAACTGCTTGCAGTTTAGAAAATTTTTTTCACTCTGTGTTTTAATAAAATTTTTGTCATTAGTTACTGCGAAACGTATTAGGGGACTGTCATTTAAGACAGTGTTTTCTCATAAAAAAAAAATGTTATATGTAAATTACATCTAACCGTTTTCAAGAAAATATATTGACAGAGGTTCAAAAATGCAAAATTTTATAAGAAAATCCACCCCTTAAATAAATAGTGGGTGGAACACCGTGTTATGTATAGGGTACTAATACACTGCGACCTAAAATAACTATTGTGTTCCCTTCTATCGTTAATGCTGCATGGAAATAGTCTCGATGCCTATAACTACCCTTCCCATCCCATCTTCTCAAGGAAATGTAGGATTTGGAGTGGCTACAAGTTAGGTAAATTGCCCTCTCTTATTTGCTATGCTCCATAGTCCCCTTGGATTCTGAAGTGCTACACAATCAGTCAAAATATGAATGGAGGTTCCGTTCTCCTCCTCACAGAATCTACATTCACTATCTTCTACTAGTCTAAGTTTATTAAGGTGTCCTTTGAGTCAATAATTTTATAAGAAAATGTCCCCTTAAATAGTTGCAGAACACCCTGTTAAAATATTGGAACATCATTATAAAACTTCCTATAAATCATTGCAGTAAGTATTTTGGTAGTACATCACTTTTATTATATGTATGTCCAAAATGTATTAGGACTCACTTTTCGAATTCTTAGGTAAAAAAAATAAATAATTTTAAATTATATACCTATTATGCATTTCAATATTTCAAATATAGGACTTATTTCTTACCTATCGCTCGAGACACTGCTAATTGACCGTTGACTCTCCATGTTCCCCACTTTATAACGCAACCACCTCGTTTCTCTATACGCTCCCTTTCATCCTAAAATTTAAAATTTACATTTACAATCGATTTGTAATTTCGATGCTGATGTACATTGTATTAAAATTTATGAACCTGATAAACATTGACAGGTGATTAAACTGCTAGTAATTTAATTTTTTTTTTTAGTTAATGTCATTTAGATAGATCACATTCTTAAGTTTTATCAAAGTTTGTCAGGCTCATAAATTATAATGAATAAAACATATTTCAATTATTATAAATGTTGATTATATGAGAAGTTATACAAAGGACTAAGATGTTAATAGTCAAGCTAATATCAGAATAAGTCAAAGAAAAGTTGGATTTCAAACAAGACAATCCATTGTTACCCATGTTATCTAATATTGTACAAAAAGAGTTAAACGGAAATTAATATGCATTTTTTTGGAAATGTACAAATGTAATCCCAATGCTTCTATCTGGAATCGAACCTGGAACATCTGAGTACAGCCCTCGGTGCCAATTAGACTACCCCCGACCCTGTGGAACCTTTACTATGATGGAGTGTTGAGACTACCAGTTCACCGAGGAGTTAAGCTTATTGCATACGCCGATGATCTCGGGATACTAGTAACAGACAAAAATGCCACTCAGATGGAAGCAAAGGCCAACGAAGTACTGACGAAGGTGACTGAATGGATGGACAACAACAAAATTAAAGCTCGCACCATATAAAACGGGGGCAGTGCTACTTGCGGGGGGGCGAAAAACAAAGAGTGCTAAGGTAACGGCATAGGGAGTTACGATAAATACTAAGGAATCCATCAAATGTCTTGGAGTACATTCAGAGGCGGCTTGTGACCAAAATTTTGGGGGTTCGCAGTAGCAGAATATAGATTCCGGTAGAGATATAGGTAAAAAACTGTTAGTGTTTTAGAAAGGTATAATTATAAACTTTCTAAAACACTGAAAGTTTTTATCATACATCTGTTGTACTGATACCTATATTCTGTCACTGTGAACCACCCCACGAGCCGCCACTGAGTACATTTAAACAGGAATATGACAATGAGTACACATATACAAAAGACCGCTGAAAAAGCATGTAAGGCGATAGTAAACCTCCAAAGGCTTATGCCTTTGGAGAAAACAGCAGAAGGATCCTATTTTACGTTGTACAATCCATCATACTATACGGAGCCACAATATGGAAAAAAGTCATGAGGAAACAGTTATACAGGGGCATGTTCATAAAAGTCCAACGTAGAGTAGCAATCAGCATAACAAGTACATATAGGATAACATCTACAAAAGCCCTGTTGGTATTAGCCAGAACACCTCCATTGGATATACTAGCTGAAGAACGGGAACTTATACACGGATAGAATAGTGACAAAACAAATTATACTGGAAAAATGGCAAGAGAAATGGAAAAAAGAGGAAGGGACTGCAGAATGGACCTAAAGACTAATACCAGACCTAAACCCCTGGAACGACAAAAATCATGGTGAAGTTGATTTTTATATAACTCAACTTCTGACGGGACATGGAACCTTCCAATCCTACCTGTTGCAATGACATGGCCTGATCAAAAATTAGAATAATAATAGTATAATAAAAAAATGTGATTAGTGTGATATGGTATATGTGGTGCCAAGTGTTTGAGTTGACATATTCTGCTAGGAACAGATTCACTTAGATGCAGGAACTGGATCGAACATACATACTTGATATTAATTTTGCAAATTAAAGTAGAACCTCGGAGTCATGATTTATTGTTAAGTTGGTAAAAACAAAAGTAAAAAGCCAATCTGTCATCAATGTCAAAATAAAAACGATTCAGACGTTCTATTTATCTAGAAATATAAACTGTAGGTTAAGTTAAGGTTATTGTAAATTGTTCGAAAGAGGTGACTTTGAAATGAAATAAAACAAAAAAGTGGTTGCCTAAAAACTAAAATAAAAAGTTACAAATATGTTGGTGCTGCGATAACTTCTCAAGAAATTCAGTTTATGTTGAGCAGACGACAATACTACTACATACAGTTAAAATTTATTCATTTTAAACAAGCCTGTGATAAAAATAGGACATTGTCGAATTATCCAGGGTAACTTTCAATTAATCTAATTAAAAGTTAAAAGAGAAATCAGCATTTATAAAACAGATTGTAATTTATTTCTATAGTTCCATTTTTGGATAAATTTTTGGAATCACAATTTACGTCTTCGGAATTAGTCAGAAGTACGAGTACGGTTAATCATTTGGGAAATAACTGTAAAAATCAGGAATAAGTAGAACCTATGGGGAAACAAATCTGATAGTCCGAATTGGATCTCTATTTCAAGTTCACGTGTCACAATTAAGTCAAGTCACCTCTATCGCCGATAAAACCTAAGGGAACCGCAGGCCGAACGTCCTACAATTTCTCACTGGAACCCATCTAGGGCATTCAGCTACATCCTATGAATCTTAGGGGGCGTCCATTAATTACGTGAGGTATTTTTGAGGATTTTTTTACTCCCCCTCCCCCCCTGGCGAGATTTGGTAAGATTTTCCTTAACTCCCTCCCCCCTTCCCTAATCTCGCGTGAGATTTTTCAAAATTCGTGTTTTGGGTGTAAATGTGTTGTATTATTAAAAAAAAAAAAAACAAAAACACAATATGTTCCATTACTTTTATTTAAGACTAGCAAAGACTAGTGTTTGAGAGTGTTGCAATTATTTAAAATCACATTAATAAAATTAAATGATAAATACTTAAATGGAAATTAATAAAAAATAAATAAACATAATTATAAGATTTTTCCATATTTTATTCTAGAAATACTTTTACTTTCACGCAATTTTACACCGTTTTTTACTAGAAAAAATATTACGTGAGATTTACGAAAAGCCCCCCTCCCCCCCAAGTGAGATTTAGAAAGATTTAGTTTTATCCCCTCCCCCCCTTGAACACCTCACGTAATTAATGGATGCCCCCTTATGGATTAAGACTACGTCTTCGAGAGTTCGAGACCCAGGAGTCGGTGTCTAAATAGAAATAAGTACAAGTACAAGTAGTTTACTTATCATTATTGCATATAATATTACTCGTCATAAATCCATTTATTCATTTATTTTTAACCGACTTCAAAAAAGGAGGAGGTTATCAATTCGTCGCGATATTTTATGATTTGTTGCTTATACCTTGCTACCATTGCAGAATTTATTTATACACTTACAAAGATTTGGGCTTTTTATAATTGATTTGTACAAGAAAAAAATATTCTAATAAACAATTTCTGAAAATTAAGAACATATAATATTTTATTAATCGCCTTTGGATGCGGAGTCAAGTTATTTGCTTGTTACACTGTTTAGCTTCAAACTTGCTGACACGGACGAATGCTTATACTTTATACTGTAGATAAGTTGATAAAGTAGAACATACATTTTTTAAATGTGTAAGATGGGAAGATGGTCGACAAGCCACTGAAAACAAATTGAGAAGAATAACACCGGACAACATAATTAATAAGATCCTACAGAGCAACGAGAACTGGAATAAGAACTATTCAGCAAAAATCCTGTCAACAAAAAGAAAAGACATGAATAGAACAGAATAAAATAAAATGGGAAGAATATGCATAACATCTAGCTCCGCCGACCTATTTGAAGTAATACCCGACGGCAGTTCCAAATAGGTTCATTCTTAGGAAATGGGATGGTTTTAGTGGGTATACCGGCCTTGCACCCTTCAGCCGGAAGTCCCACACTACCAGGTACGGGCAGAACCATATGCCTGGTGTCCGTAATGGATTCCCACCCTACCAGAAAAAAAACAATTGGACTACCGAAGCACCTAGAGCTACGACAGTGGAATTAGTGGATTTGAAGTCATCATATTCCGACTCTCGCCGGCACACACACATTCTCCTCCCCCCTCCCAGCACTCTCAATTCACCTTAAAGCCACCCTTGCAACATCGTATAGATGGACGTCAAGCTTAGCTTATACTATAAATAAATTATAAATTCATATATTTTTATATTTATAAATCATTAGGTGATTACACTGTAGACCACGATTTTTTCTTTTTGCTTTTCTTTGGGCTTCTAAATAGATAAAAAAGCATCAGTCTAATTTGCATATTATATAGTATTAATTAGAGAAGCAACCGGGCAATTAGAAAAACTATGATACCAAAAGAAAAATAGTAGGACAGATAATAAATTAAAATAAAACCATGGACAGAAGATAAGTTTTCAAGAGGTTAAAACATTATGTAACAATTGAAGATAATAAGAGATGGTAGAAGAAACTACTTAAAATACCTTATATAAAAAGAGGAAATTCACAACAGTCGACAGAATATTGTATTATAAAAGTAATTTTTAAAAACAGACTTCAAAATCGTGCAGATGCCATTACAAATTGAGTTTGCTGAGTTTATTGTAGATCCCATCGTCAGATCTTTATTAAATATATATGGGCTCACCCCTGAGGGTGATAAAAAAAGAATCATAGAAATCGGACAACGTGATGTCGGTTCAAAATATATCAAAAAGTATTCATAGAACTGTTATTAGACCCATATTATTAGTTGGTAGTGAAGTTTGGAGCTTAAGATTGCAAATATATTTGAAAGTAAACAAGTAAGGAGAATATGAACAACAGGTGTCATATCTGTATTAAACCAAATATTACAGAAGTTATATAAGTACAGCTATTTCGGAGCATGGAATGTATAGAAAAAATGGAATATGAAAGATTCTAGAATAGTGGTGACAGAATAGAACAAAAAAGAGTGATATAGATGGACAAAAGAAATGGGTGAAAAGAAAGGGTAAAAGATGATGGAAAACAATTTTAGATCAAGCAATGGACCTAGTAGGTTCGCAGAACTATGATATAATGGTGTAATGTTTAAAAGAATAACTATTTACCTTCGAACATAGTATGTCTTGTCTTAGTGACCAAAAATTCTAGAATTCACGTACGCCTTACTGCTGCAATCTATGAAATCTTTTATGTATAATTCTATTATTGACAAAGAAATTGAAAGATTTGTAGGCTAGATTGTGGTTTCTAACACTAGGTGAAGAAAATCCAGAAGCATTAACTACATGCGAGAGCCACTGTAAATATTAAGTCTAATAAAAAGAACCAGCTAGACTACATACTCTAAATAACAATGTCCTAAAATAGATCTGAAAAGGTTGCAGCAGACAAGTGCACATAATGTCCAACTCCTTTCAAATCTAATCTTAAGCTTTGTTAGATTTTTTTAATGAATGACATCAGATAAGCAAGTCTATTTAAAAGTGAAGAAATATTTGAGTGGAAGTGGGAAGAAAATTTTATTTAAATTCTTCTAGAATAAGGTGGTATGTTCAACATGTTTATTATAATCGCATAAAATATTATTAATATCTGCTGCAGCGCCAGCGTTTACATTGCATTCAAAATTAAAATTGTATATAAATGCGCAGGGAATCGGCAAAGGTTAAATTTCAAATGAGTAATTATGGTTAGATTTAGAGTTGCAAATAATATATAGTTACTATTCGTGAACTTACCATTCTACAGGGTTTGTGGGGATTCACAAGTTGTAATGCCCTGTCTCTATTAACTAATAAAGCTTGAGAATCGCCAGCCCAGGCGACATAACACGTTTTTTCTTTAGGACGTAACAATGCAACAACAGCAGTAGTACCACTGCTTAAGTGCTAAAATACAGAAAAGAAAAAAACATTTTAAAGTTTAGAATTATTATGAATTTAAGGAGCATTGTGTGATTTATAAAAAATCGTATAAAGTGTAGGAAAGACATATATATCACTAGAAATATTGTTAGGGGCAGCTGTGTCAAAAAAAGCTAAATTTTGTTTGTTAATTAGCTATCAAACATGCGAATTTAACTAATAATCACAGTTAATTATGTTTTTTACCACGTAAGGTATTCAGAATGCTGAAATTATACAACATTTATTTTTAAATATTAGATTATGAGATTGAAGAAAAAATGTTTAGAAAATAATAAACAATAAATTGTGAATGTGGATAACATAAGCCACAAAAAATAATTTGTGTTATTTTTATCAAAAGTGTATCAGGAGTTTATTAGGAAGCTTGGATAGGCAGCAAACCAGTGCTTGTTGCATTAAGAACTTTATTTTATGTGATTTTAAAACGTATACACTTGATACTTTAATACTCTGAATTGTCTGGAAGTTTATACATACTTGTTTCTGATCGATTAATACTTGTTATATAAGTGAACTCCAAGTACTTTCTCTTGTAATCACAAGTAGTTCTATTGTCGGCCCACTTAAAAAATAAACCTAATAACTATGTAGCTTTATTTACTTTATACAAACACAACTTGCATGAATAATAAAATTTTAAAAATTGTTATTGTGAGAAATATTTTTTATGTTTTAAATATAAGTTTGCCCTCTGAAAACATGGACAATATTTGAGTAAAGGCCGATCTTTTTACCTCTGAGTAAAGTTACACGCAGGTTTACTTGATAGATTAGCAAACAATAGCCTATAGTTTAATCAGCAAGTAGTTACTTTCAATTTTACTCAAATGTGAAAGGACTGGCACTAAATATAATAAGTTTAATATGAACAATAGTAATTAAATCTAAAAATTTCAGGGTTTTGAGGGTTAATATTATCCCAAAAAAGTACTTTGCAAATGATTTAAATGCTAAAAACATACTATTTAACTTAAAATACTTAAAGGAGTGAAAGTTGCGTTGATTGACTTAGAGCATTTAATATTTACTTGCTAATAAAACCGTTGTTGTACCTTATAAAGGGTCCATGAATTATTTATACTTACTTCAACTTTACACTTATCGATAAATAAAGCGTCTGTTTTACAAAAGGCATCTAGCAAGGCTTGTTTGGGATTAGAAACAAAATATTTATTTTCGGCAAGGAATTGATGTAGATGAGCTGCGCTGTATGCAGCAGCGTCGTGGCCTGCATGGCCATCAAAAATTGCATAATAACTGGACGGACTTGCTTCCTAAAAAATAAATAAAAACATAATATTACATAAGTTAATTAGACTCACTTTAATTGAATAAACATATAATATAATTAAGATTTCAGAAAATAGACAATTTTTATTCAAGTTTTTACATTTCAAACTTTATTGATTGACTTTTAAAATTTCAACATAATTATGTTAGCAGAGAAAAATTTATAAATAATATTTTGATTATTAGTAATACCAATCGGTGGATAAGTTTGGTTTGATGGAAAACTTAAATATTTAAGGAAACTGCTTTTTACCGACTCTAGTAGATAAATGTGTATTTGTTAGTAACGACCCCAAACAAACGAGGCATATCCAAGTTAAGATCGAACAGATGGAAAATACAATGATTTAAAAGTATCTATATTTTTTTATAGCAAGACCAATCATCGCTTATGGGCTGTAGCCTGGAGTAACAGAACTAGTTTAGCTACTACGAGAGCTAATATCTCAAAAATACAAAGACTAGCCTGTGTTTGCAACACCGCAATGGAGGTTAATTTAAACCATATCCCTCTACATTTCATGATAGAGAACGTGGTAAATAAGACAAGTTTTAGAATGGCCAGAAACGGAGTAATCACATGAAAGTCTATTAGCTTCAGGACCGAACGTACTTGGGATGTGTTCCAGGCAAAATGAGAAAGAAGTACAGTTTTGTGAAAAAATTCAAAACCACATAGCAAGAAAGAATGGAGACAAGAATCCATCGAGCTTGCAACCGAAAGAGATGCCATTCAGTGATATACGGATGGTTCCAAAACCATAGGAGTTTATATGCCTAGAATCACGCCCTCTGAAAGTTTCGGTAAATACCCAAACATCTTCTAGGCGGAAATTCACGCCATTGAGAAATGTATCCAGTTCAACATAGAGAGAAACTATTGTTGACAAGAGATTATGATCAATCTGATAGCTAAGCAGCCATCAAAGCACTGAGCTCTTAC
Organism: Psylliodes chrysocephalus; assembly: GCA_927349885.1. Taxonomy (NCBI): domain Eukaryota; kingdom Metazoa; phylum Arthropoda; class Insecta; order Coleoptera; family Chrysomelidae; genus Psylliodes; species Psylliodes chrysocephalus. Next base: position 24,248,301 of record OV651822.1, on the reverse strand, counting down.
ATAATCAGCTCAAAAATAGTCTGGAGATGTCTAGAAAAAATTAAGGAGGTAGGCGAGGAAATACAGTTACTCTCATTTGGGTTTCGGGACATAACGGGGTAAAGGATAAAGAGATTGCAGATAGCCTTACAGGAAAAGGGGCTCAAACACATTTTGTGGAACCTGAGCCGTTCTGCGGCATCAGCAGTAACACAATATTAGGAGAGATTAAAAAAGAAATGGACAGCAGAAGAACCGATAATTGGAATACTCTCTCTTGGGGTTAAGACAGGCTAAAGTACTTCTGGGTGAATATAACCAGAAAAGACCGTATAAGCCTGAGTAAGAACAGGCCAAGCAATGTAAAAAGGATCCGTACCGAGTATTGAAGACTCAAGGGAACCCTTAGTAAACTGATAATAGTAGAAGAAGTTATTGAGTGCAGATTTTGTGAGGAGTAGGATGAATATCACTCCAGAATCCAAGGGTACTATACTTAGAAGCATACCCAACTTGAAGCCACTCCAAATCCTACGCTGCCTTGAGAAGATAGGGTTGAAAGGGCATTAATACCCCATACCCAACATAACAAAATCTGTTATTTTAAAATCGCAATACACTCGCACTATGAATCCGTACATGAGGCTTTCATCCAAATAAATTGAGATTGGAAGGTTTCAATTTATTTGAATGATAGCTGGTTAAACTTGATTTGTAATAATTGTTTATGAGGTTTTCATCCAAATAAATTGAGATTGGAAGGTTTCAATTTACGGTTCGATGCTGTTGAAATGGTTTTCTGTGTGTTCTTTAAACGCCAGTACTGGGTCAAATTTAACCCCTAAATTCATAAAAAATTGAGGTCTAGAAAATAAATCTCCATTAAGGTCATAATTTAATAATATTGTGATAATTGTAATTAACGTGTATGACATTACGTTACATTTTGCTGGATTCAGTGTTAAACCATTTTTTTTGCACCATTCAAAAACTTTGTTATATTTTCAATTTTTATAGTGTCGCCAATATCGTTGAGAAAAATATTAAATAACAGCAGACCCAATTTTAAATCATGCAATATACCAGAGGTGGCATAATCTATTTAATTGAGAGAAATACAATCGAAACTATTAGAAACAGCACATATACAACAGAGTTTCTGTATCATAATATCAAAAGCTTTTATTATATCCATGTAATTGACTTCAGTTTGGATCGATTATCAATATTTTCAGTTATTTGCAGTGAAATCACAGAAGGGTCCAGATTAAAACCCTGGTGAACCCCAGATGTTGCATCAAATTCAACAGCCTAAAACCAATTAAGCTGGACAAATTAAGCCCGATTTACTAAATAGGGCAGAAATATATTTATTAAAGATGGGGAGAATCATAGAAAAATAAAAAGGGGATAAACCAAGGTTTTGAAGTAAAATTGACAAGATAATCTAAATGACATAAATCCAGAATATTAAGAAAACTGATAATTTAATTCATCTTACCTGAATACTAAACGTGGTATTTAAATCATGTACAATAACATGTCTGTCCTCCATTCGTCTTCGTGTATTTTTGATTGCGCACACACTTGTCAAACAAAATGGAGATCCCGCATCGGGAGAAGGCAGTGAGCAAAGCATGCTATTGTCCAAATATCTTAGGCAAACTTCATTTGTTTTGGCCATCACAGTCTGCATCAATCTTAGGGGTTCATAAGCTAAAAATTATAATATAAATTAGTGTTTTTCACGCAGATTCAAGCTCAGAATCAAAATATTCATCAAGGTATTATGTACCTGCTGGTGCTTGGTACAATCAAATAAGATATAAATTGGTCTAATTTTAATAAAGTAGCAGTTATAACTGGCATGTCATTTTTGAATTTACGGGAAAATGTTTATTACTGCAATCCTAAGAGTAATGAAATAGTATAAGAAATGCAAGACTTCATTTTATGGAAAGTTTTAAAATAAAAAGGCCGAACGTTTATTTCTTTTTACCACTAACTGAACCTAGAAATATCTTGAGCGTTAACAGACTGACTACAAAAAATACCTATATATAAATTTTCTTTTGTTACTTTTACAATTCACTGATTTTACAGGAATCCCATTTGGGCTTTTACTAATTTTGATCTTCTCAAAGACCATTTACTTCTTCGCTTGCTGATAAAATTTACCTATTTCTAATATTCTTATTCTTTACAAGGACCCTATCTACTCCATCTTTAATGTAATTAACCTGGGCAAGATACCTACTTTTATTCGTTCTACCATCCTCTTTATTTACTAAATTATACAAAATTTCATAAAAATCTGTTTAATTTTTTGCCTCCTTGTGCTGTTCAATACAACCGGTGTAGTGGAGTTCTGCCACTTTTGACAGCCCATATGACCACCACGTTTCCTTATCTACAATTTTTTTACCAATTTTAGCTTTTCCAATATGACCAGATTAGGTAAGTAACTTCCTAGAATGATCCTCTAAATTTCAGGGAATTAACTACCTTTCATAAAGCCAAGCTGTTCTAATCCTACTTGAAGAACATACATAGGTACTAATAATATTTATGATTTTAATTTCCAAAATAATTTTAATTGACATTAGCCTATCGTTTACTCTGTGGATCGCTAATAGTTTTTCCTCGAGGCCCTAATCTATTACTACCTACCACTTGTCTGCATAATATTTCCTGTCTCTACGATCTTATTCTATTAACTACCGAGATAGAATAAAGTATAGATGACATAAACACTATTTTACGATATGACAGATGGCCGCACTTCGAATAATGGAAAAGTGTAATGAAAATGGCGACTTGAGTCCTACCTACTTTGACTTATTTGAAGTAAATTATTTTATATTTGAGAATGACCGAATTCAAACGATATTATATCATTTATATAAAACTATTTAAAAAAATAACATTTATTCTCAACAAAACTGACTAACTCTATCTAGAGTTTGACATATGACGTAAAAGTGTAATGCAAAGGTGCGGACACTTTAGAATCGTCATAGCATCTACTCTTTATTCTAACTCAATGCTATCAAGAAACCAATTGATGCCTCTGCCTCCTACAATTTTTCAAGCCTCTACAAGAATTCCACCGGAACCTATTTTTACACCATTGTCTTTTTACGCCTTTTAAAATTCTTCATTGCTGGTAGAATTTATTGGTTACAAATATCTGCCTATATAAGAAATCCTGTTAAAGAAAAAGCAGAGATCGTATCATAGTTAATACATTTAATCCGGACAAAATAAGTAACTGTTATAGAGATAAAAAATATTATACTTTTACCTAACTTTTAAACCAGCCCACGTATATGTAAAGTTGACCTTTCATTTAATTCGGCAGTATTAAACGTTTAAATCACAATTCCTCTATTTTAATCTACATAACCTACCCATTTTACAATATGTATTCTAAAAATAAATCAGTGATAATTAAAGCAATAATAATAGAAGCAAACACAGGTACATTGCTCAATCTCCAATTTCATTGAAATAAGCGGTAGTATTATTGCGATCAAATATAAGAATCATGGTATAGTAGGTATAAAATGTTTTAGCATAAGTCAACTACTTTGAATGTTGTACTTTATTATTACATATCTTATTAAATTATGTAGGAATCATTTGGGAAACTAAAAATACTCTGCAAAACTGGATACCTGTCCCAAAGGATATTAGACCTTTTTAGTAGACAAAATGCATCCTAGATAGGGTTACCAGACGTCACCACTTGTTGTCACGCGCCACGCCAAAGTACTCAAATACCCCACTTTAGAAAAATCAAACTTTTTTAATTGTTTTTTTTTTTATTTTTTTTTTTTGTATAATATGAAACCTTGATGAACTTTTGAAGAGGCGAGAAAAATCATTTCATCCCCCGTCGTCGCCGCCACACTTTTCCCTCTGGCAACCCTAATCCTAGACTAAAAATAAGCATAAAGATGCCGCTTTCACAAATCGATTTTTATGATTTAAAAGTTGTGTTTCATGTTAATTCAATTTTTTTCTATGAGCCTAAGTGATCCGAGAAATAAAAACTGGTATGGAACATAAAATAACAACAACCAAAAAAATATTTTAGTACTGTACAGCTGGAACAAAATGTTTGAATGAGTAAAATCGATTATAAATTGTTCAGTTATATTCACTGTTAAAATGGGTTGATATTCTTTGAGAGGAGAACAACTTTATTTGACAAAATAAACATAAACTCCTTCTGGTAGGGCTACAAAATTTTCGTCTCGGAATAAAAAGTGCTTCAGTCTCTTGGTATATACTACTATTATCCACTTAAGCATGTTTGGATTTACCGAGTAGAATATGAACTCTCCCTTCCAAAATTTCTCGTTTTTCGTAAATTTCATTTTTAGCCCATCTTCATACATAAAAGTTCAGTGGCGAAAGATCTGGTGATCTTGTAGGCCACGCCACCGGTCCATTGTTTAAAATAATGCGATTTCCTAATACTTGTGATAAAAATAATTCCAACGTCCCTTGTAGGTATTATGTGCTGTACAACCGTCCTGCTGAGACCACAGTCTTCAAAAATCGGCTTCGCCTGGTACCAATTGATTCAATGCAGGCATTACTTAATATCTAGTAGGTTTAGATATCATTGTCCATTAAGATTATCATCATAAATAAATGGGCCAATTAAATTGCTACCTAAAAATTAAGTGGTTTTCTCATTATTATATTCACAAAAAAAATCACATTTACAGTTCAGGGTAAATAACTTTACCGATTTTTTGTTATTAAGTCTTCTTAACTTTTCCAATAAGTGAGGATCTGTACTCCAATAGTGTCGGTTATGTCTATTAAATAACCGCAGTTCGTATCCGGGTCTCAATCTGTCCAGACAGCATAGAAAAATCTGGTTCGTCAGTGCATTTTTGAATGTACCATTCACAAAATTGCATTATCCTACGCTAGTTATTCTCATAAAGTCCTTGCACAATGACAGTGGGCTTGTATGGATAGTACCTACTTGTTTTTCTTCATAATCATATGTACCATTGTTATAGCTATATGGGATTTTGTTCCTATACATCTACCATCTAACTCGGTGTTGTTCTTATTGTAATTAACTCGGTATTGTACGAAAACACCAAAGTTAATTAAATTCATAACTATTTTTCTATAACGGGTTGTATGTGGTTAATGTCTTCAAATACTTAGCAGACGCCGTTTCAGCATATTGGTTTTTAATAGAACCATTTTTAAAAAACGTTTCATCAAACTCGAGATCAAACTATTTAAACCACTTTTTATAATATTTAATGAAGATGACATATATATCTGTCAAACAATTCATTTGTTTTAATCATGGCCTACCATGCAAAAATGCCTGAAATATTCATTCTTCCGATTTCCGAATAATAAAATAATAATGTAATACCAAGTAATATTAGATTTGTTCCAACAGTAGTACAGAATCGTTCTAAATGTATCTATACAAGAGTAGTACGATTTAACTGTTCTGTTTTTCGTACTACTCGTGCGCAGATAAATTCAGAACGGTTCTGTACTGGTGTTGGAACAAACCTTTAATTTGAGATTGACAATATTAAAAAGTTTAAGTTTTCGTTTAAAAATTGCTTAAAAGATCCTCTTACTATAAAAACCAATGCATATTAGTGTACCACATGCTATTTTAGATCGGCCCGATGTTGCCAAATTAACAAAAATATTAAATTTTTATTAATTTATGGGTATTTTTAAAAATTTGGATGGCCTGTGGCACATCGTTTAAAAGGTAATTTAGAAGGTAATAATATTGTGTAAAAATCCAAGATGATTGCCACAAGAGATACAAAATTTACCGTAGGTAACTCGAAACAAAAAAAAAACTACTCTTTATTAAAAAGTGTATCAATAATGTAACACTTCGAAATATGACAAATTAACTGTTAAGCTACCATTAAAACAAAACAAAATGGGGCGGGCATTTTCAATATTTTTTTTAACTTTGTCATAGGACAGTCAGTTGACCCTGATTTTATACGAAAACAGCTGTTTCTCGGCTGTCAGCACCTTTTAACGTAACAAATAACACTTGTTTTAGCTCTGTAGATACCCTAATTACACCTAAAACACACACATACATTCATTATGTTACATAGTGGCGGGTCTGGATTCTCAAGGAAGGTACGTCGCGAACTTCAGTTGGAGAAAGGGAGAAGCTAGTTATCGCGCAGAACTAAAAATCGAAAAGAGTTTGAAGCTAACATGTGCATGTAACAAGTGTTTCGCAGCTTTTTCTACAGTAACTTCCTAGATGGCTAGTTTTCTGTTCGGGTTTTTCAATGAAAGTTTCTTTCGTCCCGGTTAGCTAATTTTAGCAGACAGTTGCATGAAAGTTAAGTATACACAGAAACTATTTTTGCTAAGAATCAGGGCTGTTGAGGACATATACCTCCACTCCCCCGAGTTCTTAGGAATACTTCTCTCTTTTACGCCGCACAGGATTAACCCGGTGAGTTCTTTTTGGCTGAGTGTGGACAGGTACATACACGCTCGCTTATATTTTTATTTTATTTAAAAATATTGTGCACTGTATCACTTTCAGCTATGTTATCAAACTAGACGTCTCTAGCGCAGGGCAGACTTGAACTTCTCAGCTCAACGTTTACTACGTAAATTCACCAGTGTGTCAACGGAGATTCTGTTGTGGGATTTTCAACCCACTGTCACACAGCAGCTCACTCCCTAACACAAAGATACATTTTCAGGGAAATGATGATTTGTTCCCTCGTCCTACATTGACGAACAATAGAAGTTCTGAGCAGACATCACTGAACCTACATTTTTTCAAACGATTTAGTAAGTTTTTTTTTTTTTAATATAAAAGTAGTAAAGTAATGTGTAATAATCCAAATTCATGTAACAATTTAAATAATATTCATGTTCTGGCACTTCCTGCTTTAGATTCGGGTGTATCATCTTCTAACCACAGTCCCAGATACAAACCCCTTTACCGTGGAGAGTCAAGAGAGCCGCGAATCGGCCTCGAGAAAAATATTTTTATTGCTCTCCGATTTCAACCGACCTTCTTGAGGAACAGAGCGTATTCGATTTTGGGAATTCTCACTCGCCATTGCTGAAACGATATACAGCGTTGGGCCGAGAATACCCATATCGAGGAGTAAAGTTAAGGTCGTAGCAAAAGTGTCCTCTTCAGGGGGCGATTCATCCCCTCTCACCGTCTCAAATATGTAGGAACATGGATTGTCACTGCTCAAAAAAATTGTAATTCCCCCTAAGGCCAGGAAGTATTTCTTCCCATCTAAACTTCTGACGTTATGTAAGGTCCAAATATCACCTATTATCGAATTCCATTCACATATTTGGTGAGTCATAGCACCAACATCGCTTAATTCACGAGTCCAATCTCTTCTCGGTCATAGACGTAGAGTCGGCGAGCTGTTACTGTCCCATAGATAATTTCTTGTATTATCACTCTACTAACAGAACAGCTCTAATGACAGTCGTATTCCGTTCGGCTTCTAGACATCTAGAAGGGACAGATATGAGCGTTCCTTCAAACCTAGAATGGCTAGATTTTTCCTAAACAACTCTTTCCATATTACCTGTAGCGGTCACACCGATGTACAGGCTTAACCAGTGTATCACTCCAAATATAAAATAGGGCCAATCTGACCCGATACTATTCGCTGACTGTATCAACAAAGAAAGTATGAATACCTGTGTGGTCCATAAGGTTTTAGAGATGTAGATGCTTGGATTCAAAGACCACCTCTTACTGAACACATTTTATTTTACACCGAATAAAAATCAGTTTGATTTAACACTAATACATTGTTGACAACTAAAGAACTTTTTACATTAGTTACAATAACATAATTTCTCGGAAATTTATTATTTAAACCGAGTTGAAATTCATTTTGTACAATGGCGGGCACAGCGTCCCTTTTTACTGTTAGAAACACATGTTGTTTGTTTGACTGGTCTTCACGCAGTAACGCCGAATGCCGATGAAGCCGCCATGCGAGCTTGAGGCTCACGTAGTAATTTTTAACCAATGAGGAGTGACTGACGCGCAACTCATCTGTTAGAGAACTTCCTTATCGGCTGAGATAGTACAGCCTACAGGGGCGGCTGTAGGAATTAATATTGTTCTGAAATTAGTAATACTGAATGTAACGTTGAATGTATTTCAACATTACCTAAATATACAATCCTTTAAAACCAGCATCATTAAACTATATTTTGCTTCCCCAAACGTTAATCTATAAAAATCCTTCAGTATTATGCACTGAAGTGTTAACCCATATATAGGCAAGCTTTTCTTTAGCCAGCCAGAAAATTTTTTACTGCTTCTTTTGTTTAATGAACTAGAAGGTCATGTGCTTTTATCACGATGAATTGGTTTGATACTCACCTAAATTTACGAAAACTTAAATATTTATATATTCACTCACTATCTAATTATCTGAATTGGCAATAAATTATTTACGTTAGGGTTTCACCATTAATATGTCCAGCAGCTATTTCTTTACGTTTCTATCGTTCTTAGTATAGAAAAAAGATTTCAATAATTGATTTTTATTTAATTTTGTCGTGCTAGGACCGTGTACGGTAACGTCACTAAGAATTCAATGACACGACATGTTATTCTTATATTAAAATAAATTTTCTAAATAATGTTTATCATGTTTAATCATTGTTTCTTTATTAACTACATATTTATATAGATTTTTGATAGTTTTTGATTTACCTAATAATAGGTAGCTGCAAAATGGAGAGGAAAAAATTATTATTAATACATGGTTTTACGACAAAATGCTTAAAAAAATTAGTTTAGCATAATTTTTAAATGTAAAAAATCAAGAAATTGAAATCATTTTGATTTGAAAATTTGAATTTTCTAAAATAATAAATAATTATTGTTCTTTCTTATTTGTTATTAGTGTTGTCAATAGCTGAAATCGAAAAATCTACCTTCCCACTAAAAATTATCAGATTTTGTTCAATATTTTTATAGTAATATTTACATTAATATATGAGGCACATGGTAAATACTAATTTAGGCAAAACCATATTTTTTGTGTTCCTAAGAGAAAATTTTAATATTGCCAGAATTTATGTTATTTTAAGTGCATTACCTACTTATTTGTTTACTTATAAATTTGTAATTTTGAAATTCATTGTTTATTATTTATTGAACATACAAATTTTGAGATAAAATAAACCCGTGTCGAACTTTGCCTGAGACCGGACCTGTTTTTTTTGCCGATACTGCATAGTGACGGCTGGCAACGCCGCGTTTCATCATAAGACTTCACACTGCATTCTCAGTGTCTCACACATACTACTATCGTCTTTGATGTATTGAGACAATCTTATTTAGTGATTTTTTTGGAGCAACTTCTACGGCAGCGTAAAAGGGCCATATTTTTTTATTTTAAAATTATGTGTTCGAACACGGAGTTCTTTGTTGGTACACGGAATTTCGTGTTCAAACACGGAATTCCGTATTCAAACACGGAATTCCTTGTTCGTACACGGAATTCTTTGTTTGAACACGGAATTTTATATTTCCGTGTTCCATCAAGGAATTCCGTGTTTGAATACGGAATTCCGTGTTTGAACTATGAATTTTCGTGTTTTAACAAGGAATTACAGATTTTCCTCTTCGTACAGAGAATTCCGTATTCAAACACGGAAATTAATAATTCCGTGTTCAAACGCGGAATTCTATATTCGAGCTATATCTTTAAATGGCATATTTACAGGATGCTCTTGGACGACGTGGAAAATTCGGGGTGGGGGAGGGGGAAATACGGATGCTCTGAAAATCCTCATAATATGATCCCAAATACTCTACTTGAACAATTTTATCTTAAATTAACTTTTTTGGTGCTCTTAGAGGCTGGAGGGGAGTGGGGGTAAAAAAACGATTAACACCGAAACGTTCGACCTTTGGTTTCCATACACGACAGACATAATTATTTGTCAATTTCCATTCCAAAGTGAATTTTGTTTTTTAGATGAGCATATTTTGGTATAAGTATATTTTTTATAACTAAAATTGAGTTTTCTTTTCTTGTTTATAAGTTTAACCTATTTGGATGTCGAAAGATCCACATATAATTTTTTAAAAATAAAACTTACCGTTATCTGCAGGATTGTATCCACAATTGATAGGATGTTTCTTGCAGGCTTTTCTTATCTCTTCTATAACAATCTTGATGAGCGGAGCAAATAAATTTGGCGGGCATTTTCTAAAAATAACGGCAGGCAATTAAAAATAAAGTTTGATTGGTTATTTTATCTTTCACGCATAACGGATGTCTACGGGTGAAACAGGAAGCCAGAACGAAAAAATTAAACAAACGTTTTTCTTCCAGACATACGTTATCTAAACGAAACACAAGTATATCGCGGCATGTATACAATTATTTTTAGAGTTAGTGTTTATAAAACAAGATGTTCAAATATTGTCAATGGTGACTAAATCTAAAAATATTTTATAAGTAGTTTTAAACATTCTAATACTGGCGGAAGCTTTAAATTTAATTGATATTCCTTTATACCATGGTTTGTAGCCAATCACCAATCATAAATTCACAGTGGCTATTCTTTTTATTTTAACCAAAATAAATTGTTAACAAAATATATTGTAGTAGGGGAAAGTCAAGAAAATTTAAATACTAAAAATAAAAAAAAAATAGAAAGTTGCAAATAATAATTACACTACAAACATTTGTTGCTCATACTTATTGTTACAAAAACTCTTTGAATTCGAGATAGATGAGTAGTACCTATAATTTTTAACATAAAATATGACAATTCATCAAATAGGACTTTGTTAACCAAATTTTAAACTTCAGCTTTAATCCATCCTGCGGTGAGCTGATTATATTTTGTCATTGTCGAAAGATCTGGGGTAAGTGCATTTCTGTGAGATTGCAACCAATTTATTTTTTTTTTTTGTAATAAATCCAAATTTTCAGATAAAAATACTTTCGGATTATCATAACTTAAGGTTGTAAAAATATTAGTATGCTTAAAAAACTATATAGTACGATGATCTCTAGTTTTTATCTTGATTTTAAAGTCAACTTTGAAATTGAAGGTATGCACTTACCCGCGTTGACCTTACCTAATTTAATAATCTTACATAAAATAAAAATAAAGTTTTCACGAAAACAATAAATTAAAATCAAAGCCAACCCTAGTAAATGCCATTTAAAAATCTATTTCATTCGCACCCTCATTAAGCCCGTTTAAAATATTTTTTTTTAATTAAATGTAAACGCTCTGTAACATATATCTCTCCACGCCAAACTTGGTCAAACCACACCATTTCTTAAAACAAATTACGAGACATGACACACGACACGACTTTTTTTTCAAGAGAGAACTATTCAAACCTCCAAGCAAGCAAGAACAAAATCAATCTCCACGAGAAACGGTCGCAATTATTGTAACATTAAAACACATCATAAAAAGATCTTTTAAACGAGCATGTTTTGAATTTAATTTTTTTATGGAAACGTAACACTCAATTGTTATGTGGTTATTGAATAAAAAGTTTATGAAGAAAATAGTTAAATATTGACTTTTTATTTATTTACATGTTCTACGACATTTCATTTTTCCTAATACCCTGCTATAGGAGTTATCCTTCTTTTCAGGGTGGTAAATAAACCAGTTATCGAAAGCAATCACTTTAATTTCTGCATTCCACAAAAATCATATATTAGCAAGATTTTTTACAAGATTCTTCATATATACAGTACACAACTCCATCCTTAAGAATACAGCGATAATTTAAGAGACAACATCGACGACCTTCTACAATTAAGGAGTTAAGCGTAAAAGCAACTTTTATTTATACGTTTTAGCAATAGGCCTTTACATCACAATTTTTTGTGCGCATGTGTCAGTAACAGCCACCTTTTTCGTACTGTTTTTTGTAAAAAAGCATGTTAAAATGTCCACTTGAAAAAAGTTATAATCGATAATTATTAATTTAAGTATATTTATTTAAACAAAGGAAAAAAAAGAAAAGTAGTAAGTGTCTTAGTTGAAATAGTAGTTTGTGCAACAAGAGTGGATATGGACAATCCACTCGAGTTGTATAGTATATTTTTTCTATGACCCAATAACGGAAACCTACATATTTTAGGTTATTAAGACAAAATAACTAATTTTAAAATAATTTATGAATTTTACTGATTTTTAAAATAAAATATATATGAAAAAAAAAATTAGTCGCCAGCCGAGAATCGATCCCCGGCTTTTCACGTTGAAGTCAAACATGTCCATGCCTCTACGTCCACTAATACAATTTTGGTTTTAATACTCGTAATTAAAATAGTTTCATATTGTTTGATTAAATTTTAATTTTTTTTTAAAATATGGTTCAAATAAAAATAGAAATGCTATTATTTACTATTATTTCTAGATTTTACACAAAAATGTATATAATGTATATGTAATCTTAATAATTAAAAAATATACTAACAATTAGTTTAACAGGAATGTCACTTATTTAAAATTTTAAAAATAATAGTAGTTGGGTGTCCAAAATATGAACTGTGATTGGTGGATTTAATTTTTTTGCAGTGTTCTCACTACCTAGAATGGATATGAAATATATTCGCTCAGTTGAACGCAATGACATACTTTTTCGTTTTGTAGTCTGTGGCTAATATCCATGTGGGTGTAGAAAAAATAAATGTTTGAAATCAATTAATTATGTTATCTGCACGGAAAGGAAAAACGAAACGGTATTGTTGTGGAGTACACAAAAGTGACACACGATATAAATCATTCAAAGGTAATACATTATTTTATAAATTTTCCAAAGACTTACCTGCAATATCGTAAAAAAACTATCAAATCATTATGCAAAATACATATTAAAACATGTTCAAAATGAACATTATGGGTGAAAAAATGTGGTCGAAACAAAGGTTTTTGATCGATTGATGTTACTAAAGATACTTATATGTGTTCACTACATTTTCATGGAGAAAGTGATTCAACAGAAGAAAATCCTTGTCTGGTATTACACAATATTTTTTTTAATATTAAATACTATTTCGGTAAACATAATAATATTATTAAAAATGTCATGTTGATACTTAAAATTTTAAATAATTTATCTTATTAATTATACTCGTGATTAACTTTCATGTTAAAGTGTTTTTGCAAATACTAATAGTTGGTTGGCATAATTAATTAGAATAGAGTTATAATTATTATTTGTTTTCATTAATTTTTTACACAGTTAACAAGTATTGAAACCTAACTTCTCAATCAGCACACTTTTTTTCCTTGTTGCGAACATCCACGACACTTCAAGCACCTTTTCAATTGCTCACAACTATGTGCTTCCACAGAGTTATAAAAATGTAAATCATCACCATCAACGATTTTTTCTAATGATTGATTTGTATGTAGAGATAATATTGCTTTTAAAGCTATTGTTGATCAAAACAGTACGATCTTTCTGCTACTTTAAATCTAAGAACAAATTTGTAATAAGTATAGTCGATTGAGGATTGGCGAAAAAAATATACACTATCATACTCCGTCATTTCTATCATAAACAAACATCAAAAATCAATTTTTTTAACTTTCAATTTAAGATTTGAGATCAGGATCAAGTATGCTATCGATCGCTCTGTGTCGAACACTATAATTATTTATCTTTATGCAATATCCATATTTTGCAGGGACAAGGGAATATGGAGATAACCATCATGTAATATAAGTAACACCACTTTCACCATATTTGTATGAAATTTTGACATGTGTATGTGTATTGGTGTCAATACATTGTGTTTTTGATTGTAATGTAGTAATTAAAATAATTTGAGTTATTGCAATATCAAATTCTTATCGGTAGGTAGTGTGTTTTTCTACTCATTTTTTTCTTTTAATCTTGTTTTTTTTATTATCTTATTTTTTTATCATATCTGTTTCAATATTTAAATTTTCTTTATAATATTGTTAAAAATTAGCTTTAATTAATTTAAGTAATAGATGAAGTGCTTTTAATTATTTTCAAGTATTATTTTATGTATTTTTTATTCCTTTTGAATTGATATTTTCCAACTAGACTTTATAGGTATTGTAAGTGATAGTATTATTAATATTTATATATTAGGATTTCTATTTATAAATCTGGTGTAGATTAGAACTTTTCAAGAATAACGCATCACTAGTACGGGCGGAAATTGACATATCGCAATGTGCGGTTGGTGTCGATTGCACTATATCGTATTTTGGAAAACCAACCACAGCAACAGAACATTAGAAAATTTCATTTCATATGGTTACATTTTTATTCCTAATTTAAATAAATTTATGCTGTACAAATTTTTAATATTCACTTGATAGCTGAAAAATGTTTAGATGCATTGCTAGTTTGAAATAAGCTCCGTCTTGTGGTGCCTTTTCTTAATTCGATGATAAACGTGTATGACACCTTCCCACCTATAAAACGTCTTTATTATAGTTAAGTTAGGATCAAATTGGAATACGTTTCTTTAATTTGGAATGGATAGTATTAATATTCAATTAGAGAAATTGAAAAAGTACAAAAGAAACTACTTACATATTTTTAATACAAACCACACCATGCATCTAATATTATGATGTGATAAGGTCAACTTAGTTGAGATGAGAGTTGCCTAAACTCTAAAATACGCTTAATTATAATATAAACGCACCCGATATATTATCCTTAATATGATTTAGTGTTTCACCACGTAGATAATACTACCAACCTCCTCTTGTAGCCATGTTGAGACTAGCCAACCAGTTCAATGTGTATAGATTTAGACTGGATAGCGACTAAGAATTTTCTGTGGAATAATCCTGGATTACATATTAAACATATCTGTATAGGAATTGTGTTTTTGTTTTATTAAAGTATAAAGTTTAAAACTACAATTGTATAAAAATTACATAATAATATATTTCAATTTTTCTATTTATTTTTGTTATTCTTCTCTCCTCTGTGAGAGCTTATTTAATGAATTTTTCGTATTTTAAATTTTATTTTTACCAATGTAATTAAACCTTCTTGGTTTATACGAAATAACCAGATGACCCTATTTCGCTTCGCTGGAATTTCTCAAACCTCAATTATTTATGATGAGTAGCTACAATTCCAATTTTCAAGTTCCTACCTTTAAAAAAATCGATACTCCATATTAACTTTCACCCCCACCCCTTTCCCCCCTTAAAATATGAAAATCAAAAACCCTGAAACACACCATTATTTATTTGTGATTAGTAGCTATAATTCTAATTTTTAAGTTCCTACCTTTCAATACCAATATGTAAAAAATCATGTCTGGTCCCTTGCTCTGTGAAAAATAAAAGCAAATCTATCCTACGGGAATCAACATTTTTCAAGGATAAAAAGTAGTCTATGTGTTATTCCAGACTACAATCTATATTTCTGCCAAATTTCATCCAGATCCGTTCAGTCGTTCAGGCGTGATTGTGAAACAAATATCCATCTATACATACAAACTTACGCATTTATACCGGGTGTTCAAATTAAAGTGTTACAGCTATATCCGCCTTTTATAAAAAACGTTTCAGACGAAAGTTTTATAGTATTGTGGGGAAAATTTTTTGGCTAAAATCGTTTTTTATAGCTAACCATAATATGGCCAACTTTTTTTTCGCCCAGCAAAATTTTCAAGTAGCTGTTACTCAAAAAGTAAAAGTCCAATAAAAAAATATTTTCATCAAAAGTTTCTTATTTTTTTATGTACTTTAAGAATATGTAAAAAAAATGGGATTCCCATTTAAAAAACAAAGTCCATCTCGATATGGCCATATTATGGTCAGCTATAAAAAAATGAATTTAGCCAAAATGTTTCCCCCAAAAAACTATAAAACTTTTGTCTGAAACTTTTTTTTCTAAAATTTATATTTTCGGCGGTATTTAACTGTATTCACTTTAACTTGAACACCCGGTATAGTAGTAGGAAGATCAATCCCCTCCTATCTACCTGGATTACACTTATTCTCAGAAGCAAAATCGGCACTTGCTTGAATATTGTTCTTATTATATTCTCACACCCGTGGCATAAATGCCGTAGAGCTGCAGAACAGTCAAAAAATGCAAGTATCTCATATACATTTCACATAAATTATTGTAAACATTCTAAATCAGTGTTTCTCAAAACCCTGGGGCTCCACAAAGCCTTTGTGGGGGTTCCGCGAAGATAATAATAGTCATAATAAAAAAAAAGTGAAGCAGTACTATGAGGAAGTTCGCTACAAAATGGAGGACCTGATTTGAGGACCTTGTTTTTTATATTTTTAGAATTCACTAAGAAAAGATTTGATTTTGCTTGAGGACCTTTTTTTAGAAATGTGTTTAGGGCTCCGTCAAATATTTCGCTTTTCAAAAAGGTTCCGTCGTCAAAAAAGTTTGAGAAACACTGTTCTAAATTATAAATAAAATAAATGTTATGGATAATCTCATTATTTTAATTGTTAATTAGTATCCATAGCGCACGAACGCGTTTTACTCTCAGTTCATAGCTGAGAATATGTCCAGAGCGGACCAGTGGAAGACAAAACATCGCCGGGTCATACTGATCTTTTAGCTGGGTCGCTTAGGGAAGGTCTGTGCATCGCTTGGGCCGCTTGCGCTCGTCTCACCTCTCCGCGGCTCTCTAAAAAGTAACGCTGTCTTGATGTAGTATTTGTGCTGCATTTTTGCCAGATCGGCGAGCTTTGTTTATAGTCTGTCACATATGTTATGTGATTCGATTTTGATTTTGTAGATTATTAGTTGGTGTTAATTCACAAGTGCGCGTTTTCATTGTACGAAAAGAGATTTTTTAAATACGCGTATAAGTTTGCTGCTAAAAAGGACCACAGAATATAATTAATGTACAAAAAGTAGGTGAATAAAAGCTATAAAATAATAATTGCTTTGGGGGGGAGGGACAGAATCTTGCAGAGAGCCCTATGACTTTATTTACGAGCCGCCACTGTCTCAAACTTTATTAATAAAATAAACGGCAAATTCAGCCTAACCCTATCAACGAACCTATATCTATTCTACTGGAGAACCGCAAACATTACAGTTTTGAATATTAATTATAATTTATTTCTACTAACATATCAGTTTATTGACCACACAAAAAATATAAATATATACTACCGGTCTAAACAAAATTAGACAGCTGGTCTTCGACCGGTAAAATTTATCGTTCGCCTACTTAAAAATAATATTTTTACGTTTTTCAACTTCTCTTGGACAAAATTGGACATTATCCTCGACTTGTGAAACTCACTACCGTTCAATATTAATATTTTGTTTTTACAGTGTTTACTAAGTTTCAATTATGAAGACTAGAGATAAGGAGGCGAATCGGCCTTGGTCAAATTTCAAATTTCCGTCCCTATTTTTATAGAGTTCCAAAAATGTACTGTAGTTGGCGGGTGGCAAAATAACGACGTCTACTTTCTATGCAAGTCAATGGGAATTAAAGTGATTTTTGTAAAATTTAGTGAAAAGAATAAAAATAAGCTGATATAAAGAACCTGACTACAAGTAACAATGAGTAACAAAAAACGGCAAAGCAGGATTTGCTTCGTTGCGGGTTGAAAAACGGGATATAAATCCGATATAAAATTAAAGAAAACACAAGGAGATAAGTCTTTTTAAAGCTCCTAGTGTAAGTAAAATAATGTATTTATTTCTAAAAAATATATATTTATTGTAAAATAGTCACAACCCGTATCTTACGGAGTGTAGTTTATTTAATTACAAAATTCTATAATAAAAAATAATAAAGTCATAAATCCTGACTTAAGAGGAAAATTTACATTACAAACTGAAAGACCTGCGGGGCAACGGTAGTTTAGTAGGTATAAAAATTACAACTTTAGGGTGGAGCCTAAATACTACAAAATTACTTCCGAGACTAAACAAAATCCGGATTCATTCATAATTTTAACAATTGCCTGTAGATACGAGGGATACGTATTCCAAACTCTAACGCGCGAAATTAAGAAAAAAGAACCGAAAACACCTAACACGGCTGCCGAGTGAGTCAGAGTTACCTAAATTAGGGGAACCAGAATCGTATTTGTTTTTCTCGGTGCATTGCGAGATATTGTTATAACGCAGTTCGATTTTTAGAGGGTTTTACATTATTTTTATATTTTAATTTAGTGAATAGGTTTAGTTAGATTAAATTACATTTAAGAGTATAGAGTTGTGAAATATAAATACAAATAACGAAAAAATAGACGATTGGTTCGAATAAGGTAATATCAATTAATACAGGGTATTTATTAATTGAGTGCCGATACTTAGAGGTGCGAATCCTTTGGGTGTTAAAGTTTTAAGAAAAAAAAAACTATTTTATCATAAGTTTCTTATCACTTTAGATATTTTTATGAAATTTTGCCCAAAAAAAGTGTTTCCACTCATGGTGGGTTCCTACCAAATGTCAACAAAATATCAGAAGCAGTTTCAATATACTGGTTTTTATTTTCTTACCCGAAAAGGGTGCTTTGTACGAAAGTACGTCATAAACCAAATTTGCTCCAAAATAAATAAGGATTTTAAAGATAATTTGGTTTTTAGAAAAAGCAGTGGCGCACCATATTTTTGTTCAAAAATATTCAGTTCAAACCCGGTACGGACGTCACTGGTAAAAATTTAAAAGTCTTTTACGACAAAAGGTGAGATTGAAAGTAAAAGTTTAGTCTGTTATATATATACTATATTTATATATCTAACTTTTATTATTACACTGAATGTGATATAGCTTTTTTGTTTGCCTTTTTTGGATCAACAAAATATTATTTTAATGATTTAAAATAAACTGCCAGTAATAATAATTATCTGTACTTAAACATATGCAAAGTGAAATCATAAAACGACGCATCAAGAAAGCACCAAATTATTAAACTTTTAATTTACGTAAGATGTATTAAAAGTAATTTTAAAAAACCGACTTTAAAATCGTGCAGATGCCATCACCACATCTGAACCAAATTTATATGGGACCACCCCTGAGGTACCCCCTTACTAACGAAAAGCATTATAGAAATCGGACAAGGTGGTAAAGAATTATCGCTAAACATACATAAAAAATGAAAAGTTTGAGGATTTTCCCATTGACCCAATTATTAGATTTTGACCAAATTTTCAAGGGACCATCCCGGAAGTACCCCCTTTCCAGCAAAAAAGAATCATTTAAATCGGACATTGTGTTAAAGAATTATCACTGAACATACTTTAAAAAAATATATACAGACGAATTGAGAACCTCCTCCTTTTTGAAGTAGGTTAAAAAGGATATAATAATCTATATTATTAGTATTAACTAAAAAACTACTATGTGGAGTTATATACATCATCTTAAATTAATCTTATATGTAAAAATTTGGGTTCGATTCCTAGAAGAGTACCTAAGTTCACTGTGCAGCCAAATTTATATTTATGGTACAGAATTTTTTGAATAAATAAAGTTTTAGGTTTAATTAAACACCAAGTTTTATCAGGAATAACATTTTCTGAAAAAAGTAACATAAAAAGCAGACTTTTTGCGAGCCACACTATATATATTTTAGAGGACAATCCATATTATTTTAGAAAAATAAATAAAATTTTTGTATAAACACATAAATGTGATTTATCTTTTAGAATATTTTATATGTTTGTCAAAGTTTACTAATTTAAAAAAAAAGAAATATTCTTCAAAATTTTTCTTAAATTTTTTAACACGGTACAAAATACCTTAATCCGTTTATAGTTATCGAAATTAGTAAAGAATTTTAACTTGTTTAAAAAGCGTTCTTTCTCTTTCCATTTCCTATAAAAACTAATAGACCTTTTTGAAATCGGTATTCGGTGACTTTTCTTCTGTTTTATTGCCTTGAAAATGATATGATTTACATAAAAAACAAAAACTGACTTATTATTTTTGTGAAATAAAAATATGTTGTTATTTTCACAATTTTCGACTACTTTTTGTTTCCAAAAAAGAAATACGATGTTCTTCTGTAGATATTAACACATTGTTTAATTGGCTTTTTATTTTATTTTTTTTTAATATTCTTTAGTATTTTCATAATTTGGGAAACAGTATAGCATTGAAACTTCTATACCTGAAAAATTGTGAGTACGCTTTTAATTAATTGTCTGTTTTTTATCTCACAATGTCTCGATAATTATGAGTATTCTTTAACAGAGATATATTTATTTGTATTATGGAAATGTTTATGTCGACAAACTTATGTTCGACATTTGTATCAATTTGTAAAAATAACTCTTGTATAATGATAATATTAAATTTAAAGGTTTTAAATAAGGACTTGCAGATATCACAATTCGAAATTTTTTTTATTGGCCATAAAACTTTTTTTGGAATGAAAGCATTAGTTTCTGTTTTTCAGTTAAGCTCCATAAATTCATATTTTAATCTGAACGCTACTTAAGCACAGTAAAGTTGCAACAACTAAACAATATAGTGAACTTTTTGAAAATTTCTAAATGAAAATCAATTTATATTTAAAATTAAATAAGTTAACTAACATTTTTGACCGTTATGAAGTTAATAAAGTTATAAATAACGTCGTTACAAAGATTTATGCTTGGATTTTAAATTTCTATTGATAATAGTTACTCATCTACGTATTACAATAACAATACCTACATGACTTGGCTTTGACACAAAACCCTGTATAGTAAAACTTCTAATCCGAATCAAAATCTTGAAACTATTATTTGGGGACTTAAAATCGTGGTCCACTAGTTGGTGTAGCCTTTTAAAACATTTGGTATAATAATAATCATTATATATCATCAATTACCACTGCCAATTTTAAATTTAAAATAGTGTATTATAATAATAAGACATTAATCATATCTTAAATGGATCGCCTACTACCATGTTTTAGAAATAAATAAAATTTAATTCTTAAATTAATAAAAATATTCAAAATAATATAAGATTCCTTGCGTTATGTTAATAAACATTAAACAAAATTTCTCACGAATTATTTAATATTCTGTCCCGTACTTCCATGTCTCTATTGCTTCGCTGTCAACAAGTTCCAGCAAGACATATTGCATATAAAAAATTTTAATTTTATTTTGTATCTTTTCTTCTCAAAAGCTGTCAATATGAGATATTTTCTCCACTTTTATTCCTCCAGAAGTCCAAAAGCACAAAATGCAAAAATCCATTTGTGTTATGTGCAGCTAGCCCTGAATTTGAAAATACCAATAGTGGTTGTCCTTAATGGAATTATTCTTTTTCCAAAAAGTTATTTCTCTACTGCATATTTCTTCTGCTACAGTCAGCCCTTCAGCTCTATATGGACATTTTAACTCTATCATAGAGTTTTGTTTTTTTTTTAATTCCATCCAGACTGGCAGCAACATAATCAAATTCGAATTCAATAAAATGTCCACATTTAAAAACTTTTACTTGCAAATAAATTTCCAAATCTTATTTTGCTCTGAATTTATGGTCCATGCCATATCGGGTTGCTTTAGAAATAAATAAAAGATTTTAGGAGATTTTTTACAAATTTTTCCAAATTTTAAAGCAGTGGAAACGAGTCTTTTATTGTACCACAATGCACAATCAGCTTGTTACAATCGTTTTTCTCTCATTTATAGACATTGGCTAACTTTTTAGAAAATAACAACATGAATTCAAATCACTTACGTATTGTTTATCACTAAAGAGTAGAAAAAGATATATATTTTGTTGGTATTACCTTCTAGACGAAAAAGCTTTTAACGTATATCTATTTTTATTGTAATAAAAATAAATGCTCCTGTAGGCAAAAATTAAATATATTTTTCTTTCCTAGCATTTTTTAACATTTCTATTTCTTTTCTTAGATTTTTTCAAAAGAGACATATTTTTAAAGTAAATCCGGAGAGGTATGGATTAAGCCTTTACCTGTACTTACATAAAATTTCTTTTAGTAAAATTAAAAAATAATCCGTAAAATTGGTGTACTATGAAACCCTTGCATATAATATATATATATATGCTAATCTTAGTATTACAGAAATAAATTACGTAAAACATAAGGTGTACAAATACGTAAAATTTATTTATCCCTCGTAAAATATCAGTAAAATATATTATAAATTGTTTTCATTCACAAATATTAATTTCTTAAAAATCTAACAGAGGCGCCACTTTCCAGACGAAAAATCTTGCAGTGTAAGGGTTTCGTAGTACCCCACTTTCAAAGTTTATTTTTGACTATTTTTAAAATAAAAAAATATATATGTGTAGGTAAAGGTTAAATCTATGCTCCTCTGGAACCACTTTTTCAAAATTCAATTTAGTTTTTTCTAAAAAAAATTGAGAAAATGGGTAAAAAAAGTCGAGATTTGGATTTTTTTTTAGAAAAAACAATTTCAAATTTAAAAAAAGTGTTTCCAGAGGAGCATAGATTTATCCTTTACCTATACGTACATATTTTTTTCTTTCAGAATAAGCCAAAAATAAACTTTAAAAGTGGGGGTACTACGAAACCCTTGCATGCTCCGCTCTACAGCCAAGTAAATACTCCTCTTAAAACAACAATAATTACACATTAAATTTAACTTACTGGAAAAGAAATTTTGCTTTTTTTATGTTTTTTGATGTTAGATGAAGAGTTTATTTATTTATTTATTTATCAGAAACATACAGGTTGCCCTAATTACATGTTCCTGTAACAAAAGTTATTTTATAATGACGTAACAATTTTCATATAATACTATTACAATAATAATATAATGTGTTAAGATCTAGTTTAATATAGGAGACTAGTACAAAGACAGAGATATTTTGTATATTTAGGTAATACGTACATTGGATGTGATATATTTTTTAAACAAGGACATTTTTATTCCAAATAATCCAGGACAGAGATCTGTGATGTATGTGTTGTATAACTGGCATATTCGATTTAAAGTGTTGTTGTTGGTTTCAGTGAAAAATAGTTGTGCCCTGGGACGAGTTCTGTGATCAGCCACATAAAAGTTGATTTTACTTAATAAATTAGGAGAATCAATCAGATGGTTACATAATTTATATAGAAGTATCAAATTGCGATGGAGTCTTCTATTCTCCAGTTTTATAATTTTGAACTCTGATGTTATTGGTTGGTAAGACATATGACCGGGAGAGGTTTTGTACCTCTTGTAATATAAATATTTCAAAAATTTATTTTGAATCGTTTCAATTCGGCAAGTTAGAGTTTTATTTATCATATTATTCCAGATTACGCTACCAAATTCTAGTTTACTTCTTACAAGAGAGCAAAATAAATAGTTAATGGAATCAATATTATTAAATTCTGATGTTGTACGTTTTACAAATCCTACTGATTTATTTGCCAAAGAGACGATTTTTTGGACATGTGAAGTAAAGTTAAGAGTACTAGAGAATGTAATACCCAAGTCCTCTACCTCGTTTACCCTTTTTAAATTTAAGTTTCCCATCGTGTAGATAAAGTGAGTAGGTTGAGTTTGGCGACTATAGGTCATAACAGCACACTTGTCAATATTAAAATGTAATTTATTTTTCAAAGACCAATCGTAGATCTTATCAATATCGTTCTGTAGTTAAAAGTAATCATTAATATCATTAACCTTAGAGAACAGTTTTAAATCATCGGCAAAAAGTAAAGACTGAGATGTTATACATTTTGGCAAATCATTCACAAATAAGAAAAATAGTAGTGGCCCTAAATTAGAGCCTTGGGGTATCCCAGACTCAACCAGGTAGCTTATCGATTTTTCTCCTTTAAATGAAACATATTGCCATCTATCTTCAAGATAGCTCGTAAAAAGTTTTAATAAAGAGTTACTAACTCCAAAGGATATTAGTTTTTTGAGAAGTAAGTCATGGTTGACCTTATCGAAAGCCTTTGCAAAGTCTGTGTATGCCACATCTACCTGATTTTTATTGCTTGTCGCATTACTAACATATTCAGTAAAAACTAACAGGTTTGTTTCAATTGATTTCATCTTGCGAAACCCATGCTGCTCCTCACATAGCATATTTTGAACATGATAATACAGTTTATCGTATAAAATAAACTCAAATACTTTTGCAACACAGTTTAGTAGTGCTATTGGCCTATAGTTACTAAATTCGTTTCGTAAATTCTTTTTGTGAATAGGTGATACTTTGGTTGATTTAAATTTTATTGGGAAAACATCATTATCCAGAGCTTTTTGCAGAAGCACTATTAGTGGATAAGCAAGGTAATCGCGGCATGCTTTAAAAATATATGCTGGAATCCCATCAGGACCTGCGGAGAATTTGGGCTTTAATCTAGCAAAGGTATTGTTGATATCCTGCACTGTAACTCGACTAAAGTTTAATTGTGGGGTATTAAAATTTTTGGTAGAATCTAAGAGAAAGGAACTAATATTATACTCTGAAGATTTTTGCTCAAAAACTGATTTGAAATAGTTGGCGAATCCTTCAGCTATGGCTTTTTTATCTGTAATATGTTCTCCGTTACTTCCTTTAAAGAAAGTGTTTTGAGTGCTTGATTTTTTATTATTATTTACTAAGTTCCAAAATAGATTAGGATTTAGTGCAATATTAATTTCCATATTTTGCATGTAAGATGCATGTTTTATTAAATGCTTTAATAGTGGTCTCAATCTTTTAAATTCGTTTAGATGGGAGTTCGATCTGGTTTTTAATTTATGATGAATTTTCTTTTCCCTTAATAAGCGAATTATTTCCGGGGTAAACCACGCAGGGTAAGTATTACGTTTGCCATTTAAAGATTGAAATTTGGGTACACAAATATCAAAAATATCGTAGAGATTGTGATAGAAGTAATCTACTGCTGTATTAACATCTTGTATACAACCTAAGTATTCCCAATTACAATCCCTAAGTAGTTCACATAAAAGAGGAAAGTTTGCTCTTTTAAAGTTATACTGGTGCGTCAGGTTATTGAGTCGAGGTATATTTCTAACATTTTTAGTTATACTGTAGCTTAAAGAAAGAGCTGGATGTTTTTTATCTTCCACTATCAGAGGTTGTTGATGTTTATCTACCAGAATATTGATATTACTTAAAATCAAATCTAAAGTTCTATTATCTTCATTTAATATATTATTATAGGTGCCAAGATTAAACATATCCATTAGCTCTGATATTGCCAAGTACGCATCGGAAGAGCTATTGAGAAATTTAAAATTAATTCCATTAATTAGAGGCAGATTGAAATCTCCCAATACCACTACTGATGTATTTGAGTCAATAAAAGTATCTAGATGGGAAAATAACTCACAAAAGGAAATATAGCTATCATTTCTAGAATTAGGAGGAATATATACATTAGAGAAAATAAATTTATTGCCATACATGTC
Organism: Psylliodes chrysocephalus; assembly: GCA_927349885.1. NCBI lineage: Eukaryota > Metazoa > Arthropoda > Insecta > Coleoptera > Chrysomelidae > Psylliodes > Psylliodes chrysocephalus. Next base: position 24,222,923 of record OV651822.1, on the reverse strand, counting down.
CACCTCAACAAATAAGACCTCTAAGTCCGCATTCAAATTTATCAATTTTGATTTGTATTTCTTGTGCACCGCAGTTAAAACACCGCCACCCCATTTCTTACCCGTGTATTGCAGATCCCTGTCCTTTCTGTATACCACATACCTATTATCAAAAAGTTCTGCATCATAAATGCCATCATTTAACCACGTTTCTGTTAAAAAGATAATATCATACGATTCAATCAATAAGTTATGTAAAAAATCTACTGTCTTTGTACGCAGCCCTCGTGTATTCTGGTAATATGTATGTACCTGCATGAAGTTAAATTAACAAAAAAAAAAAAAAAAATTATGTCAATAAACAGATATGTTTAACACCTAAAAAAAATATAATAAGCACATCTATTTTACATTGTACATTTGATTTTATAATAATTTATGTAATTGAAGTATGTTTTGCGATAACGTTTTCTTCGGTAATAAAATTATTATAACTATTACAACGTGCCTTGTAAAAAAATTAACATTAATTTTACAATAATACAGAAAAATATCTGACAATAAATAATAAAGGAAATTCCTATACCCAAAAACAAACAGAATGACTAATTTCTTATTTATTGCGATCTGAATTCAAACATAGAAAGAAAAAAAAAAGATGTAAAAAGTTTCTGATATTAATCGGAGATAGTACTAAATCACTAGCTAACGACCCATGTGTAAATTAAATTTGACTTCTGCACTGTTGCCAGGTCCAACCATTTATATTGCCGTTAGATGCTTTTTAACTCCCTCATTATTAACAGTAAAAATTTTGCCATCAAGAGACCAGACATTTCTTGAACCATATTTTTTCTTAGCCATTTTCAGTAAGTTGTATCTGCGCGGGGTAAGTTCTTCATTTATAAATATGCCCGTACCTTGAAGTAGTCTCCTGGCATTAAGTATCTCTGTTCGTTTGATATAGGAAGTAAAATCAATCAAAACGTTACGAGGTATGTTATTTTCTTGAGACATCCTTCCAATTCGGTATAAGTTGTTTATATCAGTTACTACTGTTATTTTTCCTTATTGAACTCCAATTTAGTCATTGCAAATATTTTTTATAGGAGATCTTAAACGTTTAGAACAATGGCAGCATGTGATTCCTAGGGCTGATAAAGAACTGTCTAGTTATGATTCTGTTTGCGAGCTATACTTTTTAGAAGATGATATTTTAAAATTTGATGAGACTATTTTAACTAATGATACTATTAACAAAATATAAAGGGAAAGGCCGAGATTAAAGAACGAAGCAATACCATGTATATTCCCGAATCTCTCTTCATACTTGTCCAGTATTAGGAAAAGACGAAACCACCATTGAACCGAACTGAATTTGTTAGAATAAAAAACAGGAAGAAAATACTAGAACTTATTGCTAAAGAAACTCTTCACCAGGATGATGAAATTGTAGTTGTCGAATACAAAATTACCACAAAACTGTTCTTACCAAACCTAACAAACCTTTTCAAATTTGGTCATACTCAATTTTCATTTTATTTAGATAAAATTAAATAATGAATAGTAAATAATGTTTAACATAAAGACTCATTTATAATTAATACCAACAGTATTTTCTGTACTTTAGTTAGCAATTAAAACAAAGACTTATTTACAATAATTAAAATCAACAGTATTTTCTGTGCTTTAGTTAGCAATAAACAATTTGATTTTTATTATTTTCATAAAATTTTGTAAAATCCCTGACTAAATATTTTCATTTAAACCGTGTCTTAGTATGCCCTTAGCCTTATTTAGCTTTAATTAAAAAATAATTAGCCCTACCCATCAAATTTCAACACTTATAATCAATAATTTGCATTTTACTTAAATAGGAATAAATAGTAAATAATGTATCAATTAAAATATGTAAGACTTATTTAGAAATAAATACAACAGTATGTTCTGTGCTTTATTTAGCTATAAATAAGTTTATTTTTATTATTTTGACAAAATTATGTATAATTTCCATAAGAAGCCATGTATTTTGAACTACGTAAATCGTACCAGCGCCCATGCGGTTAATTATAAAAGCTCAATTGACGTGTGATTTTTGAGACCGTATTTTGAGCATGTCGATTCGCCTCCTTATCTCTAGTCTTCAATAGTTTCAATATTGTTGCAATTTTATTTGAGGTAAAATGGGGTGCACAACATGCATAAACCATATGTTGTGACGAATTAATAGTGGCACATGTTGTGACGAATTAATAATGGCACATCTTCAAGTACGTTTGTTGTAAGTAAATAAATTTCCCCAATTAAACGATTTGGAATTACGACAGGTCCAATTATAAAATTGTCAATAATTTCAGTCCAGATATTAATTTTAATTGTATGTTGAAAATGAGTTGTTCTCGGATTTTGGAGTTCGTTATATAAATTAGTTACGCCATGTTTAGTAAAAGTAGCTTCGTCAGCAAAAAAAAAATTGTCCATGGAAATGTTCACTGTGGACTCTCTCATTTTGAATAAAATTACAAAACACTGCACGCATCGCAGGATCCACGGGTAAACATTTTTGTACATGCCTGATATGGCAAGGATACATGAATTGTTCTTTTAAATTTTAAAACTTCGTTCAATACTTTTGGGAACTGCCATGTTGTGTTCTACACGTCTAGTACTAACTGTCGGATCATGTTCGACCGCATTTAATATGTGTTATTCAACTTCTACAGTTCTTGTCGTACGCGTCCGTCCTAGATCCATATTCCTTCATTCAAATCTACCATTTTCATGAAGCTGCCTTTCAAAATTCGCAAATATTTGGTAATTTGGGGCTAGAACACTTTGGCTACCATTTCCGTTACAACATTCGTATACCAAAAGCATATCAACTTGTTTATTGTATATGTCAATTTGATTCATGGTAAAGGGTATAATAATAAATTTAAATCGATATCTGACACTTGTACTGACAACATAAACTTTTCACCTTCAGATAAAGTGCCAGGTAGTTTTTATCTCCCAAATAACTTAAAAGTAATCTTTTCACTTCTGGATAAATCTAACTTCTGAATGATAACTTAACTTACTTATGAAATTTCTGATAAAATACTTCACTGATGGATAGCTAGGATAACATAACCACATAAGGTTAAAAACTACTGGATACTTACCATACATATTATTTACTAAGGGTCGGTCTCTTCACTTTCAGATAAAGTTCCAGTTAACTAACCAAAGGGTATATTATCCGAGAGTTACTATTTGACAGATAATGAGGTTTCCGTCTTTTCAAGAGAAATAATCTGTAGGGTAGTTATCTGGTACTTTTTAACGTTCTATGGTCATGTACCTACCTTCATATCGTATTTATACATGCAATATGTCATTCTCACTGTCACTTGTTGTCATTATTTCGTTTTGTCACTTAGTTGAAAGGTCTTTGTATTTTTCTGATAATATTTATTTAAAACTCCATAAAGCAAGTGACAAAACAGAAAACATCGACCAACTTTCAATAAGCAAGAGGATGCTTGAAACACAAAGCAGTACTGCCAAATAAAAAATTGATTCTTAAGTCTATTGTATTATAATTAACATAGATTGTTCATTTGATTAAATTGAATATTTCGAAGGTGTAGTTTTTTATTCTGTATGTATGTAATATTGGTGCGAAGGGCATTAGTTTACACTATTTGCCATAAACTATTTTATAAATGTAAAGGCTGTTTTTTATTATACAGCTTAGTTAGTATTTTTTCGAAAAAAAAAATTACCTATACGAAACAAATAAGTAATCCACTATTTTCAAAAACACAACATCTTCAACAACGTCCATAATGTCAAATACAATAATGTGTTGACTTGTATCGCATATTATTTATTATGTCATATACCTACTTATCTATCAGTTAACTACTTTATCAGGAAGTTCAAAGGTAAGATAAGTTATCTTTCAGATTAGACCAATTTATCTGCCGGATAGTTTTATCCAAAAGTGAAAAGATGATTTTTTAAGTTATCTGGGAGATAACGATTACCTGACACTTTATCTGAGGGTGAAAAGACCGACCCAAGGGTCGGTCTTTTCACCTTCAGATAAAGTGCCAGGTAATTTTTATCTCCCAAGTAACTTAAAAAGTAATCTTTTCACTTCTGGATAAACCTAACTCCTGAATGATAACTTAACTTAGTTATGAAATTCCTGATAAAATACTTCACTGATGGATAAACAGGTAGCTACATAACCACATAAGGTTAAAAAGTACTGGATACTTACCATACATATTATTTACTTGAAAAAACAGAAAATTAATTATCTGACAGATAGTAACTCTCAGATAATATATCCATCAGTTAGTTATCTGGAACTTTATCTGAAGGTGAAAAGACCGACCCTAAACAGAAAATTAATTATCTGACAGATAGTAACTCTCAGATAATATATCCGTCAGTTAGTTATCTGGAACTTTATCTGAAGGTAAAAAGACCGACCCTAAACATACAAGTATTTATCACGACACCCTTTTTATTATTTTTATTAAAAGATACACGTTTTATTATAAATTGTGTATACGAGGACATATTATCCAAACGTTTCAGTGCCTCAAGATTTCTACAGGTAGCATTCTGTATGCCTCATACAAAAATTAATATTTCATTAATAACATCTTTCCTACTACTAGGTAGGAATGTTCAGCAGCATGGCGGTATGAAAAGTTTAAATCCATTTCTTTTGTTTTTTTTTTTTTTTCGAAAATGGCATCATGGTGACATCAAACAAGAGTAACTTTTTTAAGAAAAAACTCCAGTTTCCTATTTTAATGTCAGAAATGTATAAAAGTGACATAAAAATAGGGGAAATGTCCATGGCCTTCCCCCTAATGAGATACTTATGATCGGAATATAAAAACTGTTTCTGCTGCATTTAATTAGCCAAACGAAGCAAATTGATATATAGGTAGTTTGATTAAATCAACTTATTTTGTGCCCATAAATCTGTGGTAAATCCATGCATACGCAATTTTGGACACCCTGTATCTATTTCAAATTTTATTGTACCTATCTACTAACACAAAATCGATACTTCTTCCTTAAGAGCCTGTTTCCCTTCCTTTGTTACTTCAACTAAATGTAACATGGATAAAGGATACAGTCTTCCTCCTTGAAATGTAGGTTCAGTTAACGAAAGTAGGTTAACTATATATAGGGTTTCGCAAAGTTTAAGGATTTAACTAATACGGTAATTTGTTGTAATAAATTTATTAAACGATTTTTTATAACAAAAGAACGACAGTAAACAATAAGATACATTTAAACACGGGGCTGCTGTTGTCCTGCAAAAAAGAAAAGAACATTATTTTATTTTAATCATTGGCGCTGATTTTTGCATATTTTTTACAATTTACAAGGTGGACTTGTTGACGAACTTTAGCTTTTGTTTTTGTTTTAGTACTATTTTCGGAAGCAATTTTCAGATTTAATTTTTTCAAAAATGTTTGATAGCATTTGTTAACCAAATTGATATTTATGAGAGGTGTTTTAGGTATGCAGTTATTATCTTCAAGAACGAATACATACAAAAAAAATAAGAATAATTTAAATAAACACGCATGGATATGAATAAGACTTTCAATTTAAGGTCTACAAAAATTGGAATATTTATTAGTTATAAATCTTAATATTTTAAACTACAAGGACGAATTTTTCTGTACGATTTAATCAATGAATATTTTCATTTAATTCCATGTACTTAAATATAAATTAAACAGGAGTGAACAAAAGGGATTTGCATGTTTTGTAGCCCTAAAAAAATCGGCGCATTCGTAATAGAACTGGGACATTCTAAAGGGCTTATGAAGTTTAGTAGTTTGGCCAGCAGGAGTGAGTATGATGGCTATATCACATGAAGAAGAAGTTTGAACACGACACCGTAGGCGGAGTGCTCAATCGTCTGAGTGCGATACTGACAATTCACTAGAGTTGTACAGTATATTTTTTTACGACCCACTAACGAAAATCTACAAATTTTATGTTATTTACAAAAAATAAAAATAAACCTTAAGCTACTGACAAAATTGTTGCACTTTAACATTGAACGAATTAAATTTAACAAATAAATAACAAGGAGATTAAACTTTTTTTAATCTCTTGGCATTACAAGTAAAACTTCAGTACTTAAAATCAAAGATTAAAAAAAAATAAAAGTCACTGTAACTACTGGTATCATTATCATTGTCTTTTCTAAGGTTTATTATTATAAGGTTTATTAAGTTTTCCATTGATATATCCACTTTCCAAAATGAATTTTCCAACTTTTTAACATGAACAATGCATTTTCTACAATGTTCTCCATTTACATCTGAAAACAAATGTAATTTAAATGTTGTATTGTTTCGAAAAACATAACTTTTTAATTGTGACCAGATCAGTTCAATGGGATTTAACTCTGCGTGGTAAGTAGGCAATCTGAGATTTTAATTTCCTTTTTCTCGGGCCATCTCGTCTATAATATATTTTTTGAATGTTTTTATGTTGACTTGCTAAAACGGGTAATTCTGCCTTCAAGGATTTAGAAGTACTGATAATATTTTTAGAATGAAGCCATTTAGAAATATTTTTTTTTCTAAGTAGTGTGATAGATTAGATTAGATTTAATTAGGACTATGGGCCATGTGGCCTCCCCCACCTCGACCTTTTCAGATCTATTGTGGATATCATTTAATCATTGTTTAGAGTACCTTGTCTAATGCGGTCTTTTGTAGTAGACTCCATAGACTGGGAAGTAGTTCTCCGGTATAGCTAGTTGCCCTTGGTTTTTCTTCTCCAAGTGGAATCTCAGTCTTACTAGACCTTCGCAGTAGCACAATACGTGTTCTGCCGTTTCCTCTTCTTCTTGACAGAATCGGCACAAGGCCTCTTCTGTCAGACCGATATTGAACATATGCCCTGTTAATAGACCTACTAGTATTCTAGTATTTTTCCTATTAAGGCTTAGTAGATGCTCGGTGAGTTTAGACGATGGCCCTTTTAAGAACTGTTTGGCCTGTCTCTGTCCTGGTGAGTTTTTCCACCACTCCTGAGATTTTTTAAACATCCACTGCTTTGTGCATGTTCTGATAGTTGTTTTTGTTACACCACAGAAGGGTTCTGGGTCAATAAGAGCATTTGAAGCTCCTTCTCGGGCTAGTAAATCAGCCTCTTCATTGCCTTTGTGTCCCCTGTGGCCTGGTACCCAGGCTAAGATTAGTCTGTTTTGACTACCCAGCTCTGTTAGGGCTTCCAAACAGTCCCACACAAGCTTTGAGTGTACCTGCATGGAACTGAGTGCTTTTAACGTCGCTTGACTGTCTGAGTATATGACAATGGTTTTTCCATTTACCTTCTGTCTTAATACTTCTTTTGCGCAGTGATGTATTGCTGCTATTTCTGCCTGGAATACTGTCGCATGTTTACCTAAGCTCAGTGAGATTCCTGTCTTTGGCTTGGTAGTGTGATAGGATGCATTATCCAAAACAATAACGGAATTGGCTGGAATTTTTTAATACTGTTCTGAAAATACTTTTTAAACAAAGGGCCATCCATTTTTTATGGTAGTCTTTTATTTTCTTTGACTCGCCAATACTGGGCTACCCACTACCAGAGGGAGAATTTATTCTGGATACCGATGCCAGTAATGTGGGAATTGGTGGAGTGCTTTCACAGATTCAAGGGGGAAGAAAGAGTACTGGGTTATTTTAGTAAAAGGCTCTCGAAACCTGAGCGAAATTACTGCGTCATAAGAAGAGAACTCCTGGCAGTTGTGAAATGCGCGGAACACTTCTACCAGTACCTATATGGAAGGAAATTCTTAATCCGTACCGATCATTCCAAGTGGTTGATGCAGTTCAAAAACTCGGAGGGTCAAATCGCCAGATGGATTGAACGACTTCAAGAGTACGACTATAAGATCGAACATAGAGCCGAAACAATCCACAAAAATACCGATTGTCTTTCTAGAGGACCGTGTCCAGCAGAGTGATCCCACTGCAACAAAGCGTAATCCAAAGAAAGTGGACTAATAAGAACAACTGTAGTCAACGATGAGTGGGCCCCTACTAAAATTAGGGAAGAACAAGAGAACGATACCGTTTTAAAGAAGATGCGACAATGAAAAGAGGAAAATCATCGACCTACTTCGCAAGAAGTATCTAATCTCTCTCCAGTACTTAAATCATATTTGGCTCAAGGGACTCTTTTATACTGGAAGATGGCTTATTAAAGCGAGTACTTCAAAATGATGGTTTCGAGAACAGAAGACAGTTGGTCATTCCAAGGAGTAGAGTAGCCGAAGTACTTCGTCAGTTACATGACAGTCCATCAGGAGGACATCTCGGTGTTAAGAAAACCCTTCAGAGAGTTCGGGAAAGGTTTTATTGAATGAACAGTTCCGATGATGTAAAGAACTAGTGTAAGAAATGTACCAGCTGTGCTATGAGTAATGGACCTCAACGAAAAAGGAAGGCTCCCTTGAAGCAATACAACTTTGGTAGCCCATTTGAGAGGATCGCCTTAGATATTGCTGGACCATTCCCCATGACCAAGAATGGTAATACATGATGGTCGCAAACTGTTGTAGATGTGTTGATAAAAGAGTTTATCTGTCGATTTGGAGTGCCCTTGGAGATCTACAGTGACCAAGGCAGAAATTTTGAAAGTCAGCTCTTCCGTGGAATCTATGACAAACTAGGCATGAAGAAAATCAGAACCACAGCATTGCACTCACAATCCGATGGAATGGTAGAGCGAATGAATAAGACCATTGGAAAATATCTGTCAAAAGTAGTTTCAAACCATCAGCGAGAATGGGATTAGTATCTTTCGCTCTTTGCAATGGCTTATAGATCCGCTGTCAATGAATCAACAGGCCAAACACCAGCAAAGGTCCTGTTTGGGCGTGAGATGAGACTACCGTGCGACCTCGAGTTTGGATGCCGACCTGGAGGAGATGTAGCTGGTGAAGATTATGTGATCCAGTTACGAAGAAGAATGGACGATATGCATGAATTGGTCCGCTCGCAGCTTCAAATCGCCAGCGACAGGATAAAGAAACGTTACGATACCCAAGCCACAGAAGGATGTTTCAAGGAAGGCGACAAAGTCTGGCTCCATAACCCAAAAAGACAAAAGGGTTATATCTCTTATATCTCTTGGGAAGGTTCATATCTCATCAAGGAAAAAAATCAGTGATGTCATTTACCGTATAAGATCTCGAACGGTAAACCAAAGGTAGTGCACCAAAATCGGCTGGCGCCATTTGAAGGTGACCATAAAAAGGAAGCAGACGTAAACCAGCTCCAAGAAACACCTGACCTTGTCTTTGAAAAAATTATGGGTGCATATGGAGGTACCGGAAAAGCAAGACATGGTGTTACAACCGAGCAACAACAAGACCTGCTCACCGTTCCTAAAGATTAGTCGCTGGTTCATAGAACTTCTGCCAACATCTACGACGCTCGAGGTCTGGCATCTGTATTTCGGAAGAAGTTTGGTCGATTGCCAGAACTTCAAGATCAGTTACCAGCCCCTGGAAAAGCATTGAAACTTCAAGATGGATCGCGTTATCTTTTCTATTTGATAACAAAGAACACCTTCCGAGATCGATTCACCTATCATGATGTATGGTAAGCATTACTCGGTTTGAGGGAGCATGTACTGGAGTCCAATGTACAGAAACTAGCTATGCCAAAGATAGAGAGCAACCAGCTGAATTGGAGGATCATTAGAAACATGGTGAAAGTAATCTTCCAAGATACCCAGGTTGAAATTCTGGTCTACAGCCATTCTTCCAGCGTTCAGCTTATAGCGAAGACTGTCCCTTGTTACTTCCATGCAACTGGAAATTGTAAAAGAGGATCCAGTTGCAAATACAACCATTCAGTTTTAGTTCCAGGAAGAACTATTTCTTAAGGAGGGGAAATGTCTTGGGAATGCCTAAGCCGTCCCTGTAGAGCGCGACCTTGAACAGCCAACGGACTCCGCTGAGACGTATAGAGACAAACGCACGGCTTCTAGGTAATCTACCAAAAAGCAATACGTGGCCGCTGAGTCAGAGATGGAATTTTCGGGTGACATTCGAGAGCGTCTGGAAAGCCCAGAGTATTCTGGTTACAGAGTTGGCTTGATATAAATATCGCGAGTTTGAAGACGGAAGGGAAGATTCGAATAAAGTGTTGGACAGAAAAGTTAAATTGCAATAAATAAATTAGAATTGTGAGTTAGTGCCTAAGTATTATATAAATTAAATAGTACGTCATAAATAAATTGTAAATAGTGTGTTTTAAATAAATAAACTATATATAAATTAAACTATCGCCACACTATTTCATCCACAGAAAGTAAAAAAGTTTTCTCGAAGATTAAATATCTTAAGTACGATATTTTTTTTCTAAAGATAATACTTTTTGTCCACTGGGTCGTTTACGCGTACTTGTGTTTGAAATATTTTTTAATGCATTCGCCATTCTTATATATAACTATAAAATTATAATTAATACTAATACAAAATTCCGAATCAATTAAAATACATACGATACGGCTATGAATAAATAAAGTCTAACTTATCTGTCAAAAGAACAGGTTTATTACAGTAAAAACCATGGAAACATGATTAAATAAAAAAAAAACTTTTATTAGGCCGATCAAATGTATTAAAATTTTCATTTTAACTACAAAAGCATTGAAGGATAAAATGTCTACCTCTTGAATTTGTACTAGTTCTGCAAATTAAATTACTGCACTTCTTTCTTCTCCAGATTATAGGTAGAATGGATATGAAATATATTCGTTCAGTTGAACGCAATGCCTACTTTTTCGTTTCGTGGTCTGTGCGTAAAATAGCCAATATCCTTGTGGGTGTAGAAAAAAATAAATTTCGAACTTAAAATTGTTACAGGTTACAACAGTGTGCTATTAAACAATATAAGAGAAAAAAATTAGTTTTAGAAAATAAAATGCAATTATTTTTATATAAAAATCATATCTAATGAGAGAACATTTAAAAGTTCATTTCCAGACAGGAATTTGACGAATCGTTCAAAGTTTTAAATTATTTTGCTTTCACAAAAATCAGCTAGATATCTATACTGCATTTTTAAATATCGTAAAATTTCTTATTATAATTTTTCAAAATAAATAAAAAGAAATGGAGATTAACATGGATTACAGCAGAATAAGAATAAAAATACTATTTCATATGGCACACAGAGCCCTTTGGAGGTTACACAAAAATTGAAAATTGATTATTTCCCACCTCAAGAAACTCTCTTTTACCAATTGTCTTGTAGATATTTTAAAAATTCTTCAAATTTAATTTTAAAATGGTAACGACACTCGTAATATTTTCTAATGTAAGGAATTCACTGTCTTTTTATATATACTATCAAGTACAGAGAATAAAAAGATTTCTTTGGATTTATAAATAAAATATTATGAGACAAAATCTAAAATGTTCCAGTGGTTTTCGTATAAAATATTGAAATTGTCAATTTATTTATAAAATAGGTAGTTGCTACGCCTTATTTTTGAATTAAGGAAATATTTATATGTATGCTCATTATAATAAACATTTTTTACATATTTTTATAGTTTAGTTTTTAAATTTTATTTTGAAACCTTTTAGTGCTTTCTACTAGAAATGTATTGGTACTTAATTACTTTTATCCTGAATACATTCATATCTAATCAACATGACCATGAAATTAATTTGCATATAGATATTAATTGCGAAAATTTTTCTTTTAAACTTAAGACCGTATTTAAAAAAGAACAATGTAGTCATAAAAAAACTGTTTCAGAGATAGTTTGAAAACATCAATCTGATCACCTCTTGTTCATTGCTCATGCAGATATAATATAGACAACCCTGTATATTATAAATACAGATTTGTAAGCCCTACAATAATAATTTGGTAGTAATTTTAGTTTTTGAAATTATAAACATTGTACCTAAGTAGGTAGGTTACCTTAAAATTCTACCTGTAATGACCTTTTACATGCCTGGCTTTCACTGGGCAACTGTAGATAGTGTACATTACTAAGAAAAATACCTAAATAACTAGTGATCCACAACAAATATTTGTAAAGCAGGACATGACGGATAAAGACACAAGGCATGTCAAATGTTATTTGAAAAATAAGAATTGTAAGCTCCGACGCGCTTGATTTTTTCCATGGCCTACTTTAGAAACATATGTTGTGGATCACACCACACTATCTTAATCTTAATCACGTTTCAGAAATGCATTGCTTTTTATACAGTTGTCTCTTAGCCTATTAGAATAATATAAGTTCATCCAAATGACATGTATAATGTATAGGTACTTTGTATTCATATACGTAGCCTAGATAAAGTGTGGAATAAATGGAATAACTTTCGTTAAAGCTTCTCTTTAAGTTTTTTAAATGTTCAATATTATAGTCACAAAAATCATCAGTGCTTTGTAGGTAAATATAAGTGTTCTTTGAAATGACGTTATGACAATAAAAAATAAAAATCGACCTGTTCTTGGATTGATTATCTTAAAATCAGCATTATTATGATCAATATTTTTATCTACACACTGTATATACCTAAATTTATTTAAAAAGGTAAACATATGGTGGCCCACGAGATATATGGTGTAATTTAGAATACCAAACCAATTAATTACATCACGCCCTAGATATGTTCACCGAAGAGAATCCAAGAAGTATAACTAGAATGAAGATATATATAATGCTTGTTATTCTATATTATACTCTTCAAAGATTAACAAACCTCCACTTATCCCCCATTTTAATCAATTTTTTTTTCAGAATCCCCTTAAAAAGCTTGAACTTTCCTGAAGATTTCAAGTTGATATTTCAACCCCGCCTTAACTCCCCTTATTAATTTTTTTTTTCAGAAGCAATAGGCTTCATCCCCTTATAGAGCTTGTTTTTTACTAAAAAATTCATGTTGATATCGCTTTTCGTTTTTGATTTTTTTAAATTTCGACCCCCTTATTCCCCATTTTTATTCATAGGTTTCGTCCCCTTGTAGATCTTGGCTTTTCTTGAAAATTTCATCTTGATATCTCTTTTCGTTTTTGCTTTCCGTTTTTTTTTTTTAATTTCAACCCCCAATAACCCCTCATTTTCAGTCATTTTTGTTTCCAAAATCAACATGCTTCGTCCCTTTATAGCCTGATTTTTGCTAAAAATTTCATGTTCATATCGCTTTTCGTATTTGATTTCTGATTTTTTTTTTTTTTAATTTCAACCCCCCTTACTTTTCAAAATCAATAGGTGTCGTCCTCTTATATAGCTTGACTTTTACTAAAAATTTCAAGTTGAAAACATTTTTCGTCTTTGATTTAATTTCAACCCCCCTTAACTCCCCCATTTTAAATCAGATTTTTTTAAAAATTAATATGCTTTGACCCATTGTAGAGATTGATTTTTGCTAAAAAATTCTAGATGATATCATTTTTCGTTTTTGAATTAGGATTTATTTAAATATTTCAACTCCCCTAAACCCCCTTTATATAGATTTTTTCAAAATCAATTGGCTTCGACCCCATATAGAGCTTGATTTCTATTGAAAATTTCAAGTTTATATCATTTTTGGTTTTGACTTATCTTGCGGACAAAAAAACCATGACATCAGATGGACCGGACATTTTTAAAAGGTTAAATTTGGACCAATATTAAACATTTAAACCTATTAAAACGGTAAATTGATGATAGATTATTAGTTAAAAACGGGTAGTTTGACGAATAGTCTGACGAAAAACTGGACGAGCACAGATGGTGCAAAATCAATGAGCGGAACATGTTCTAGTCTCGTATCGCAGGGTAAAAATCAACGATAATATTCAATGGACTCATTGCTGTATTCGTTCATTGAAAACCACTGGCATGTAAGCGTATTCCTTGTAAAGTTAGCTGCTGTAAAAATTGTAATTTGATCAAATCGCGGACTACAAACTCCCTATTCCGTGCGCTTTATGAAGACTTTGAAAGCATCCACGTTTCTTTACCTGGCAAAGTTTTGACCCCCTTTTACGTTTATTTAAATTAAAGTCATAAATTTATTTATCTAAATCCCTCGTTAGAAGGACCAGGTATCACTATTTTCAATGTGCAAGCTAAAGAAGTTCACGGAGGAGTGGGTGGCTCAGTGGTTCGAGTCTGGACTTGCGAATAAAAGGGGCCCCGGTTTGAATTCCACCATTGTGCGGGATTTTTTTATTTAGTATATTTATTTATTAATAATTTTGATGCATGAGTAGGATTCCCGACTCCGATCACTCACTGTTGGGTTCTAATTAACAATTCTATTCCTGAAGTAGCGCTGGGAAGCAGCAACAAAGACCACACAGAAAAGACATTAATAAAAATAAAATCAATTTAAAAACTAAGACTGGCTAATTTGGTAGACACTACCAAGGCCATAAAACTTAAAAACTAAATCGATGGCTGCAGATTAATGATTACATTTTTTTGTTCTCCCAGCACAATTTTATCGTCCGAGTGCGATATGGACGATCTACTCGAGTTGTACAGTATATTTTTTCTACGGCTTACGAAAATCTATAAATTTAAAAAATATTTTAGGTCACTAAGACAAAATAACTAATTTTAAAACAATTTATGACTTTTACAAATTTATAAAATAAAACAAATATGAGAAAAAAACGATTTAATTTTATTAGTGCCGAGTCCATATTTAAATCCGGGCCTCATCTCCACCTCCACATTTAAGATTTTAGTTTTAATACTAGTAATTAAATTAGTTTCATATAGTTTTATTAAAATTAAAGAATTATTTATAATTATAGACGAACTAGAAATGCTATTATTTATCGATTCTACACAAAAATAACTTAATTTTAATGTATATTTAATCCAAATAACTAAAAAACATACTGACAATTAATTCGACAGAATTGTCACTTATTTCAAATTTCAAAAATATGAACTGTGATTGGTGGATTTCATTTTTTTGCAGGGTTCTCACTACCTAGAATGGATAAGAATTATATTCGTTCAGTTGAGCGCAATGACATGTAGTCTGGGCTAATATCATGTGGATATAGAAACATTTTTTATTACCCTTTTGTACATCTATGTGAAAAAATATTTGCAACATACACTTTACCTGTAAGATAAGTTCAGAAACCGGTTAAATGCATAACCTGATCTAAGACTCGGACATCGACCAAATTTTGAATTTCTTTATTCCACCAAATTGGAAACAGGCACACATCACATTGAGAGTTTTTTCAACTTCTATTGTACCTATTCATGTATTATTTTTAACAGACTTCAAAAAGAGGAAGAGAGTCTCAGTTCGTCGGATTTTTTTTATGTATGCTCAGCGATAATTCTTTACCACGTTGTCAAATTTCTATAATTCTTTTTTGTTAGAAAAGGTGTACCTTAGGGGTAGTATAATATAAATTTGATCAGATTCTGATGATGGGTTCCATGAGGAAATCATCACTCTTATTTTTGAAGTCGGTTTTCTTAAAATTACTTTTTTCTACACCCACACGGATATTATCTACGCACATATTACAAAACGAAAAAGTATGATATTGCCTTCAACTGAACGAATATATTTCATATCCATTCTAGGTAGTGAGAACACTGTACAAAATGAAATCCACAATCGCCGTTCATATTTTGATCAATCCACTGCTATTATTTTTAATATTTTAAATAAGTGACAATTCTGTCAAACTAATTGTCAGAACATTTTTTAGTTATTGAGATTAAATATACATTAAAATGGATTATTCTTGTCTAGAATCGAAAAATAATAGCATTTCTATTTTTATTTCGTCTATAGTGGCGCTGGGAAACAGTAACAAAGCCTACACAGAACACGAGGCTAATGGCCGTAGTAGTCGACGCCGATGACACCAAATTAAAAAAAAAAAAAAAAAAAAAAAAAAAAAAAAAAAAAAAAAAAAAAAAAAAAAAAAAAAAAAAATTATAATTTAATTTAAATAAAACTTAAACAATTTAAATACGAGTATTAAAGCAAGAAAAACAAGCACATAGACGGTCCTGTTTTCAGCGTTCTTGCCTTCCATACGGAAGACTTGATTGTCAACTGTTATTCAATATGCAAAATAAATTTAAATAGCAATTTTAGAGTTTTATTTACTGATGATTACACACAGTAGCCCCAGGGGGTTTGGAGTCAGAAGTCAGAACCATCCAATGAGGGCCTTTGTGTTCCCAATGTTGGATATGTCGCATCACCGGTCGCTATTAGCTTTTTGTTTTTATTCATTCTATTTATCGTTTTAATAAAAATTATTTATTTACTTTTTTTACCCTCCCCCACTCACGACAAATGTCTGGCTACGCCACTGAGTACTCAGGGAGTTCGCCAATTTGTTCGATTCTCGGGTAGGAAAAAATGAAATGAACTTTTTTTTTCTTGTTTATTTTATAAATTAGTAAGTCATAAATTATTTTTAAATTAATTATTTTATCTTAATAACCTAAAATAATTTTTAATGTTTGCAGATTTTCGTTCGTGGGTCGTATAAAAAAATATAATCGAGTGGACTGTTCATATCGCATCGAAATTTCGTCTTCGTGCGATATGGCCATCATATCCACTCTTGTTAAACATGTTTGAAGGTCAAGCTATTACTAGTTTTAATAGTGTTTGTCTGTAAATGTTTAATGATCATGATTTCATTGTCAACTGTTATTCAATATGCAAAATAAATTTAAATAGCAATTTTAGAGTTTTATTTACTGATGATTACACACAGTAGCCCCAGGGGGTTTGGAGTCAGAAGTCAGAACCATCCAATGAGGGCCTTTGTGTTCCCAATGTTGGATATGTCGCATCACAGGTCGCTATTAGCTTTTTGTTTTTATTCATTCTATTTATCGTTTTAATAAAAATTATTTATTTACTTTTTTTACCCTCCCCCACTCACGACAAATGTCACTACTGAGTACACAGGGAGTTCGCCAATTTGTTCCAGAAGTTTATGACTTCACATGTGCTATCCTTCTCTAGTTACCACCATGATGTAAATATATTATTATTTTTTACATCATGGTATTCGCATTTCAGTTTCCCAAAACAATATCTGTCTAAAAAAGTTGGCATCAAATTAAAAATGTATTTATTAATTTTATAAAAAAAAAAGTCTTCATAAAAAAGTTGTACATCACATATAGAAATCAATAATTATCAAGAATCTAATTTGTAAAATATTTAGTGGTATACAGTGAAAATCAATTACTTCAAATGTATTAATTATATTAGAAGGCCATGACTTGGACATAATTTTTAATTCCTACCAACATTTTCAAATGGCATTTCTGTTCTGTAAGCACTTTACTATTCAGAATAAATCAATATTTTTTATTTTCCTCATATTTGCATTAATTATTTTAGAAATTTGATTATTGATTTCTTGATGGATATATAATAGTACTTATATGAAGAATAATTTTTCTTGAAACTTTGCGGATGTTTCATAAACAGTATAATATACCCCTTATGGTATTTTTTGCTATATATTTTATAAGATTATAAAAAATTATTGGACATGTTAGTTTTTAAAATATAAATAATAAGTCTTTTATGTAAAATTTAAATATACAGAGTCCCATTAGTGCGTAATTATTCAATATTTCAATTTGTGTCATAGACACGCAAACAAACAGTTACATGTATTTGAAAAAGACATGTTAAAAAAATATTTTTGGATATACAGGATGTTAAGTTTTTACCTGGCAAAAAATATATATATTTTTAATAGAACACCCCTTATTTTATTTCAGTTTTAGAATTGTCTGATTATACTGTATTCAACCATAGAATGTTTTTAAAAAAATATTACAGTGTTGCCAAACAATTTTTTTTATGAAATTAGAGAATGATGCAGACTCCAACTTAATTTATCATAATTTAGGTAGGCTAACAATGATTTCAAAATTGTTCAAAATACAGACTTATAAGCAAGCTAATGAATAGTAGTGATAGAACTGGTTTATTTTATACAGAGTTTTGAAACATGTCTTAAATATAGCTAATTTTAGTTTGAATTTACTATTTTTTTTAAACGCAATACCTATCCCACGATACCAACCTGTTAGCCAATTATACATATGTCCCAGCAGTGCGTAATTGATTGGAAATTGGAAATACGAAGAACTTAACACTTTTTAAAGCAAAACACCCTGTAGGTAGTTACACATATTTGATTGTTTTCACATCGTCCAACAATTTTAATAGGCTTCATTTATTTGCTACGTTATATACAGTAGACTGGGCCAAAAAAATTGACTATTTTTTTATTTTGAAAAATATATCGAGAATGTCATTCAGAATGACAAAAAAAAAATTCGTGAAAATTTGAGCCCTTAATATTAATTTTAAGAGATCTATCATCGCTATTTTTGATTTTTAGTCATAAGTTGATGTTTTATGTTAGAACTGTCAAGTGAAAAAAATTCCTTTTTACTTATTTTTATATAAAATTAAATTCTCTACAAAAAAGGTCTGACTGAAAATTTTCGTCAGACGAGCCGTTTCCGAGTAATTGAGCTCAATAGATCGATGTGTTTTTTCGATTTGTCCTTTTTACTTTGAATTTTTGTAACTAATGAATTAATGAATATTTAAAAAAGCTCACGTCGGATTCTTAAAGGAAATTTAATGTTCTACAAAAAAGGTCTCTTAAAATTTTTGCCTAAATTTAATTCTTCAAAAGTTATTCACGATTAAAATCGAAGAAACAAATTGACATTTTTTGTAGAGAATTTAATTTTATATAAAAATAAGTAAAAAGGAATTTTTTTCACTTGACAGTTCTAACATAAAACATCAACTTATGACTAAAAATCAAAAATAGCGATGATAGATCTCTTAAAATTAATATTAAGGGCTCAAATTTTCACGAATTTTTTTTTTGTCATCCTGAATGACATTCTCGATATATTTTCAAAAAAAAAAAAAGTTGGCCCAGTCTAGATACAGAGTGTGTCAAAACCCGAGCTTACAATTTTCTCAATTTTTTAAATGGAATACCCTGCATTTTATACCATCAATTAATTAATTTCTTTAATTTTTTTTTGGCATTTCTTATATCAAAAACATTGCTTTATTTTATTCACAATAATTTATATTACTTATGACGTGGGAACAGTAAACCATTTATTATTTCTGAAAAAATGGGCTAACAAAAATTTTAGGCGTTTGATAACTCTGTTTTAATTATCATAAAGTTTGATTCGTAATTAATAGTTCAAGTCGCCTCTCTGTTACAGTCCTCGAATTTTTTACCTGTAATTATCTATGTTTTAAACTCTGGAACCTACAGCTACTATTGATAATAAGGATACAAACATTTTTTTGTGGAATTTATTTTAAACAGGATTGTTTCATTTGAAGAATTATAAAAATCAATTAGACATACTGAACAAGGTTTCTAAAGCCAATTAGAATTAGCAAAATGTTAATTTTTATAATAAAACCATCAAAATCCTGAGAAAAAATTCGTTTGGGTATAGGGAATGCCAAAGAAAATAAAAAATAAAGAAATTTATTTATAAAATGGTATAACATACAGGTTTTGAATTAAAAACAAATGTGAATATCGTAATCTCGCGATTAGACACACCCTGTATACATAATAGCAAATGAATGAAAATATTTTAGGAAGTCTATTAAAATTGTTTAACGATGTGAAAACAAACAAATATGTTATCCAGATTATTTGGTTTAAAAAAGTATAAGTATATTTAAAAATTAAGGTAAAAATATGGTCGTACAACTTTTATATTAAAAGGGTCTTTGTATCTCCAATAACAAAACAGCTATCGAGCAATTAACCACCGACGGCACACCTTGTATATGTATAATAGGCTGACATGTTGGTATCGTTGGATAGGTAAATTCATAACGAATTTAATGCTAAAATAATGTACATTTGAAAAACTTGAGGAAATTGAATATAAAATGAGCCATATTTATTACATGTTTCAAAACTCTCTGTATAAAATGAACCAGTTCTATCATCACTATTCGTTAGGTTTGTAAAGTCGGTATTTCACACAATTTGAGATAATTTCTAATCTTCCAAAATTAATGATAATTTTTTAAATATATTAGCGTTGAATACTAGACTATTCTAAAACTGAAATAAAATATAGGGTGTTCCATTTAAAAAATATACATTTTAATTTGCCAGGCAAAAGCGTAACATCTTGTATATCCGAAAATAGTTTTAAAATATGCATTTTTCAAATCCATATAACTTTCATTTGAAACTTGTTTGTGTATCTATAACAAATTGATTGAGCAATTACGCGCTAATGGGACCTATTAGCTAAGTTTTGTTAAATGGATCATTATATTTATCATGTCATAAATCTGTAGTCGAAAAATAAAAGGGCCTAAGTTTGAATTTGTTAGGAATTGAATTGAATTTTTCAGGAGAACCAGTTGAAATACTGAAACTTAATTGAGAAATCTATATATTGGATAATTTTAAATATTGATGATTAATGACTTTGTTATATTAGTTATCATTTGACATATTTTCTCATAAAAATGTACAGTTTTTAGTTAATTGAAAATATCTCGCATATGTTGACATAACTTTACGAAACTTGAATTTTTGTAGAAAGGCATGTATTATGCCTTTCTAGTCATTTTTATTTTATTTCAATTATCTTATTAAAAATTTTACAATAAAAAAAAAGAAATAAGAACATTATTTATTATTTGATTTAACATTAACATTTGTTTTGTAATTATTTTATTTTTAAATTAGGAGTAATAAAGAATACTTTTTTATGGTTTTATTATATAAAAATTCAAAAACTGATCGATATTTTAAGCAACTTATTTTACAGACAAAATGTATTGAGAAAGAAAAACAAAATCGATTAAAAATGCTAAAATTAAATATCGCCATATCCATCAATATAGGATCAGTGTCCAAATTTTGACCCATTTCTTTTTGTAGGCTTTGGTAATAACGTTTAGCATAGGCGGCTTTTACTAATTACAAAACATTTTAATTTGAAAGTTTATTTTAACATGTATGTCGTTTTACATATTGCTCAATACATTTTAATTTTATTTTGTACACAATGTTTATACCATTTTTACTTTCCTGTCTATATACAGATAAGGAAAGTATAGTTTTCGATGTATTTTACGTTTTGGGGTCCCCTGAATCCGTTTTGACTATTTTCGCGATGATGTCTGTCTGAGTCTGTATTTTCGATAACTCAAGAACGGGTACAGAAAAAAACACCCAATTTTAAACTTTATCTCGGCCTGTGGTGATTTAATTAGATTTTGGGCATAGTCGGAACATCTGGGGTACTTTATAGAGGGTCGTTTTTCTATTTTATTGAATATATGTTATTTACGCTTGGAGAAGAAAATTCTTTAAATTAAAGTTGCCTATAATATTATTCTCTACAATTTTTACCCTATACAAAGCTTTCTTAAAATGGTCCGTATTCAAGAAAATTGACAGAGTAAAAAAAATTAAATTTTTACGAAAATTGTTCCAAATAAAAGTGGTTTGGTATGTCATTCTCTATAATGCTTGTCCTATACATAATTTATTTAAAAATTTATTTCGAGATATTTGAAAAAGAGTACAAATTTTGAATGTAAGCTTTAATTCATCCTGTAATAAACTGATTAAATGATGGGCATGGTCGGAACATCTGGGGGGTACTTTATTGAAGGTCGTTTTTCTACTTTATGGAAAATATGTTATTTAAGCTTGGAGAAGAAAATTTTTCGAATAAAAGTTGCTTGTAATGTTATTCTCTACAATTTTTGTCCCATACATACATAATTTTCCTAAAATGTGCCGTATTCGAGAAATTTGACAAAAATTGTAAAAATCTATTTTAAAGAAAATTGTTCAAATAAAAGTTGTTTGCGCGATATCATTCTCTATAGTTTTTATTCTATATATGACTTCTCTAAAATGGACAGTAATGGAAAAATTTGAGGGAAGTATAAAATTTTATTATTTTAGAAATTTCGTTAGCAATGAATATTTACAGAGGTGATACAGTAGATACAAAATAACCGGAAAAAGTCTGTGGGTAATAACCAGATAGGAAAGTCATGTCTTGGACAAATCAGATTTTTTTTAAATTTTTGTCTAATATGTTAACTTATGTCATTAATACCAAATTGTATAGTGCAAAAAGTGTAGGTAGTTGAACCCGAATGATCAAGAGGAATTTAAAAATATATAAATATACAGGGTACTCCATTTAACAAAACTCACCAATATGGTACTTCAAATATATGAACGTTCCAATTTTACTTAAAAAAAAAATAGATTGAAGATTGACATGTCCAAACATTTTTTATGATTTTCTAAAATATAGCCAAAAATAATTTTATTCTAATAGGACCCTAGACAATTCTCAATGCTTATTCCCTTGTGCTTCAAAACAACCAATTATGTCAGAAATACATAAATAATATTAAAATAATAATTCAAAATATTATTTGGAAATTTCCAAATAAATTTTTCAATATTAACCGAACTAAATAATGAAAGTTCAAATATTATCCATATCTCAAAGTGGTTTGAAGTAGATTATGAAGAAAAGAGAAGTCTGTCAACCACAGGATCTTTAATTAGATTAAAAAAGAAAATAAAGCTTGCAAGCGCTTGACTTTAAATCTTCTTGGCTAAGAAAAAATATGTAGAAAATCTGCAATAATTTTACGTTAGATAACTAATTATAGTATTTAATAAATAGTCTTACTACTAGAAGAAATCCAAAAAGCTTGGTTAACAATTTATAAAAAAATTAAAGACATAACTGGATAAAGGTGTCATGTAACAAAAAAATTATTTCGAGAAAAACAAGTTTAAAGTTTTACAATTGCATTATGATATATGGCTCATGACACCTTCCTATCTGATGAATAGCCGTTATTTATCAAAATTGGAAATCAGAACTATCACAAACAAAAAATATAGTATATTTTAAGTATATTGGGCAATAAAAATATTTTTTTAAAAAAATGTGACGAATAGACTGGGCCAAAAAAATAAAACAATTTTTTTTCTTAGCAGAACTATGAAAATATTATTCATGACGACAAAAAAAAATTTCCTAAAAGTTTGAGCCCTTAATAATAATATTAAGAGGTGCATCATTGCAGTTATTGATTTTTCAACAGTTGTCGCGATTTTGCATAAATTTCGGACTTGGTCAATTTAAAAAAAAAATTTCATCTCTTATCCTTGTAGGAAATTAAATTCCCCACAAAAAAGCTCTCTTAGTAAATTTTCGTAAGACGAGTCTATTCTTTGTAATCTTAATATTTAAGTTTATTTTGGAAATCCCAAATGCAAAGTGAAAATTTGAATGTTTAAGGCTCGATTACAAAGAATAGACTCGTCTTACGAAAATTTACTAAGAGAGCTTTTTTGTGGGGAATTTAATTTCCTACAAGGATAAGAGATGAAAAATTTTTTTAAAATTGACCAAGTCCGAAATTTATGCAAAATCGCGACAACTGTTGAAAAATCAATAACTGCAATGATACACCTCTTAATATTATTATTAAGGGCTCAAACTTTCAAGAATTTTTTTTTTGTTGTCATGAGCAATATTTTCATAGTTCCGCTAAGAAAAAAAATTGTTTTATTTTTTGGACCAGTCTAGTGACGAACACCTTTATCCACTTATGTCTTCAATTATAAACGTGCAAGCATTTCATCTAGTGGTAAGACTATTAAATATAATTGTAGATATCGTTAACCTAAAATTATTGCAATTTTCTACATTTTTTACCTTATAAGTGCTTGAAAGCTTTAATTCTTTTATATATTTTTATTAAAAATCATGTGATTGACAAACTTTGTTTTTCTCTTCTCTTCGTAATATTGAAAATTATTTCTGAACCCCTAAACTGAAAACTTTTATAGAAAAATTGAAAAACCGCATACGACAGTTTTTTTTATTTTTCAATAATGTGTTTTCTATTCAGAAATAATTTTCAATATTTTGTAGGGTTAATTTTGACAAATTGATTTGGGATTTCCAAAGATATTATGTACTATGTATTTGTTTTTGGATCAATAACAAATATAATTTTCGAAACTTTAAAATTGATTTTTTATTAATCAATTATTACCCAACAACCTTAATTGTTCAATGCTTTGAACTTAAAAACAGACATGGATGAAATAACCAAAGCAAAAAAAATGCAAAAATTATGTTTGAAAAGCATAATAACATCAATAACAAATAAGTAATCAATAAAAATAAATCATACTTACTGTTCTGAAACAAAAGGTAACGAGAATTAATAGAAATAAAACTAAAAATTAAAAAAAAATTTATTATGTGCATTACCTACAGAAATAAAAATTTTGCGTCTTTATAAAACTAAAATGTAATATACAGTTCTAATAAAAATTTTTGCGAAAGAACTAATTTCTTGTACCATTTAATAATAATTACTTAAGCATCTGAATTTTAATGAATGCAAAAATTTTTTGGAGAACTGCAAAATTAACAAAATCAATAAATTGTACAAACAAAAACATTCACTTGATTTCTATTGCAAATTGTTGGAATTGCATTGTATAGGTAAATGATTTAATATAATAAATTTGAATTAGTATTAACTACTATTACTCGATATTAAACTAATGAGAGTGAGTATTCATTAATAATACCACATTACAGTACTTAACTGTAAATAAAAGAGAAAATATAAATATCTAACCCCATGAAAATTTATATTTTATCTCCAAGGAAATTATTAATGAATATTATGTAAAATATATCAATAAATTTTTGGGATGTAAATTGTTACCTAAATTTGACCCATACCTATCTAGATTGTTAATTTAGGTATGTTAGGTATGTAAATAGTTGGGAACAACAAAATAAGTTTATTCCTATAACGAATAAAACCCATTGTTATTAAAACGCGACTTTAAAACAACAAAAACAAACCATACAGTTTTTTAAACGCGTGACTCTACTTTTATATTTGCAAACGCCCCTCCCCCGCGGACGATACGGAAATATTACGCGATAAACAAAAATAATCTTATAAAAAAATCTTTCTCGATTTTTTTAAAACGCGTGATTCTAAGTTACCGGCAAGACGCCCCTCCCTCGCGGTCGATATGAAAATATTTAATACGCGATAAACTTAAGGCAGGTGCACTCAAGCTTTCCCACCCATATCTTGATTTCCCCATTTAACGAATGTTTAATTCATACCCCGTATATTTCTTGAAGTTTTAGTTTTAAAGCTTCTGGGAACTGGGTGTAGAACTGCCGCCAGTTCTCTTCTCCACATTGTTGCTTAAAAGACATTAAGACATTTCGAATCATTTGTTTAAGATCCACACGAATATTTATCCAAGAAGCAGCCGCATCACAAAAGAAAATAAAATAATTTTTGTTAAATTCTGGATGTCTAATAATCACTTCACATAAACCACGAAAGGCTAAGTCCTTTTCATCAGAGTCTCGCACATTTCTAACCAACATACAACAATTCTTAACAATTACATCCATATCAGGAACAGTCACATCAGGGCATACAAAAAAGACAATACACAGGGAAATAGCTACAGTTTTGTGCATGGTACGAGCTACAGCAGGAGTTCTTAGGATATGAACAAAAGCATTTAATATTTCAGGAAGGAAAGGTTGTATTGTTGTTCCCATGACTGAACATAACTTGCCTATTACCCATGCAGCATTATTACACACACCATCTGTATGCTCATCCAAATTTCTAATTATCAAGGGAATGTACTCTTTCACACTAGCATCCAGAAAAGGATAGCACAAACCTATCAGTTCTCCATATAAAGCTATGGAAGTCTGTCGAATTAGATTGGAGCTATCCTGCATCGTGGTATATAACAAATAAATAAGATTACTGTTTGTAACATACTTTACAAAATGTGTTTTTAAGCCTAATGCCATGCTATACAAAACATCATGAGCCACATTCATTGGTTCCTTATCTGGAGGATCATACTCATTTGGATTTTGTTGATAGTTGACAGATGCTATAAGAGTATCATTAATAAGTTGTAGGCAGTGCCAATAAACTATTTCAGAATATGGTAAGAAAGATACTTCAAGAGCTGGAATCACATTTGAAAGACATTCTAAAACAGCTATAAAATGATCATCATAAAAGTTCTTGAGTTCAGTGAATTTACTCATTAATGGTGGTAACAATTTCGTAACGTATTCATCTTTGCTTAAGTGATTTCCAACAGATTGTGCTAAAACACCAATAGCATCATAAAGCAAGTACAAACTACGACAATGAAATTGTTCAAAGCCATACTTAAAACCTTCTAAAATGAAATCAATGTAAGGAATAAG
Source organism: Psylliodes chrysocephalus (assembly GCA_927349885.1). Lineage (NCBI taxonomy): Eukaryota > Metazoa > Arthropoda > Insecta > Coleoptera > Chrysomelidae > Psylliodes > Psylliodes chrysocephalus. Next base: position 24,196,541 of record OV651822.1, on the reverse strand, counting down.
TTTTAATTGAGCTTCTTCTTGAAATATGCAAAAAGCTGAAATAGCAGCTCTTTGAACTCTTTTATTTTCATCAACAAAGTGTTTTAGCAAAATAGTCATTACTGGTACAAAATACTCTTCAGGATTATCAACACGGACATTCACAATCCATGATACATACCTGCTTAAAGTCCAACAGGTTATCACTCTCACAACAGAATGCTCATCATTCATACAATGGATCAAAAACTGAACCAATTCGGGCAGCTCAGATTTCAATCCATTAAAACACCCCTCAGCTATAGCACCCAAAGCTAAAATTGCGGATTCTTTAACTAAATGATCTGGATTTTGTAACATTTCACTAATAAGTGGAATTAGCAATGGTAAAATTTCATCACCAAACTTTACCGCAATTGAGTCCAAAGAAGCAGCACTGCACTTTCGTAATGTCCACCCCACATAAAAATCATCAAAGTCGTCACTTTGATCTTCAGTTTCTTCATCACTATAGTACTCTTCACCCTCGCCACCATTGTTTCTATCTCGGAAGTGAAAAGGCGAAATATCTTTTGTCAAATCTTTTTTGTTAGCATCAGAACCCAAACTGTCTTTTATCATGTTTAATTCACTATCAGAGTACCTCATATTTTTTAGGAGTGTTGGAAGCAGCTTTTCTATATAAGGTGTAAGTATATCTTTACAAGTATTAATTTTAGTAGAAGCTAGCCAGAATTCACAAGCTTGCAGGGCCACATCTTGATCTTCATGATGACATTTTTCCAACAAATAACAAATTATGTCATGTAAATGGGGCAGTAATGTCTCCTCATGATTATCAATATAAATAACAAATGTATGGCAAACACATTTTTGTAGTTCTAAATCATCAGTATTAGCCAGCTGCATTACATTCCTCAGATAAATTCCTAAGTCAATACTTTGTTTCATAACAGCAAAATAGTCTTGTAAAAATTGGTTAGTAAGTCTCACTATGTTCTGCCGAACCATACACTTGTCTATGCCTACAAATTCAACAAATTTCGGAAAAACTTCTTTTGTTATTTTATAAATTTCTTCCTGGGGTTTTTGGCTGTTAATTAACTCTTCACATACTTTAAATAATGTGGTTAATGCTACTTCACTGAATTCATCCTGTGCTACAAAGCCTTTAGTTAAAACTGGAACCAATTCTGGCCACGTTTTCAGATGATCTTTCGCGATAATTACAATAATATTACTTATGCTTATTCTGACTTCCCTAGAAGGATCTTTTAACAAGCGAAGACATTCATTTTTGATTTTTAAAGTATTTTCTTCGCTAAGATTATTATAAGTCGATTGTATGTTATTTTTTAGTAAAATTCCACTAAGAGATCTAATGTCTTCAGCAAAACCTGGATTTCCCAGTATGAATAAAAGGTAATTTGGAAAATCTGTCAAATTTTGCATTAGGATTAACCTATCCTGTACAGTTTTCTGGGCATCGCTATTTGGAACCAAAGCTAATTGTAATGTATCTTCTATATTTTTTATTATGCTTTCTTGAGGCCTCCATTCGCTCAAATTCATGGCGAGGTCATAAGAATCTAGAAAAATCAAAGGTTATGTTCTACAAGCTTTACACGCATTTTGAATCACATTCCTATCGTTACCTCGATAGGCGGAGGCTTAGGATAACTCAAAAATGCATTACTTACTATTTTTAATATGTCGAGGAGACTCCAGATGTTAAAGAAATCACTTTTATTTTGCCACCTAGCACCGCCAAATTATTGACACAAAGATCGAAGGATGGAGGAGACAACCGGCATTCATTAACAAACAGCAGAATATGCGCCGTTGCCAACAGCACATTCGAACTGCGCAACGGCAGTCAAAATCCCAGGTCGACGATTTCTGCAACTGTTTGCCACACTTTGTGTTACGAGGGAGATTCAAATTTTCGCTTTAAAAAGATTTAATGGAATAATGTTTATTTTTATTTGTTGATTCTTAGAATAAATACGATTATTACTAAATAATATAAACGTTTATTTTTCCATAAGATTGGCTAAAAGATACAGAACTGCTTACACAAAAACAATTTTATTAATTGTCCAAACCTAATTATCTAAAATCTAATGAAATTTTATACGTAACAGGAATGCTTTTAACGCTCTATAATTTATTTTGTGCGGAAAATTATTCTCTTGTAAAACTAGGGTAAGTTACTTTATATATACAGGCCATAGAGGGTATCCCATTAGTGCGTAATTGGTCAATATTTCAATTTATGTTATAGACACGGAAACAATTTCTAAAAAAAGTTAGCTATATGGTTTTAAAGAATACGTATTTCAAACATATTTTTGGACATACAGGGTGTTGCATTTTTGCCTGATAAAAATGTATATTTTGTTAAATTGAACAACCCTAGATTTTTTTTTTTAATATTACTGGGTCGCCAAGCAACTTTTTGATGAAATTAGAGAATGATGCAGACCCCAAATTAAATTATCATAATTTAAGTAGATTTATAATAATTTAAAAATTGTTTAAAATACAGACTTTTAACACATATTTATACAGGGTGTCCTATCGGTGCATAATTATTTGAAATATGAAAAAAAAATGAAAAAAGTTATATGACCATATTTAACAATTATTCTTAAATATACAGGGTGGTCCATAAACGAAGTGCTGATCAAACATATACTTTTTTTTAAAGAAAAACACCCTGCAGGTAGGTATACATATTTGATTGTTTTCACATCGTCACACAATTTTAATTGACTTCATTCCATTCATTTGCTATGTTGTATATAGGGGGTGTCAAAATGCGAGGTTACGATTTTCTCAATTTTATGAATGTAATGTAATATACTATACTTGGTTTTCCTAAATCATATTTCCAACTTTATTCTGGACTTGCTAGAAATAAATAAAGTTGGAAATAGCAAAATTGGCGATACTAATGTTGAAAAATCAACCTGTCTCGCCGAAAACCCTAGGAAAATAGCTGGGTAGGTTTGTAATTAAAGTAGACCACCCTGAAAAAAAGGATAACTCCTATAGCAGGGTATCAATAAAATAAAATGTTCTACCTATTAAAATGTTAAACAAAAACCTTAATGACAAATAAATAAATCAAAAAATTATGGGATCATTCATATCATCTGACTGGTTTTTAAGATACATGGTGTTATTTCAGAAGAAAGCTAACCAATTGTAATTTTTTGAGGGCAATCTTATTCTATCATCTTTTGGCATTCTACGAATAGATACAGGGGTCAGAAAATATTTTCCTCTACATGGTGAGTCTCGAATAAATAAGGACATGTTTTTGATAATTACTTATATTGTTCTAGTGGTGAAAATATTAACTAAATAGTAAATTATTGCTAAATTTACCATTTCTAATGAAAAAACAAAATATCTTACGTACAATATCTACAGGGTACCTAGTAAATATCCATATGAGCCAATATGTTATTTTAAGTTATTAATGGTATAAGCAACATTTTTAAGTGATTCTTATGTTATAATAATTCCAACATATATGTATAACTAGCCATTTCTTTAATTACATGGTATTTTACTAAATAAATTAATAGTTATCCTATTGAAGGACATGTATTTTATTTGGTATTAAATAGTGGTTTAACATATCTCAAAAGCCTAATGAAGCTACAAGCTGGAATTTTAGGAATTTACCTTCTACTAAAAGAAATATGTATGATTAAATACAAGATGATTCCACATCAAATGGTTTTTTGACATATTCGATACAATAAATATTAATTAAATAAACTGTATAAAATACGGTTATTCCCATTAATGCTGGAAAAGAAAATATGTATGCATTAAATCTAGTAATAATAATTAAAATACTTTAATCCAAAATGCTTTATAAGGATGCTAGAGATCTTTGAAGTTGGCGCTTTCAAGTCATTTTTTTAATATACCTCAAAAATGACTGCATCAAAAGTTTAAACTCGATTAGGCTTACAAGTGTCAAATTTTGTTTTGTTAAAACCAATTGTAATAAATTTCTTAATCGCAATAAACGCAAAAAGTTCAAATGAAATTTTCTCAAAAACACTATCTTCAGGTAGAGTAACTATTAATTTACTTAGTAAATCACCCTACAGTTAATGAAATGGATAGTTATACATATGTTAATAATATAATACATAGGAGTCACTTAAAAATACTGCTTATCACTGCTTATACTATTAATATTGGCCTACGTCCATATTTAATATTCAACTGGTAAGTTACCAAAGTTATATCCCACATATTTTACTTGAAAATATGTATAACACTCAAGTTGTCTTATAAATTTGTAAACCACCCTACTGACTAGAATTTCCAAATAGCCTTATATGAAACAAACATCTTAAAAAAACATAAATCAAATTCTACTTATTCATTCTCTTATACCAATGAAAAAAATCAATACTTACCAATATATTAATAAACAATAAACTCAATATGTTTACAAAAGACACTTGCACAAAATCTATTAATCATATTTTACAAATATCAAGGTGCTCTGGTGGAATCCAGCAGTATACCTCTGTTTTTAAATAATATTTCAAAAAACAACTATGCCACATGTATAGGTTCTGGTTAGGGCTCTTGAAATATTATTAGTAAAACTTTTCAGCTATTTTTTTTTATAAATGTGCTACTTGGGGTATTATGCTAACTTCAAATGAAGCAAGCAAAGCTACTTATTTTTTTCAAACAAGTATGCTACATTTTTTGGCTCTAGTAATATTAAAAGATTTTTCGAAAAAAATAGCTATTTTTTAAAAAATTCGGGAATTTCGAGTTGTAACCTATGCTATATTTTTGGGATATTCATTAAAAACATTTTTGCTCCTTGTATTTTACAAATCTAAAAACATATTCCTATTGCAGCACACATTTAAATGCCCCCATCTGCAATGCCATAAATTCTCTACATCTAGTGTAAAATTGATGAAGTAACATTCTGCATAAATAAAATAATTGTTTGCTACTCTAGCTGAAAACAACTACAGAATAAATATAGTTTAAAAAAACTAAAAAACACGCTTTTAGAGCATATCAAATAATTTTTCAAATAAGCTTAAAACAATAATAAATGGAAAATACTAGTATTATTGTGGGGGCGCTTTGTCCATATTTCTCGTACATCGAGCGCCCGACGCGTTTTTCACAATAATACTAGTATTTTCCATTTATTATTGTTTTAAGCTTATTTGAAAAATTATTTTTAACTTTTTAGTTTGATATGCTCTAAAAGCGTGTTTTTTAGTTTTTTTAAACTATTTATTTTTCACTTTTTAGTTCGATGTATTATAAAAGCGTGTTTTTTAGTTTTTTTAAACTATATTTATTTTGTTTCATTTCAGCATGTTTGAACAAAGCTTTTATTGCAATATTTTTTTTGTGAAATGTCAAAAATATATGAATTATAAGTTTTTTTTTTCAGAAAGATGACTTTCTATTTTATACCTAAATTACATTTTTTTTAATTCATTTTAATAAAGTTAATAAAAAAAAAGTTCAATTAAAAAAAAGCAACTGTTTTTTGGATCATCCACTGGACAATCAATTCTGATTGTAAACTGTGCAAATACAAGATGACCAGAGAATAGAATTATCAGAAAATGAACTAGGTAAATAGGTACTTAAACAAATTTTTTCCATGTTTTTGACTGTGGGAACTTCACATAACCACATAGATTATGTCTCAATTTTATACAATATAAGGATAATACTCTCATGTATAGTTTTACAAAATAATTTTATTTATAGTTTGCATAAATATAACTTTATTCAGTATTTACAAATAACACCATTTTTCTTGTGTACCTAATTACGACTTTGTTTTTGAATTTTTTTATTTTTCTATTTTTGTCATTTGATTTTTTCCTAAAAAATATTATAAAGAATACAGAAACAGTGGGAAAACAACCTACAGATTGTCCACTCATAGTAGACGATATAAAAATTAAAAAAAAAATCATATACATAAACAAAAAGTTGCTGGTAGTTTGTGTTAAAAACTGACATAGCTACTTAATTAAATTATGGATTTGAGGGGAAAATTTGTTAAAACATACATATACTTATTCTTATAAGAAAGGTTATAGACTCGGTTACAATGTTACAGGTAATCAAATAAAAATAGACAGCAATTTTAACATGTAACAATCAAAATTTCAACCTCTCGGTATTGCCTCTACAGCAGAGAAAATCTAACAACAAACTCATTAACAACTTGATACACCATGCATTGCAATAATATTCAAGGTGGTCCTACCAAAATCTAATAGTCAATTAAAATAGGGTTGTTTAAAGGAAATACTCTCGGAAATAAATAAAAGAATCAATTTGATTTCTGTATTGTAACAGAATCTGAAATGTTTATTTTGTTTACATCACTAGGGTCCAGGGTAGCAGGACAATTTTCATAAACACATGATAGTGTCCATGGTATGTCTAGTATTTAACTGTTTTAAAAATATTCAATATTTTAAATAATTTACTAGGTTAATTTCAAATCTTAAAAAAAAAAAAGAAAAAAGTGTCTTTATTGGTAATCATACAACTTTTACACAATTACCAAATGACTATCAAATTGCTAGTAAAATAAAAAAAATAAATGGCAGATAATTTTATATGAAATGAATGTTCTCAATGTAATATTTCTATATTGTTCAATGAGCTCCCAGAGAGTTCTTTGTGGATATCTTCTCTGTTGTATTTCTTGGTTTCTTCTTCTACACATGGTCTGTATTGCTACGATATTTCCTTGGCGTTTCTAGTATTTTTCTGACATGCTGGCGAGTCTTCTTTCTATATGTTGAGTTTTTGTTTTCCCATATAGCATATCGTTTGACGGATTATGGAGTGGATTTCTCAGATGTCTCATTTTTGTTATAGCCCTAAGTGTTGAGGTTTCCGCGACCTGCAAGTTTTTGGATAGATGCATTCCTTATGTTCATATATATAGGGTGGCAGTATTTTTTGTATGTCAAACACCTAAAATGCTTTCCTCTAGTAATGCATTTTTTCTTTATGTTGCTGGTGTGCTGTTTGAAGTTCATTTTATTGTCTAATGTGATGTCCAGGTATTTAGCATCATTTGTACAAGTGATTTGTTTATTTCCAATTGTTACTTTTGGTGAGTTCGGGGTAATTTTATGGTGAAATATCATGAACTTACATTTTAGTGGGTTTGATCTTAGACGCCATCTGCTGAACCATGTTTCGATGTTGTTTATGAGATTTTGTAGATTCTCTATCGCTATTTTTAAACTTGAATTGTGGCTGATCAGTGCTGTATCATCTGCATATTGCAAGATATATAGTGCATTGTTGAAATATGCTGCATCTTGATTGTAGTTGTATATATCGCTACAGAATAAATTGTAAAGCAAGGGGGAGAGGGGGGATCCTTGAGGCAACCCTTGTCGAGGAAAGATTTTTGTAGAGACACAATTTTTGATTTTAAACTCAACTGATCTTCCTCTCAAGAAGTCGTTGATCAGGTAGATTATAAATATTGGGCAGTTCATTAACCATAACTTGTACAGTAATCCTTTATGCCACACACTATCAAAGGCTTTATTTATGTCCAAGAACACTGCTGCACTTTTTTCTCCACATAGGTTAGATGTTTGTACGTTTGGTGTTAGGATTGTGATTGGATGAGTGGTTGACCTTTTTTCTACAAAACCGAATTGGTATTTCGGTATCTTGTTCCCACATTCTTTAATTATTAAATTTTTAATTATGTTTTCCAAATTCTTTCCAATTATAGGGAGGAGACTTATTGGTCTGTAGTTTTCAACTTCCTTATGCTAGGTATTAGGTTTAGAGATGGCTATTAATATTGCATGTTTCCATTCTGGAGGAAAGTATTGATGTTTAGGCAGTATTCATATATTTTTAGTATATATAGATGTACATTATAGTCTAGTTTCCTTATTGTGGCTTTAGTTATAGTATCAAGTCCAGGTGCTGTAGATTTACCCTTGTGTACAATCTAGAAGTAGTCTTCTTCCTCGATTTTCCTTTCTTCATTGTACATTGTTGTACTAAATCGTCATGCCATGACTTTTTGTTTCAGCGAATGCTTCTTGGAAATGTTCAGCAAATATTTCAGTTTTTTCTTTGTCAGACGAGTAGACTCTGCCATTTTTTCCAGGTCTGGTATGTTCATAGCTGGCTTATATTTGAATAGCTTTTTTATTGTTTGCCAGTAGTTTTTCCCATGTTCTTCATTTATTTCTTCGCATATTGTGATCCATTTGCGCTCTTTATATTGTTGGATAAGGTTTTTATGTTCATATTATATTCATTAATTTGTTGCTTGATTTCAATATTTGGGGATTTCTGGTACTCTCTGTATATTTTTCTTTTGTTTGGTTAGTCTAATTATATATGGTGGTAGTTGTGAGTTATAATATTTGACTTTGTCTTTTGGAGAGTTCTGAATAATTATTTCCGATAGTTTTTCATTACATTCTCTGATTGCGACCTCGTTTAACACGTTGTTTTCACGCCCATTTACAAATTCCAGCATTTTGGTGTTTATTTTGTCCATTTGGCATTTTTTAGTATTTATCCTGTATTCCTCTAATTCTTCAATATTTGTGATCAATTCTATAGTAATTACAAGTGCAGAGTGTTCACATCCTATGTCTGGATTAGTTTTTACACTTATATTATTTTCCATATTCTTGGTGTATAAAACTAGATCGGGGGTTGTGTCTTCATTGTTGGTCATGTGAAATGTGGGTAGGAGGGTTGAAGGATTGTCTTTTTTTTTTCATTTTTAGTCCAGGATGTATCTATATTAAACTCCCCTCACATTTCTGTTCACTATACTTCCTTCCCTTTGTATTATGTCCCAGTTCTTGTAGTTTGCTTGGGTATCTGTTTTAGTTTTTGTTTCCACAAATAGACCACAATTAAAGTGGCCCCTTTCTATTATATTGCTTATAAGTTGTTTTTTTGGTGTGTAACTGTTGACATTGCAGTATAGAATTTTAAGTTGGGACATGAACTTAAGAGTTATATATCCCGTTGATAGGTTCTGTAGGAGATGTTGATAAAGATTCGTCCAGAGATTAAACATGAGGATGTTTCCAGAGAATTATGCTATCATGTCAATATTGAATTGTGCAAAGAATCTTTTTCTTAATTTAGTTATCAATTCTTCTCTGTTTGTGTTTTTCTCTTTATTAAGTTTGGATACGTATGTATTTAGAATGTGATCATGTACTGTAATATTGGTATGAATTTTGCTGTTTTTTGTTATTTTTGAGTCGATCTTATTTGATTTTTTATTTAATAGTTTAATTGGGTTGTTAGGGATTCCTGCAATGGGTTTAGTGGATCTGTTTGAGCATTTTAGTGACCATACTGCATGATCTTCTGCTCCACAGCCTTGGCATTTTTGTGGCAATTGTGTGTTGCATTTGCTGAAATGATGGGGCCCATTGCATTTGCTGCATTTTATAGAGGCAGTACATTGTTCTCTGGAATGAGTAAATTGTTGACACCGGGAACACGGTTGTGGGATGGGAGCTGGAGGTTGGCTTGGATATACTGGATAATGTTTATGTTTGTAGTATAATCCTCCATCGTTATTAGCCCAATGCAATTCTTACGGAAATATTAATTTTAAATAATAAATATCCGACCGAGATAAAATTTTTAAGGATTTATGCAGCATAGATATCTATAGTTATGAAAATTGTTATTTAAAAAGTCATGTCGATTGCTAAATAGGAATTTTTCAACCCTTTAAAAGATACTTTTGGTATGCCTATGATGCCACAAAACAATGAAGACCTAGTTTTTAAGAAAAGTTTTTTTTTTCTGAAAAATCACTTAAATCCATCAACTCTTCCTTGAGTTAACGTGCTTAATGTAATACATACATAAACACCCACATAGATGCACATACATCAGACTCTTTAAAAATATATTTTTTTGTACTTAGGAGTCTCCCGGAATTCCGGGATTCTCCCGGAAAAATGCATTTCATTTTCAAAATCTCCTGGCTTCAGGAATGTACCTAAAATCTCCCGGATCTTTATACTATGAATAATGAAATTGAGTGGGTTGAATTAAAAGAGTTCTTCTCTCAACATGTCTATAAATGCATGAAGGTAAACTGTATGATAATTAAAGTAGAAGTACATGAAGTTATTGCGAGCAAATAAATAACCAAAGAGGCGCGTTTGGGTTATTTTTTTTTTTTGAAAAATGTAGATGAATCCGGCAAAGAAATAAAAAATTTAATTAATTCGCTCTACCTATGCCGAGCGTCTTTATTGAACTGGTCAAAAAGTCATAATCGTCTTAATGCAACTCATGTCAAATCTGAAATAAAAGTGTGCATAAATTTAAAATACATATATGTAAAGAGTTTTATGATTATATCGATAATGAAAAAGTATTTCCAGCTGCTTAAGGTGTAAAAAATACAACTTTACAAAAAAAATATTGGGTCAAAAAAATTGTAAAATTTCATGCTTAAGAATAATCTTTAGTTATTGCAATTATTTGTTACACTTTGCTATTTTTTGTTTTTCTTTTCTCCCTGATTTCTGATTCACAAAGTTGGCAACCCTACTGACATGATGGCTAGATTATTATTCAGGAATGGACAGGTTGATAACGATTTTGAGGAATTAGGTGATTTCAGCCCCTTTCTCGTCTCTCGAGTGTTTTTAAAGATATAAATCATTTTAAAAAGAGATTTCTTTAAAAAGATTTATTTCTTTAAAAAGATTTAAATCTTTAAGAAAATTTAATTCATTTTAAAAAGATCGCATCATTTTACAGATTTACATCATTTCAGAGAAATTTAAATCAATAAAAATATTTAAATCGTTTTAAAAAGATTTAAATCTATTTTTCAAATAAAAAATCAAAGTTACTTTTCAGAAAGATTTAAATCATAAATCAAAAATCATTATTTTAAAAAAGATTTAAAATCAAAATATTTACACATCTTGTGGTATTTAAATCAAAAAATGATTTAAATCTCACAGATATCTGACAGCTCTGTCTCAGAGAGCATTTTTCTGGTGAGAGTGTCAGGGGCTTTTATATAGAATGCATAATTAAATTGTCTGTGTGCAATTTCCTTCATTTTTGCAGAGTTGTTCAAATACTTTCCCATCTGCTGTAAATTCCCATTACCTATTTATTAATGTTAGGCAGTGTAAGTATATGTGTTGAAGTTGTTTTGGTGTGGAATTCGATTTCTTGTTGAATCTTGACCAGTTTTTGTTGGATTGTTTTTTGTGAACATGATAAGGTTAAAGTATTTACATTAGTATGGGTGGTGTTTCCTAAAATTGCATTTCTAATGTCTTCTTGTGATAGTGTGATGTTTTTTATTCTCTTTGCCTGTAATAATTCGTGTTTTGTTTTTCTTTTGACCCTCACTTTTTTTCCATATGCCATCATCATCTATTTCCATCTCGGAATAGCTGCCATTGCTATCTGAAGACATTTCTTGGTTTTTTCTTTTTCTTTTTGTACCACTAATACTAATACAAATAATGTTTATTTCAGATCTAACAAAAATCTTTCAATTTAAAATGTGTACTAAAAATTTATCAGCGATGAAACATGAATTTAAAATTAAACCAGTATCTATTGTACAACTGAGATGACTAATTCTCAAGCAGTGCTTCTACTCACTTCTACTCATTCTACTATATGCATACGAACTTTTATAGATATAATTCTGAAAGTACATGCAAATGAAAATTATTTTTGGAATTTTTACCAGAAGAAAAATGTCCATTATTGAGGAGATCTGTGGTAATGAAGATTTAAACCAGTATCTATTCTACAACTGACAGGACTAATTCTCCAGCAGTGCTTCTATTCACTTCTACTCATTCTGCTATAAGCATACGAACTTTTATAGATATAATTCTGAAAGTACATGCAAATGAAAATTATTTTTGGAATTTTTTACCAGAAGAAAAATATCCAATATTGAGATCTGTGGTAATGAAGATATTTGCATTTTTTGGTTCAACATATCTATGTGAAGAAGCATTTTTTCAGATGAAAAAATTCAAATCGCAATTAAGGAGTTCTCTGACTGATGACATATCTATTCACAAGACTTGTTGATAAAATGGAATGCCACACATCTACATGAAAAAATGAAGCCAGAATATTTATCGACTAAGTACATTGCACAAAATATGTAGTAAGAAAATGTATATAAATATATTAATATTAATAAAGACCTGAATAAAAATTTTATTTATTTTTAATTTCATCCATTTTTCATCGCATTTTTCGAAGTCAATCTCACATAAATAAAAAAAATTAATGTTGATCATACAAGTATTACCTCTAATATACAGCATTGATATATGCATGAAAATATTTATAAGTGGGTTCATTATAATTATATTTTTTTGTTATTGCATGGCCAATATTACTCTTAATTACTATAGATTAGATTTATTAAGCAATGTTTGGGTTGTGACTGTTGGGTATATGATATGTTAACCAGCTCCCCAGAAAAATAAAGATGAGATGCTTAATAATTATATTTAGACATGAGAGAAATAAATAGAGTAGCTCTTGACTCAACTATCTACATGCCATGATTGTACCCATGATTACACCTCTACTGGTAGTGGGATAGCAAGTATGCTCTATTTCTGTATATTCAATAGTTATATCAATAGCACTAGTTTTCTATACCATTCTCTGCAGTAAGGAATGATAAGTTAACATATTGTGTATTAATATTAATAAAATTTTAAGCAGGTAATAATAATAATTAATAAAATTTTAATTATTCAACAGTTTGTTTTAGGTCACATCTTCATTCTTTGTACCTGAATTTTAATTTTCGCTCATGATAAAAATGATAAAAACTTTCATTACATTTTATAAAAACTTGCATCAACAAATTAGGTATATTTTTTATTAAAATAACTTAAAAATCTTGTTTTTTAACATTGTAGCTAAGATAAATTAACAGCTTTATCTCTCAATGTATTTAGTCATTTAAGACGATAAATACAGAGAAAATTCTTCTTGTATGATAATTTTGTTTTTATTACTTAGTCATTTCGTCAATTGTCAAAAGTGAAATCACAACGCAAAATCAAAATCGCGTAGCTGTTTACATCCTGTTACACCCGGAAGGAAGTGGGAAGTTCAAGACAAGTAAGTTATCTATTATTATTACTATTCTACTTACTTTTGGGATAAATACTGTGTGGTCCAGTCGATTATTCCTCCTACAACTTCAATATTCACCAATTTGTAACTTGCCAATTTAACAGGTAGCTGGTCATTGGGGTTAACAGTCTGAGCAAAGTTTTCAAAGAACTCGCGGTAGTATGTAAGATAATCATCTTTATTGGCCATATTGTCACGACGATTAATATATTCTTAAATTATCACAGTACTTCATCAAAATAAACAAAACTTATTACTAACACACACAGTCACAGAAATCGATGTTTACAATGTTGATATGTATATTTGTACTTTGATAACGGGGTTTTTTAGAAACTTGGATCAATATCACCTATTATTTGCATTTGCTATTTATTATTTTCAATGATATCGTGTAAAAATCTTAGTATCCACTCATTAAAAAGTTGGAAACCGAAATTAATCAAAGTGAGTCAACCTTAAAATAGTAAAACTGACACCACAAGACACAACACAAGTGGAAGAAGAAGAATTAAATGTCAAAGCAACACAACTGTCAATAATCAAAAGTGAAACATGTCTACAATGTTGCCATGTGTCATATAATATTCAAATTTCTAAAGATTTCTGAAATATCTAAAACGGGAGAAAATAGGGGATCTGAAGGACTCAATCTGTAGTTTTTTTTAATTTGGTGCCATTGGCGAGTAAGTGTTCTGTGCCATTGGCATCAACTACTAAGTTTAGCCTCGTGTTCTGTGTAGACTTTGTTACTGTTTCCCAGCGCTACTTTAACCCAACAGTGAATGGTCGAGTGGAGAATCCTATCTGTGCACTAGAATTAATATTTAATTCATAATTAAATAAAAATCCTTACCACCGGCAGTATTCAAACCTGAGACCCTTCGATCTCAAAGTCATGACTCTAACTAGTGACCCACCCCTTGGTTTCCAGATTATAATATTTTTTCTACAAATATAATAATTCTGTCTATAGTAAGCAGGATTATTCCCTACTCGGCCATTTTAAGGGTTGGTTTCTAAAGTGGCACTGGAAAACCAGTTACACAGCTTGCACACAATGCCATGTAACAGAATAAGGAAAATAAGAACTGGGCGATAATAGAAACATTGTAACTAACATTAAAATATAATAATTAACAATAAGATTTTTTAAATCTAATACAAATACTAATCTATTTAATAGTTTCAATACTCTTAAAAGTCGATATTTCATTGCCAATTTTGTGAAGTATGTCTTTAGCGTTATCGATGTCCTCAATATTTAAAATTTTAGAGCATTCCAATATGTATAATTCCAAAGTTTCTTCATCGTTACTTTCATTCATCATGAACTTGTTCGAAAATTGAGCCAAATTAGTAAAAACTGAGCTGAAAGCATCGTCTAAATCAAAAAGTTCCAAAGGCGGTGGAGACAAATCTCTAAAAGACGGAGGAAAAACAGCAGGTTGTAAAGGAGGATAGGGTGCTTCAAATTTTGGTGTAATAATTCGTAAAGGTTCATGCTTTACACCCAACGTTTCATATACACGTATAGCTTCTGGAACAAGATTTGTGTTCATTGAGTACATCTTCTGATCAAATAATTTCGTATAATCTACGCAAGTTGTGTGACCTATGGCGTCACTCAAACAAAGTTTTGGCTTTTCCGCTAAGGCTGCAGTTTCAGGAACAATATGATGATCCATTAGATCTATATCATCATGATCAGTTGGTGGAAAGTAAACCTTTTCTTGGCTTATTAAAAAGTCTATACACATTTCCCTTAATTTATCGTTATTATCTTGATCGATATATTTGTCTGAAAACATGTGACCAGACCCAACAGCTATTAGTTTCCCTCCTGATTTTTCATTGAAATAAAGAGCACCTACTGGCCTGTCAACTGGAAATGAAGCTAAACCACTAGTAAAAGCTGCTACACTGGGTTTACTTACGCTTAAAGAACAACCAAATGGATAAACGAATTTAATGTCAAGCTTTTCTTTGTTTAACACTGGATTTATTTGGCCATCACTGACATAACATTCTTTTGGATGAAAATATTTGTAGTAATGTGTTCTGATTAGACAATCTAGGTTTGGAATTATTCCAAAATGCTCCAGTAAAATGTTAATGTTACAGCTCTCATTTGAATTTCCTTCAGATAAAAGAATTAAGATTCTACCGCCACTTTCCACATAATTTTTCATTGAATTTATTTCGCTTTCTTCAAAAGATAACTGCGGTCCTGCTAGTATAAAAATTGTACAGTTTTGAAGTATTCTTGTTGATATCTCTTCCTTATTTATAAAAAATTTGGATTGCAGTTTCAATTTGCGTTGGAAAATTTTGTAATTCTCATTTAATTTAAAAAGTTCTTGCTTAGATGCATTGAATATTATTGTATTCTTGGTCTCTGTTAATAAGATATCATCTGTTGGTGCCATTCTTTTATTGCTTAAAGTCTTGTATATTTTATATTACAAAATGGTGTATGTTTACATTTGATGTCTTTCATTTATGTTGCTAAGCAACGATGTGGTTGAGTGGCCACAACATTAATATTTGAATGATATACAGTGTGTTTGAACATAAATATTCTTTTTCTACAATAATTTTTCAAAATAACTTTTGTCACTTTCTAAGATGCTCTTTTCTCAGATGAGAGGCAATTTTCTTATTTGAAAGAAATTAGTTTGTACTAAAAATCTAATTAAGTAGGTACTTATGACATAATGGCTATAGTTTCCAAGACAACTGGTACAGAAATATACACAAATTCATTTGACATTTTAAATGTGACTTTTTTCAATATATTGAAATAAAAATTTATATTTTTTCAATTATAGAAAGTTTAAATGTATAATTCAAGGGCAGTGTTGTGCTTCAGTTCTGTGGTTCAAAATTTTACCAGAACCAGGGTTCTTATTTATTAGAAAAATGAAAAATACTCACTAAAAGCATTATTTTATTAACAGAATATAAATTTTGTTATAATAAACTATACAAAAATATGTTTCTTGTAGATGTTTAGTATTATCTGAATTTAAAAGGACAAGTAATTGACATTGCTACGAGTGTATTTCTAGGCTCATCTATCAGCCAACTGTTAGAAAAAGTTTTTGTCAATGGTGCCATTCACTAAGACCATTCATTGGTTGACAGGTAGAAAATACCAATGACCTTATCTTTTTATTTCTCAATGTATTACGAGCTCAAAAACTCAAAAATTATTTAAAAACAATATGAAATAAGTCCATTATTAAGAAATGCAAAGATGTAAAAACAAAATATTTCTTATTATCCATATTCTGTCATCACAAGCCAAAAAGTGGTATCGCAAAAAAAATATTATTATTGTTTTTTAACACACCAGATAGCTTGAAAAATTCCGCATCAGATGAACTAAGAAAAATAGCCATATCTCTCAGAACATAAAAAAAAATCTAGGAAAAATTTACATATCTCAACTTTACTTGTATTTACTAAAAGCAGTGGCGTAGCCACACGGGGGGGGGGGGGGTCAGAACCTCCCCATGGAGGCCTTCGCGTCACTTTCTGCTATATAGTGCTCAGAAACCCCTCTCATGAAAAATGTCTGGCTACGCCACTGACTAAAAGGCTTAGGTATATGCCATTATTACTAAGGTAAATAGCTGCATATGCAACAAGAACTTCAAAAGTAATATTAAAAAACAAGAAATAATTTAAAGCAATCCAGCAGTACCTAAATTATTTTTTTTGACTTGGGGGATTGAGAAAACAACTTTAAGAAAATGTTTTTTCTCAAAACTCACTTCAACTGAGATACAGCTTTTTGGCTTAGGACAGTATTTACGTTCATAAAAATTTACTACATAAATTTAGGATCATCATTTAATTACATTATACTACATTTGTAATTCACATCAAAGGATGGTGGTATTTCACCTTTCATTTCTTTAGATTTAATATTGAGGTAACTATGTTCATAGTCTTTTGTTATATATTCTGGCAGAGGATCATTCCAATTTTCTGGAGGTGATTTTCTCCTTGTCCACACATTATTAGAATAATGAGGCAATAATCTTTCTTTCCTTCTTTGCTTTTCACTCTGTATTAATTCGTTCTAAAAAAGTGACAAAACCTGAATAAATATGTATATTTTCCTTAAGGCTTAAGAGTAAAATAATTTTGATTTCTTTCAAGATCTTACAGAAAAGTGTACAGATGCAGGATATTGTCAATAAATTAACCCAATTAAATTAAAAAACTGATTTTATAGTGGGTACTTTGAAAATATTGTTATTGAAACTAAACGTAATTTAATGGACTTACAGCTGCCTTTACATCTTGCCGTTCTTCCCATTTATAACAATTTACAGAATCTTTTTTCCATTGCGAACAATCTATGGATTTTCCATGAACAAAATATTGGTGAAATCTGGCTCGAATAGAAGTGCAATCACTATATTCTTCATCGTATATAAAACATCGCCGTATCTACAAAAATAATTCATCTTTTCATCATTTTTTAAATGGGTTATTTCAACATTTCCTACTAGCCACTGATCTTCAACTTTCGGTTGTTCCTTGGTTTCTTCTTTATTATTGTCATTATTATTTACATCTTTAGAATTATCCATAAATTTATATTTGAAATATCGAATTATCAAAATTTTATTTTATTTATAGGTTATGTAGTGTGTTATCTGTTACGTCATTTCTCATTTCAATCCGTCAATGCTCAATTCCACATTGTGCGATCGTTTATTCGAGCATCTTTCTCTATTCGCAGGGACACTGACTCTCTATCCTTGTCTATATGCTTTCGACCAAGAAGTTTCGACTCCCAACTCCAAACAGGGTTAGTAGCGCACTAGCGATATGCGCGAACAAATCTAATTTTAAAATGGGAGTGGCTAGAGGTCCGTCTAGTCGGACCTGGTGAAAACAACAGGGTCATATATATAGTGAACAGGTCCGTCTTGATACTGTGCGTAAATAAGATACATTTAATAAAAAATAATTATTGTCAATTTTTGTGGTTTATAAAAAATATAGGTAATAATAGGTAATTATTTTAAAATAAAATTTATGTTGTATTAAAAAGTACTTAATTTCTTACATGTTTTTTAATTCTGCATTTTCTTTTTCTGCAACAAAAGCATCATGGTTGAGATCATCACTTAAAAATTAAAAATTTTGAACGATTAACCCATTCATCTTCTTCTGGGACCTCAGTAAATGCTGATGGCAATGCACCTGGAATTAATCTAGTTCTTCCTCCGCATCCAGTCTTTGACATAAATATATATCCAGAAAAATATCACTATTTGAAATGTTTTCTGGAGTAAGTTTTAATATGTTTCAGCAAATGCGTTTTTTTCGGCAGGATTAGCTGGAAACCTACAAAAAACAAAAATTATTGATTTAACATCTTCAACATTATCATGATAAAATGACTTAAAAACAAAAAGCTTGTTTATATTGAAAAAATATGATTATTTTTTTTTTTAACTTTTCAGTAGAGTCCAAAATCAAAAACAATATTCCTCATACATAATACAAGTTCTTTAAATTTAATTTACTAAATTTACCATTTATTTTAAATTCATGTTTAACGGCCTTGTGAATAAAATGTAGGTACTACGTTCCTTTTAAAAAAATGGTAGAGACGCTAATGGTTATTACTTGTGAAATGCCTTTTCTTCTAGTTACAACTTACACAAACTCTCACCATTGTTAAAAGTTGTATCAGTATCAGTAAAGTAATAAAATTCAAAAAATCACTTATAAACTACAAAAATAAGTGAGAAATTAATGAAAATCAAAAACCAAATGACAGTTCTGACAATTTCGAACGATTTGACATGCCAAGCAAAACGAAACAGACCAATGGGAATGCTAGACACTATTTTTCCGCCTCTACCAAAACAAAGTCCATTTGGACGATGGCTCTAGTAATATATGCTCGAAGGTATTAAGTCCTATCATGATGAAAGTACTTACGGAGTACCAATTACTGAGTAAATTGAGTACTCAAGTACAATTTACTGAGTACTGCATACAGCTCTGCTTTGGAATCAACTGTGGCCTAAATACTTTTCTGCGATAGCACCATTCCAACAGGGCAATATTCCAACATACTATACCTATACCTGTATAAGCATTTTTACTTTTCGACGAACTTACTCTTTATTATTGTCAATTAATATTATTATTTATATTCTCTACATAATAAATTTGTTCCTATATTTTTTTAGTACTTTATCTTTATCAGTATGTAACTCCATGAACGTTAATAATATAGATGTACCGACTAGACGGACCTTTTATTTAAGTTCGGTATTTGCCGCGTTTGAGAATCCACATCGGATGCATTTTTTACATCTCGAGCATTTTTTTATCCACATCGGACACATCTGTCCCATTACATTTACGTATACTGAATCACGTGATCAAAGATTTACTACATCTCAGATGCATCCGATGTGTATTCTCAAACGCGGCAGTAGTACAAGACGGACCTGTTAGATTTTCAACCGGGTCCGACTAAACGGATCTCTAGCCACTCTTTTAAAATTGTAAACAAAAATATTTAACAAACACAAATGTCACAAATTGAAAAAAACTAAAGTTTTATAAGACATTATTTACCAGATTGGCGGTATTTTGTGATTGTTTGGTCCAAGTACGTGGTTCAGTATTATAATTTTATAAAGTATGTACCTAGAAAGTAATAAAAGTATAAAGTAATAAAAGTATCCCATATCAAATTTAAAACACCCTGGGCTCGTAGCATAGATAAATTAATATGTAAGGCTGTGGTAAAAAGAAGAACAAAACCTGATTCAGTTATTACTGCTGTTTAAATACGATTGGAATTTAAAAAAAAATGACCACAAACTCAAACAAACGTAGAATCACAGTCAAATATAAATCCGCCAACCCTCTATTTGAACAGTGGTTAACAGAATGGAAAGAAGAGGCTAAAGAAAAGGGATCTAAATTAGAATTCACGTACCGAAACGCTGTATTATCTCTAAAAAAATGTCCCATTTCTTTTAATTCTGGACAAGAATGCAAAATATTAAAGGGATTTGGGGATCATTTGTGTCGTTTATTAGATCAAAGGTTAAGAGATCATAATTCACAATTATCTGATAATCCACGGACAGGATTAAATAATAGTGAAACAAATAATGATGAAAATTGTAAACCGATAAAACGTAAAAATAATAAAACTAAAAAGAATACTGAAATCACTTCTAAGAGTAAAAACAAAAAAGAATTAATTGAAACTCCTGAAATTGAAAATGTGGCAATAAATTACATTAACGAATTTGAAAATGCAAATGATGTTAATGCGTTTTCCAACTATTCAGGTAAAAAAGCACACCATTTAATTTTTGTTCATATAATAGGGAAGATGAATGTTTTGAGATCCCTTGATTCTTATTGCAATTAAATATAAAGTTAATACATATTCAAATAATCAGAACTGCTAAGTGAGGTTTATAAGCTAAACATATTTATGAATTGCACTTTCCATTAGTTGAGTAGGGAATAATTCCCCATCTCTAAAGACTACAACATGTAAAAAACTTAGGACAGTAGTAGCTCTTTGCCTTTTTTTAACATCATATTTTAAAGATAATCAGAATATTTATATTACTAATTCCTTATGGGACTTCAAATAATTCTTCATAAATAACTTTATCTTCTAAACCTCAGCTGAGTAACACAACCTAATTGTTCATTACAATATTTTGTCAATTAATTTGACTGCTTCCTTCTAGGTCCTCTTCTTATGCTCCAGTATTCCTGAGCTATTTTTAAATAATCTCCCAAATTGTGCGATTCATTTTTTATTAACCACATTACACATGCATACATGACTATTATTATTTCTAAAGGATTTTGATTTTAAAGTTCCAAATCATATTTATTCTTTTTTAAAGCACCTCTACTATTCATCACCAATCTTGAATGTCAAATGTAATCTTGTTTGCATCCTGTACTTCAAAATGTTTTATTTATTTCCAATAGAAACATTATAGTTAGGTAAATGGTACAAAAACAGTTCGCTTTGTACACAGTTCATTCTTAGGGTCTTATTGAAATAGTTTTGTGTATAGACTTGTCTGGCATTGAGCATGTATTGAGTCAGTACTCACTGCATCTAGATAGAATAAAAAGGAGATGGATGCTATGACGATACTAAAAGTGTCCTCACTTTTGCATTACACTGTTTCATCATATGTCAAACTCGAACTAGTAGAGCTAGTGAGTTTTGATGAGAATAAATGCCATTTTTTTTATTTAAATAACTATTTAAATGTATAAAAACATTTTCATTCTGTCAATCGTTAAATATAAAATGATTGACTTCAAATAAATAACAGTAAGACTGTAAGTCGCCATTTTCATTACACTTTACAGTCACTCAAAGTGAGTCCATCTGTCATATAGCAAAATAGTATTTATATCATCTCTACTTCATTCTATCTCGATGCCTCACTGCATATGCAGCAACTTATACAATGACATACTTTTTATATTTATTTATACATATACTTTTTCGTAGTTGTGAATAATAGTAGTTAGTTAATTCCAAAACACATTTATGTACATCTAAAACACATTTTTTTGTAGGTGAAAAATCTGAAAGCCCAAATAGGAAAAATACAATATGCAAAGTACCTTCAAAGGAAACTAACCAGACTGAATTCACCAATTCCCAACATTCTGAATTTGCAAGTTCCCAACATACTGAATTTACAAATTCTCAACATACTGACTTTACAAATTCCCAACAAACTGAATTAACAAATTCCCAACATAGTGAATTTACAAATTCTCAACAGAGTCAAGTATCATCATCATGTGACTTTTACATATTAGAGCCTGGAAACTTTGATGTCATTTTATATATTGATTCATCAGAAACTACTACTGACCCTTTAGATCCTTTATTAAAGGAATTAAGCAAATTATCAAATGTTTGTCAATTTGAAGTAAAAAAATTACATGTTGGAGACTATATCTGGATATGTAGAGATAAAATCACCAAGAAAGAATTAGTTTTACCTTATATTTTTGAAAGAAAAAGATTAGATGATTTAGCTAGTAGTATCAAAGATGGTCGTTACAAAGAACAAAAATATCGTCTTAAGAGAAGTGGTATAGATAATAAGTATTACTTAATAGAAAAATGTAAAATACATTTTAGTTTTCCTGTCACATCTTTACAGCAAGCGGCAATTAATACTGCAGTGCAGGATGGATTTACCATCAAAATGACTTCAAATTTGAGTCACACAGCCAAATTATTAAATAAGTTTTCATTATTATTAACAAATAGATTTGGGAATAAAACATTAATAAAGTGCCCAAAAGAAAATTTAGGTCCTGTCAATTTATCTAATGATTTAATTTCACTAATGAGTTTTAATGACTTTAACCAGGGTAGCATTAAAAATAAACCTATGATGGTGACTGATATGTTCATCAAAATGTTGATTCAATTAAAAGGAATGTCAGTTCAAAAAGCAACCGCAATTACTTTACAATATCCTACTCCATTATTATTAAAGAAAGCTATTGATGAAAGTAATAATGATGATTTCCAAAAGGGCCTATCAGAATTAATTTATGAACAGCAGAAGGTTGGCTTGCCTCTTAGTAAAACTGTGGTTCAATTGTTTACTTCCAGACAGTTTAAATAAATACATTGTTATGGCTTAGCTTTTATTAATTAAATGTTTTTATTAGATAGAAAATGTTACTGCAATCAATTGTGTAAAAACTGAATATTATATTAACATCCTTATTCACAAAGCATTTTTAAATAGTTACCTAGTATAAAACTAACCACATTTTAAATAGTCAGTATCATTAGTAAAATTAAAATAAATGAAGTAGTTTCCTCAAATCATTGACAAATTAAATATTTGTTTATATTTTTCTAGAAAACCTTTAAGAAATCAATAGAAAAACATGTAAAGAACATATTTTAGCAAGATTAAAATAACATTGTCCAATTCCATTCTACATTCATTATAATGACGTGTCTCTCTTTAAGGTTTTGCATGTGGGTAAATTTAAAGATGCTTTGTAAATTAGAGGCTATTAACAGAGAGGTTTAACAAACAAAAAATGTGAAAGTTATGTTTAGTTCAACAGTTAAGCCTGTCAATAACTTAAATTAATTTTAATTAAAATAAATGTTTTTCAAAATGTTTATTGATTTTAGATATAGTTTTAATGAAATAATTCTGTTGTGATTTTGATATGTTTCGAAACTGGCTCAATTTCCTGTAGTGTATCATGAAGCTACAAAAACTCAAGATACTGATCTTTCAATCTCAAAATATCTTGCCATTCCTTATATTATTATTGTCTTCCATTAATGCAATAAATCCATGTGTATAAAAATGAAAGGCAAATGGCTTTTTTGCCATGAGTATCAATGTCATACACCAGAGTATTACTTTCAAATGACATTTGGCTGATTCTCGTAGCTTCTGGAAACAAGTTTCTTTTCTTGGTTCTGGAAGAAATAAAATGACAACACTGACTAAATTGATTTACTTATATTTTTAATAAACAAATGTTTTGATAATGGTATATGGCCGTCATGTTTCAAGACATCTTTTGTTATACTAATATACAGGAAAGTATCTAATTACAGACCGATTTCTCTCATCCCACACATCTCTAAAATATTTGAAACTTTATTAAAAAAATAGACAACTCCTTTATTAAAAAATATAACGTAATCTCAGAGCATCAGTTTGAATTTAAGGAGAACTAGTCAACACAAAATGCAGTTTTAGAACTGACAACCAAAATATATAATGCGTTAAATGAAAGCAAACCATGTCTTTCGTTTTTCTAAACTTATCCAAAGCCTTCGATACGGTAAATCACGATATGCTACTAGAATCTTTGGAAGATATTGGTATAAGAGATAAATGTCTGAAATTGTTTAAAAGTTATTTATCTAACCGAGGCCAAATAGTTAAGATAGGGAAATAAGTGATTTTAAATATACTGAGTATGGAGTTTTGCAAGGGATAATCTTAGGACCGATATTATTTAATATTTATCAACAACTTGTTTTTATTAAAAGGAGCTGGCGACATAGTAGGATTTGGAGATGATACTGCCATATTTTACAGCGATGCTACATGGCTCAGACTTACAAATAAAGTGAAACTGACCTTGCAAAGATAAAAAGCTGTTCGACAGTAAGATTCTTACTCTAAATTTAAAAAAAAAAACAATACCTTTTTCTTGCACCATGTTAACACTCACAATGTCGAACCTCTAACATGTACTGTTAATGGTTCAACATTTGCCATTAATCCTGTAACTAAATTAAAATATTAAGGAATTATATTTGACTGCAATTTGAAATGGAAAGATCACATTACATATGTTATTAAAAAACTACAAACTATTTTATATAAATTTAAATATTTGAAGAAATGCATAGTTACCTTCAAATTATCTGAAGACTTTATTATTGTTCGGTTGAAAGTCATATAAGGTACGGGATAATTGAATAGGGGTGTACTCTCAAATCATACATTCATCCACTAGAAGTAATCCAGCGTAGGTTCTTAAAAATAATTTTTAATAAATCACCTCGATAATCATCGGATGATCTATATAACGAAAATGGAGTGCTCGATGTTAAGCAGCTATATTACCTAACAGTTGCCTTAAAATATCAGGACATTAAAAAGCTAATTAAAAGACCTTATCACAAACATGACACACGAAAAAAAAAATCCTTATACACTACCAAAAATGCAAAAATCCTTGTCAACGTTCTTTCTGGCATATTGCTCAAAAAGCTTTAACTCGATCCCAGAAGACATTATTTTGGAGAAACAATTGAATTCTATTTCTAGCCTTGAGTTTTGTATTCCTTTTTTGTATATACATGTTATTAATATTCACCAAAATAAAAAAATAATTTAATTAGGTTTAATTTATATTATATAATATTAAGTTAGGTGTACTTCAAATGTATTGGTTTTTATCTGTTTTGTATTTTTTTTGTCTTTATTTTTTTTATCATATTAGATTTAATTTTATACAAATATATTAATAACTGAAACAGGTGTTTTTCACCTATTATTGGTTTTTATCTGTTTTGTATTTTTTTGTCTTTATTTTCTTTTATCATATTAGGTTTAATTTTGTACAAATATATTAATAACTGAAACAGGTGTTTTTCACCTATCAGTTCGTACTACTTGTTCACACTGTTTAGTCTGTACACACTTTGTAAATATTTGTGAATAAATTATTATTTTTATTAAATACATTACCATTGTCAAATTGCCTAAAAAAGTTGCTTGTATAGAAACAACACCAGAAGTTTACCAAATGAGCAAAATGTTCGGTTAATTCCTTTTTGCGGTTTTTTTTTTTTTAAACACGTTCGAAAAATTTTATTCAAAAAACCTTAGTTCAAAAATACGTTTGTTAAGAATGAGAGATTATTCAAGAAACTTATATTCGAAGATACTTTTAATCGCAAACTTTATGTTCGGAGATAGTTTTCTTTGAAAAATATTTCAAACAATACTTTCGAATTCATTGATTAATGAAAAGCAATAAATACGTGAAGAATAATAATTTTATATATTATAGATAATACTATTATTTGAATAAGGTAGGCAATGTTCCTTAGGCACTGTAGTAATTCATCCGGACGGACATGAACTGAGACGGTAAAGTAGTATTATCGCAGAGGGGATGCTCTAATCCCACATATAAACTATGATGGTTGAATCTAAATGTAAAATAAATAAAAGAACATATAAAATTAAAAAAAAAATATTACCTAAGCTGTGCGGTCTGGAGCCAATGGTGGGTTGCTCAAAATTACTTTAAATGAGAAAAATTAAAACTAGGAAATATATTTATTGCCGGACCAATTAAATTTATGTTTTTATTTAAGACATCTTATAAACCTTAAAAATGTATATTGGAATAAAAATAAATTCTAACAAATGTCGATCAAAATTATTTTCGAACCAGTTTTTTTTTTAACGAAACAATTTTTGAAAAATAGTACTTTCGAAGAAAGGTATTTTAGAACTAAGGTTTTTTGAACAAAAATCCGCTAACCGTTTAGTAACGTTTTTATCCACCCTGGTCGGATTTTTTAAAATATAATATATTAATGGTTAGGAAGTTGATTCCCCAATCCATTTGCTATTCACTGGCGATCTTCGCCCGGAAATTGAAAAGTAGATTGTATAAACATAACAGCCTAATTGGGTTAAATTACTTTAAAGAAAGATTTTTCTACTATTGCTATACAAAGTTATATTTTTTGAACAATTTACTTGAGTTGAATCTTTATTGGTTATAAGCAGGTAGGGTTAGATATGGCCCAGAACACTGCGGCCTCTTGGGTATATAGTATTCCCCTGCGCTTTCCCCGTAATCAGGTACTACATTTGGAATAGTCCTGTACCTCTGGTTAGTTTTACTAAGTTACCTAGCAAGTGTTCCTGGGCCGTTCTTTTCGATTCTAGGCCGAAAATAGTGACATGCCGCCTAGCAAGAGCTATGCATTCAAAGGTAACATGGTATGATGTTTCTTCCTCTTCCATGTAGAGTCTATACACGTGGTGGGATCATTGTGTAATCCCATAACATAAAGGTGTTTCAGTAAGCAATGAATCCCGCAACGGTGGACATCTGAGGCCTTGCGAGTTGTAGTACCTCGGTAGCAATGCGTGGGTTTGGTCTTCTTAGCATGAGCTTACTGATTTTGGACCCTCTTATCTGTGAATTTGGTGTTTTGTGGTTATCCACCTGTTTACTGCCTGAGGTTTTGCTTATACCAAATACAGGTTCGGGTCCTGTGAATGCTAGTTCCGATCCATCTTTGACGAGTTTATCACCCTTTTCATTTCCTTGAATACCTGTGTGTCATGGTACTCACGCTAATTTTACCTTGTTGTGGGTTGCCAGATCATTTAGACAGTTCCAAGACCAGCTTTGACTTGATTCTGATGACACAAGGGCCTTTAAGGCTGCTTGGCTGTTTGAGAGAATTAAGATGGTTTGTTTCTTGTAATTCTTTCTTAAATTCTCTCGTACACGCAAATCTATTGCATGTATTTCAGCCTGAAGTAGGTACAGTGGGGTATATTTTCCCAGTGAGACGATGACATCGCATTGGGGTTTAACTCTATGTACGATAGAGCCCGGTCCCTTGTTGTTATTTTTAGATCCATCCGTATAACATACGAGACCACTAAGCAAGTATTTATCTACCTTCTTATTTACCTCGTTCCAGTTGCAATTGACCTGAAAGAGTCTGTCGGAGGTTAGACGGGGTGTCATATATGATCTGATTCCACGTTTAATATAGGATCGTTTACCTCGTGTGTTATTCCCAGTGGTTTCCAGTTGTTGGAGTATGTCCAGCCTGTACGTACTCATTCTGGCCTCAGATGACTAGGTCAGGAGGTGGAAGGTATAGAATGATTTACTTAGAGGCTGACGGTGTTTTTCTCAGTGCTCCTGTACCCCTAAGAGGGTATTGAGGACTGTTTTCGAATTTACTTTTGGCCACCAAACAATCACTCCATAATTTATCATGGGTCTTGTTATTGCCGAATATAGCCAGTGGGCCATTTTCGGTTTCAATCCCCATGTTATCTCAAATGCCCGTCTCCCTACAATGAGAGACATTTTACATTTGTCGGTCACTTTGGTTCGTTCTTTTTAGCCTTCCTCCAAACAGGGTCGGAGTTTCTAAGACCTACAACCTTGTTTTACGAGTAAAGGTTATGAGTTGTGCCTTGCCAAGGTTAACCAAGAGGTTTTTTCTAACGCACCACATTTCTGTCAGCCTTAGATCTCTTTTCATAAGAGATCAAAGACTATATGGTCTGGGATTTCCCTCGGATAAGGATGAGTATGTTCAATTGTCTCAGCAGTTCATCTGCCAATAGGTCCAACATTAGAGGAAAAAGGACTGCACCCTGTGGGCATCCTCTGAGGATATTCACCTGCATGGTTTCATACTGAACATTTGTGCCTCTACTTGCCACCAGCGTAATATATGTCCTCTTTTCACCAGCAGATGGAATAGAAGTCCATGTTTGCGAGCGGCAGCTACGATGATTTAAAGGAAGTATTATCAAAAGCTCCATGTCAATAAATGCTCCTCATTGATAAGCATGTCAGGTTTCCCTTCTTCTTGATAATACATATAATGATTTCACATAATTACCTCTGACGGTTATATGGTTAAAAACTGTAAAATTTAATATAATTTTGTGTTCTCACATTTTAGATAAAAATATTTGTATTTAAAAAGTAAAGTTATTTTAAACAAAATATCAACTTTGTCTGACGAAAATAGCAATTCCAAAATATGACATTATTACTATAGTTTGTTAATAAAATTCAATCTAATAAAAAAAAATTCGCAACAAGATAAGTAAAACTTTCGCAGCGCAGTTTGTAGATCAGACTGTATAAAGTTATTATTAGATCTTGTGGTGCCTCTGATGTCTTTTTGTTTTCATTTCTATTTTTTTATACCACAATTTACTTTTTAAATATTTTTGGTAAAAATGTACCTACTTATCGATATATTTACGAATGGCAAAAGTTCATTCAACAAATAATAAGCAGTCGTTATAAAAAGTGTATAACATGTGCGAAAGCCCATTTTCCTACTGGTTGAGTTGTGACCAAATTTTTCTGCGCTCGTGGGAATGATGTCGTTTTTCTCACTTGTTATACAAACTAATTTTTACGTTCAGATTTCAAAACGCATTTCTGAATAGGTTTAGTTTCGCAAAATTGATAATTTTTCATAATAATTGAAATATGACTACGGTGTGAGAAAGTAACATTTCTGTGCCGCACAAGTTCTTTCTGCACAGTTTCATTATTAGCTCGTAAAAAGAATTTTTAAGAAAAGAAAATTATATCATATTTGAACTTACTGGTAAAATTAGTGCTACTCATCGTTTAGATATAGGCCAGCTAATTTTCAAATGACAAAATTTATACCCTGTACATTTTCTCATTTTTGTACAAATATTTATTTGTTAATAGGTAATTTAATTACTTAATTACATTTATAGTGATTATACTTATACGAAGATTCTACAAAAATAACAATAATTATAGATAATCAAAGTATACTTTGTTGCAATAAATTTTTTAGCATTGAAGATCGTAAAAACAACAATTAAAAATTTTTCATATTTCGTAACATGACTAATACTTTCTAATCTTATTTGCTTTATTATTGCAGTTATGACTGTTTCGATTTCAGTTTCAGACAACGCGTGACTAGCCGATACACTAATTCTTTTTATTGGAAGTTTTACTTAAACCAACATGGTGCAAATCGAAGGGAAATACGCTAATTACAAAAATGAAAATTTGGACGCCTATTTTGCCGACATTGGTAAGTTTGGCATTTTTATTTAGACAAAACTAGTGTGGGGTTTCAAAATATAGTGTTTCACAAAAATATAAATTTTTGGGGGTATGCCTATTCCCGCTGAAAAATTGTACCAAGAGTCTTTATTTTGTTAATAATACTCAAACTATTAATGTAAAAAAAATATAACGTATTTGTTTTCTTTGGAGAATTTAAAAAAAGTAAACTTCTCTGTTGTCGAAAAAATTACCCGTTTTAAAAAATCGTTATTGGTTCGCCTTTTCAGCGTTTTACGACAGATGAAAACTTTAAAAAATATTTTTGATTTTATTATCTGTCTCGGAAATATTTGTATGTATTTCTGCTTGGAGATTCAAATATATTAATAACATAGGGGCGTGTCAGGTTAAGAATGGGACACAGAACAGACTGAAGATTATCTGATTAAAAAAAAAACGAAACTTGCTTGGAAAAAATATTCGTTTTCCAAAGTTAAAGTTGAAAATTAAAAATTATTAATGGCTATAATTGTTTTGGTTCTTAGTATAATTTTACTAAATTTATCAAACATTTTTGGTATCATAAAATATACACCTATCGGAACAAAATCAGTTAAATAAACTTTGCCAGTGCGGTACAGCAGGGGCAAGTAACACCTTCATCCCTTCTAACTTTTACGCCACTGCCCAGAAACTTATTTGAACAATAATTTTAAATGTTTTGATGTTTTTTAAATAAATCATGTACTTTTGTTGAGAAATTATAAAGTGATGTATATGATTTATTAAAAAAAAACAAAAAATGAAGGTGCAACGTTATATGTCACCAAGAACGTTTACTGAATTTAGTAAAATTGTACTCAGTAATAAAAAATGTACAGCCATAAATACTTTTTTGAATTTTCAACTTTAACACTGTATTTCGGAAACGAGTAACATTTTACCTAAATATTTTTCGATAAATCATCTTATTTTTAATCAGAGAATCTTCAGTTGTTCCATGTTCTATATTCTCAATGCATATTTAGCAATCGCATTAAAATGTTCATATATAGGCGGTTGGGCATAATTGGCGAAATACCAGATTTTTGGCTTTACTGGACTATTATAGTAACAAACAAATGTTCGGACATGTCGATTTCATAACAATAACGAACAAATTTTGATCTCGGAAATACTGTTAAGTAACATATCACGAAATTTGGCGCTGCTACGCAAAAAAATGTGCATTTTTAATTTATACCCACTATCAAAAAAGGATGTTGCCATTAAAAAACAAATTGGCGATGACGTCATATCTAGAATAGTAATGATGTTATAAAAAAATATACGAATATCAAAAAATAAGCATATAAAACAAAATCGACCTGTCCGAGTTTTTTTTGATGTATTCACTATTCGAGATACGACGTCCATCACCAGTTTTTTTGAATGGCAAATAGCACATTTTTCGAATAGGAACACCATAAATATTTTCAAGATAAAATACTTTTTAGTACCCAATTGTTACGAATGCTAAATATTTTGTGAGAATTTTTTCTTGAAAATATTGTTATGTAACATATCACGAAATTGGGCATGTAACAAATCAGGAAATTTGAAGTTTGTACGCAAAAAAATATGCTCTTTTAATAGGTATTGTAAAAAATCGGCGGTGACGTCATATCTCGAACAGTGATATCATAAAAGTTTATAAAAAAAAATGTGCATTTAAAAAACAAAAGCGACTTGTCTGCGCATTTTTTTGTTACTTGTCAAATAACGCGAGAAATTTGATATGTTCCGCCAATTACGCTAAACCATATGTTTTTTATTAGGCAAAAAATTTAAAAATTTTAACAATAGTTGAACATAGAGAGCTATAAGTGCTAATTAAACATCAAATCTTTTACTGAAATTTACAAAAACTTCGTGTATCCATAATTTTCTCACTTAGCTAAGACATGACCCCGTACTACAAGGCATCATT
This sequence comes from Psylliodes chrysocephalus, assembly GCA_927349885.1. Lineage (NCBI taxonomy): Eukaryota > Metazoa > Arthropoda > Insecta > Coleoptera > Chrysomelidae > Psylliodes > Psylliodes chrysocephalus. Next base: position 24,164,965 of record OV651822.1, on the reverse strand, counting down.
TGCAATTTTGTCGAAAATGATTAGACTATATTTACAAACTACTTCGTCACACCAAAAATACTTAGTCATAATAACGTCATATCTATTAAATACCTATGATTTTGGTTACTTACGTTAAAGATAATATAATATAAGATAATATAATACTTTCATTTCAAAACCAGCCTGTCGAAATAGCTTATGATTTTACTTAAATTTAAGTAATACAAAAAATATATCAACTTTTATTGATAAGGCGACGAATCATCATAAAACATTCATACCCAGAAATCTAATACCCTAGAGCCCGGCAGCAACCCCTATAATTTTTATCTAAATAGAAAGTACCATTTAAAAAGTAATTTTATGGAGAAATCAGTAATATGACTATTCAATGCATTACTTCTGATTTTAGCGCAATCTAGCAGGATAAAAAACTTTCGTATTCTAGTGTGACCCTTCATTTGAAAACTAATTTTATTACTAATTTAATACACAACATAATAAAACATAATTTAATGAAACATGAAGTTAAATAACAAATGTATGCATTAAATCACTAATAAAATTAGCTTTCAAATGAAGTGTCACACTTTACAACAGTTTTTTATGTCACTAGAGGGCGCTAACATTAAAAGTAAAACAATGCGAAGTCATATTGCTGAATTCTCCATATAATAATTACTTTTCAAATGATGTTACTTGACCAATTTAATCTACTTGACCGTACATTGCTATTTAAAAAAAATATGGGTTGCCGCCAGGCTCCAAGGGGTTGAATTTTTGGGTATAAAATTTATATGACAATTCACCCCCTTGCCAATAAAAGTTGACATGTTTTTTATTTCTTAAATTACGTAAAAGGTATTTCGGCTGGTTTAGTCCAAGATCCCAGAGCGATAAGACATAACTTATTTTCTAAAAGATGAAACTTTAAGTTCTCAGTAGTGTCTCATGTACTTTGTATACCTGCATGTTTGTGAAGTTTGCCCAGTGACACCTGGGCAGGTACCAGGTGAGAAAGGTGACTAAAAATAAGAGTTACTTAACTTAAATTTATATGGCTTTTTTTTTTTTATATATTTTAATAGAATATCATTCTCAAGTAGTATCGCAAGTATCAGACATTTTCCATGGACCAAAACTTTTGTCAGACGCTTTAAAGCTCCACCAAAAATAAATGAACTTCACTTATTTTTTAATGTCTGATTTTTGAATATGTTATCGAGATAACCATTACAAAATTATATTTAATCAGTCAGACAAATTGGAATGACCAAAAATCCCCTAAACACAAAAATTATTCGGCCGTGAGTGCGAGAGCATTATGCATGCGTTTCAGAGCGAGTGAGACGTCCATAGTAACCCGGTTCTCCTTCTTTAACTCACATTCTGTTTCAGTCTACTGTGTATGTGCGCGCAACGTATAGTATACATTAGTATAGTTCGGATCTCTGAGAGCACATATTTTTGTTGTTTACATCGTGTCAGTTGTGAGCTAATTACATTGCTAGCATATGGAATAATGCAAATGAAAAACAACCAACCATCTTTACTCCTGAAAATAATGGCTGGACGTTAGAAGATAACCAGTATCACTTTCATTGGTTTGATGGTGACCAATTACCAGGAGACGTCAGTGAAGCACTTCAAGATCCAGATGTACTTTAACTTTAGGTTTACAATTTATTTTTTGTTTCATATTTGTATTTTTATGTTTTGTAATTCTTTTATTTGTTTTTTACAGAAGAAGCTGACAGCAACGACAACAACATAAATGATGACGATAAGAATGATGACTCGAATGGACAATATGACTGGCTCAATAATGAAAATTCTAATGATTTTGATGATGATAACGATGATTAAGGACAATCAAATACTTTCACTTACTAACTATAGTTATTTTCTTTTTTACTAAAATTATTTTTTCTTAAAAATGTAAAAACTGTTATCTTTGGTAAAAAAAAATAAAAATAATTTTTTATAAAACACAATTACTCCGAAAAAAAATTAATTTACCGAATATATGCAATAAATTGTTTTACTTTAATAATTATTACCTTAATGTTAAAATTCATTTTATTTAAATAGAGATGCAAAAATATTTTATCGAAAGTACTTTTTGGAATATTTAAATTCTTCGCTTTGACACGCATGCGCATAGTGCTCTCGCGCTCGTACTCACGGCCGAATAATTTTTGTGTTTAGGGGATTTTTGGTCATTCCAATTTGTCTGACTGATTAAATATAATTTTGTAATAGTTATCTCGATAACATATTCAAGAATCAGACATTAAGACGGCTCTCTATGTACAGCGGCGTTGAGAAATGCTGTAACCTCAAAATTTTTATCGAAACTGAGGGCGGGCCTTATTTAATGCGAACGAGATTAGGTCAGACAAACTTAACGTACGGCAAGTTCCAATTCACAGGCGATATTTTCAACGCGAACGAACGGGCATGTCGTTCAACACTTTTTCAGGTTCAAACGCAGTTACTTCCATACACAGATAGCACTTCATGGTCGGAGGGAAGGGTTTTTATTTTATTGCATTATATTTTATTTTTATTTATTTTATCAAAACTTAAACAGGCCTTGCGGAATATTTATATAAATAGTAAATTTTAAAACGTTTTTTTTAAAGTCGTAGGTATTAAAGATATGGTTTAAAAGTAAACTAGAAACTCTAAGTTAAAGTTTATTTACAAAATCCCCAGTATCTATAAGAATTTAGACGGCAAATATTCAGATGTTTACACATATGAAACTAATTGAAGCGTGGACGTACCAAAGGCACTAAGTGACAAAATAAAATTATTTTGTGTATGTGCTTAAAAAGGTTGCAAATACCGTCACGGGTGGATACAATATGCGCCTCTACTAATTATTTTTGAAAAAGGGAAGATTTTTCAATCTAATCTTGTGTTCATTTTGCGTCTGAGACCCAATTTAATTGCAGGGTCAGAACAGGTAGCAGGTAATCCGTTAATGACATTTTAAATTCTCGAAATTAAAATTTATAGGTAGATAATCCCATAATGATATTTTAAATTCTATAAAACCAATAACATTAGTAGATTGCACTTCATAGAATGCATATCTTATTTTAACATGATTAAGAAATAAAATATTTTTAAATATCCATAATTATTTCTTCTACCTAAATTAGAATTAAGTTTTGTTAATATTGTACATTTTATATTAATAAATATTGTCAATTATTTATTATCGTTTTTTTTTTTTTTCATAAATGAACCATAAATAAATAAACATAAATTTACCAACATTATCAGATTTCACAATTGATGCCAGAGGCGCATATTGTACCTCTCTATTTTTACCTATTTTGAACTGAGGCGCAAAATGTACACAGGCTTATTGACCCGATCACTAAGAGGCACAAAATGTAGTCGCCCACCGTCACCAATATCTCCACAAAGGTTCTAAGAGCCATATAATTTCTAAGCTTATGTGAATTAAAATAAGGTGGCGAGTAAAAGCTAAAAGAATTACACAAAATTGGTATCCTATCTTAAATTTGTGAATTTGGTTGTTAGTGCCTTTGGTACTTCCACTCTTCAATTATTCTGGTGTTGGATTACGAATTTCCATCTTCCTCGGGTATCTAGGATCTATTATTTCGGGTAGGATACAGGTGTAATAAAATTTTTCCAGCTTTGGTTTCATTTCATTAGTCCAAAATAAATCGTCCCGATAAATCTAAAAAAAATACAAACTATTTACATTACTATTCATAGGTATTTGCTGATTCGATGACAATTAATTTTATTACGACAAAAACAGAAATAAGCGAGAATTGTCGCCTATATTAGTTTGAAACTCCAATATGTTGCCAGAAAAACATTTTTATCTCATTTTAAGAGCTAATAAGACTCACTTTTTCAACTAATATTCCCATTGGAGTCCAAACTACAAAGTAACATAACAAACGTTGAGTTACGTGTAGCTGACCTTGTACTTGATAAAAATAGTTATGAGTTTCTTTCAACTGCATCTGAAAATTTTCATCAAGCTTACAAAATTTTATGTTTCTTTTTTGGATTGCTTCCAAAGGGTGCATTTGTGATGCAGTTTTTGGGCATTTAACTTCTACAATTGCATCTGTTCCGATCAAACCGTCAGGACTCGCTCCAAAAATACAGTCGTGTTCATCAATAAATATTCCGCATTGTTCAACCTAAAACCAATTGATTGAATTATTTTAATGAGCACTAAAGTGAAGCATTACAGGGTTAGGTACCTTAACATTGAACTCATTTTCTAATTGCCGAATAGCGAAAGGCTCATGCTCGGTCCCGTACTTGGTGCTTTCATTCCCTCTGAAGGACGAATAAAGCAAGTTTTTTATTTTATTCGCACGAGATGTCGTTTTTCGAATCTTACAAATTTCCCCATAATTTGAAGCTGTCAAGCGAAGTATTCTCTCTTGTTGCCATAAAGGATTTCCTGCTTGACCTCTTGTGTTTAGCTCAATTATTTTTATTTCCTCAGGCGTTTTTTTTATTGAATTAAGAAATTCTGCCTTTTTCCTCTCGAACTGATCTGAAGGTAAATCCGGATCAGGGAGAGCCGCTGGACCATAGTCGCTGTCCGGTAGAGCAGGTTTCTTGTTTGCTTTTGATGAAAAGCTCTTATTTTTCTGTCTTATATTCTTCCGTAGATGACGCCTTCTTTTCATTCTTTGCTCAAATATCTGAGTATAAATCGGAATGTTTCGCTTTCTAACAGCACTGTAGTATTCTCCTGCGGTGTTAAATGATATTGCAGCGGCTTTACAACGAGTTTCGTAGGATCCTTTTCTAGAAAAGTTTATTCGTTTACCTCCAACAAACTTGCAAATGATGCTGTTATATTGTTCAGCAATATTGGTATCCATATCAGAAATCAAGCTGGCTGCATTGAATATTAAGCGGTTGAAGCAAACTTCAATATCGTCTAATAAGCCACAAGCTCTCATGCTGGGAATGTGATTAATTTCATTTACCTTTGGGGAACATTTGAAATACGCGAGCTCCTGACATTTCTCATGTTGTCCAAATACATGTGATGGAACATTCCTTAGATCCTTGCTTAAATTGTTGACTTTTTCGATAAATGAAACGTTCTCTTTAATTCTGTACAATGTGGCAGATTTTATAGAGATCCGTAGTCTACGGGCATTGTTTTCAAGAATTTTTCTGAGACCAGGAAGTACTGACATATTTTTGGAACAACTTCGTTTTCTATCTGAAAAATTAAAATAACTATAAGTTTGCAGGACACTAAAAAAAAACGTCAAATACCTAATAAAGGTTCTAAAGTTATATCTTAACATCAACTTGTAAATGTATAAATAAATAGTAAAATATATAAGAGACATACTGCAAATATCCCGAATCTTTTTGGAAAAATTTCTTAACATGTGATTGCGGCATTCGATTTTTTGTACCATAAGAGTACCATACGGCCGGGCCTCTAGTACTTTTTGATGCACACTGCTATCACCATCTCCAATCAACTTGTGATATTTCAAACCATGCATTTCAATGCTCCGTTTAAAACCTTCAACTATGATATCGGATTCCATACTGGTTGATGATTCTTTCCAATTTTTGTAACAGTGGTGTTCGGCTAGGAGTTCATTTTTAGCAACTGCTGATCGAGAACATACAGCACAATACTTATTTCTGACACCCAGGAATAATATTTTTTTTGTTCTCGCTCCAATGATACATGCCTGCAAAAAATGAATATGTAGGTAACCTAGATCCCATCCAGCAATTTGTGAACATTCGTGTATTGAATAACATGTTCACAGATATATTAATTATATGTAAACTATTGAAATAAATATATATTTACCACTCCTGAAGAAGCATTATAATTCACGGAGTAAGATCTTTTGCTCCATGCCCCATCAACTACAACGGCAATCAATGGAATACCGTCTTCATCGACCTCTCCTAACTCCCGAGCTAATCGAACCTCTTCTTGACCTGCTGCCTCCAAGGCCTTCCAGACTGTTTCTTCTATGATATCAGCGACATTTTCGTGATGTTGCTGATAAGTAGAGTTACTCATACATGGTACATTCAAAACAGAGAGAATTTCGTTTACTGTTGAGTAGCCAGTTCCTGTTGAAACTGTGGCCAACGCTAAATCACTATTAATATCAATTTCTCCTTCTATTTCATCTAGTAGACATATAGTTTTCTTAATATTGCACATTTTACATTTGAACACGATTTTGGATTTCAAACCCATTCTATATTCATTAATTGGGTACATATCGCTAAATGTACAGTCGAATGGCGGATGCTTGGATATTTCCTCTATTTGTTTAAAAAAATATCCAATATCAACCAGGCGTCGTCCCTGTACGTCACTGAAAAAATTATATATGGATATATTTTTTTGGAAAACTTGAAAAAAATCAATACAAAACTCACCTTTTAAATAATGAATTTTTTTGAGCTTTCTTTCGACTACGTCTCTTTTCACTACAAAACAAACGTTTTCCTTTATCAACTCCCTTCGTTTGTTTTATTCTTCCCATAATTACAAAATCACACAAAAACACTGCCGACAATGAACAGAATAAGTCCGCGAAACCGAATTTACAACAGAATAAATAAATGTCTACCTCAATCTAGTCAAAATCACAAAAACAAATAGAAATAAAATCTTTCCGTAGGCTGGAACGCACGACTATGGTGTTACTGGCGGACGGTCGCTTGGTAACTAAATCACTTATTTACCTGTTATTTGGCTACCGCGGCGCCACTAATCAATCTTTGCAAAATGCACTTTTTATTTTACGCCCCAAAGGTTCATTTATCATTATTTACAAATGAAAATTATACCAAAGATTTTAAAAAAAAGCTACACTTTCGGGAAACATATTAATAAAAAAATTGATAAAAATATTTTAAAAATATTAATATGTTCTTCACAATAAAAAAAATCAAATACTTTCCCGTTAAACAGATTTTTTTTTTAACCGACTATTGAAAATTTCATGAAAATCGGATATGTGATATGGAAATAGAAGGTAAAATCGTTTCAAGTGAGTATGAAGCCCTCTTAAAAAATAAGTGAAGTTCATTTATTTTTGGTGGAGCTTTAAAGCGTCTGACAAAAGTTTTGGTCCATGGAAAGTGTCTGATACTTGCGATACTACTTGAGAATGATATTCTATTAAATATATATAAAAATCAGCCATATAAATTTAAGTTAAGTAACTCTTATTTTTAGTCACCTTTCTCACCTGGTACCTGCCCAGGTGTCACTGGGTAAACTTCACAAACACGCAGGTATACAAAGTACATGAGATACTACTGAGAACTTAAAGTTTCATCTTTTAGAAAATAAGTTATGTCTTATCGCTCTGTGATCTTACTCTAGTTGGTTTTAAAATGAAAGCAGTGTATGAAATGAATAACTTTTGCAACCTTCAAAAATCCCTATTAGGTATTAGCATTGAGATAGAATAAAGAGGAGATGCTATGACGATGCTAAATTGTCCGCACTTTTGTATTACATTTTTACGTCAATGTCAAATTCGAGATAATGTAGCTGGTCAGTTTTGGTGAGAATAAATGCCATTTTTCTTTAAATAGTTTCATATAATGATATAAAATTATTTTCATTTAGTCAGTCTTTAAATATAAAATTATTGACTTCAAATAAATCAAAGTACGACTCAAGTCGCCATTTTGATTACACTTTTCTGTCACTTAAAGTGAGTCCATTTTGTCATATCGCAAAATAGTGTTTATGTCGTCTCTACTTTATACTATCTCGATGGGTATTGGTCAAAAATTGTAGAGAAGAAGCTAAATATAAATTGCGCAAAATTAAATAAAATTTTTGTCATCCACACAAGTAACTTTCATTAATTTTTGTCAGTACGATATATTTTTACATTACTTTATGTCAAAATATCAATTTCTGTTGATAAACGGGAGGCCGGTTCTAGAAATTGCTCAAAATAATTTAAATATGGGCTTATTTCTAAATATACAATAAATTATTTTAGGTGTGCCATATATTCCGAGAAAAATGATATGTTCTTCCAAACCTAATATGGAAATTGTTAAAGAAAATGATACATGGACAATATCAACGTCAACTCTCTTGAAAACAACCGTTCTAAAATTTAAATTGAATGAGGAATATGAAGAAAGCATGCCAGGCGGCACTTTGAAGGTAAAAAAAATTCCCGTATAAAATTATTTTTTTATGGAACGGAAGAGTTTGACATTTTGCCTCTCTTCAAAGGTACTAAAATGTAACTTTTTATGAAATTACTTTTTGCCCGGAGAAAAAGTAGATTGGATTTTTTTCCCGGATACATAGGGGGTGACAATTTAAAAACTTACAGTGGCGACATCTCATGAACTGAGGTGCTTTCGAGCAACACCGAATAAATTCAGTTTTTATGAAAATTAAGTTCGCGGCGGATTTCAACTTACTTTGTTAAATTACATCTTTATAGAGCAAAACCGAATAAATCTTTGTAAAATTCAGGGTCGATTGATGTTTTTGTGCAAAACCTAATAAATTCACTAGTAAGTGGTGTAAACAACACACCAGCAATCGCTGTAGTTTAAAAGCAGTTTGTAAAGGATATTTTTGATTTGTTTTGCCTCTTATATTAGTGCGCGTAGTTTTGAATTTTGATTTGAGTAAAACTGAATAAATCAATTTTTTTGTCATATTTTTAATAAAAATCATTTTTCAAAATTATAATTGCAAGGGATGTATTATTAATGACGTCTCCAATAGTATTGTTTTAACTAAACAAACGAAAAAAACAGTACTTTTTGTGCAATTGGAAAATCGTGTTTTCCCAAAAATCGTATATAGTGAATTTATTCGGCTTTCCTCCAAAGCTCCTCAACTAAAGATATCAGAAAATGCTTAAAACCGGTTATAGGATACGGAGGGGGTATTTAAATGACCAAATACAGAACTCATCCCTATTAACCTTCTACGCGCCGTCTACCTCAACAAAAAAATAGCCTGTCCCTTACTTGTAAAAATGCTTTTCAATGGTATGTTATATACCCCATACAGGGTGGTTCAATAGTACATAATAATTAAAAACCTATTTAAAAAGAATTTATCTTAATTAAATATGGTTTTACTTTTCTGATATTATCTTTAGTTCATGACATATATTCAAATCCGTAAACTAATTTTGTGTGCCGACCTGATGAAGGTCTGAAAGCGAAAAAAAGTGCCTGCTTATACACTCATATACGGGTGGGGGAACAAAAACTAAAATTCCTGCACATATTATAACTACAGAGTCGTAGCCAGGCGCTTGCCCCTCCCGCCCCCCTTGTTGATTGGTGCCTATATTCACAATAAACAGTTTCTTTTATTACACCCTGTAACATTTATTGAAATTGCAAAATATTTGGTAACATATTTTTAAAAACAACACCGTATTTGTTTGAAATGCCTCAAATATTATTTTTTCTAATTTTGACATATAAAGTGACATTTTCTATAACCGCAGCAAGTGTCAAAATGATCTATTTTACACAACCAGTTGCATAATGTTGAACATTATGAAACTGATTTTGAAATAGTATATTATGCAACGATCATGTAATAACCATTACATGAGAGTTGCATACGCTATTTTTTCTACACCCGATAAAAAATCAAGAACTATAAATATTGTATGTATATTTGTATTGAACACAATAACAGTAATTACTCGTATTTCTATAAAAAAATCTACAAAATTGTAATTAATGGTATTACGTCGGGTATTGGTATTACCATAGATTTTTGGGGCAAAATATTTTTTACTGTATTTTAGAGGAGTCGATAGTAAGTCTTCTATATCGCTGATATTAGACATTTAGCTATCTACGAAAATTTAATACGTACTGATTTTGACAACTAAAACAATTACATAGGAACCTAGGACAAACGTCAAATGCACAGCATGAAAAATTATGGGTTTCTATTGATTAAAAATCTGTATCGTTATGAAAAATCTGTATCATAATGGGTATCATTATGAAACGGATTATGGGCATATAAGTGCATTATTATAATACTGGTATAGAAAAAATTCATTATATCACTAGTTGAGAAAAGAAAACAAATAAAAATAAATAGTTTTTACTTGAGTAGCTACAACTCTAATTTTCAAGTTCCTACCTTTAAAAAAATTAAAATCTTATTTAAACTTTCACCTTCCGTTTTCCCCCTTAATACGTAAAAATCCAAATACCCTGAAACATGTCTATTTCAAGTTCCTATCACTTATTATGCTCAGTAGCAGTATTTCCAATTTTCATGTTTCACTACCACTATGCAAAAAATCATCCCCGATCCCATGTTCTATGAAAAACAAATCTATCCCACGGGAATTGTACATTTTTTCGGGATAAAAAGTAGCCTATGTGCTATTCTAGGCTATAATCTATCTTCCAGATCCGTTGAACCGTTCTTGCGTGATTGGGCAACAAACATCCATCGAAACTTTCGCATTTATACAGGGTGTTTCCGAACTTGGCGTCCAAATTTGTAGGGGTGGTAGTTCGCATAATTTGAGACCGATTCGCAGATTTCATTTTTCCAAAATATTTAAAATAAAAATAATTAAAAATTATAAACAGGCACGGTCCTGCACAGCGATAGGGCGCCTCGACTCGCGCGCGCTACGCTTAGAATCGACAAAATTGCAAATCGCATCTGTTTTTGAGGACTATTGCGCTACGCGCTCAGGGTAGGACCTGCTTTTTGATTTTTTTTATAATGGCTCTATTTTGTTTATTATAATTTTTTTAGAAAAATGAAATCTGCCAATCGCTTTCAAATTATGCGAACTACCACCCCTACAAATTTGGACGCCAAATTCGGAAACACCCTGTATATTAATAGGATTAAAAAACACCTCCATCCCAAGAAGATCAAAATTATATTCATTTTAAACCTTTAAATTGTCACCTACTTATAATAACACCACTTCGCCTTCGTGCGATATGGAAATCATATCCACTCTTGTGGCACAAACTACTATTGCCTCCGCTGAGACGAACAGTCACTGACAGAAAATACACCTTTTCTCCATTCGTCTCATAGGGAAGAAGACACGTGAACTTTGTTTTTGATGTATTTTGTTTTTTAGAATACAACTACAATGGAAGGAGATAACAAATTAATTACAAAATCAGTTGGACCTGGCGATATCAAATCAGCACGCGATTATGAATTTAATGATGACGAATGTATCATTGTAAGTAATACATATTCCAAGTTTAATAACCACAACCACCAATAATAAAATAAAGAGTAATTCATAAAAAATGTGTCTAATGTAGGCCAAGACCTCACGAGATACGGCTCTGAATCAAATCCAAACTGACACTTGAAAATAATATAATTGCTCCGATATGCGTGAATATTTTAAAGGCCTACTTAAAAAAAAAATAGAAGAATAATTTAAATTTATAAATTTGTACTTAACTCAAAAAATGAAAAAAGTGTACCTCTTCATATTCCAAACCCCTCAATTTTTTTTCTAAATGACTGGATTTAATTCCGAGGCATGCATCACTTAAGACGTATATCAAATTTGTTTGGCACACAAATTACGACACACTATACTCTGTTTTTAAACTAAGAGGAGCGATTTGAATTTAAGTTGGCAATTCTGTAGCCTTCTGATTGGTCAGATTACAGTCAGTTTCACACATTACTTTTTAGCATGAACATCAGCATGAAAATCAAAGTATGTGACATCAGCTAATAATTGATATTGTTGACAGTTCTGACATTTTATAATTTGATATCTCATCCATTACTTAGTTTTTTACTTTATTTCGTAAATAATAGTTCTTCAGTAAGCAATTGTATTGAAAATCTACAATTATGGATCCTTCTACACTGAGTACTATTAAAGGTAGCAATTCCTGAAAAGCCTTACAAGAAAGGGAAGACACCTTATTATTTTACATGCTGATTCTGAAGGTTTTGTAGAAAATGCATTATTGGTTTTTGAAGGTAAAAAGATGGGAGATTACCATGAAGAGATGAATTCCGAAGTATTTTAGAAAAAAATAATTTTATTACTGATTTTTTAAAATTAAAAATTGATGAATTTCTAACCAAAATGATTAAAATGTAACTAAATATTCAAGCAAATTTTATTTATTACAATAGAATAAAACTATTTACAAAATTATTATAACATTTAAAACACCATCTACTACTTTAGGGATAATCTTAATTTGGCACAATGAGTTAACATTATTTTCACAAAAAATATTTTAAAAATACTTAAAATTAATACATAGGTATGTATGAATAGTTCACTTTAAAAAATATATGTTGACATGTAGTGTTATGAAAATGTTGGTTCCAGTTTTCAAAACAAATTCTGACTCATAGGCCTGTAAACTTTTGAATGCCTTTATTTGTCCTCTAGCGCATTAACCATGGGTTAACACTAAATAAGCCATAATATCCACATTACTCATAGAAGAGATACCAACTGTGTGATCCACTTGTCATTCACTGATTAACTTTTACTTTTTATACCTATAACAAATATATCCTTAAAAATGTAAACATATCTTTATATTTTATACTAACCTGGCTACATCTGGATATTCCATTAACAATTTTCTTAAATATTTAATATCCATTTTAAAAAGATCATAGTTATTCTCAAAAAGTCGATTTCAAAAGCAAGAAAAAAGTATTTCTGACATCAATCAACAACCATATTGACTTTAAATTGACAGTGGCATTTCGTTTTAGACACACATTTCAGATCACAATAATGTGAAATTTGCGACCGTTGTCTGGGACCAATTAAAAAATTACTTCTATGGCATTTATTCGTTTCTTAACCGCTCATTGGCCGTTCACCGACTAAGGCCGATAAAGATAATTATTTCATAAATTTTGAACACGACTATATTTCAAAACTCGTTCTTAGAAACAAATCTAATTACTTTTCCCTGTGTAAATGCGTCTTTTCAATTCGCTCCTCCTAGTTTAAAAACAGAGTATAGTACCTTGTATTTTAGTTGCATTTACGGAACCAATTTCTGACGGTCTAGTACCTACACCAATACATACTAGGTGAGTTCGGTGTGTCCTGGGGTTGCAACGGGATAGGTGCCGAGTTTTTTAGGATGCTTTTAACTGACATTTAAGCGTGTTGAACTGTCACTAATTGAAATAAACGGACGTAAAAATGTCGTTTGGAGATAATGGAACTTGGCTACCCGAACTTACCTACTAAAGTTTTATTTTAACAGTTGGTTTTGTTTTTTCTGTGCGTCGTCAAAATCCCATATAGAGGCTCCCGTAGACCAACCCGAAATGTCGCCTTAAATCCATGATTTTAAATTCACAATGAAATAGTAATACCGAGTCTATTATCAAAGCTGGCAATAATCACTGCTCGAAGTTTTTTTTTCGGACCAGTTTTTTGCTTTAAAATTATACAAATATATTGCGGATACAGTTTTGGTGGCATTTTGAAATATTATGCCCTGAAAATGTGGTTATTTTATTAAATTATTTTTAACAAGAAACGTAGGTAAATTTATTCATGTTATTAGCAGCTTTTATCAAAGTTGATATTGAAAAATAAAAGTAGCATTAATTTGGATACCATGCAGAATAGAAAATTTGGCTCGCCATTAATAGTACAAAATCCTAGTTAAAACTAGCACTTACTTCAATCACTTAGCGACATTTATTTTTAACGGCTATTTGATTATCTTCCGAACTTTTGCAGGATTAACAGTGAAGTAAAGACACTGCGATGCACTTACATCTATGTTTATAATGATATATAGCAAACTTTTAAATAATGACTTCTTTAGCGGGTATCTTCAGTTGGACTGTTATTTTATGAGGTTGCATGACAATGACGAACATGACTCATTGGCCTGTTTTTGAAACAACAGTCATGATGGCGATTGCAAATGAAGTATTTTAAATGCAGAAATACTAGATTTTTGCCGTTTTTGATCTAATATACTAAAATTAGGTACCAAGCTTAAGTAGAATCCATTAGTAGGTCTTATTTTTTATGAAATGTGGAGATAGTCAGCTTTGATACTAATAGACTCAATTGCAAGCAGTAAAATTCGCGTTGGTCTGAATAAGTAGGATTTTAGCCGTAAACAGTACAGCAGCGCGAATATTCGCGCCTATGAAGACTAGAGAGGAGCGAATCGGCAATGGTCAAATTTCCGTCCTTTTTATAAAGTTCGCAAAATTGACTGTAGTTGACATGTCGAATAACAGCGGTGTCAATTTTATATGTAAGTCAATGTAAAATCCCAGTATATAGGTAAAATGAAGTGATTTTTTAAAAAATTGGTGAAAAGAATCAAAATAATGTGAAAAAAAGTACCTGAGTACAAGTAACATGAGTGACAAAAAACATCATTCTAGATTGTAAAACAGGATACAAATCAAATGTAAAACTAAAGAAAACATAAGGAGAAATCAATTCAATGTCTTTTTAAAGCTTCTAATGTAAGTAAAATAATGTATTTGTCTAAATATATTTATTGTAAACTAGTTACAATATGTATCTTACGGAGTGTAGTTTATTTTATTAAAAGTTTCTATAATATAAAATTTTACAGTACTAGATCCTGACTTACAAACAACAATAAATTGTGTCATTGTGAATGGTTTTTATAGGATACTAAACGCTTAGAACAGTGGCAGCATATATATCATTCCTCGTGCCAATAAAGCACTTTCTAGAGATGATGCTGTTCTATACTATTTAGAAGATATTATCAAATATGAGACTATTTTTACTGATGGTACTGTTAGCAAAATAAAAAAGGGAAAGCTGAAATTAAAGGATGAGGTAATGCCATGTACATTCCCAAATCTCCCTTTATACTTGTATTATAACAATAAAAAATCTGTTAGCTGTGTTTTATTATGCTCTTAAAACTATATATAGGCTCAATTCAAAAAAAAATTGCCACAAAATTGTACTTTCAGCACATAACAAACCTTTTCGAAACATGCAAGACTTATTGAGAAATAAATAAAACAGTATGTTCTGTGCTTTATTTAGCTATAAACAAGTTTATTTTTATTATTTTCACAAAATTATTTATAATTCCCATAAGAAGCCATGTATTTTGAACACCGTAAGCAGTACCAGCGCCCATGCGGTTAATTATAAAAGCTCAATTAGCGTGCGTTTTTTGAGTATGCCGATTCGCCTCCTTATCTCTAGTCTTCATATTCGCGCCTGCCGCTAAATTTCCATGTTGGAAGCCTATATAGTAGAAATGTATCAATAATAACTAAACAATACTTGTTGCTTACTTTATTTTTCTTTTTAGACCTTTTCCAGTGAAAAAACAACTCAAGTTGCTAAAAGATTCTTCAAGAGAGTTTAACTTTACCTTTTTATGTTTTTGTGAAACAAATAAATGGACAAAAACAGGAAGCAACTTGTCTTTTATTTTATTAAACAGAAAATATTAAATTATAGTCACAATTTTTTTATTTAAACAAATAAAAACTGGAGGACTGTAACAAAAAAATTAAAATAATGTAACATAAAACAATTTTTTTTACATTTTGTTTTAGGGTAATTTCCTACACTTACTAAGTATTATACCATTTCTATGTTATTTTTGTGATAAGCCATATCAGTCACAAATTGAATCTTCTAGTTATTCTTTTTCCATAAGTTTTAAAATCTGCAAATACAATAAAATTATTAATAATTAAATCAGAATTTTCTGTCGAGTTTGTTTTAAGACTGTCAATATTGTAATGTCATAATCTATGTGCACTTTATAACTCAATATTTCATTAAGTTTTATTTGTGAAGGAATTCAAAATATTTTCTAAAGTGTCGTCGATCTATGATTACCAAATAAGCTTCAAGACTTGACTGAATAAATGTGCGATATGGTCACTTTTTGATCTAGGACAAATTTACTAAATAATTTTATTTTTCTGACTCTTGTATAAGTAAAACCAAGATATTTCAAATTACATCAATTTTGTAGTAATGTTATTTTCTTTACAGCTAATTGTGAATGATTTAAGCAATCACTCTACTAAAGAGTAGTGTTACATAATATTACATATATAGTTCTACATATTATATGAGCTTGTCCGGGAAAGGGAGGACTATTATTATTTGCCGTAGCGCTCCAGGGCAACTTGCAGGTGAGGAGAACCCCACCCACCATCATCGAAACGGTAACGCCTGGCGATTTAAAATCTGGATGGCATATCAACAGAAACTAAATTATTGCTAATGTGGCACCCATCAAATATTATAATGAATCATGCAAATTAATTAAAAATTCCCATGATTTAGTCTAGGATTTGAAGCAGAGTGTCGCTCAAGCCCAAAAAGACCGGTAAGTGAATATCTGCGCTCGACACAACTGCGCTACCGAGACGAAATATAAAAACCAAGTAAATAGGATATGTGCAAAAGAAATTAAACTAAAACGTTCGTAGCATGGAAACTAAAAATGACTAGGACATGTCACATATTAAATATATTGCATACCAATGTATTTTAACGTCTTAGCAACACATTCAATTTATGAATAAGCAACACGAAACTTTTGAGAGATATTTTGTGAACGACAGTTAGCCCTAGACAGTAATATTATATAATCTACTGTTATGTGACAGTGCATTTAATGGTTGGTTTTAATAATATGAACCCATAAAAAATGTAGTAGAGGGGACTGACCTCAATTAATATAAAATTAATCAAGGTTAATTAACCTCACTTTAATCTAGCACTAATGTTTTATAAAATAATACAAATATGTTATTTCTATTTTAAAACATTTCGTGCATATTTTTAATAATAAAAAAAACTAAATCTTACTTTATTTCTTTGCTTGTTTAAATGCATTAGCAAAGACATCTCCAAAACTTCTATTGAAAGATGGTACTGGTTCATAATCTTCAGTTTCTGGTTCACTGTCGCTAGGTGGACGTATCATCCTTGATTTCATTTTGGAACCAGTGACGTTTATCAACTTTACAGGCTCAGATGATGATGATGCTGAAGCAGATTTCAAGGAGGGCCAAGCAGGTGTCGCTTTTTTCTCACTTGTCAGCATCTAACACAAATACCGTTTTTAACCCATACATTTAATATATTTCAAGTTGTTAAAAAAACAGAAAACGATTCTTAATGCCCATGATAACTAAAAAATACAATCATACAGATATTGCACGTTTCCCAAATAATTTATAATAAATATGGCACCAAATCAATATAGTATTTTGTATGTGAAAGCTTCGATTGATTACTTTCCGCGAGATATGCCCTCTGGAGAAAATTTGTAAGAGGTGTCTATAAGTATGCCTTTCGTCAGGGATTTTTAGCCCTTTTTTTTTAAATAGCAAAATTTGTGTCTACCAATATGGTTATCACACTCTATATTTATTTAAGGATTTTTATAAAACCGATTTAATTATATACATTTTTTTAATTTCAATTCATTTATCAATTTTGTTTTAAAATCATTTAATCAGTTGGCAACATTGGTCTTGTTGTGTTGTCCGTTGTGACAGTAATTTTTATCAATTCGGAATTTTCTTGTTTGTCAGCATTAAATTTATTTCTTATAGTGTGTGATAACTGTGATAGTGTTTATTGTTAAAAATGAAATTTGCGAAAAACCTCCAGAAAATTGTATCTATATTGTTATAATAAAGATTGTACTTTTAAATCAAAACGGAATCGATAATTTTCCAAAGAAGGGTAACTGTAAAGTACTAAAAAAAATTAATGGGCAATTGAAGATCTTGGCGTAATGAGGTTACATGCCACATCGTAAGTTTTGAGAAAATTGAGTTAAATTTGTTTTAAATCTATCAAATATAAATAAAAAAATTATTTAAATATAAATATAAAAAATAGCATCATCTTTTGGATTAGAGGTAAAAAAAAATTGGTATGTCCTTGTTAACAGATGTTTTGACCTAAGACAGTAACTTCATGACAAATTGTGGCTTGCGTCCTTTTTACACCAAGGGCTTCAATTATGAGAGGGTCGACATGCGAAATTTATTTCTTTCTAAAACACGAAAATAACTTTTTACCTGAATACCTCAATTATAATAATTTTATACACATCTAAAAACAATTAAAGAATCACATACAGGGTGTTTCAAAAAAGGTGGCCCCGTTGCTAGGATAGGTAGAACACTGCGAAATAAGTTGGGTTTGCTCAGTAAAAAATTTTCGTAACTGCACCCGTTTTTAAGCTCGATAAAAAAAACGTATGTAGTGTAAAATGTTACACTTCATTTAAAAGATAATTTTATTGGCAACTCAATTCACCACATAGAATTATTCTAAATATCTCCATATTGTACTTGCAACAAAATAAAGTTAGCAATAATGCAAAGAATTTTTCAGAGTAATGCAAATACAATATGGATATATTTAGGTCATTGTTCCACTGAAGATGTGATTATAATGACCATCTAGGTAATGAAACGGCTTGTAGATGGATTTATTTGTTTGGATAATAATGATCGTTTAATAATAACATATTTTATGTCATAAATAATATTTATTGAAATATTTAATATTTTTATTTTGGGAATATATAATTATTGCATCTTAAACTTTTCTATAGTAATAAAAAAAGTGTAACAAATCATGTTGCTTTTGACGAATAAGACATGACCAGTAATAGTAATGTAAGTATTATTTTTTGGGTGTTATGTGTATGTACCATTTGAAAGTTTTTCTATAAAACTTCATGTTAATTAATATAAATAAAGGCAGGTTCAGATGTACATCTTTTGAGACACCAAAGGTATCATTTATGTGGAAGTAAAAAAAAATAAGTTTATTATCCATATCCATCCAAAGCTTGATATTGTCAAACATAATGATCACATTATGTTTGATAACTGCTGTTGCTATGGCTACTTTGTTTTGTCTTGAATCAATGTCTTCAACATATCAGTGTCCATTATGTTGTTAGTTATAAGGAAATTATAAATAAAAATTAGTTCTCCAGTTTTTTTAAGACACTCTCAAAAATTATCTAAAGGGTATTTAACATAAAGTATAAAAAAAATTAATCAAAATTGGCAATAAGTAAAAAAATGTGGAATATTATTACACTTGGGAGATTGTTGATTGTAAAGAGTTGAAGTGTTTCCAGTATATTTATATTTATGTAAACGTGAACGCCAATGCACAAAAATAATGTTTATGAAGTCCAAAATATGAGTTGAAGTTGTTTAATGCATCGTGACATTTACGTGCCATGACAGGTAATGACAATTAATATTGGTATTTTTTCTTTCCCAATTAAAAATGCATGCCTAAATGTCAATTTTTACGTTCATAGTGTCACTTCAACTCTCTTATATTTAGGCAAAGGGTTGTCAAAGGGGACATGTCAAATTTAAAGTAGCATACTGACTAAACATTTTTATTTTACCTATTGATTTAAAAAAAAATATATATTAGTTTCGGAAGATCAATTAATAATAATGAATTAATACAACTTTAGTATTCTTACCTTTGCAAAAGAAGGTCCAGAATTGTTTGTTTCAAGAGATGTATTAAATGATGATCCAGATAAATCAGGGGATCCACTTCTTTCACTAAGAATAGTACTTTCAGATTCTGTTCGTAATCTTGACTCGACACCAAATTCGGGGAATTGAATATTTGATTCTAAATGTAAATTGGGATGAGAATATTTTCCCATTTTACGATTTTCTTCAACTTCAATACGCTTCTCACGGCGTTTTTCTTCTTTTGCACGTTTTTGGCGTCTTTTCCTGCGAATCTCTAATTGTTCTAAAAAAAAGTAATTGAAATTATAAAAAAATACTTGTTATAAATTATTAATTTTTAACTTTATGCTATTTCAAGAATTTTTTAATTTACATATTAGGATTATTTAGATATAAGCATTTTGTGAGAAAAATGTTGAAATGGTATAGTACAGTCTTTTTTGTCCTAAAAATTTAAGATTTAAGAATAAAATCAAAAATGGTTGTGGATTTCTACCGATTTTTCTCAATGCAAAGAAAAAAATTCTTAAATAAATTTCATTTTCGCATTACATTGGACATCAAAGAGTGGACGTCTATCTATAAAAAAATGTAGTAGAGGGGACTGACCTTAATTAATATGAAATCAATCAAGGTTAATTATCCTCACTTTAATCTAGCACTAATGTTTTAGGAAATATTATACAACAATATTATTTCACATGCATTTTGTGCAAAATATAAACAAATAATTTACTAATATTTACAATATTTACTTAATTTTGAAATTAAGTGTTAAATTATCTAGACTTGTAATTTAAAGTCCAGAAGAATTGAATCGTGGAATACACAAATGTATTTCAAAACAAAAACAACTTACCATGAAAGTGTTCAAAGGTTTCTTTGTTGATAATTGGTGATTTAAGTTGGATTTCAGCAACTTCAAACTGACAGGTAACAGGTAAATGTTGAAGGTATCTAAGTCTTTTTCTGAGGTCTTCAGTCATAGACCCACCTTCTTTTTCAAGTATTTTGCCAGTCAAGGTTTTTGGGCCAAACTCTAAAGAACCATAAGTGTATTCCAACATTCTGGCGTTGATAGCATGGAGATAAATATGTTGACCATCAGAAGCTAAAAAGAATGTGATTAACTTTTTTTATAAGTCTCACTCTCTCGATTTAATATAAAGTAAACTCTCTCGATTTAATATAAAGTAATTAATTTTGCATTAAATTTACCTTGATAGAAGTAAAAATATTTGGAAGGTTGACTGCTAGAAGAACCTTCTAAATTTTCATCAGTGTCAATTGAACTTTTTTCGTTATCTATTTCCAATTCTTCCAACAAAGTTTCAATTGGTAACTCTTCTATCTGATCAATTTTATTTTGATCACTGTCGGTTCTGTCCAAATTTAAGGTACTTTCCCTCTCTTTCAGTAGGACCACAGCTTGTTCGATGAAACACCGTTCAGGTGAATCATCATCTATTAGAAAAAAATTTTTTAGTAATAATTGTTGCATTGACATTCTTTCTGCTATTCATAGGAAAAAGGAATACAATGCAAAAATATTGTAGGTGCCTGATAAATATTCACAATTTTATTTTATGTGAATTTACATTGTCAGAGACCAATATTATTTTCCAAAGTTAAAATTTCGCAAAGCTCATTAAAAGAGCAATGTGTACTCAACGCTTTGGAGAAAAAAAATCAAAAACTGTATCAGTATAGTAACACATGTATCACTAATATCTTATATTATAAAAAAATTTATGCAACGCATCATCAAAGTGATACTGCGTAAAAGTGTGAAATATTGGCATACAAAAATAAGTTTAACAAATGTTTTGTCTTTAAAATTTTGCCATCAAAAAGCACACAAATTTATTTATTCTAGATATTTAGACTATTTTTCATGTACTAACCTTTAAGTTGTAATACTAATTCATTATTTTCTCTGTCAATAATTGATAAAACGTCTACTGTACTAGCAAGAAGTAATTTGGAATAAACATCTTTAGCATTACTCTCAGACATGTTAAAAATAACATTTTCATTTTTAATGTTGGTGTCTGCAGGATAAGCTATTAGACAGCCTCTGGGCCTCTTCATTAATTTGAAGGTTATTATTTCAGTTGTGTTGAAAGTTGCATGGGGAATCGCAATTACACTAAAACATAACAAAATAGTAATGTAATTATTTCATTAAAACCAATTTATGCAGCGAGACGAAAATTGCGTGTACATGACACTAACACAGCTTTATGAGCTCAAAATAAGTTGATTTAACCAAACTTATCTATATACCAATTCACTAGGGTGAGAGCAACAGACATTTTCCTTAATTTTTTTTTTTAGAAAGGGTAAAATTTAGGGAAAATGTCAATTGCCCTCCCCCCTAATGAGAAGCTTATGATGGCAATAGAAAAATTGTAACTGCTGCTTTTCATTGGCCATAAAACACCTAGTATTCATACCAAGTTGGATCTTTAAAAATGGCTGAATTCTGGAGACTAAAGGAAAAAACACATATTTTTATTCAACTCTGTTGACCTCTAGCAACCAAATGTAGCAAGTTGGTATATAGGTTAGTTTGGTTAAATCAACTTATTTTGAGTCCATAAATTTGAGGTAGCTCCATGTACAACAATTTCTGGATACTCTGTATATTATCACATTTAAATAAAACAGTCTTACCTCTTTAAGTCTTGTTTTTGAATATTATCAAAGCAGATTGGACACTTTCTAGAAGGTTTATCTGATAAGGACAAATAATGTAGAAGACAAGACCAGCAATAAATATGGCCGCAACGAGTCATTTTAGCTGCCACTGGTGGATAAAGACAAATCGGACAAGATGGAAATTCTGATACTTGGACATTCTAAAACAATTTAACGAATTATGCAAAGTCCTTTCAAATTAAGTAAAATATAAATCAGTTATTTATTTTATAAAAGGATTTTATACTAGATGAAGCAAAGTAATATCAATAGGAAATAAGCTTACCACTTGTTCAACCAAATTCCAGTCTACTAAGGCATCTGGGTTGTTCAAGTATTGCTTGTAATCTCCAGTATCTTTTACAATAAATTGACAACTAAAATAAATTGTTAAATTAACATTATGCACTTTCATTACAATTATATAAAATAAATGTGATTCTTAAACTTGAATGTTTCATTAAATGATTTTTATAAATTCATACAGATAAAATGTAATGTTAAACAGCAAATGATGAAAGCTAACAAATTATTAAATTTAATGAATGTTGCTAACAATTAGTTTGATGTAAATAAACTATATTTACTTGGCTTGTAGAAAATGCTCCTTATTATATTTATGCTTCTTGGTCCCCAGCATTCTATTCCCATTATTACCATGGTGCCCTCTATCAGATTGATAATTCCCCCTCTCCCTTGGTGTGTAGGAGAAATTCAACAGGTGATTCAGGCTCTGCTTCTTACTGCCTGGTAAAAAAACTGAACCCAATTCCACTTGTTGTTCCTCTTCTACCCATAATGTCTCATTTCGAGCCACAGCTCCAGAATTGTAACCCCCACCACCACGGGGCCGGGGTCGTTTGTCGAAAGGCTTAACACGATGCGGTTGGGGTTTGCGGGATACTTCAGATTTGGTGGATAGACTGCTGCCCGCAGACTCGCGGCGTCTACTGCCGCCGAGCCACGGTCTACTGCTGACGCCATCTAATATAAAAAAAAATCCTCTTATTTTTTTAAATCGTAGATGATATTCAACTGCTCGAATGTCGCCATTTTCATGAACGAAAATTAAAATATTCAAATTCAGTGCCACAGAAAGGAAGATTAACAATGGTTTTTCTGTATGTAGAAGCTTATAGTTAGTAACAAATCTTAACAAAACGGAACATAGTCACATATATAGATTAGGGCCAAAGTCAAAGAATGTCAAAAAAATCTTCAAATTAAATCAAAGAAAGAATCTTGTTGACAAATTTGTAGAAATATAAAATAAAAAACAAATAAAACAGTAGGAACAAAATTAAATATCCAGTCAGAAATTTGTTAAAATAAATAAAAGACAAGGTAACAATTTAATACATAAATATATAAAAAATAAATCAGTTACAATGAGTCATTAAAGAACTCTGCAAGATTATAGTAAGTTTTCTCAGCTAGTAGACTCTTGATTCTCTCCGGAAGGCCTTTCATTTTAAGTGTTTCTTAATTCTAATGACAGGTAATTGAAACTTATTTTCCCATTATATACTAAGGAATTTAATGTGAGGTTAGAGGTTGATATTGGCAATGGTAAAAAATAAGTCAATCTGGTATTGTTTTTCGATAATGTCCGTATATCACTTTTGTATTTTTTAAATACAAGCAAGCATATCTCAAAAATGTACAAATTCATTAAAGTGAAGATTTTATGCTGTAAGAACAGTGGTCTGCACGAGGTTTCTGCAGAAACTTTACATAAATAACATACAGCTCTTTTTTTAGAAAACAAATATCCTATTAATTAATTCTAAAGAACACGGTCCCCAAAAACAAATACCATATCTTAAATGTGACTCAATTATTAAAAATTACATGCTTTTTGCAGCTGAGAAACTGAGATGTGCTGCCACAGACCTTAAAGTGAAGCATCCTGAAGATAATTCCATACATAACTTATCCACATGAATACCAAAGTTTAAATTAGAGTCAATATGGAACCCCAAGAACTTATTTTCTTGCCTGCTATCAATAAAATTTCTGCTCAAATAAACATCTGATAATTGACATTTAAGTCATAATATCCGTTTTGGAAATATTCAATTTATATTTTGATTATATCGGAATAAATCATTTTGGATAAAACAGTTGGATTTGTGATATGCCATAAAATATTGGTGTCATCTGCAAAAATTGTGAATTCTCAAACGATGTTTAAATTTGCCATGTCTTTAAAATAAATAAGAAAAAGAAGAGGACCCAAAACAGATCCTTGAGGAATCCCACACTGAACAAGACATTTTTAGAAACTTGCTTATTCAAAGATACTGACAAATATAATCCAAGCCAATTTATTGCAGTTCTTCTAAAACCATATAAACCATTGATAATCTTTATTTTAGGCCTGAATATGGCCTTTGGGTCGAAACCGGTAGCTTCCATTAACATTCTGAGTATTTTCATTTATCTCTTTTTTTTTTCGGCTATAGGATAAAGCCCCTGTTCAAAAAAATCCAACCCCAAATATAAAATCTAAGACATTATTTATAGATATTTAGCCTCGGTATATATCAATATTTGATTATTCTTATTAAAGCAGAGGGACTTTGGTCTAATGCTATTGGACTGAATCATCTGTTCATCAAAGTTAATTAATGACAATAATAATTAATTATAATTATTAAAAAAGAAAACAACCAAGATGGAACACCCTATATAGCCATTTTTTACAGTATATACTTTATAAAATAGTAATTAGTCAGGAATTTCGAATCCATAGGTTCCTCATTCCTCCAAAGGGTCGATTCTCGACTCGTAGGAATTTTTGACATTTAGGAATTTTTGACATTTTTCTACACATCGGAAGTTTATGACATTTTTCTACATATAGGAAAGTGTCACAAATTCCTATAGGAAAAGGTTCCTACAAGTCGAGAATTGACCCCCTGGGGCAGGATTAATCACTCTCTAATAGTGCTATTCCTAAAGTGGTGCCAGGAAACTAACAGAACACGAGGCTAATAATCTAAGTAGTTAATGCCAATGACACAGTATGTGAATAAAAGAACTATAAAATACACATTCTAAATTAGTCAGATTTGAAACAGTGATTAATTCAAGAAAATAATCAATTTATATGAATCATATGTTGTTTTTAATTGTGTTGACTGACACAGTACTAACATCTTGCAAAAGATAATTATTCCATTCAATTTGTCACTGATATTAACCACCTATTTTTTTTTTAGCCATCAGAATCAGAAGTATCGTCGCCAAATTTCTTTAAAATCTTTCTTCCCTAAATATTATTTTTCCTTCAGTATTTTTATTCAAAATATTAAAATATAAATAAAAGATTCACTAGTAAATTAATGCAATATTTGAAGCATTACACCCAAAATGTTCTTATTTTTAATCATGCTTTTGTTGGGTCTTTTTTTTATAGTTTTGATGTAAGCTGGAATTTTGTGGTGCAATAAGGAAATAGTAAAAAAAAATTATACTTTTTAAATAAGTTACACAGCTGAACACTGATTGTCGAGTTTCTAGAGATGATTGGCCTTTATATGGATTTTTTTAACACATAAAAACCTATGAACTTTTATCCATGATGATTATGTATTTTATATTGAGTCCTTTTATTCCAATGTATTGTTTTTTATGAACTCTCATGAAACCATTTTCACTTATGATTTTTTTTTTATAATTGATGTATTGTGGATCCCAGCGAGTATGAACTCTCATGAAACCATTGTCACTTGTTTTTTTTTTATAAATGATGTATTTTGGGATAAAAAAGAAATACATTTTCCCCCAATATTGAATTTCTTATGAGAAATTATCTTATCGAATACAAATACATATAACTTGAGCAATAATTTGAACCCTAGAAACTCAGAAACTAAAGTTTTTCAAAATTAAAAAAACTTGTCAACTGTTATTGGCTAGAGGATGACGAATTGTCATAAAATTCATACCCAGAAATCAAACCCTGCATTTTTTTAAATAACATCCTTTGAAATGTGATTTTATGAAGAATTCAACAGTATTACTATTATTTGCAGTGCTTTTGATTTTAGCGCCCTCTAGCGGAATAAAAACTGTTACGTATTGAAAAGGGCGTTACTTCATGTGTAAGCTAATTTTATTAGTGATTTAATAGTGTATGTGTATTTCTTAACTTTAGAAATCTGCACGATTTTTCATTAAGTTCAAGATTCATTATAGGTTTTTGGGAAAAACATGATTTTCCAATTGCTCAAAAAGTAATCGTTTTTTAGTTTGTTTTGTTAGAAAATACTATTGGAGACGTCATTAATAATACATCTTTTGTAATTGAATTGGTCATTTGAGAAACACCATGAGTTAGAAAAGTAAAAGTTAAAAACTTTCTTAAATAGTCTGTGTGTGAGACAAAGCATTGATTTTTTTTTTTTCTAAAATTGAGAGATTGGTTTACTATTTGTTAGTATCAAAACAACTTGTGCTTTTTAAAGAGTCCAAAATATTTTTTTTGAAAATCATGACTTATAGTGTTTCTCAAATATTCAGATATTTTAATTTATTTAGACAATAAAACTACATATTTTAACGAAATAATGTTTATTTAACAATATTTTTATTTAATTTAAAATTTCATCTAAAACCTTATCTTTATCAACAGTCAGCCAGTTATCTTTATAAAATTCAAGTACGGCTTCTTATTCCAGAAGATACTGCTTTAGTTTGACAAGATCATTCATCTGTTAATTTTTCCAACATAAGCCTTTTTGAGAGGAAGAGTGAAAGATTGTTTCGATGTATTTCGAAATGTATCACAAGTCAGTCTATAAAACATTTTGTCACAAGAACTCCTTCATTTTCAAAAAAATATTTAGTGATATATTTTTATCTTGTGGTACTGCTTGTTGAAATATTCAATATTGCGCTAAGCTTTCATTCTCAATTCTTTATTATTCCTGGAGACGTCTCTGCAAGCACTGCCCTTGCCGATAAGAACGGTCTTCCGTCTAATAGCTACATCACTGGCGTCATTCTCTTCTTGTCCACTTCTCATTGGTCATCCATACCCGGCAATCGCCCTCATTGGTTAAAAACACCGGCGTTAGGCACTTCCTAATTGGTCAACGTCGAGCGTCATTCTCAATCTAACTAAACAACTTCTCTCCCGGCAGAGCTTCAGTACCTCTCAAACACAACACATCATTCTGTGGTGTACAAGATGGCTTGAGTGCTTAAGTAACAAATTTTCGAAGAAAAGTCTGTATATAGTGTCATAAGTATGTAGTTTGTAAATGAACCATGTAATAAAATTAACATAGTTTCAATAGTGTTTTAAAATAAAGTATGTAGGTAATTAGAAAGTAATGTTTTCACCCAAGCATTAATCCTTCCATCCCTACGGATCGCACAGGTATTTCCAACATAATTGGTCACCAGTGGTCAGCGACTTATGGGGTTTCTCAAGTAAAGCAGATTTTGACGTTTGAAAATTTAATACAAGTGCTACGACTAATGGGATGTCTTGTTGGAATGTGCACCGACGTGTTAGCAATAAGAATCTGCAATTTTTGGAATATGTCAAATGAGTGACTTATGGGCTTTCTCAAATGACCGATTCAATTATAATTTTGAAAAATTATTGTTTTGCTTAAAACTATATTAACCAAAAGTCAATTTAGTCAGTTTTTGTAAAAACTTTGTTAACAAACAGCAATAAAACATTATTTTAAACAGAAATATTTCTTACAAACTGCTTTTAAACTGTAGCGAACGCCACTAATTCTTTACACTTCTTCTCAATTCTCTGGCAACAGATAACCAAATTCTACAAAAACTCAGGAGATTCTCTTACAAAATGAAAAATTTATCTGTCACTACTAAACCGTCAACTGTCAACGGCGGTCCGTGTTTGGCATTTCAAGACCAGTGTTGGTCAAGATGCTTGAATTAGGCATTCCAACGACCTGTCCAAATGGCTACCAGTGGGTACTGACAGTTTAGATATGGCAACCCTGTTTTCATGTTGTCATTAAATGAGGCTGAAGCTAGCAGACAAACCGCGCGGCGGTCCCCAAATGTTTTGATGTTGTTATTCGGCAAAATCTTTGGTTCAGGTGGACTTTAGTATCATGAAAGTTTAGAAATAAATAAATATTAGGGTATTTATTGAAAAAATGGATTAATTCATTTTGAATTATTAATTAAAATAAAATAATCTTACACAAAGACGGGGAAGAAACAAACACATTTACAATGCGATTATAAATATAATTTTTATACCAAATATTCATTAATTTTTGTTAATTGAATAAACAAAAAATTATGGCCAAACAATGATTTAAAATATATTTTTTTGGTCTTTTTAAAGTCAGGTGTTTTGTCGTCAAACGACTATAAGAATTAAGAGTCCAAAAAAACACATTTAGCACGAGATTACAAATACAATTTTCATACCAATAATTTAGTACACCACTAGCTATAAAATAAATAAAAAATCATTAAATAGCAAGACCTCTAATTACATTTTTTTAGATCTTTAAAAATGCGTGGTTTCGCGGAAAAACAGTATTCTACCAAAATATCAAAAATTCTAGATAGTATTTTTAATACGAATGATTCAATAGATTAGTATAATAATAATAATAATAATAAAACACAATAAATCATTACATAGCAAGACCTCCAAATATGTTTTTTAGGTCTTTAAAATGGCGCCATTTCGCGGATAAACCTTACTTTATCAAAATGACAAAAACCAATATTTAGCACGAAAATTCAGATAAAATTTTTAGTATGAATGACTCCATACATTAGCATATTTCAAAAAAATAATAAATCATTACATAGCAAGACCTGTAAATACGTTTTTTAGGTCCTTTGAAAAGCGCGGTTCCGCGGAATAACCTTACTTTATCAAAATGACAAAATCCACTATTTAGCACGAAAATCCAGGTATACTTTTTAGTATGAATGATTCAATACATTATTATAATTCAAAAAAATAATAAATCATTACATAGCAAGACCTCCAAATGTTTTTTAGGTGTTTAAAATGGCGCGATTCCGCGGATAAACATTACTTTATCAAAATGACAAAAACCAATATTTAGCACGAAAATCCAGGTATAATTTTTAGTATGAATGATTCAATACATTATTATAATTCAAAAAAATAATAAATCATTACATAGCAAGACCTCCAAATACGTTTTTTAGGTCTTTAAAATGACGCGATTCCGCGAATAAACATTACTTTATCAAAATGACAAAAACCAATATT
The DNA here is from genome assembly GCA_927349885.1 of Psylliodes chrysocephalus. NCBI lineage: Eukaryota > Metazoa > Arthropoda > Insecta > Coleoptera > Chrysomelidae > Psylliodes > Psylliodes chrysocephalus. The sequence goes on along the minus strand of OV651822.1, from coordinate 24,135,467 downwards.
TAGCATAAAAATCCAGGTATAATTTTTAGTATGAATGATTCAATACATTATAATAATTCAAAAAAATAATAAATCATTACATAGGAAGACCTCCAAATGTTTTTTAGGTCTTTAAAATCGCGCGATTTCGCGGATAAACCTTACTTTATCAAAATGACAAAAACCAATATTTAGCACGAAAATTCAGATAAAATTTTTAGTATGAATGACTCCATACATTAGTATAATTCAAAAAAAATAATAAACCATTACATAGCAAGACCTGTAAATACGTTTTTTAGGTCTTTTGAAAAGCGCGGTTCCGCGGAATAACCTTACTTTATCAAAATGACAAAAACCAATATTTAGCACGAAAATCCAGGTATAATTTTTAGCATGAATGATTCAATACATTATTATAATACAAAAAAAAATAATAAATCATTAAATAGCAAGACCTCCAAATATGTTTTTTAGGTGTTTAAAACGGCGCGATTCCGCGGATAAACATTACTTTATCAAAATGACAAAAACCAATCTTTAGCACGAAAATCCAGGTATAATTTTTAGTATGAATGATTCAATACACTATTATAATTCAAAAAAATAATAAATCATTACATAGCAAGACCTCCAAATACGTTTTTTAGGTCTTTAAAATGGCGCGATTCCGCGGATATACATAACTTTATCAAAATAATAAAAACTAATATTTAGCACGAAAATCCAGGTACAATTTTTAGTATGAATGATTCAATACTTTATCATAATTCAAAAAAATAATAAATCATTACATAGCAAGACCTCCAAATACGTTTTTTAGGTCTTTAAAATGGCGCGATTCCGCGGATAAACATTACTTTATCAAAATGACAAAAACCAATATTTAGCACGAAAATCCAGGTAAAATTTTTAGTATGAATGATTCAATACATTATTATAATTCAAAAAAAGAATAAATCATTACATAGCAAGACCTCCAAATACGTTTTTTAGGTCTTTAAAATGGCGCGATTCCGCGGATATACATAACTTTATCAAAATAATAAAAACTAATATTTAGCACGAAAATCCAGGTACAATTTTTAGTATGAATGATTCAATACTTTATCATAATTCAAAAAAATAATAAATCATTACATAGCAAGACCTCCAAATACGTTTTTTAGGTCTTTAAAATGGCGCGATTCCGCGGATAAACATTACTTTATCAAAATGACAAAAACCAATATTTATCACGAAAATCCAGGTATGAAACGTATTTGGAGGTCTTGCTATGTAATGATTTATTATATTTTTGGATTATACTAATGTATTGAATCATTCATACTAAAAATTTTATCTGAATTTTCGTGCTAATAACTAATAATTCAAATTGAATTAATCCATTTTTTTTTCAATAAATACACTAATATTTATTTATTTCTAAACTTTCATGATACTAAAGTCCACCTAAACCAAAGATTTTGCGGAATAACAACATCAAAACATTTGGGGACCGCCGCGCAGTTTGTCTGCTAGCTTCAGCCTCATTGTCATTAACAGGGTCAATGATACATATATGTTATATACAGTGCTCAAAGCTGGTCGTTTGCGAGCAGCCATATTGCCTGGAAAATATTTATTAATTTGAATCAGTTTAGCAAAAATGTGTTTTAAAACCAATTTTCAGACTTTAGATATTTAAAAAATAATAATTGCTTATATTTTTACTTCAAGGCATAAGCTTATGTTTATTTTAAAAAATAGGGATGATCAATCTATGTAACTATCTATTTCACTCACCTTGTCAAATCACCAAGCCAACAGAGTTGCCATAACTTTGCCACATCATAACCTGTCAAAACCCACTGGTAGTCATTCAGTTTGGAATGCCTAATTGCTGAAATATTATTCTAGAGAATTTTAGTATTTGAAAAATTGATATTATTGGCAAAATTTTATTTTCTGCCAAATTATCTGACCTTTCTCAAATTCTCCAGGAAGTGGATTATTTTTGATTAATCGATTATTTTCAATTAAAGGAGTATTTTCTATTAATCCTTTATTTTAGAATAATCGTTTATTTTTTTTTGTAATCGCCCAGCCGTAGGCTCCAGTAAGTTGGATTTCGGGTATGAATTTAATATGACAATTATTCATTCCATCCTCAAAAAAAGTTGATGTTTAAAACTCCTATGTTTCAAAGTTTCTAGGGGAGGGGGGCCAAGTTATCTTTGGGACCAATCTTATCAACCATTATATGCTTAAAATTATTAATTTTGTAAAAAGTTCAAAAAAATGTAAATTATGAAATTATCAAAATCTTTGAAACTTTGAAATTCTGATAAAATATAACTTACTAAAAAGTAATTCTAGAACAAAGATAACCTTTGAAACATCAAGGTTAAGAAATACATAACAAAATTGGAAATATATATTTAGATAGATCCTTTCAAATTACAGATTACAGTCTTTACTGGATCATATTAATTCAGAATTGTGGTTTACATTATACGAATAAAATGTCCTTGATAACTATACCTATATGAATTAGGCACAATTCATAGAATATTATATTTGTCTCTCATTGAATAACACTTAACCTTTGTGCTAATATTCTGGGTTAGTGTAGTCAATATTTGTTAACGTTTTATTTGTTTTACAAAAATGATAAAGATAAGATTTTAATCTAATGGAGGGCATAGTGTTCTTAAGTAACAAATATAAGAATTTTTGAACTGAAGTCCATCAACTAAAGTAATAAAAGAACATCTTTCCAAATAGGCCACATAAATGTGGTTGGGGTTGTAAACAATGCAAAAATATTAAGATGTCTCTAGACTCAATAATCATTTTGTATAGGTATCTACAATCTGTAATGGCCATAAATTATATAAATTAGTCTGCTAGCATTGTATAAAATGTATATTTTTAGAATGTGACATTTTAAACCTTAACAATTAACAACCCCCTTTGATTCTGGTAAAAGCATTACACTCAACAATGGAAGATGGAAGCAAGTGATTGCACATAGCACAATGTTTTACCTAGTAGCAGAATATTTTACAGCACTATTCAAAAAGGCGCCTTGATTTTTTCCTAATACAAATTATTTTGAATTGAATTGTTGATTTTGTTTCCAAAACTCATCAATACAAAGCGAAATGATTATCCATAATGACCTTGCTTGGGTACATAAATAGAAATTTATTCTGTGTACAAACCTTTTTTGGAATCAGTAGTTGAGCCTTTTGCCAGTGGCAAATTGCGATTTCCTTTTTTGTCCATCCCCACGTCCTCCAGTATTACTTAGTTTTGATTTATTGGAGTTTGAAGCTCCTCCACAAGGAGTGGCTACGCACAATTTGAAGACAGACATTTTAAAAAGCCATGTTTATAAAATCACAAACAAGAAAGAACCGTAAAATAACAGTAATTTCTCAAATTTTAATGACAAGAATTATTGTTGGAAAATATAGGCCAAAATACTTGGGAGCAGGAGACTCCCCTCGTCGAAAACGACGATTTTTTTGTCGCAAAACACTCTCACGATCTCGCCGCAATGATGGCGACGGGAAATGATGAATTTTTATTTTTTTTTGCTTTTGACTTTTGAAGGAACTTGAAACTTGACAAAAATACGCAATCGCAAACTTTAGCGACGTTGCCATGTTGATTATTTAGTGGTTTTTTTCTCAAATAAATAAATAAATAAATATCCGACGTATTTTTTACATTACATTACATTTACTTATATAGGATAAATTACTTCCATTTACCATGAATTTTAAAAAACAACAGGCTCTAAATCACATCTTGATCATCTTTCAATATAGAAATTGGGCATAGGCGTAGAATAATCACCTAAGCAAGTTGTTTCCGTTTGATTAGTTTTTTGTTTGAGACTAATTAGTTTCCTGTTTTTCGTTTAATACAGGACTGCTTATTATTATATTTAAATCTTACTAGAAACATTTATTTAAAGATATTTTAAAAGTTTTATAGAGCCGGTATGCCGGGAAAAATCAGTCTAATTTAAAAAAAAGAAATAATAAATAAATTTAATGTGCATACCTACAACTACAATTTTTTGTTCGCCGCATTTCGCATTTTACGCAAAACGGTTATGAAAGAGACACCAGAACACCTGAAACTTGAAAAAATGATATTAACTGATTAGTTTGTACATATATACATTATGTCCCAAAAATTTATATTGTGTCAAAAAAAATTATACTATATAATGAGAAAAAGTTTACTTTATACATTTAACAAAAGTATCAGGACCGTAGCCTGAATCGATTTTTAGGTAGGGCAACTGAAATTTGAAATAGGGCACAACGTTATAGCTGAGTCGAGGACAACGTTATAGAGACGTTGGTGAAGAGAGGGTCGAAAGTAGTTTGACCCAGAAATTATTTGCAAAATAAATATGCATGTTAGGGTATAACATTTTTTAAGTAAGTGGTTTAACAGAGGTGTTTAAATACCTTATACAAATTCAAAATCTACAAAAATAAATGAAACACCTGACCTCTGCCAATCTCTCGTGAGCCAATGCCATTCTTTGAATCTTGTTTAACACTTTTAACCAAAAGGTAGATTCTCATGAAGTAGTCCTGCAGCCGAATGTTGCCACCGATGCAGATATCATATGTTTTCCTTTTTGTCAATAAATAATTTTCCAATTTGAGCTAGATCATTGGGAATTTCATAACTTGTAAAGGCCTAACTGCTATATCTTCTGTATCTAACTGTGTTGTGGAATCAGTTTGTTCTTGTTCAACTTCCTTATGAAGTTGCAGCTTTCTTTCGAAAATATAGCTCTCATATTCATACTAATATACTACATACCTTAATTTCGATGTGTGTAATGATGAACCTGTCTCGTCCATAGTTAGAAATCTGCGCAAAACTATCTTAAATAGCAATACGAATGAGTTTTTACTCCGATGTGACCAATCGCGGCACCCATCTTATGGAAAGCATTTTCATGTCCAAAATATTGCATAATATAAATATGTTATTCTCACAATGTCAATGTTAACAGATGTTAATCTCACAAATATCTTTATTTACGTATTACCTAGTTGTCAGTTACACAATTCATAACAAATAGAAGATTAAAAAGCAAGAAAATATAGGAAAGCACGCAAAGAGGATGGATATATGAATGTGCATAGATACGAGAAAAGAAATAAAAAAGAGATGATGCGTGATGTGTAATAACGACTGGGATTTTAAGGTAGGGCATTGCCCCTATGTATCCCCCTCTGACTACGGCCCTGACAAGAAGTATTCATGATAAAAAGATTTGCATCAAATTTGTAAAATTAAATAAAATCCAATTCACTTTAACATTTGACCAATTATTTATTAAATACAAAGTAAATCGAAATCACTTAATGTTGACCATATTTTTATTTCTATCAACTTTTTCAATCACTATTTTATTTTATATTGAAATTTAAAAGTACTTTACTCAATAAATAATTATTTTTTATTTTCCTATATACCGCCTAATATTTTATAAATTTTATACTTGATTATGGATTTCCAAGTGCTTGCAGGACATTTTATCAAGTTTAATTTGTGAAATGTGACATACATTTTTTTCTATCTACAGGTTGTCCCATTAGTGTGTGGAAATCCAATCTCAGTTGTTTTTAAAAATACGAGAAAATGTTGCATACAAAAGTTCTACGGTTCACATAGACGCCTATTGTGCAAACATTTTCCATTATACAGGGTTCCCTCAAAAAGGCAATATAAAAATTGTTTTTTTTTTTAAATTGAACATCATGTATTTTATTTTATATAAAAAACTAAGATATGTAAACCTTTTTATCTCAATTTCAACCGTGTGGGTACTATATAGCTTGTCAAAGTGTAAAAATGTAAATTTTTGAATGTCAACAGCTGAATTGAATTTAGACATATGGTGTTTTTGACAAAAATACTTTTTTTAAAGAGAATTCAAAAATAAAATACAGGGTGTTCTATTTGAAAAAATAGATTTTATGTTACCTTGTTTTTTGGAGTCAACCTGTATACTGGAAAATATTTTTACAGTAGGCGCCTTTGTGAACTGTAAAACTTTTGTATTTGACATTTTCTCGCATTTCCAAAAACAACCGAGATATTGTACTTCCACACACTAAATGGGCCACCCTGTATACAAAAATTTGGGACACCCTGTATATAGAGGCAATTTTATCATAACAACCCACACTTTAAGCTGAAATAATTTTTATTTTCAAACATAATCCTCCTATGCCAGAACTTTATTGGGACACACAATTCAATATACTTATTTTTACATATATATGTAAAAATAAGTATATTGAATTTTATAAATATTTTATAATAAAAAGTTTTACTACTAGTTTATCGAGATCTGTGTTTATCGATTTTTAACCGACTTCAAAAAAGGAGGAGGTTCTCAATTTGTCGGTATATTTTTTTTATGGATATTCAGCAATAATTCTTTAATACTGAACGGGTGGCATTCGCCTTTCCTAGCACACTTGGGGTTTAGCAACTGTAGCACAGGTAGAGTTAGGTATTGCTTTGTGAAAAAACGAAGGACCAGGATTTCTTCCAAACATATATTTACAAACGTAAACAAATCAACAGATCTTAAAAGTTTAACTAAATTGTTTAAAAATGCAGTGGAATGCGTGAAATTACTTTAAATTCGACGTGATGTTTCAATGACTTTTTTGTGACATCTTTACCCTGCTATGTTCTTTTATATATATATAAAGAAAGTGTAACCTAGTAAACAGTAAGGAGTCTATGAGGGAATAAAATAAATAACAACGAAAACTAAGTATTTGGGACCAAACAAATACGAAACGTTTCTTTTTTTATTAGTAAGGGGGGTACCTCAGGGGTGGTCCCATATAATAATAATAAATATAATAATAATGAGTTTATTCAATACCAAAAAAATATTTACATGTAAAATTACAATATTTGGTTAAGATGTGGTGATGTTATTTGCACTATTTTAAAGTCGATTTTTTAAAATTACTTTTACTACTTGTCTTACATAAATATTCTTTTAAAGGGATGATAAAAGTAAAAAAGAAAAAGAAAATTTCTTTGAATTCGGCTTATTCTTTTAGTTTAAATATATTTGTCTAATTTTGACATATAAAGTGATATTTTTTGTAATCGCAGCAAGTATCAAAATGATCTACTTATGCAACCAGTTGCATAATGTTGAACATTATGAAAGTGGTTACGAAAAATTAATTATGTCACCATTTGCGAAAAAAACACAAATAAAATAATCCTTTTTTAGTTTTAAAAACAAAATATTCATTAATTATTATTAAAAGTTTATGTCAATGAAGGGAAAGTTGACTATATAAAAATAGAATTTGGTTAAACTTACAACCTGGTAATAATGTTGTTTTTGTTCTTATTTTCCATTCTAAATCAGCACAAAATAATTAAAACACAATACACGATAAAAAAAAAACATATGATTAGTATGTTAATTGTGTGCAAGGTTCTGCCATGACGTCACAAATCAACATTTGGCAATAGCGCATAACTTTTAATGACAAGTGACATCAATGACAATGACAATTGACAACTTTTTTTTCTCAAAGTGTCAAAAATTGAAAAATTTAGAAAAATAAAAGAAAACCACGAAAACTAAACGCTGTCAATTTAGTTTATTTAAACAATAATGTGATTCATTGATACATTTTTATTAAAAATCAAGATATGGATGGATTACAGAAACTTATTTATTTAATATTATTAGTGTTCAATGTTGAATGTAGTGATATTACAAAATTGGCTTTAGGAGACTTTACTGATGCATTACCTGCCGCCTTTGGCGATTTTAATTCCGATGAATTAACTGATGTATTTGTACTGAACGATAATGGTTATGCAGTTGAAATACTTCTTGCAAATGAGGAAGAACCCCTTCTTAGACCAGCTCCACAATTAAGCTGTTCTTTTAGGGAACAAGAACGCACAATTACAAGTGTTGTACCAGGTGATTTTGATGGAGATGCTTTAATGGATTTACTTGTTACAACTGTTTACAAGCCTACTGGTCAAAGAGATCATACTAAAGATCGCAGTATAACTTACATTTATGTTATTTGGGGAGGAGCTTCGTATGTAAACTGTTCAAATGACCATTTGATTGAAATGGTAGGACAGCCTTTGGCAATTGATTATAACCAAGATATGATAATTGATCTGTTTGGTGAAGATATTGATAAAAAACGAGCATTTTGGGTATTTAATAAAGATAGAAGTGAGCCTAAAAAAATAGAAATGCCACATCATAATAAAAAACCAATGACAGAATTGAAAAAACCACATGCACATGCATTTTTAGGTAAGAATTATTTTAATTTTTTAGTATTACAAAGTATTAATACTTTTCTTCAACAATACTGGTTGGTATCTCACATAACTAAATTGGCTAAAAGTAACATTAATAACTTCAAAAGTAACCTCAAAACAATGCCACTGATATTCTTACTGTTTAATTGGAAATATTTTGCAGATTTAAATGAAGATTGTATGGCTGATTTATTTATTACTACTAATGAAAATTTTGAAATCTGGTATGGAAAGGAAGAAATGGACCCATTACTACCACGTTTTATATACAATTCAACAATTCCACATCCTGAAAATCCACAAAAAGAAATAGCTACAGTAGTAGGTCAGTCCCTTTTTATTGATGTTGAATTAAAAGGTAAAATGGACTTAGTAACTCCAGTCTGCTATGATAAAGAGTGCAAAAGCAGTGCACTAATGCTATATTCAATGTCAGAAAGAAAGTGGATAAATTTACAGGTAAGCTAAATTTTTATAATTCAAAAATAAAGAAGCCAAAATAATTATAATTTTATTGCACATGGCTTTGAGATTTTCTTGTTTTTTGTTATTTTATATCTTTGTCACATTTGAGTTTGATATTATTTTCCATTTTATAATTTAGTTTCCAAAATCATTTATTTTTTAAATTAGAATACAATTTTAAATTTCATCTCAATAAGTATATAATATGCTTATTTGGCTCATCCAAATTTCTCAGCAGTAAAAAAAACTAAATAGATCAAGTAAAAAAGTTAATAACTAAAATAAAAACCATTTAAGAATACTAGATATTCTTGTAAGAGCATTTAGTTTTCAAAAATATCTCTTACACTTAAACTAAATGGAAGAATTTCAATATTACACTTATGCACCATGTAGGAATGTTTTATTAAAAAAGATATTACTAGAACATTTAAAATGCAGGTGAATAATCAGATTTTCAATATAAATCCTATTAATATTTTCTAGTAATATTATTTAGAAGATTGATAAAATGACCAAGGCAGATATTATTTTAAAAATTAAAATTTCTCATACAATTAAAGGAAATATTTGTAACTTTACAGGACTTTCCCGATGTTTTTAAGTATTAAAAGTAACCAACAGAATATAAACGATCATAGCTAATAAGTAGTACCTATATAAGTTGTTAATCTTTAATGACATATTGAAAAGAAAACAAATCTAACTTTAAGGCTTTCATAGTACAGTACTTGTAGTAACTTTTTTAATATTTCCTTTTATTTTTGTCAATTTAAATTCAAAAATTCATCATATTTCTTGGACTACTGTAAAATTATCTTTAAAGGTTCTGTCCCTAATCATAGTCAACAATTAGGCACAGAATTGTTTTTTTTTACATTCTAAAACGACAAAGTTATTAAATTTTTATCATAAAAGTGAGAAAATAGTATAACATAAGGCCATTGAATTTTTTAGAGGTAAATTAAGAAATTGTTTGCAACATAATTTTCTTATGTTTTATTTCACAATTTATTTCTATAAAAAAAATCGTTTTTGGTAGGCAGATTTTAAGGACGAACTTACAAATTTATGGAAGTTTTACCAGAAAGATGGTAGTAGATATACTGATGTCATCACACTAAGAAGTGGAGACTTCAACTTAGATGGTTACCCTGATCTTTTAGCAACTTTGTCTCCAATTCAAGATGGTAACAGTCTACCACAGTCATTTCTATTGGAAAATGTACATTGTGATACATGTGGTGCTTTAAAGCGTACATATAAAGTAAAATGGAATTCTTTAAATCCATTCAAAAATGGAACAGTCATGGCTTCATTTTTTGACTTTTACCAAGATGGTATTTTGGACTGTATTATTGTAACTTATAATGGGCACAGTTACAAAACAGCTGCATTTAAGAATAGCTTGGATTACGATGCAAATTTTATCAAAGTTATGGTTTTGACAGGTTTGACCAATAAAAATGATCCTATGATAATGGGCAGAGTTGGAAAGAAGCGAAGAACTTATGGAACTAATTTGCCAGGTAAAACACTATAAATGTTCTAAAAATGTAGTTAATAATCAGTTTACTGTTTTTGATTCTACTGCATGCCTTGCACTGAGTGCACACAAAATGAGGTTTGTTTGTTTGATTCTGTTGGAGCCAGAGCAGTTCGTTTCCAATTTTATATTTGATTCTAGGTGCAATTCGTTCGCAGGTCGCTCTCAGTGCAAATATTGCTCCATAAAAAAAAGTAGAGCAAGTATATTATTATTATATTATATATATTGTGTTAGGTTGTTTTGTTTCCAATTTTATATTTGATTCTAGGTGCAATTCGCTCGCAGGTCGGTTTCAGCTCAAATAATATTGCTCCATAAAAAAAAGTAGTGCAAGTACATTATTATTATATTATATATATTAGGTGTTAGGTTGTTTTGTGACATTGTGACTCAGTGTAGGTCTTAGTTCTGACATGCCGTTTCAATTGCTGGTTGATTGTCCCTGTTTTTTTTATAAGTGTTCATTAACTACTGATGAGTACCTAATTGATAAAATTTCAAACAATGAAATGAAATACATTCTTAAACTCTTGTAAGGGGGTTTCTCGCCACAGAGAAAACGATTCCTTACGAATGACGCTGGTTACGGGCGGTTCTCGAGCGCCAGACTTTTGGTGATGGTTTACTCCACGAACTTTCGAAACGGCGTCGAAAGTACTCGGGTAGCTACAGATGGAGATGAAAAATTCCAGGGGTCAAGGTCACTTAGACACAGGTAATAGTGTGCCACAAGTAACGGGCTTTAATCGTTGCTTGGGCTGGTACAGAATTAATCACTAGCTGAAATATAAGGGGGAAATAAATTTAGGAATTAACAACCAGTAATACGGCAGGTTAACATTGACACATATATTGTGGTTAACTATTTACAATAAAAAAAAAAAGAAATTAAATATTTCAACGCCCACCCTCACGGTAATATGTACAAACCCTGAACAAAAATAAACTAACAAAACGGACGGAAATGACTTTCGAGTAGTCTCAATCAGACGTAAAGAAAAAAATTGAAATCAATACTTATAATTATCACGGTCGCAGTAAAAGTTTATTATTGAATTGTCTATTCTGTTGTTGAATTAAAAATGCAATTTGCTATTTCATTCGGAAGTATTATTTCGGTCGTAGCAAAAATTAACTGTTAAATTGTCTAATCGGTATTTACAATCAAATGTAATTGAATGCTTCAGTAAAGCAAAATATCATATTGGTTGCAGAGAATGCGAGAAGACAGGTTCGGGATAATACTAATTCCAGGGCTGAAACCGGGACCCTATAAGAGGTTTACTCACTAGTGGTTGGAAAGTAAAACCAACTAACAACCGGGATAGTACATTATCCTTAAGTGAACCGATCGTAATCACGAGCCGCTTCAAACTGGGGAATGATACTATTTAATGTCAATTAAATAACGGAGTTTTACATAAAATAATTTTAATAACCGGGATAGCACACTATCTCTGAATGAGGCGATCGTAATCACGAGCCGCTTCAGACAGGGGAATTATACTATTTTAGTTAGTTCACTTACAATAACGGAGACTAACGCAAATGAGGGGTTCAGACGGAAAATAAACTAATAACCGGGATAGCACATTATCTCTGAATGAGACGATCGTAATCACGAGCCGCTTCAGACAGGGGAATGATACTATTTTAGTTCTCTTGAAATAACGGAGACTTAACGCAAATGAATTTTTAGATATAGAATGAACTAATAGCCGGGATAACACCTATCTCTGGATGAAGCGATCGTAATCACGAGCCGCTACAAACTGGGAATGATGCTATTTAAATTATCTTAAAATTTGCAGTTCGGAGAATAAAACAAAAGAAAATGCCTCGTCGCAATTCTACAAATATAACCAATCAAAACATTAAACAATTCCCAAAAAGTTCCAATCAATTATTTATTGGATAACGTTTTTAATAAACTGTATTAATTGTTCACGGAAATTTTTTGCAGTAGGAAAAATTGACTATAAGACTATATTTACGATTAACTGAAAAATAAATTAATTAACGGTTAAGCCTTCAAATAAACTAAAATGAAATTTATTATTTATTTACGGAAATTTCCAGTAGTAAGAAAAATTAACTATACGACTATATCTACGATCGAATGAAAAATAAATTGTTTAACGGTCAAAACTTTAAATAAACTAAAATGAAATTTATTATTTATTCACGGAAATTTCCAATAGTAGGAAAAATTAACTATACGACTATATCTACGATTAAATAAAAAAATAAATAAATTGTTTAACGGTTAAGACTTTAAATAAACAAATGAAATTTATATAGAACGGTGTATTCTAACAAGAATAAATTAAAGTATTTCGCAATCAAAACAAATTAAATCCTAACTCAACACGGAATAAATCAAATTAAATCGGTTTCAAATAGCACGGCTTAAAGACTCGGGCAAGAAAGAAATTATATAAAAAAAACTGTCAACAAATTTTACCTCGCGGCGTGGAATAAATTTCGGAATCGTATTTAGCGTTTAATCGACTATTGGATTTGACGGTGTAAAAGCAAGTCTGTTCAATAAATCGGTGTATTAGGAACTAAAATATTTAATTTCAATCTCGGACCACGTTTAGTCGTCGCATGCCCTACCACATCAGAAAATCCCACCATTAAAATGCGCGCGCAAAGTACCTCGACGATGGTTTGAACAGCGATTAAAACTGATATACAGGGTATATCCACGAAGTTAAAATTAAGTAAAAATCGAAATTAATACCCGGAATTAGTTAAAAAAAAATAATAATGAAAATTGACTTCATTACACTCTTAAAAATCTTAAACAAAGCAACAAAATAATTTAGCTTCCAGCTCCAAAACAAGTCTAAACCAAAAAAAATAACTCAAAACTCAATCCATACATATTTGATAAAAATAATAAATAAGTAATTCACTAGTTGTTTTTCTAAACTCGCGTTCGGTTACTAAACGTGTTGTTTCTACACTGCAATGAGAACGAACGGGAGTGAACGTGGAGCGAATCTTAACGTCATTTCAGTGCAACTGGCTCCGTGCAAGAGCAATAGAATCGAAAACGCTATTGGTAATATAAAATTATGTATTAGGGTGGTGCGAACAATTTCAAATTCATATTTTCAATTCGATATACCGTGGAAAAGTTGCCTTATGTGTATATTAGCATAACAAAAAAAAATCGTATTCGGACAATATCTTTCGATCGCGCAAAACGTCGAAAGTTTTTCAAAAATTATTAATTTGACAGTTTTTTCGTTTTTGTTTGACGGTTTGCATTTTTTTAGCACCATAGTACTAAAGCGTTAGTACTAGCATTAAATAGCTTGCAAAAAAAGTATCACTGTTTTTAAAGCATATTTTCTGATCCTGCAAAACGTCTTTTTGCGTAATTCTGCCCAATCAGTCCACTAAATAAACTTGGGCCAGTTGTTACCCCACCTAAATATTGAAACCGCTGGAAGGTAACTCAATAAAATGTAGTAAGCAAACAGTTCCCCATTGCAATGGTTGTCCAGTAGCATCCGGTATTGAATTAGTACCATCACAACCAACGGCATCAAGGTGTTCGAGGAAAATTTCTTCTTCAATAAAATACAATACAATGATTAATGTAATGCCCTTGATTCAATTTTTTCGATAATTATTAAAGGTTCATTTTCTATTATCAAAATAAATAGATCGTACGTTATTTGAATCCGGCTTACTTTTTGCCTCTAAATTAATTATATTTTGACTCTTTTCCCTTCTTATTTTATACCAATCGACTACTTTGGAAGTTTCCGTTACCAACCCAATATCTTCTAGAATAAATGTGGCAGCTGCACAATTAAATACTCCATAGCAATCACAATACAATGTCATAGTTTTAAGCTTAATCCTTATTTGCCCTTACGATTTCTTATTCAAGGAGATGCTAGGCTTGTATTGGTCAATTCATAATCACCATCGAGTCCAGACCTAACAAGAGAAAATGATTGAACCTGATGATTATCATTTAGACAAATTACAGCCTCAGCCAAGTTGTTCATATGATGTAGTACATGTACAAAACGACCGTGATGATTATGACTTTGACCATTACAAGCCTAGTACCTTGTTGAATAAGAAATCGCTATGGCAAATAAGGATTAAGCTTAAAACTACGGCATTGCGTTATGATTGCTATGCAATATAAAATATCTTGCAGCTACTGCGAGTATTCTAAATTTGTTTTGGTAACAGAAACAGATAATATCAAAATAGTCGATAGGTATAAGAAAAAAGGAAATGAATCAAAATAGGAATAATTTACAGTAAAAAGTAAGCAGGATTCAAATAAGGAGCTATTATTTTGATAGAAGAAAAGAGGATACTGAAATTATCGAGAAAAAAAGAATCAAAGCAGTTTCGTCAAACGAAAAAAAAAAGAACCTGTATTTACATGGGGTAACGATCGGCTCAAGGTCATTTAGTAGACTGATTGGACAGAATTACAAAAGAAAAATTGCCATTTTTGCATATATTCAGATCTTTTGCGCGATCGTAAAATATGCTTTAAAATCAGTAATATTTTTTTGCAAGTTATTCAGTACTAGTACTAACGTTTTAGTATTATAGCGCTAAAAAACAAAAAGAAATTAAGAAAAAACTGCCAAATTCGTCATTTTATTAAAACTTTCGGAGTTTTGCGCGATCGGAAGATATTGTCTGATTTTTTTGTTGTTGTGCTAGTATACACCTAAGACAGGCAATTTTTTCGTGGTATAGCGAATCGAAAATAATATTTTGAATTTTTTTTGCACCACACTATTATATGTGGTATGACTGTAACAAATAAAATTCATTTAGTCTGTTATTTTGAATACTTTGTGTATTTTATAATTAATTAAATATTACAGGTCCTTCAATTTCTTACAAAACTACAACACAGGAAGGCAATATACGTCATGGTCTGGCCAGCCAAATACCTCAATCTGCGCATTTCAGTTTAAACCTTCCTTACTCCATATTTGGTTTAGGCCGTACACCAAATTTTGTAGATATGGTCACTGTTGGACTATCAAACCACCATAAATCATTGACACAAATCATACCCAATTCCCAAATGGTTGTGATACCCTGGCCTACAAATGAACCTTCAAAATGGAAAGCACAGGTAAATTATGGTTTAAAGAAAGAAATATTGATCGTTAATATATTCAGGAGAATTAAAACCATAGATGTAACGTAACATCATATTAAAGGTGGGAAAATGGGAACACCATATAAAGGTTCATTTATATTTTATAAAAAGTATTTAATATACAAATCTTGATAACCTATACATGTTTGATATGTCTTTTGAATCAAAGGTGAATTTAAAGAAACGTAATAATATTAATAGTAACGTTCTTTATTGAGTTACTATACCCAACCGACCATCGACCGAAATATTTTTTACAGTATTAGATTATTTTTAATCTTTTGATCAAAAATTGATATTAACACATTATTTGAATAGTTTTTCTGCAAATTTCTAATTTTTAAAGAAAATTTGTGCAACTAAAAGTTGTTTGCAATATCATTATCTATAATATTTGTTCAATACATGATTTCTCTAAAATGAACCGTAAGGAAAAAATTTGAGGAAAAGTGTAAAATTTTTCAGTATTTTTGTTGACAATATTTATAAAAAAAAAGTGTTTCGAGTTAGATGTATTTGGAAAATATATGAATTTAGTTTATTCCTTAAACATTTAGAGGTGTGATACAATACATTGTTCAAAATAACAAAAAAAAAAACATCAAAACTAGACAGGAAAGTTATGTGTTGGACATATCAGATTTTTAGTTTTCTGGGCAACTAAACTTTTATTTTTTGTCTTAAAATTTTGCTTTCCATTTCTTTTTTCACACTCGCATATTCTGCATTTTATACAGTTATATTTAAATAAAAATTACAAGAATTTGTTTGTTAATAAATTTAAAAAGTGATAATTGATAAATTTTGGAAAAGTTTGGTTGTGGTCTCGAAATGTGTTCGTCAGCGGCGCAATGCCTGCCTCCCTTATTAAAGGCCACCAGTTTTAAAGGTCACGAACTGCTATCGTCCGTCATCATGAAGCTCCCCCCCACTTGACTTCAGCCTAGATCCGCCACTGGTCTGAACCATTATAATACATATTTGTTTTCACTTTTTAACCGACTTCAAAAAAGGAGGAGGTTCTCAATTCATCGCAATATGTTTTTTTATGTATGTTCAGCGATAATTCTTTAACACAGTGTCCGATTTCAATGATTCTTTTTTTGTTAGAATGGGGTTACTTCAGGGGTGGTCCCATATAAATTTGGTAAAAATCTAATAATTAGGTCAACGAGAAAATCCTCAAACTCTTCATTTTTTAAGTATGTTTAGCGATAATGCTTTACCACCTTGTCTGATTTATATGATTATTTTTTGTTAGTAAGGGGGTACCTCAGGTGTGGTCCCATATAAATTCGGTTAAGATGTGGTGATGGCATCTGCACGTTTTTGAAGTCGGTTTTTTTATATTTTTAATTTCTAATACTTGTTTTCTTTTTTTTTTTTTTTTTTAGTTATTTGTGACACCTAGTAAGTTGATTCTTATGTCAGTTGCCGCACTTACAACTGTCTGTGGCTTAATCACTGTGATCATTGGAGTGCTACATTGGAAGGAGAGGCAGGAAGATAAGAAAGAGAGATTGTCTGAATCGCATAGATTCCATTTCGATGCAATGTGATGTTTTTAAAGTATTTATTTTAATAAGTTAGATGATAATAATAACATTATCGAAGTTGCATTAAACATGACTGTTTTTGATAAACAGGGCGCAGTTATTCACACTACAGCTTTAAATCGATAAGATAAAATATTTAGAGCTAACAAAATATTAATAAAATATATAATTGACCTTTACATTAATATTTATGAAACTTTTCTTCTGGAGGTCATGAAAAAATAGACTGCAATTTATTTAGGAGAAATGCTAAATGAATACCCTAAATGTTGGCATTGGAACTTACCTTAGTCTTCTTTATATATGTTTGATATTTTCAAGAAAAGTTCTTCTGCAAACATGTCAGTGTTATAGCTGCAAGCTACAGTTATGTTTGTGGTCACTCAAAATTGTATTTTACTCATTACTTTTTATAGTATTCTTAAATACAATACCAGTTTTAGAAAATAATAAAAATATTTGATTCATTTCAAATTGAAACATTGCATTGTTTTAAATTTATTTATTTTATCAAGTGTATATTATTTTGGGAGCGTTTCCATCAACTACCTTCAATATTGGAGTAAAATTGAGTTTTTAAAATAATTTAATTCCTTAAAATAAATAATTTATTGGTAGGTATACATTTATATCATTATTATATATTTGTGATAATGTACACATTCAATTTAATGTAAATAATAATAATTATTGTTGATAGTTTTATTTAAAAAATATTAATTTTAATGAAATGTAATTATTGAGGTGTTATTCCAAATAAATAAAAGATACGTATTAAAATTATTTCGTATATTTACAAACTTACAAAACTAATAAAACATTTAATTTTATAATATATTATTTACGAACACATTTAAGCCTGAAGCTAATATAACCGTCACTGAATTCACAAGAGGTACTAGAACCATCACAGCTTCTCTCTCACTTTTTTCTAATATCCTAAAAAAATGTTTATAATTTAGGTAAATAAAACACTTGAAAATTATTTTTTTCTAATTTCGACATATAAAGTGACATTTTTTGTAATCGCAGCAAGTATCAAAATGATTTACTTTATGTCGCCAGTTGCGAAAAGAAAAGAAAAATAAACCTTTATGTATTGGTTTTAAAAATCAATATATACATTATTATTAAAAGTTTATATCAAAGAGGGGAAGTTTGACTGTATAAAAATAGAATTTGGTTAAACTTACAACCTAGCAATAATGTTGGATCCTTATTTTCTATTTTAAATCAGCACAAAATAATTAAAACAAACAAGAGACAAAATAACCTAAGTTCTTGGAAACTAAAAAACTTTAACAAGCCATATAAACACCACAACAAATAGTTGAGAATAAATTAATATGATTTTCTATTTGTCAATAAAATGAATGCATACGCAACTAACAGTACAAGAAAGTAATACTGGTTGCATAGATGTCAGTAATTTTTTACCAAAACAATTTTATAAATAATGAAAAAAATATTGTATGTAATACGTTATGTAATTCCGTTTGTGTAATTCGTTCATGTTGCGGGACCTCGCTCTACATGTATCGCAAATATTCACTCGTTACATAAAATGAGGCATTTCGTAATTGGTTGCATAAATTTAAAAACAATTGGTATTATGAATTTTAAAAGTAGTGAGATACTTACGTTGGTAGAGCTACTATAGCTAAATTATATAAAATTCCCTCAGAAAAAGCAAATATATATAGTATGCATATAAATTCATTGTCGTGAAATAACACGGGCAAACGATTTCTGGGTAATGCATTGCAAAATATTAACAGTGGCACAAAAATCATTCTCAGTACTGCAGGGACGAAGAGAACAATTCCATGTTTTGGCTGAAAATAAATCGTTGAATTAAAATTGTTTGTCAAATCGTCTTTATAAGTAACCATTGAACGTTTTCACAAGATTATTTTAACGAAGAACATAATTGGCAAATGTGTATCTATCCCTTAAAAATTTTCTTAATTCAATATTAATATACTCGAAAAATACACAAAAAAAAATATTTTAATATCAATTCTACAAAATATTGATTTTCACTATAAATAAATTTATAAAACAAGCAACACTACTCACTCTTTTAATTATTCGAGCGGTTTCTCGACCAATCAAATTGCAAATCTGGAAACCCAAAAAAGTAATGACAGGAACGAAATATATTTCTAGAACAAAAATAACGAAAGCAGTTAATACATTCTTATTATACATCCATTATAATAATATTCTTTGTTTAATGAAAAGCGTGTGAAAACACATCAATGAGTTGGTTTTTTACTTAATCATTTTCTTGAAATTTTAATATGTTATAAAGTAGGTTGATGTTCTCACGTATTATTATTAGCAGATTATTTGATAATTCAATTAATGAATAAATAAATTGTATTTTAATTTTCAGCAAAATTTTTCAAGTCATAAGTAGCTATAATAAAAAAATAGCCTAAAACACACATTTATAACTGTCTCTAAAGCACGTTAAAATAAAGTTTAACACTGTACTATTATTGTTAAAATGCTTAAACTGGTGACATCATTGGACTGAAAATAAACACGAATAAAACAAAATTGATGAAAATAGGAAAATAAAAAGGGTGAGTCTGTATTGTAATATTAAAAATGTGAGAGTCCCTATCCAATAAAGGCGGGAAGGAAGATAAAATTAACGAAACATTAATGATGGCGATCTGCGGTTTTCATGCCAATAAAGCAATCTTTAAAAATGAAATTGTACTAAACTAAAAATTAATAAAACAGTAGTGATGTAAGCATCGAAATTTAAAACAATTAGAAAGAAAGAAGAGAAATTAAAAATTGCTGAGAAAAAGAGAAAAATGTTAGAACCAGTAAAAATGAATGTAAAAACAAATATAAATTATACAGTTTTTATTGATTTTCTCAAAACTTGCTTTTCGTGATTTTTCAAATAAGTGATTCAAATATAGACACAGAAACAACCAAAAAATATTGCAAGTTTTAGGAGAAGACAAAGCTATCATTTAAATGAGATAGGATTGTAAGGTGGGTTGCTCCATAGGACTAAGGCCTCATTAGACTAATTGTACATCTTCCAGGGGCATATAGGACATGGTCTCCCAACTTGTCAAAAACCTGCCTGTTGAAGCTGAGAAGTGCCTAGAGATAGTAATTTTCCCAGCTCATGAAAGTCCTGCAGGTTATCAACTTATCAAAAACCTGCTAGTTGTGGCTGGGGGTCTAGAGATAGCCAGCCTCTCAGGTCAAAATCCTGCAGGTTAATAACGTTGCCGAGAAGTGTGTCCAGATGTCCCATTTTTGGAAGTGGCAATTTGGTGGGATTCTACCACCTAGATGGTAAAATCCCAGGTAGCCATTCTGTACGTCCGCTCCACACGGCATATGAGATAGAAATAATGCAGAAGATATGAGTAGATGGAAAACAATTTGCAAAGAAATATAATAAACTTAGAATGGGGACTGGAAAAAAATTGGATCTAGAAAAGTCTAGAGAACGGCGCTACTTCATGAGAGGTGTTTAGCCGCATACATTCCTTTTCATTACATTAGCCCACTGTTCATTTTTACCTATAATTTTCAAGGAAGAATAAGCATTTCCAATCATAATGACAATTTTTTGTCTAAAATCTTTATTCTGTATGTTGGAAACCCTTATTTTAATATTCTCACTCCTCTGATTATTACTGGTTGAACTAACGTTAAATACATTTTTTTGGTCGAAGTGATCATATATATTTGCTTAATACTTCTGCTTTATAAGATTGGCAGTTATTGAATGTTATGTTAAAGGTATTAATCAATGTTAAAAAATTTGTTCTCATTCTCTTATAACATTTTAAATCTATGCTGAAGTCGAATGGCAACAAAGAAAAACGGTTCTAATAAAAAATAGCGTTAAAATATTTCTTTCATCTTGTACACTAGCTGTTAGAATCCTATATACACCATAGAAATAGTAATATACACATAAAATTTAAATTTTAGTATTATAAGTTAATACGTCTCTAAAGGTCTATTCCAACAACGATCAGAAACTAATCACTGCGCGTTACACAATTTGACGGTCCCAATAATCTACTGTGCAAAATCCTGATATCAGTCTTTTCTGACCGTTGTTAGAACAGACCGTAAATTACCTTTCCAATCATGGTTTCCACTATCTCGGTCAAAAGGTACTACTAGTACTACTAATCCAGGATACACTATATTTGTAGTCCAATCTATAAAAACAAGAGTAGCATAATACCACTTGATCTTCAGTAATAGCTCATATACTGGAGTTCGAGGTGATGGAACTGCCAGATGCACTTTTGCCTGGGTCTGAGACTCATTCTGACCAATCTTGTATATAAAATATTGGGAATTGTTTATGGTATAGCAATAATAAACAGTTGTGGCTATTAAAATGGTAGTTCCACAAGCAAAATATATTGCGGCATGCTGATTTGGAGGCAATCGCGCACTTAAGAGGCATACTTGGAGAAAAGCAGAAAGTATTCCGCATACATTATGTCCCGATTGGATTGAAGCATAGTAGGATGGAGGAAATTTTGATATTAATTCGTAAAGGCTAGCAATTGCCATTCCGGTACAAACTGAAACAAAAATACATTTCATATGTAGAGGCGCAGAACATAAGGCCGATTTTCTTCATAAAACTATTCCGATTGGTTTTTGTTTCTATATTGTCAAGGAGGTTGAAGCTGATTATGAAAGTGTTCAAAGTGAAAATCAATAGTAGCCGAATTGTAGTTAGTCCGTGAAGAATTGCCCTTCGTATTTGGTCCGTCATACTAGATAGTGGTTGCGGGATTTGATGATATGGGGCCTAGTAATAATAATAATAACAAGAATAATACATATAAACTATAATTATTAGTTTATTTGCATCTCAAGTTGTCATAGTCATTAATATGTCTGCAAACTTTGATTATAATAGTATTAAGTTTAAAAAATTTGACCAATGTCTCCTGTTGAAATTACATTCAACATGTCCTACCTGCTAATCTAAATCAGCATTTAACAAACAAAAAAGAATAAAATACTGTGTAATGATATGCCTTTATTTAGTAGGCTTTTGGCGAAGTTTGATTTATCTTTTAAATCGAATAAGATACACTAAAAAATTAACATATTTTATGCCTGATACACTGCTTAAAATGAAACTAGTAGTATATTTAAAATAGAAAACTATAGTCGCTAAGAGAGCAACTTTTTATAGATTATTTTCTCGATTTAATATATTTAAGTAGTTCATATATTTTTAAGCTATTGCATAGCTTTGAGCGCGGCGACCGAATCAAGAATTTCCGTAACGAGCGTAACGAAAAAAAACCTAACACCCCCCACTCCGACCGGCACAGCGGTGCGGCGTTAAACAATATTAACTTCTCATTTATTCAATAAAAGAAAATCGAAAAATCAAAAATAGAAAAATCTAAAATGTAAAAATCGAAAAAGAAATTCCGTAACGAAAATAAATCTAACACACCTCACTCCGACCGGCAAGGCGGTGCGGCGTTGAAAGCCGTGCATCGTCTAACGTCGTTTCAGTTCGGCAGACTTCGGGACGGTGTTTGTGTGCGTGCGACTAGACGTATGCGTGTAGACTAACTGCTCATAACTGATTTTATCTCTTTTAGACACAATTTCGGAAAAATTGAATTTGAAAATGAATAATGATCCACAAGAATCCATAACAAAATATGGGACCACCATTGACGCGGTATTTTCCAGATATTTAGGATATCAAGTCTCAAACTTGTTTCTTATTTCAGTTACCATAAACCTATAGTTTCAATGATAAAAATTCTTGAATAACCTACATTTATTCAATAAAAGAAAAAAAATTGTTTTCTTATCGGTCACCACGCTCAGAAAGTGTAACTTGAATTAATATCAAAAAAAAACTTGAATTAATATCAAAGAAAAAAAAAATACTGCATAAATAAAATAAATAAATAATTATAATTGCATAAGTTGATAAAAAAATGCTATGCAATAGCTTTACCGCGGCAGTCCCCGAGTGCCACACGTATTTTTTCCTACATCAGACTCATACCAAAAAATTAACTTTTCGTCCTTGTAACATAAATTATTATTGCTAGTGAATACATAGTAAAGATAAATCATGGTTACCCAGGGTCAAGAATGCATTATAAAGCAAATAAAAATAATCAACAATATACTTACAATTCATTATAGTGGCGAAAATCATTGCTCCCGCAAAAAACCATTTGATCACTGAAACGTTTAGCCATTAAGTATTGATTTTAATATTGATTAAAAATACAGCTTACTATTTCCAATATTGATTTGTGTTACTACTGTATTTACAGAAAACAATATGCAAAGTGCAAACAAACTCCATTTCAATCTCTTTTCCGGTAATGCTAGTTTATGAGACCAAAATGAACAGATCAACAAGGCTGCGAGTAATGCTACTTTAAATGTAATGTAAAATCCTGCTATAAAATTAGCTTGTATCGCTGTTCTTTCATTAGGTAATGTAGTGTCATTTACATTTGAAACCAACCCATCATAAAAAGGAATTAACCTGAAATATACAATTATTTAAATAATATATTACAAACATAAGAACAATATATGTTATTATTGAATCAGTTCATTGCATTACCAAATTTAAAAATCTTACACAAATCAAAGCCCACCCTGGCAGTAGCAAAATACACACCTGCAACATATTTACTAGTATAATCACGAGCAAAATATAGTCTTCTCACTCGTGGAAAATTTGGAGTAATTTAAATACAAGTGCTAACTCTCTCACACTTACAAATCTATCCTAGTCGCGATGTTCAAAAATGTTACTGCTCTAAAAAATCTCTAAAAACACAACTCCGTGAGTCGTTAATATTAAGTCATCCCAATTGTGCTGATTTTGTTTACGGACCATGTTTAAATGTAGACTAGTAGATGAAGCTATAGAGAATTCAAAACTCATGGGTTAGGCTACTTTTTTCATTAAAATCTAGAGATCATGTTTCAAACAAACTGAAAGAATTGGGGTGATATATGTTTAATAGACCAAATCTTCATATGGCTTCTTTTGTACACCAAGTGCTGAGAAATAACACTCCTAAACAGCTTAGAAAAAAAAATTAACATTCAGCTGAAATGCTCATAACCAAAACAGAACAACTCTCTACAAGAGATCATTCTCGTACAATGCCGTCAGTATATGTACGAGTATATAACTCTCTACCTGAACAATTAAAAGTAAATCTATAGAAAACTTTAAAAAAGTACTAAAAAAATTTCTTCTGTTTTAATATGGATTGTTTGTTTATATGTATTGTTAATTTTCTTATTGTATATTTCTATATATAAAATTTTTATTAATTAATTTAAATCTAAATACATAAAGAATGATATGACTTAAAAAGTAGTTATGATGTGCTGTACTTTTCTACTTATAAAACCAGTTGGGTGAAAATTTCCGTTTTTGAAAACGGTGAAACACTAATTTCTCGGTGCAGTTCTAATATAAATTTTCGTATTTCAATTATTTGTTTTCAAGCAATCTGATTCATAAATAAGTTTACATTTCTGAGTTTGTAAATCAAAAACATTTCACAAAAACTCTAAGCTGATAAGTGATAAGAATTGGTCAATATAAATAAAATCTTTATAGTCCAAAAGATATATGTGAAAAATTAAAATGGTTAATAATTATGCAACCTTTAATGATTTATTAGGCGAAAAGACAATTTCTTGTGAAGTTGTCATGTTACAATGCATCCTAACGAAGAGTGCACTGGCCTGGGTGCTCCGAGCGGCAGTTATCCAAAAAAACTATGGTTTATTTTTGTGCGGATTGCTGTTTGACATTTAAGAGTGTACCTATGCTCGTTAAACAATTAGAAAAACTTAAGTTAGAGGTTAAAACATTAAAGGCAGAAGTTGAAAGATGAAAAGAGCGACAACTTTGTCATCACTGAAGACATTATTAGTGAATGGCATGAACGTGAGAAAAGAGCTAATAATATTTTAATATTTAATTTATCGGAATCTAACACCAATTCAATCGATTCAGAAAGGGTTAATAACTTGATTAAACAAGCTGAGGAGAACCAATTAACGTATAAGTTGCAAAGATCTTTCTATTTTGCAAGAAGATTAAAAATAGAAACCAAACTCCTAAACAGAGGGATGTTCTAGAAAATCTAAGAAGTGAACTTTCCAGGCGTCTAAACAATGGTGAGCAGAATCTCACAATAAAATATTTTAACAATGTTCGTAAGATCGTACAAAAAAAAACTAATAAAGCCCATTGGCTCGGACAAGCTCTCTTTGTACTACCGGAATGTTAGAGTATTGCGCACCAAATTATCTAAACTTTGTCTGAATATCTCAAATTGTTCCTACGATATAATTATTTTTACTGAAAACTGGTTCTTTGATCATATTGCGGATGCAAACCTAGGTCTTTATAACCACAAAATCTACAGACAAGGTCGAACAGTCGAGTCGAGTGCTTCGAGCAGAGGAGGGGGTGTTTTGATTGCAGCAAAAAATGATTTCTAGCAGCCTTATTCTATCTAACTCGGCAATTGAACAATTATTTGTCTCCATTGGAAACAATAAATTTATTTTGGATACAATATATCTACCGCCTACTTCTTGTCCCAATTCATATCACATGCACTATGTTCAAGTTGAAACATTAAAATATCGCACCCAGACTCTAAATTTTTCCTTTTTGGATATTACAATTCTTCCTAATGCTGTATGGAGTATCGACAACTTTTGTTCCACAGCTTCTTCATCTCATTTCTCATTACAAGAGGTTATAAAAACTATTTCAAACCTTTGTGCTTCTCAAAACCTCTTCCAATGAAACAAAATTGTTAACGAAAGGGGAGTTATTTTTGATCTTGTCCTTTCCCAATTTGAACTTGCTGTTTGCAAGGCTATCGATGTTCTGATCCCACCCGCCTCTTAAACCACTCTTCAATACAATACAAATATCGACACTACGTACGATGAAGAATATTTCTACGACTTGCGTAATACCGATTTTACTGCCATTCGTCAGTATTTTGAAAAGCCATCGACTGGGGCACACTCCTTCGTAATAAAGAACTTTTTGATATGATAAATACTGTATTCAGCAATGGAATTATTTTTTCTACTTAAAAAAATATCAATAAAACATGTTCCGAATCTTGGAAAGTTAATTTATGATAAGAAGATTGCTCATATTTTTAAAAGTTATGCCTTATTTAGTAGTCTAAAAGCTCGCTGTAAACTCTTGTCTAAAGAGCGCTATTTAAATTATGTACCCTATTCAAACCTCTGTTAAAAGTAATATTAAGGCCTTCTGGAATTTTGATAACAGCAAAAAAAATAATATTGTTATTCCAGATAAAATTAATTAGGATGGTTTGGAAACTTCATTGGGCCAGAAATAGCTTAGTTATTTGCCGACTATTTTTCTTCAGTCTACACCAATCAGAATATCAATCTGTATGAATGTACATTGAATAGAAACTTAATGAAGTAAGCTAAACTTGATACAAGAAAGGGACCAGGTCCTGATGCGATTCCCCGCTCACTTCTGAAAAACTGCGCTTTATATTGTCACGTCCTCTGCTTTTTATTTTTAACAAATCATTGAATATGGGAGATTTTCCGGATTACTGGAAACTTAGCATAATCTCAAAGCTCTTTGAAATCATTATAACGGACTAAACTTATGACTGCGCTACTATCATCATAACTCCGCAACAATTTGGCTATCTCGAATGCAAGTCAACAGAATTGAACTTTGTTGCATATGATAATTTTATTTCGGAAGTCCTGGAGATGGGATATCAGGTAGATGCCGTATATACAGACTTTTCCAAAGCTTTCGATAGAGTGAATGAATTGTTAGTTCATAAACTAAGTAAATTTGTTTTAGATGGCATATTGTTAAAATGGATTAAAAGCTATCTACTTAATAGAACTCTAATAGTCAAAGTAAAACGTCACTATTCTCATCAATACTCTGTTACTGGAGTTCCCAACGCTTCCATCTGGGACCTCTTCTTTTTAATTTGTTTGTTAATGATGTAACTTCCTGTTTTCGTACAGTAACTTCTTACTTTTTTGCAGATGACCTAAAATTTTTCCAAATCGTCAACAACTTTAGAAATGCTATCGATTTACAGTCAATAATTTATCCGATTGATGCAAATTCAACGGCATGGATTTAAATGTGGGAAAATGTTACATTATTCGGTTTCATAGTTCTCAACAGCTCACTATATT
Source organism: Psylliodes chrysocephalus (assembly GCA_927349885.1). Classification (NCBI taxonomy): domain Eukaryota; kingdom Metazoa; phylum Arthropoda; class Insecta; order Coleoptera; family Chrysomelidae; genus Psylliodes; species Psylliodes chrysocephalus. The sequence goes on along the minus strand of OV651822.1, from coordinate 24,108,124 downwards.
TGACTACAAAATCAATGATCAACTTTTAGATAGTGTTAAACAAATTAAAGATCATGTAATTATTTTCGATACAACCCTTAGCTTTAACCACCACACCTCTTCAATTGTAAGTAAATCTATGGAAATAATGTTAGGATTTATTAAAAGAACGACCCGCGACTTGACTGATATAACTGCTATTAAAACTCTTTATTGTACTTTAGTTCGGAGTCACCTCGATTATTTCTCTTTTATGTAGTCCCGTAACTATAAATTAAAAATCGATCGTGTTCAGATCAATTCACTTAGGTACAAAGGGTGAGATTACAGAACGTCTGCAACTTTGCAGATCTGCAAATATGGCGGACTTACAAATGTAAGTATCAAGTTTTCGTATTCCAAAAATTATCTGCAAATTCTCAATAAACTACTATAAATTTTGCTAATTTGCAGATATTTTTTGGAATACGAAAACTTGATACTTGCATCTGTAAGTCCGCCATATTTGCAGATCTGCAAAGTTGCAGACGTTCTGTAATCTCGCCCTTAGTCTTTAAATTACAATCGTTTAATGATTATACTACAATGGAGCAGTTTTTAAAAATACCATCTCTAGAAACCAGAAGAAAACGTAGTGATTTGATTTTACTTTTTAGTATTGTTAATGGAAAATATGATTGTCCTGAAATTCTATCTAAAATTAATCTTTTTGTTTCTACTCGTAATACCAGGTAATCACAATTATTTTATAGACTAGATAGTACTTTTAATAGTTGTATTCCTCTGATATTCTCTGGATAATATTATATGTGAATCTTCTGCAAATAGATTTAAGCACAACATTCAAAATACACCAATGTAATTTTTAACTAATTTTATATAAATAAAAATTTCCTTGGTTTAATCGGTCATTGTTTTTATTTTTAATCGTTTAGCACTACATATGTTTCGGAAATTAATTTTTTTCCATCTTCGGGTGCAGTCAAAAGATAAAAATTAAAAAAAAAAACAAGGGGACGATTACATACAGTTTATTTATTTTTTTTTTTAAATAACAGAACCCCATCTTTTTCTTTCATCGTGTGAAGGTGTATTCGAAATAATATTGATTTGGTTTAAATGATAACGATAAAGTAGGGAAACAAAAAGATGAGTTTTTTCAAATTTAAAAATTACCAATGGCGTTACATTTAAGGATTAGAAGCTTACAAGTATTTAATAATATTAAAATAAACGTTTGACTAATCTTTTATGTCTGTTTTATTATTTACAGAGTTGTTATTTTTTTTAATATGTATCATCTCAAGGATTGTTCTTTTGTTGAGATTAGGTTCATTTTCGAGAATTCTTACATTTTCAAAATCGAATGAGTGCAAATTTTCTAACGCATGTTTAGTTAGGGCAGTGGAATTTTCATTATTAGTTGCAATATTATGTTTATGGTTTTTTATTCTTTTATGTAGATATTGTTTTGTTTGTCCAATGTAAGTGGAATTACAGTCTTTGCAGTCAATTTTATAGACAACGTTTGGTTGATTTATTTTACTAATTTTGGGCTTAAAACTAAGATTGCAGCAGTTTAGATGGACGAGTCAAGAGCGAATTTATTCAACAAAAAGTACTTAAAGCGCCATCTTTTGGAGGATATTCAAGATATTGATAAATCTGTTTTGTTGGTTCATACAACTTCGTTTTTAGAATACGAATAATTGATTAACTAAAAAAATCTTAATTTTAGAGTTAATACTGTTTTGATTTGGGTGTGTAAAAGAAATAGTGAAAAACAAATATACATGTTTATTTAATATTCATAACATACACTCTTTATCTCTCTGCGTACTAATTTGGTAAACTCTCTCGCCACGTTCTTAATGACCAATCACAAGACAACATCCAAACATATAAGCCGTTCCCCAGACCAATCAGAACATTAGCACAAAAGTATTAACCTTTACACACCACACTCCACTAACAAACAGGGAGACTTATTTCAACCTCTATTCGTCTATTCTTTAAGTTTACGTCGTTTCTCTTTCAAACAGAATATAGAGATGTTTTAAACCTACATGTTCATTATATGAAACAAAATGTAAAAATTGTTATGTGATCCATTGCAACGTTAATAGTGTTAAAATAAACAAGTTAGCAGAAGTAATTATTTAATTTTAACATTCCAAACAAGTATCAAGCTATCAAGCAGTGCACCAATGAAATCATACATTCTACAAATCTATAGTCCTTCTAGCTGACAGGAGGAAGCCTTATGTGGGTGACAAAAAACAAAAACTGACGTGAGTTCACAACTCAGGTATTTAAAATTAAAATAATATATACTTTCCTAGTTACGACGGAATCCCATATTTCATTTTCTTCCAAAAGTGAATACTCATATGAACTGTTATAATTTATAAGTTTTTTAATACTATAACCTTCTGATATGCCATGTGAATTTCTGAGTACAGGTGGTCCAGGCGGTACAGGTGGTCCAGGCGGTCCAGGCGGTCTGCCTGCAGAATCTAGAGGAGGTTTTAACTTGTACATCCAAAACTAATTATAAAATAAATAATTATTATTATGAAAAGTGATAAGGTGAATCCAGATTTTTTCGTAATTTGGATTTACATAAGCGAAGTGCATAAACCAGTTACAAAATGCCTTTATTTTGTGTAACGAGTGACAAATTGATCCACCCCCATAGTTGGAAAATGGCAAGATATGCATTTCTTTGGAGTCGCCAATTTTCAGTCGCGTGTAGATTCCAACAAATTGTTCTCTAGCTTTATTTTTGTCACTCGCTAAACTATATAGGTATTCTTTGCGTTATCAGTATAGATTTTGTATAATTGCAATTTTAATTTAATGATTATATACTCACGTCTAAGGAATTTAGACAAAACTGAAATGGAACAACTACCATTATTCCCAATAAATAAAATACTCCATCATTAATGACATAACGGTTTTTAATTTCTGGTGCTTGTGTCATCTTTGTTTACCTAAAATAGCAAATTCAGTAAATTCATGCTGTTACTTTTACAAGTTTCATTAAAACGAGGTGTCGATAGGTGTAAAAATCTAAAGAAAGAAAATTAATGCACACCTACAGGTACTTTTAGTTTTGATACTTAAGAAAAATTTTAAGTGGGTATCGAAACTTATGATATAAACATTATTTTTTGGTAATCTTCATGTCATTTACTATTTTTAATGATTTACAAAAAAAAAGGAATGTCTTCATCTTGCAAACCATTGTATCTTGAACGCATTATTTTTTGACTCCTACTTCTATTTCTATTGAAAAAATAAAACCTATTTGGTTTACAAGAATAGATCTTCATTCACCAATTATAATAGCACCTTTCTTTCTCATTTTTTGTTTATAGCGGATCATACATGAAAATTGAACACTGGCAAAACGAATAATAATAATAGCAATTACTCTCCCTAATTCACCCCCTTATAAGTGAATTTCAACCCCTGAAGTCGACTGAGCGACTTGTATCGGGGAAGGGACGGCTATTCTTATTATTTGCCGTGGCGCTCCGGGGCGACTTAAAGATGATTGATCGCGCCATTTAACTTACAGGTGAAGAAAACCTCACCCACCATCTTGGTAATGCATGGCAACCTAGACTTTATCTAGACTTTATTCTAGTACAAGCTAAGCTTGGCGTCCTTCAACGATGTTGCAAGGGTGGCTTTAAGAAGAAGTAAAAGATGGGAATCTGATGACTTCAAATTTACAAATTTGACTATCGTAGGTATGTGTTCTGGTGGTCTAATTGGTAAAGTCGCAAAGAGCTATACTTGGAAGATCAAGATTCTATCCTGGCTGGTGCACTTATTTTTTCTTTTCTTTATTTCTCAACTTTTTTTATTTTTCTTTGGTTTGTTCTTACTTTAGGGATTTGGAGATATATTCATTAATTTTGTAGGAGGAAATGGGGATTATATATTCACATTTCTAAAATTGCTTATATGTAGCATTGACTATCTTCCAAGGCCAAATATCAGCGACTATTTCTCTAATGAAATAGTCGTTCCAAATATAACACGACCTTGATTAATATTCTGCTATTTTTGTTCTTGCTAAATTTCTCGAACATATTACAATTTGATTCTACATAATGTTGGCAGTTGGCATTAATAATCAATTGATTAAAGCCCTCGAGCTAAAGCTCTCGGGCTCTAATCGGATTGTTAAGGCCAAAAATTATGTCTCATCAAATTGATATTAAAATATTCTCGAGATTTAGATTCAACAAAAATGGCCGACTATTATCAAGGTCTTGATATATTACCCTTGATTATTCCCAAGGCCACATTAATTAAAGATTAATTGATTTATAATGGCATTTAAATGTATAACATATAACGTGCTATATAAATAATATTTTGTAATAATATTGATGGTAATAATAACATTAATTAATAATAAAAATAGAAATGAATAATAATTCTTGTTATTACAAGAAAATATGAAAAAACATACATTTAATAACTTTTATTTATAGGTACCCACTTTAGAGGTAACTTTTAGATTTTGTTAATACATTAGATTGATTATATCTATAGACAGTATATGTAAAAACATATACTAAAAATATACTAAAAACATAGACTAAAAAGTCTCGTGTATATGCAATATACACATTTTCTCTCTTACATGTAACCCATGTAACAAAATAATAAAATTGTAAAAACTGTTTAAACAATTATTTAGTTGCTATCTCTGTATCTGTATTGTGTGGAGGGTGGGTTACCCCACGGCACTTAGGCCTCATTAGGCCCATTGTAGATCCTCCTGAGAAGATAGGCACCTCCTAGCTCGTGAGCCAGCCTACAGATTTAATGTAGTTGACAACGTCACCAAGAGGTGCTCCTCTTGCTATGGTTACCCAGGCAGCACACATTAGTATAATTAACGTCTTTTATACGTAATACTCGTTTAATTTTGGTATTGGTTGATTCCGTATACGTTTACAGTTTACGATTATTATACATGCCGTGTTTTAAACGATATATTATACGTTTTTTATATACATTCTATGGTATATAATTGTAAATTTTTCTACGTTTGAATATAGTTAACAATATACGACTATTTTTAGTTTGCGATGAACTATTTATATACACTGGGCCTAAATATACGTTTAGGTTTATTTAAATTAAATTCGTATAAATTTACATTATATTACAATATGTTTTCTTCGTTTATAATTCCCGTTTAAATTTCGTTTTCGTTGATTTTTTAAACGTTTACCATCTACCATTTTTATACTTAACGTTTTTTAACAGATAAATTAAACGATTTTGTTTGTCGATACTAGTTAATATACCTATATTATTCTACGTTTAAATATAAGTCACCTTAAACGCATAATACCAGTTTACGATGAACTAGTATACAGAAGTAAATAATATGTATATATTTAGGTTTATTTAAATTAAAAGCTTATAGATATATTTATTTACATTACATCCATATTTTTTTAATTATATTACTTGTAATATTTATAACAAATTCCCCATACACATGGAACTATTTTTAGATGGCGGATGGAGGATGACGTACTAGTGATACGGTCTTTCCTCATTTATACTCATGCGTATGCATAGTATTATTGTTCAGTGTAGGGAATGGTTTGTGGGAGCAGGTTCATCGGTCCGTCCATTTTCATTTGTGAACACGTTTTATTACATGTTGATTTGGCGTCCTGGCTTTTACGATATTGATTAAAATCATAGGTAAGTTTCTATTAATGTTTTAATTTAGCTACTCCTTTAATAATTGTTGCATTTTACAAAAACTACTGTTTTATAGGTACGTGCAGTGTGTTAAATGCTTATACAAACTTCAAAACATAACTTTACTTTTGTTTCTTTTATTTTTATACGTATTTTTTAGGTTACCTAGTTCTTCCAAGCATACTTATTTTCCTTTTTTTTGGTCATTTGTTTTTTATTTAATAAAATGTCTAAAATAACCCTATCTCTGCGTCATGTACGTAGAAAAATAGCGCAAAATGTTCAAGATGCTTTAAAGTCAAATCAATTTTTTTTATTCCCAATGAAGATAACATTAATAAGGCTTTGGACATTAATATATCATCTGATTCTATTATTTATAATAATATCCAAGAAAATAATACAAATTTAACTTCGGAGCTTTTAGAAAATATTTCACCTGAAATTGAGTTACATTTTGGTTATAGGAATGAATGGAAGTGAACCAAGCGACTTAACCGTCCGAACGATTAGATGTGTCATGCAAGATTAGCTTAAGTTAGCTAAGGCCCGTCTAGGACACACCACATCCAAAGTGTTAGGCTAAGATTTTTATTTTCATATATATTTTTTGTTGGTTAAAGAAAAGTTTCGTTTAGTTTGATATTCAGTATTTTAGTGTTTATTTTTTTGTATTTATTTATTTTTTAGTATTTTATTGTTCTTTTTTTTAATTAAATATTGTTCTGTACATATAACAAGTGATCAAAATTTTTTTCTAAATATTTAGGCCAATTACAATCAAAATAGAAACACGAGTAATGCCTATTTCTGGTGTATACACACCTGCTATGGATAAAATCTAAACAATCATTTAAGAAATATTAACATTATTCCATGGCCTCTTTTAGAAATTTTGTTTTGATCACTTTATTTAATTTGTGTTTGAAATACATTTAAAACAATATTAGGTAGACGCATTTTTCACATTAATAAAAATCATACAAATATATCTAATATAGACGTATAGTAAAACAGGATAATTACAGGTAGATAAAGTAGTAATGTTAGACGTATAAAAAATTAAAAAAATATACGTTTATAGGGCGGAAATTTTCACGTATATATTGGGTAGCATATCAGCAGTATCCATACGTATATTGTAGTACATAAAAAAAACGTATTTTATACCAAAGTGAATTCGTATAAATATACTACAACTATAAATCTAATATAGACGTATAGTAAAAACGTTTAATTAAAGGTGGATAAATTCTTAGTAATCGACGTTTATAAGGCGGACATTTTCACGAATATATTTGGTAGTACATCAACCGTATTCATACGTATGGTAGTACCTAAAAAAATACGTAATTTATACCAAAGTGTGCTGCCTGGGTACTATCAAATATTGTAAAATTTCAAATTAAAATTACCTGTTATTCTTATTGTAAATAATTAGTATTTTTTTTTTTAATTATCAAATTACAGGACGTTTGATTGATTGCCTTACATCTAGTTTTCAACTTCATATCGATGAAATGGTTTAGAGCAAATTTTAACACTTTTTTTTGTTTTGGAGCCGTATACTTACAAAATTTTATAGAATTGTGTAGGTAAGTAGGTAGATATTTCTTTTATTTGTCCATTAAAATAAGAAAAAGCTTAATCATAAGAAATACAATCCATATATTTTGAATAAAATCAACGTATGGTTTGACAATATTTTTGATTTGCGTTAGAAACTTTATATTTAATTCTTAATAAGTCCAAAAATAATTATATAACCCAAAAAAACACTGTAATTTTTAATTTTACCCTTGGAATTTAATTGCCAGAACTTACCAATAGGATATTGTATCAGAGGGTACGGGAATTCTTTTTTCACTATATCAATTATCAGATAAAAACAATTAAGTGACTTCAGGAATGTTATCAGTTATTCTCAAATATTTATCTTAAATATATTTAAAAATACAGTGTGTGACCCCAGTAGAAGTAAGGAAATATAGAAATAAAGTAAGACTAATAATCTGGTTTTATTACCTGTAAAGTCAATTTTGAAAGAATTTTCTTTCAAAAATGTATAAAGCTCATTAGAAAAAGGACCGGATTTATAAAAATATAAGCGCAGGATGTTTTTTTCAGATCTCCACAAAGAAAGGAGCTTATTTTATAAAAATACCTGTTTTTTAACCTGAACACCTATCGTCACCGTTGTCCCACTTTACCCTTTCGTAAATCTGGCAACCCTATACTCAACCTTTCTTTCGATTTTACAAATAACAACCAAACAATAATTTAATAATTAAAAAGTAATCGTTTTACTCCATAAGTTTTACATTTGTCACTTCATTTGACATTTCATACCTGTGATGATCACGTTTTTACTGTAGTCATCTGAGGTAGTCATGTTAAACTTGACTATTTCACAACATTACTTAGTATGCCGTCATTGTTTTTGATTTATGTCAGTGTAGTCATTCATATTCAAGACATGTATCTGATTTAAAATCGCCCTTTTGGTTTAGAAGAGGACAGCTTTGAATCATATCTTCAACTGTCATACCTCATTCCCCTCCCCCGTCATTACTGTAATCAATATAAAATAAAGTATCAAGTATGACACATCATTGAAAACGTAAGTTTATGGAGAATTCAGCAATATGACTATTCATTGCGTTGCTTTTGATTTTAGCGTCTTCTAGCAGGACAAAAACTGTTACGTATTGTAAAGGTGACAATTAATTTAAAAGCTAATTTTATTATTATATAATTAATGCGTATCATAATTTTGTTATTTTAATTAATTGCGATTCAAGTTTGTATTTCTTATAGAACTCGGCAAAATATATTAATACCCAAAAAAACCAAAACCCTCATGTCAAATGTTTCTTTGGGCCACCTTGTATAAAGTATGCTGGTAGTGATAAACTGATAGGTATCTGATAAGCATGGAATGCTAGATAAAATAATTCGCGTTTCGTAAATCAAATATGTATAAAGAATAACAAGAAAATATCAAAGCCATGTGTGACAAAATAATACTAGCGAGCGTTACCCTCCGGAAAACAACTACTTCTTTGACTAATACAGCAACGAACAGGCTTTTAATTATATCCAAAGAAAAACAGCAGAAATAGAATATATTCTGTAACAAGGTTGGAATAAAAATTCTATGAGAGTGGAAAATTCTGAACGCGAGTGTGAAGAACCACGAGTATAGAATTTTCATTTTAACAAAGTAACAGACTGTACTTTCTTCACGGCCAAAAACACAGTAGGAGTTGAATATAGTAAAATAAACCTTTGATAGATAATTTAATTTTCACTTTGGTTTAGCTGAAATTAGGCATAAAGAAACTGCTGCTATGGAAACGCTTGTCATGGCATCTACTAAGCAAAATCCAAATAACGTGGTGAGGAAATGCATAGTTGCCAAATTATTGAGGATTTAATTTAACTTCAGTTTAGCTGAAATCAGTATTATGGAGAAACTGTTACCATAGGAACCATAAAATGGTATCGATTAAACCAAAACCCAGATTTTATGATTTAATTTAACTTTTGTTTTATTTCTAATCGAACGCGTTCGTTTTAAATTTATGTATATTTTTTTTAACTGGCGCCCGATCGACGTTTTGAAATCCGCGTGCGCGGGTTTTTCAAACGTCGATCGGGCGTGCTTGCTTCGCTCGCACTTCATTTGTTAAAATATTAGATTGTTAATTATTTTTCAATTTTTTTATTTAAAATCAACGTTTCGAAATGTCGATTGAGCTCACTCGTTCCGCTTACGCTATATTTTTGAAAATAAAAGGCAACATTTTTTTTTTACTTTTAATACTTTAAAAAAATGGACGCCCGATCGACGGCGCGCGATTTCGAAACGTCGATCGGGTGCTCACTTCGCTCGTGCAACGTTTGTTAAATGTTTACTTTTATTTATTTTTTTAATAGACCCCCGATGGACCTTTGTAAATATTTGAGTGTTTATATTTATTTTAGGTTGATGAATCAAAGAAGTTCGGTAAAAGAAAATATAATCAAAGGCGTATTATGGAAGGTCACTGAGTTTTGGGGTTATTTGTTCAAGGCTCAGATGACTTTAGATTAATTGTATGTGCCGGTGTCCCTATGGAAACAGTTATTCCGTAACTCATTTCAGCTACACTAAAGTTAAATCATCTATAACTTGGAAAATATGCATTTCTTTATCACGGGATTTGAGTTTTTGTTTATTCATCATCTTGACAAGTGTTCCTATGGCAACAGTTTCTCCGTAACTGATTTCAGCTGACCTAAAGTTAAATTAATCATATATAACTTGGCAACTACGCATTTCCTCACCACGGATTTCGATTTTTGTTTATTCGTTATTGGCTTCAAAGCAAATTATGACAATTCCCGTGTGAACTGCCCCCCATCCACAAACGTAGTATGAGGTATTTATAACTCGAAGTACCTTGGTGATAGCAAAATATTTTGACTCACCTGTTACACGCTGATGCTTGTCTTTTCCAATGGTTGGCGACGGTGCAAAGGGACCACTTGGTGGCGATACCGACGTTTGATGTTCTATGTTCAATGTGTAACGCAATAATCTGTCAGTGAGTGGACGTCCTGAGACTCCAGAGTAATTTCTAAAGCAAGTTAACGATATATAACTTATACAAAAGGTCACTACGGATTACAACATGAATTTTCTTATTCAAATACTAACGACCGACCGAGTCTCCTTTTTTATTTGAAACCGTCCTAGCACAGGCCTATTTTAGGCAAGTGCAAATAATTAAATCTGCATACCAAATCAAAGTATTTCACCAGACCCTAAATATTAACAAAATTATTAAAGTAAATGTTCTTTCCCGAACAACAAGGGTTCATATGCAAACAGTTTCTCCGTAACTGATTTTAGCTAAAGTCAAATTAATTTATCTATAACTTGGCAACTACGCATTTCCTCACCATGGGATTTGGGTTTTTATTTACTCGTTACCATGATAAGTATTCATATGGCAACAGTTTCTTTTTAACTGATTTCAGCTAAATTAAATCATCTATACTTGGCAACTATGCATTTCCTCACCACGGATTTGCGATTTTGTTTACTGGTTACCATGGCAACAGTTTCTAGGTAACTAATTTCAGCTAAACGAAAGTTGACCCATGTTTTTACCCAATACTTACCTATGTATTTATATTAAAAAGTATTTTCAGAAAAGGAGTGATGGAATTTAATTTAAACAAATTATTTGTTCAAATATTTTTATTTATAAGTACAGAAGAAAGGAACTCAACGCTGTAAAATTAATTTTATTTAGAAACATTTACAAAAAAAATATAAATAGTTCTTAAAATAAACAAATTTTATTTAAAATATATTTGTTATTTAATAACAAAAACATTTGAATTATTGTAAATTAACCTTTATTAAGAGATCAAGCTTCAAGTTCCAGTAATACTGTACAATCTATAATAAACATAAAGCATTCGAATTTCTAAACATTTTTTTTTAAATACGATTTAAAAATTAAACTTACTATAAAACTGGTCCCTTTTTGGGAAGTAACTAATTTATATTTGAGTCATAAAAATAAAACAACAAAAATCGCCCATTGAGTAAAAAACTTTTATAAATTTAACAGATTATAAACTATACATTGAAACACAAAACACTGAAATAATTATATGTTTGGAATATCTTGAAAATGTAAACTATACAAATAAAAATGTCTTCTCTTTTTATTGTTTATGATTTTAGAGAGGTTGAAAACGTTGTAAGATTCTTATTGAAAAATGTAAATGACACCAATTTATTTGGATAATTTGAAAACAACTTATTGTAACTGTTATGTATTATAAAATGTAATACATTAAACAAAAATTTGATATTATGGATAATTTATGAAAAATGCTTGTTCATATTTTCAAGAATCTATAAAAACGTATTCAATAATAAGTCATCCTAACGGAATGTCTAGAAATTGCATTCATCCATCTCTCACATCATTAAACATGTAACTACTAGTCAAAAATCACAGATTAAAAGAATAATTTTTTAATTTGCAATGAAAAATATTCAACAATCTACTAGATAAAAATTTTCTGCCTCTTTTTACCTTTAATCACTATATTTCTAGAGAACACAATTAAAAAGACCTAGCACCCGACTAACTCGAAAACCAGATATATTTTCGTTTATTCTGAGAATGTAAAAAGTGAGTTTCTATTATGAACCTGAGATTTAAACTATTTTGGCAGAAGTGAATTTTGTATTATATGTTTAACATGATAGTATCATTATTTGATTATAAAAAAAACTAATTTCAGTTGTGATGTACACCTAGTTTATAATTTTATGAGATAAAATTCTCAAAATTAAAAAAATGTTATAAGGATTTTTATTAGTTTAGAACTAAATGAATGAAATATTCTTCAACAGAGTGCAGAAAATAATGTATTAATTTGACATTTGAGATATTTACCTTTGCTTTGTAAAAACTTTTTGTTTTAATGATGTATAAACACTAGATGAGCCATGACAAAACGTATACATTCTTACATTAGATAGATACTCTAATAAAGGGAAAATAAAATGGTCATTTGATTTATAAAATCATAAACTGAGAAAACTAAAATGTTTTTATATAAAACTTCAGACTACTTATGTTTAAAGCAGCAATTCCCATTTTTTGCATTCTAAGTAAGTAATGCTTGAACCAAATGAAATAAAATTATTATTCTTCATTTTTTAGATGATAATAAACATCCGTTAAAAGTAATAGTCTGGGGGAAAATATAAATATAAAAAATTGTAGAAATTTTAAATGACCATTTAATATTCTCTTTTGTGGTGGATTTTATTTTCATTGTAGAAGTAACATGTTTGTATTAACCTGTAAATTTAACTTGTGCATTATTTCTAAATTTATTTGTATATAACAAATTTCAATGTTCAAATCTATTCAGACTACTTAAAAAGATAAAAAGGGGCCGTAACAGAGACCAAAATAGTATATGAGATGATATGAGAAAGTTATTTATCAAATTTCTCTTATTTAAAATTTATGTCAATTAATGAATATATATTCTGGTATCTAGACGTTCAGTCAAAGCACAAATATATCTGATATAAAAAGCAAATTGAAATGTTTTATATGTATTAAATTTTGTGCCAAAAATGAATAAGATTATTAAATGTCGTCTTAGAGAAAAACAATACTATTTTTGTATTTTTGTCCTCTTAAATATCCTGATAGTTCTGGAACATTTCTAAATTATTATTATTGAGAAAAATCATGTTAAACCAATAACACTGATTGAAAAAAAAAAACAGATTCATTTTTATTACAGATCTTTTTTATTAGAGAATAATCGCCCAAAGTTACGTTATTTGCATCATTTTAGAATTATTTTTTAGTATGAAATGATTATTAGAATCTTTATTATTCAGATTGTCTCAATAGTGCGACAAAGTCAAATAACTATTTAATAAGAGATACAATAAAATACATAACAATTTCAGAATATTAACTGGTTTTTATTTACGCACTGGCTAGCCGACCGCCGGCGGTAGTTGAATCTAATAAAACTAAAACCGTCTTCCGGCGGCATGGTCTTATCACATATAAAAAAGCCGCCGAAAATCTAACCTGATTTGTTGATCAGGGCGGCATGCTATCAGTGCATTGATAAGTGCCGCCGGACGACGGTCTACTGTATTTGAAACATTGAATGCCGTCGGAGAAATTGACAACCTTATTTCTTCTATTTCTATGTGAATTTTCACTTGTTGAATATTAATATTGTTTCTGAGTGATAAATATGAAGTTAGGAGACGTATTTGAAACTTATGAAGACTTTTTGAACGACTTAGATAATTATTCCAAACAAGAATTTGTATTCTTCTGGAAGAGAGATGCCAGAACAATTTCAGCGGCCAGAAAAAAATCGATCGTTTTCTAGATCCAAAATTAAAATATTACCAATTGAAATATACATGCATTAATGGTGGGAGAACGTTCAACCCGACTGGAAAAGGAAAGAAAATGACAAGGTAATAATTTGAGACCACTTTTATTCGAGATTTAAGATTTACGCAAATAAAAAAGCTGGATTTTTCTTTTTTTAGTACGTACAGGTCTGGATGCAATGCCCATATCACTTTAAGAGCTTCAATGTGTGGTACTAAGCTACAAATATTAAGTATAGGAACTAAGCATAACCCGAGGCATAACCACACTATTAGCAAGGTAAGTGTGATTTCTTTAACATCTCAAACTTAGTGCACTGCATACAAGCTCGGGCAAGGTAGCCCCCCATATTTGCACTATTTGCTCAGGATGTTGATGAAAATTGCATTCCAGATGTGGGACGAAATGATAATATTACTATTATGAAAGTCACACATAATGATTTACCAATTATATACAATAACGATCCAAATATTGCTACAAATTGTGAAATTGGGAGTATTAGATGTGGTTTCAAAAGAAGAAAATGGCCCTTCCGTACCTTCCACAAGCACTGCATCAGTTCTAAATATAGATGAAATAAAAATGCCCATTGCCATGAAAAAAAGAGGTAGGCCGAAAGGTCGTTCTAATACTGTCATTGGGTTAAGCACAAAACGAAAAAAGAGATTGGCACAACCAGCACAACAAACAAATGTTCCGAATACATAAATACTGGTCAATTGAATCAAAAATATATTTTCATTAGAAGTACCTTTTTTATTTTAAATGTTCTTAGTTCTGTAATAAAATTGATCGTTTCCATGTGTCTAAGTTTTATTTAATATTCAACAAGTGAAAATTCACATAGAAATGGAAGAAATGAGGTTATGTCAATTTCTCCGACGGCATTCAAAGTTTTAAATACAGTAGACCGTCGTCCGGCGGCATTTATCAATGCATTGATAGCATGTCGCCCTGATCAACAAATCAGGTTAGATTTTCGGCGGCTTTTTTATATGTGATAAGACCATGCCGCCGGAAGACGGTTTTCGTTTTATTAAATTCAACTACCGCCGGCGGTCGGCTAGCCAGTACGTTTTATTTAATGTAATTGTTGTGAGTTTTCCCATATGCCACCATTTGAAGCTAATAGTAATAATCCTGCATTGTAAGTTACATCGGCGAATTATATTTGTCTAGTTACTATATTAGGTCTGTGATCATTTAAAATAATCTAATAACAGTCAACCGGCATTTGTTTTAACGTCATATGAAACTTTTATTTTGGAAATTGAGAAAAACTGCGACTCTTTCGATCTAAATTGGCATTTTTTTTGTAATCCAGGCAAAATTTCAATCTTATAAAACCCATTAAAGTCCTGCGCGTCCCTCGAATCTATATATTATTTTGGTAGCTTGTAATTATTACTAATAATATAAAAGGATTCTTGTTAATAGTATATTGCAACGAGCATTTAATGATAGCTATTAAGACACGAGTATGAGAATTACGACACGAGCCTTAGCGAGTGTCGTAATGAATACGAGTGTCTTAATAGCCATTAAATGTGAGTTGCATACACTATTTTTTCTACCATTAAATTATAATGAAGAAAAATAAGTAATTTATTTTCAAAATTTATTAAACTTATAGAGGAAGAACTAAATAAACATCAAAACTTTATCACAAACAACCATAGAAATCAAAATTTAACAAATAAAGGAAGTATTAGACTTATTCATTTCGATACTATTTTTGATTTATGGTTATATTTTTGATAATACAGTTATTAAAATGCAACTGTGGTACAGAAGGCAGTTTTGTAACAATATTGGTTAATGCCGTTGTTGATATTGATGAAATAATATTTATTGAATTGTTGGTTTGGCTATATTCAATCGAATTCAAAATTTGATTACCTACGTGTTTTAGCCCAAGAGCCCACTGCAAATTTTTACCGTCATCTGATAACGAAATGAAATATACCCCAAAAACCTGGAAAAACATTGTACTTTACCAAATGGCACCTGTGCCAATCCCAAACCTGAGTAAAGTGGCTTAAAAAAATTATTTTATATTAAAAAAATCACATAAGGCATGACAGCGCTAATTTTGTAAAGTTTTCTAAAAAATAACATTCAAATATATCTTGACATATATCGTTAAAAGGAAACATTTTCTTCCTCTTAACATCGCACAAAAACATCTATCCACGATTAGTAGGTAAATATCATTAAAAATATGAATCAATGTTTGCTGATTTAAAAATTTATTTGTATGCCTATTGTTGTGATTCATTTTTACAGGCTGCCATAGAAACGACAAAAAAACTACTATGATTATGGTTTAAAATAATTGTCTAACAAGAGTTTATAAATATTATTGACTATCTCTGCAAATGGTTTATACAATGCCATCCTTCTTCCTTTCATACATAAACATGGTTTAAAAGGTAGGTAAAAATATTAATAACTCAGGTTCAAAAGCTAGGTTCACAATGAATTAGGGTTGTAATTTTCAGGGAAAACATAATTGTCGCTGTCATGTTTTATGTGATTTTTTGAATATAAAATATTTTTTTTAACCACTTTGCTCAGGATAGGGATTGGCACAGGTGCAATTTGGTAAAGTACAATGTTGTAACATGCCATTGGAGCATATTTCATTTCGTTCAGATGACGGTCGAAATTTGCAGTGAGCTCTCATACTATTTGCATTTCTCTTGTCCCTCCAATCCATGAATTGACAATAAATGTTTCATATACTTTTGTGGATTTTGATGGTAGTAATTTGTGGCTTTTATGGCCTGTTCCACAATTTCTGGTCGAGTTAGATTATCTAGTTCATTATTGTCACTATACATTTTTGCCGATTTTATAATTTTCAGGATTTTTACTAACTTAAATCTGACAATAAAAGGCCAAAGTGATAAATTTTAGATCTGTCAGATGTTCATGGCATATATGATTTTTACCAAATTTTGCTGTGATATTGCATTTTTATTGGCTGTAAACTTGTATCTTAATGAAGATCTGTATCTTAAGGGCATGTACAGGTAATGAATGTCTAATAAATAAATTAAAGAATATGAGTAGAAAAATGCATTTACTTCACTTATATTGAATTAAAAACAAAATAAAATTATAAAAATAGTATAAAATTTTAAACAACCCACATCTAGTTGCATTGTATCAGCTGTTTATTTAAGTTTTAGGGCTTGTCAGCGTCAGTTGTTAAATATTGAACTGATTCGCGATTCGAACTAATTTTCCCGTAGGTAAAACACCACAGTGTTGTGATACCAATTAATTTATTTAATAATTATACTCTCTCTAATTCACCCCCTTACGAGTGAATTTTAACCCCAAAAGCTGAGCTTGTCCGGGGAAAGAGACGTAATATAATTTTGACTGATAGGAAAAGTATCATTTATAGACATTATTCCTAGTGTCAAAATTTCCGTATAACGGTTACAGCTAATACTTTTCTCACTGCAATTATGACATTGAGAATTATAGGTTAGAGTTCCACTTTAATAAAATAATCATAGATTTGTATAGAGATAGAATGAAGTAGAGACGACATAAACACTATTTTGCGATACGACAGATGGACGAACTTCGAGTGACGGAAAAGTGTAATTAAAATGGCCAATTACGAGTCGTATTTTGATTAATTTGAAAGAATTAATTTTATATTTCAAGATTGACGGAATGAAAATGTTTTTATATAATTTAAATGAAGCCATTTAAAAAAAAATGGCGTTTATCTCACCAAAACTGACTATTTCCACTAGCTCAAGGTGTCATATAAAGTAAAAGTGTATTGAAAAAATGCGAACACTTTCAGCATCGTCTTTATTCTACTTCAATGTAGATTTGTTCCAATTTTAATAACAACAGTTCCCTATTTACACAATATGTTATAAAATGTAACCCCAGAGGGAGTATCGCTTAGTTTGGATTGCCAATAGTTAAGTTTTTTTGTTCTCTATTTTGTTTTAATTTAGTGTACAGCATAATGTGTTATACTTGTGTAGAAAATCATTTTTGAAGCAAGGGAACAATGTTTTTAAACCAATATACTGTCACGTTATACTTGCTATTTACATAAATATACGATATATGTGCTCTCTGAATATAGAGCGTTACTATCCCATATTATTTCAGAAGTGTTTCAGAAATATTTCAAACATATAACATTTCAAGCACAAGTTTCTGAAATATTTCTAAAATAATTTAGAAAATAAGGTGAGAACTACATAAATAACGCTTGCTTAGGTGGATCTTCATGTTTTGTTTAGACATGAGTATTGTTTTATTATAGTTAATTTAAAACAATATTAATAAAACTATTGTTAATCAAATAATTTGTATAAATCCTTTTTAATTACCTATATTTTGTTTCCGATTAGTGCATTTAAAGGAATTGGTGGAAATTCGGTTCTATATTTTATGAAATATTCTTTAAAACATATTTATTTGTTTGTTTAAGAATCAGTGTTTGAGTTTTGTGTATTTTAAATAAACAAGTATATTTTTAAATGTCTTTTTTTTTATTCTAATAATATATTACAAAAAAAAAACTAGAATACATTTCTGAAATATTACTATTTAATATTTCTAAAAGATTTATAACTTTCATTTCAGAAATATTACTGTGAAATAATATATTTAGAGGACATTTTTCAGAAATGTTTCCAGGATGTTTCGTGATATTTATGCAACATTGCAGATGTTTCAATGTAACATTGTTGAAATATTTCCGAAATGTGTTTGTGCTGTATGGGATGCTACGGGATCTGTCACAAATGTATGTGATCTATTATTGGAGTTTAACAAATGGAACTTTTCAACGTCGCTTATCTTGGTCGCGAAGGCAGAGTGTTTTTTGTATTGAATCGCGGTTTTAACGTTTAATCAAGTTATGTACGATCTTGTATAGTTGTTTTAAATATACAAGGTGAGCAATTTTAAACAAATAATTTATTTTTAAAAGTAGGCAGATTTTGACTTAAATTGGTATCTGAGAATTTTATAAGTCAAAGATAACAGATCCTAAATAAGATTCTAAAAATTAAAAATGGCGGTGAAAGAAATCGCATTTATTTAAAAAAGGCCCCCCTTGAATGAAAATGATAAAAAGCATTCATTATAAAAGCAGCCATTCATTATCGTTCAATAACGTTCGAGCGGACGCGAAGTGACATTTCGGGTGGGATCAAGAGGAAGATCAATGGAGAGATGAATGTGAAAAAGGGTTTTTGGTTTCGTGATTTTAATGTTAAATTGTTAAAACAGGAATTCCCTGTTTTTGCAATTTCTATATCGAGGAAAGTTCTGGGGGTAAAATACTTTACCGATTTTTTAATACTTCATTAAAAAATATTGTTTTGCTAGGTACACAAGCTTGTTAGTGTAAGGGCTAAGTGGAATGAATGATCTTGACTTTTTCATAGAGATATGCAATATACAGGGTGTCGCAATAAGTCTGCACCATAAGTGTGTTGATTTCTCAAAAAAATGTTATGCTTGATAAAACTTGGTTCATGATTTAAACCTAAAAAACTATTTGTATATATAAAATTGTTGGTTTAAATTCAATATTTACCGGCACATTGTATTTTAATTTTCTTTGTAGCAACTGGATAATAGTTTTTCGTATTTTCTTGTTGCAGACTTCTAGCGACACACCATATAAAAATACAGAATCACACATCTATAATTATGGCATTTTTAACAGAACTCCCAAGTTCATAAAGAATTATTTATGTAAGTATGCTGAAAAGTATTACTTTTCGCTCTAAACAAATCAGTTATCGCTCCTTGAGACAATGAACGTAATCATGGTTGAACTTTGATAAAATTGAATGTTAAATCGCTGTCCCAGTTCAAAACTATAACATCTCAAAAATATTGGGGTTTGAGATAAGAATGTATTCTTAGCAAGAAAGGTAAGATCTATTACAATAATTCACACTATATCTTAAAATATTCATTTTAATAATAAATTACAAATTAGTAAAGAAAAATTTTACAAATTACTAAAGAAAAATCTTTAAAGTAATTTGTCTCAAAATGGCTGATTTGGAGATGTTACACTTTTGAACTGGGACAGCGAAATGTTGTAATCTCTAATTTTTTTGGTTGTAATCTTTTGTTTCTTTAATACATTTCATGATGAATTTACTTACTTGGAAAGTGTTACAAAAAAGGGAGGAGTTTTGATTAAAACAACATAGTAAACAGTAAGAGAAAAACAATATGCGTTGACCATGTTTCGTTCAAATTCTCAATATTTGTTTAAAGTAGCATCTATTTTGAAAATATACATTTCGCAATTTAATTTTGCAATAAAATAATAATCATATAGGAGGTACTTAATGATGTTCTAAGGATGGATCATAAACTATTTTATCTAGACAATTTTTTAAAATGAATTACCCAAATCCCCCTTCAAAAGTTATTAATTCTGTGAAAATGTGTTGACTAAAAAAGGTATAAAAATATATTTGTATGTATTATAGACATTATAGTGCACAGTGTAGGGTCAGTAAAGAATTACTTATATGTACTTAAGTAGGCACTATATATTGAAAACTTTTTAATTATTAGTTTTATGGAAAACAAAAAAGTTCTGCATGGTCTAAAATCAAAAAATTCAACCATCAGTCATGTACGAGGTCCATAAAAAAATATGAATTTTGGGCAAGAGTACCTTTATTATTAACAATACCGAAAATTGTTATTAAGAAAAGTTGATCAAAATTAAAACCAATGGCCATATATCTAATATTATCACTCTATGACAAAACAATTATTAATTCTTTTTGGCATAAAGACGAGTTATACATTTAAATTTACAAATCATAAAAATGTTTTTTCCCGATAGATAAAATGATATTGAATTTCTGACCGTAGTTTTCAATTCTAATCAACTTTTCTTAACAATAATTTTCTTTATTGTTAAAAATAAAAGGTACTTTTACGCTTACATAAAATTCATATTTTTCGACAAACCTCGATCACGGCTGAAAAAATATGATATATAATGACTGAATTTTTAGTTTTAGACCATGCAGAACTTTTTATGAAGAATAACTTTTTTCATAAAACTAATAATAAAAAAGTTTCTCACATAAAGTATATCATACAAGTATAACACAAACATTTCTACCCATTTTAATCCAAAAAAATTCAGTTTGATGCAATTAACTGTAACCTTGAAACAGACCTGTTTCTCTTTAAATTTTACCAACCTACTCTGAAAAATAGCAATCCGTCTAATTGGAAAAATAATTTATTTCATTTAAATAATCTGAACTACCTACAAATGAATTGTTATCAATTTTCCGCGTCTACAATTTGTGATAGCAGCCGTTGAAGACTATCCAATCCAGTTAAAAATCCACCATCCGGTCCCTGGTGAACAGTTTTTGAAACCAAGTCACTGTTTCTAGCGAACGTTGTATGTGCAAAATCAATTATTCTTACGTCTACGTCCGATGCTAAATCAGAACAAGGAGAATGAGCACATTCTTCAACGAATATCCTCTTTGGAACGGTAAGTATTTCTTCCTCTTCTTCTACCAACTCTTTAACAAACTGCATCTTACAATTGCGCTTCGGAGTTGGCATTTCAGATTCGGAATTTTCCTCATTTGAACTGCTAGAACTGTTAGATTGATCAGGTAAGGTATATTCGCCGCTGCTACTGTTATTGGAGTACAACATCCAACTGTCTATAGGACTAGAAGGGGTAATACTGGAAGACGGGGAGGAATTTAAGAACACAGTTTCTTCGGATATGGGAAAGAAGGTAGACGAATTTGCTCCTCTAGCTGCCGCTTCTCCAAAACTTCTGTGGAGAGCATCTTGAGAAACATCTTCCTGGGCAGAGTTGAAGTCTGATGAATTGGAAGTATCGGCATCATAACAATAATGAACTTCTCTCAGATTTTCTGGAGTAAAATCATCATCACAACAAGCTTTTAGTACTTTGGAATAGAAAGATTCTTCACTTGTTACAGGTTGTTCATTACTTCCTTCATATACTATTAACAGAGAACTGAAAAAAAAATTTTTCATAAGATTGAAGAATTACTGAAATTTTAGTTTTAAAAAGATTTTATACATTAAAGTAAGAAAATTTACATTGATTTTTTTTAAATTCTCATTTGAATAATTATAAAGAAACATGAAAAAAATTCAAAAACTAACAATATATTTTGCATAGAAGATAATAAAACATCACGTTGTTGGCCCTTTAATGAATGTGATGGCAAAGTAACTTGTAACGGAAAACTCGTTATGGCCCTTTTGAAATTTGTAATGAAATGCCCGTTAACTTTAATTTTTCGATAGGCCGTTAATGGTTTATTATCGGCTTTTTAACAGTTTCCTACATGTAAATGTGAAATAATTATGGCTCGTTTGAAATTTGTAAGTAACTACCTTTTAACTTTAATAATTTGATGGGCCGTTGACGGCTTTTTAACTGTTTTCCACATTTAACTGTAAAAGTATGGTAAAAGTCAACAGGCTGTTAACTGCCGCCGACCTAACCCCAATAGTCTAGGAGGGTCATAGATGGAGACACCGGCGATCTCTTGCTACATACTCAACGAGTGGATTTGTAGGCCAGTCTCGCATTGTTGGTATTCACTATTCAGTATTCATTGTAATTTCTTACTTTTTCTTACTTCTACATGTTGTTGATTTAGAATATTTTATGAATAGGTATAGTTTTTGTAGAACACGTGGTACATTCCCTTTAAAAGCTCGGCATCATTTTTATAAGATCCTTATGCAAGCCTTTTGATGAGTTAATATGGGAAACTGTTGGTCTTTCACTACTAGTTAACATGAATACTATGGAAAACTGCTGGCCATGTCCATGCCTTTCACTACTTATTGCTGGTAAAATGACGACGGCCTTCTGCCGCCCGTTGTGACAAAAAGTCGACTTACCAATTGCAGACCCCCACCGAAATGCCGCTACTTGAAGTAACGTACATACGTTTAAAGGCCGTTAAATTGCCAAAACAAAATGTTTGTTAGGATAAAATATAAATAATTTTCTATTTGTCTATATTATATTCAAGTTAAAGAAAACGTGAGCATGCTAGTAAACGCAATAAGGAAATAAGTAATTGTAATTAATTTTATTAAAAAAGATAAGGCATATACACTAAAAAACAAATTAACATAACTAAAAAATATATGAGTGTGTTTATTGAGTGCCGATTCTTAAGAGTGTGTATCCTTGGATGATTTTAAGAAGAAAATATCAACATATGTCGTAACCTTTTTATTTTGAACTTAACTTTTTTTATCATAATTTTCTTATCACTCCAGATATTTTTATGAAATTTTGTACACACGTTTTAATCATTAAGGAGCATTTTTTTGACGTAAAATATTTTTAAATTTTTTTTACCAATTACGACCGTAAGGGGTTTGAATTGATATTTTTGAAGAAAAAAAAATGATACTTTACTGCTTTTTCTAAAAACCAAAATAATTTTTGAAATTCTCATTTATTTTGGAGCAAACTTGGTCCATAGACTTACTTTCGTACGACGCACCATTTTCGCTTAAAAAATAAATAAAAACCATTTTTGTGGATGGAAAATTTTTTTCCTTAAATTCATACAAAATGCTTTTGATATTTTGTTGAAATTTGGTAGACACCCACTATTCAATATCATGTCTACGTGGACGTCACTGGTGGAAATAGAAAATTATTGTTTGCTCCAAAAAACGTGCTTCCACGCATGATGAGTGCCTACCAAATTTCAACAAAATATCAAAAGCAGTTTCAAAGAAAATATTTATTTTATTTTTATTTTTTACGCGAAAACAGGTGCTTCGTACGAAAGTAAGTCTATGGACCAAATTTGCTCCAAAATAAATGAGGATTTCAAAATTTTTTTTTTTAGAAAAAACAGTGGTGTACCATTTTTTTCTTCAAAATATTTAGTTCAAACCCCGTACGGACATCATTGGTAAAAATAAAAAACTTTTACGCAAAAAAATGCTCCTTAATGATTAAAAGGTGTGTACAAAATTTCATAAAAAAATCTTGAATTATGATAAAAAAGTTATTTTTCTTTAAACTGTAGCACCCTGTAGCTCAAAAATTAAAAGGTTTACAACATGTTGATATTAACTTTTCTTCATAAAATCACCTAAGGATTCACACCCTCATTTAATAAACACCCTGTATGCAAGAACATACTAGTCAAAGTCATTTAAAATAAAGGAGACATCAAACAATAACATTGCACACACAGTAGTATAAGAGTGAATCCTTAATTAATCCACATCTATTACAAACTCGCACTGCTCGCTTCCTAGGATTTAACCAATCCAAGAAGCTATTGTCCTGATCGCATGTTGCTCACTACTACACATCTATTCCTTAAATTGAACGTAGTATAGTACGATTTTTAGATTGCAGTTAGTTATTTGCATCAATGTAATGACAATATTTTTATTAAAAAAAATGTATATTTTAAAATTGTAAACGCTTTCATGTATAAATGTTACAGTTGCTATTAGGCCTGAATCTCAATCAAATTAAAACTGGTATTTTATGTTTTAAAACAAAGAATACAAATATTTATGTACAGACAAAATAAAACTTACCATGAATAAAACCTGTAACAACTTTGTTTCTCTATTACCCTTTGTAGTTTTTGTAATTTTGAAACAACTTTTCTAACGATTGATTTTCGGATTCCATAACCGTTATCAAAGAACCTACAAAGAGCATGTTTAAAACCATCTTCATTTAATTCTCGTCCCCAATATTTGTCTCTTTTATTGTAGCAGTCTCTTTCTGTATCATATACTTGCATACCGCATAACCGGACACCTAAAAAGAAAACAGGAATAAATATTACCCTTATTTTACCAGATATTTTCTAACTGGATGTACAGAGTGTCCCAGTCTAATTCATTCAGGCTATATCTCATAAACGGAACATTCTGTATATTTTCACATTTTTATAATTCCTTCGACGAGCTGATTTAAACGATGTATCACACTTGATATAAATCATGTCTATACAGTGCCGCCGAGAGCCATAGTGGGGCTCCGGGGCATTTTTATAAAAAAATCAAGTCCTTTCTATGTGACATTTCTAAAAAAAAGAGCATCATGCAAAAATTTCGTAAACCAGAACCTCCCTTTTGTGGCGAACTTCTAAAAAAATTAAACGTCCTCAACTAAAGCTGCCGGGCCTCGGGAATTTGTCCCCCTGCCCCCCCCCCTCTCTCGTCGGGCCTACTGTACCAGAATAATTCAGCAAGGTTATATCTCATAAACTAATAGATCTATTCGAGTGGGACAAAAACTAATCCATATCATACCATTTTTTCAGACATTTTAATATGGTGTAAAAATTATCACTTAAATATTTGCTCTTTAGGAACAACCCCCACCTTAAAAATTTAAAAAGCACCCTATATATAGGGCGTTTCATAAACTTGTGCCATAATTCGTAAGGTCATTCTTTACCCAAAAATAAGACAAATACTTTTTATCAACATGAGTCCGCAGATTCTTTGTTTCAAAGATACAGGGCGTTACAATTTTGAATTATTTTTCGGTTTCAAAATATTTCCAAAACGGCTTTAACGATTTTAATGAAATTTTGGTTGTAAAATATCACTAAGGGATACATATTTAGGGGATGGTTTTCTTCTACAACATATTCAAGTGACTTAAAAAATGGTATGATATGCATTCGTTTTTGTCCCGCTTGAATATCTCTATTCGTTTACGAGATATAGCCTGGATGAATTAGACTGTGACATTTTGTATACACAATAGACATCAAGTGTGCTCTATTATTAAAACCAGCTCGTCGAGGGGTTTTTTAAAATGTAAAAATTTCCAAAATATTTTAGATCAATAGAGCACCCACGAAAATCCTTAGTATCAAATTTTCACCCGAATATCTTCTATTTGTTTATGATTATAGCCTGGATAAATTAGTCTAGGACATCCTGTATAGCAAGTAATGAGACTGTTTAAACTATAGACCATCTCGCTTTGAACAAATACATTACAAGTTACCAAGTTCCTTACTTCTATAAATACTCCATAATATACAAATTAAATAATAATCTATAGCTTTTGAGGACTTTTGAGTTATTTTTCAGGAGGAAACCTTTCTGCTTTTATAATAGCATAAATGTCAATGAAAATTGCAACAGACACTAAACATTTTTAATACATAAATTAAAAACCGGACATCCAAAAAACTGCAGATACTTCTAGATAGACAGGTAGTAATTCAGATGTAATAATTGTTTTCGTGACAGCCTCATTATTATTTTGTAAACCTTCCAAACATATATTTTTTGTAAAACAGTTTTCTCGGCCACATTGTGTTAAACCTACAAAATTCTGCTGATTTTGTTTTTCTTTAATAATAAGTAAAATTTAAATAAGGTTTCCCACCTTTTTCGTTTAAATCTCTGTAAGATATGTTGCCACCGCTTAACTTATCTTTTCGCTCGTTCTTGCATCTTGACTATGAAGATTAGTTGACAGCGTGAAACGAGACGTAGCGAGTAAGCTATTTGGGTTTATTGTAGAATATGAAAAATATTGATAAAATGAGTTAGTGTCCGACCGATTTCGGCCAATTTCGGAATAAAATAGTTTCGACTGTAGTTTCGGTTTCTGATATCCGAATTCGTAAATTTGAAGTCAATCAGATTTCGACTCTCGTCGGCACACACAAATTCTCATCCCGCCTTCAATTTTCCTTAAAGCCACCATTTTGACATCACATAGAAGGATGGTAATTTATAATTACAGTAGAACACATTTCGTGTCGTGCCAACATGTTTCTATTCGCTCCGTGCGTGACGGCAGCGCCAGCTGAAATATGTACTAAAGGGGGATTTCTCATGTATTGACAGTATCATTTTTAATAGAATTCCTAATTAAAAAATGTATTTTTTGCTTTAAATAAAAGTATATTGAATTTATAAAACTAAGATTCATTTATTATATATTTTTATTACTTCAGCAAAAGAAAAGTAAGTATGTTCAATAGAAAAATTATTAAAACATGTTCCCAGAATAGATAATTAGGCAACAGTATTTACGAGAAAGTGTATGAAAAGTTGCCTAATGAAGTTGAAGGTTAATGTCAAACGTGTATTCAAAATTTAATACCAAAAAATTAGTTGTAATATTGTAATATTTTCGAATGTAATTTATACTTGTTTTCTTCATTTTTAGTTCGAAAGAAAACATAGAATTAATTATTAAATAACTGCATTCCACATACAGACAATATTTCGATTTTGAACATGTACTTAAGAAATTTTGAAGAATATCGTAAAATAATAATAATTTAAGTAGATACAACTTTCAGTTTTCTGATGTATACTATTTTCAATAGGTATTAGATACTCTTGTTACAAAAATAAAGGTTTGTAATTACTTTTCCCTTCTTACTGCAATTAAAGGAACGTTTATTTCTTCGGAACGGGTCGGTGGTGTGGTGAAGCAGCCTAACGCGCTTATATTCATTTATAGGCAAGTTTATGGTGCCTGGCTTCGAATCCCAGACCAGACCATGTGAATTTTTAATTAAATTGCATGGTTCGGTATATGATTTGATGTGTGCCGTATTGATAGAAAGTCAATTTCTGTTGATATGACATGCAGATTAAAATATCGCCATGCATTACCGTCTCGATGATGGTGGGTGAGGTTTTCCGGGTTTTCCTCACCTGTAAGTCAAATCGCACCATCAATCATCTTTAAGTCGCTCCGGAGCACCACGGCAAATAATAATAATAGCCGTCCCTTTCCCTGCACAAGCTCAGCTTTTGTGGTTAAAATTCACTCGTAAGAGGGTGAATTAGGGAGAGTATTATTATTTATATTATTTAATTTCTATTTTGCTACAGAAAATTTATAAAATACACTGTTTTTTGCTAGTATTTTCACAATTTACAATACAGCAACTCTGGTTGTTCATTGTATTGCTTTTAACTATTTTTTTTAATAAGTAAAATATATACGTATATTTGATACGCCTAAATTACAAAATATCGCCTTAAAATGCACGAATTATCCGCAACTAGTGCTAGTATCGCTTTTGCCTCTCCTACCATGACTTTGCACTAAGCGAATACCACCTGTGGAAAAAGGTTTATTATTTATTCCGTTCCGCATTATTGCAAACATGGCTTTAGAACATCTATATAGAATAAAGTAGAGACGACATAAAAACTATTTTGCGACAAACATATAACTACAGATTATTGTTTTAACAGGCAAAGAGTGACAATAAAGGCGAGAAAAGTCGTAGAATTGCTGTTTTCCCGAACCATATAAATGTCTCGATTAAATCTTGTGTAACTGTTCGAGTGCCACAATTTATAGAACGGTATATTCAAAACTCTACAAATGTTGAATTTTAATCTCATTTCATAGACCTTTGCTGTTGACATGAACTGTCCAGCAATGTTAAATAATGGTGAAGTAATGGGAGTCGTTCAGAAACAGCGAGTCAAAACACAGTTTATTTCCTAATAATGTCGTTGTATGTCGTGTCATTCTAAACGTACCCCTTCATTATCTCGATGAATAAATCATTGCTTTATAACGACTTTCAATTTAATAAAGTTCAAAATGTTTTCCGTGTATTTTGCTTATATTTAACCTATTCTAAAATTTTCGAATATTCCGGCCGTTAGGCCGGATTTTTAGTGCTACCGCCGGAATTTCGGTACATCCCTGTATAAATCTGCACGTTAAAATAAATAATTGAACTCTTCCTTGTTATTTACTATTACAACCAAAATATCGCTGTACCTATTTAAATCATACTTGTAATTATATTTATTTAATAAAAATCCAAACAGGCTTAACTAGCCTAATTACATGGATAGTATAATTTAAGTAATTTTTTACAGGTGACATAATATTACAGTATTTTAATTGCAGAGGATAAATCACTTTAAATGGTAGAATTAAATAATTTTAAGAAATTTTACATGTTTTTAAAGTAGTTGTTATTTATATTATTTAAATTCCAAAGGTATCGAAGTAAGATATTATCAACTTTTTAAATTGTATTAAAGACAGAGACCAATCTAAGTTTACTATAGTATTAATATTATTGGCCCTCATTTAAAAATGTGTAGGTACAAATGCATCAAAATTGGTGAATACAAAAATGGAAATTATACACACCTAGACTGCCCGAGGTACTCGCAGCACACTTTGCTATCTGTTTCCTTCTTTTATCAGCAGACGCGTCGTCTCCATGTTGCCTGGTGCCCATTTTTAGATCTAAAATGCACGGGTGTGAATACTGTGAGGTAATGTTTTCGAGCATTAGAAAATATTGCTTATTGGTATTGTCTGTTTGTGAAATGCTTTTTAGGACGTCTTTTGGATTACCAGTGTGATGAACTCTCATTCTGAAAAAAAAGTGGTGTTCTATTACCTGCATACGATCAAATTATTACAATATTTAATATTAACTAACACATTTTTCTCCCAACAATGGAATGAGTGATTATTAAAAAATTTAATACTCCCATACGGACAATAGTTTCATCATTATATCAAAACTAAACATTTAAAACATGACATAAACGTTTTTATAAGAAGATTGACGAAAAAATATGAATTTTTTTTTAAACTAGGCATTGGTTGAATTTATTAGATGGATATGTTGGTATTAGTAAACATTATGGAAACATATTAAGAAACTGTTGCCTTAGGACTGGCCCTTAATGAAAAAAAAAAGGACTGGCCCTTAATGAAAAAAAAAAAAAAAAAAAAAAAAAAAAATACTGAGGACCTATATATTAGGCAATTTTTCTACAAATAAAAAAATATAAATAATTTGATAAGAATCTCCATAAGTACTTATCACTCATATTTGAAATAATTTAATATTGAGACAGAAAGTGTAAATTACATAACTAAAAATTAGTTAATTACCATATTATTGTTTTCATTTTATATTGCAAAAAATTATAGGTGAACAATAACAATGATTCTTCTTATATTGTATAATCAAATTTTACAAACATATCGGATGTTACAATCCGAAAATGTTAAAAAACAAGTAATGAAAACTTACTTATAAACTTCTCTCTTCCTTTTTCTGTCTGATTTAGTTTTGTTGTGTTCATCACGAAAACTGGGGCTGTACCTTTTTTCTATTTTTGATCCGTTACACAGTGTCGCCTGCATTACTCCTGAAACAATTCGCCGAAACATGTAGATTCAAAAAAGTTTTCAGAAAAAAAATATTTGATAAAATTTTCACAATTATTTTTTTGACAAATTAATTGAGAATTATACAAGACATGAACAAAAGTAAAATTACAGAAAAAATGATTTGTGAAATATCGAGTGGCACTTGTTCTTTTGTATTATAAAAAGAGAGTTAGCTAAGTGTTGTTCAGTACATTCGAAGTTTTTTATTTTTTTTATTTTTAAGGTTTAGAAAAAGTGAAATCAATATAAAATAACATGGCTACGCCCATTATGTCAAAACAATAAAAAAAGTACGATTTTGATTCATCCGATACAGAAAAGCGATCAAGAATATTTTATATTATTAACAATATTGGAGAACATATTTTATTGTTTAGAACATAGTAAATAAAAAGGAGTATTGTTGTGTTTATTATATAGTATTATTTTGGGTCACAAGTGTATGCTTTGTGGTTTTGTGGAAGTCTCTGACGTTGATAACTGAAACCTCAATCTTTATTTCTAAATAAATTTTATTTTTACATATTATTTTTAATAATTAAAAGCACTTGAAAACGAAGTGTCAGAAAAAACATGTATTTTAAAATGTATTAAATTAAACAATAGGTATGAACCTTTGAATAGATAACTTATAATGTTTACTTTCCTGTCTGTATACAGATAAGGAAAGTATAGGAATATGATTTTTTTTCGACTTCGCCTGTTTGATGGATTTTTACGTTTTGGGGTCCCCTGAATTCGTTTTGACTATTTTCTCGATGATGTGTGTCTGTATACTCGATATTACTCATGAACAGATACAGAGAAAAATACCAAATTGTAAACTTAAACTTTATTCCGGCCTGTGGTGAGCAGATTAGATTTTGGGCAGAGTCGGAACATCTGGGGGAGGAGTACTTTATAGGAGATCGTTTTTATATTTTATGAAATATGTTATTTACTTTAAGGACGAAAATTCTTTAAATAAAAGTTACTTTCAATATTATTCTCTATAATTTTTGCTTCGTACAAAATTTTCCTAAAATGGTCCATATAGATGATATACTCCTCCTAGTTCGTGAGTCAGCCTACAGATTTAATATATTTGACAACATCGCCAAGAGGTGCTTCTCTTATATCGGCCGGTGTTAGCCGATACTCGCCGAACACAAATCTTCTAATAAATGCGAGCGTCGGGCAATCGTAGAGGACATGCTCGATGATCTCATCTTCTTGTTCGCACCCCCTGCAAAGTGCGGATTCTGACAACCCCATAATATGGAGATGTTTCCGTACTTGGCAATGACCAGTCAGAATGCCCGTGACCAAGCACAGATTCTGTCTAGTCATAGTCAAGTATTTGTTTGCTGCAGTGTTGTCAGGATAACTTAAAAGCTCCCTGGCAACTTTGCAGTTTCTTGTTTCATCCCATCTTCTCTTGAATTTCACAAGGGAATGTTCTTTAATTAGGTTTGCCACTATCGATTTTGTTAGGCCAATAGAAGGACCAGGTCCAAAAGTATTTGGTTGGCTGCTTTCTTGGCCAGTGAATCATCAAGAAGTTACCTTTCGATGTGGCGTGACCTTTGATCCATCTTAAGGTGATCACATTGTTGATGGATACTTCGGCCAAAACTTTGTGACATTCTAGTACTGACCCTGAGTAAATTCGTGGTCTGTTTAGGGTGAGTAGTGTTTGTCTGCTATCTGTATAGATAATCATGTTCCTTCCAGTGATATTCTTTGTGGTGATTTTTAACTCGTTTACTAATTTATAGAAATAAATCAAATTAAATTTATAGAATAGTTTTCTTCACAAATTTGTAAACAGGTGTACCATATTTTTGTTATTGTGTTTGTAACATAGACATAACATGGACATTAAAATAATTAAAGGTAAAGAAAAATGTATTACACTCATACATTGTTCCTATTTTATATTTTTATTTTTACAAATATGATATGATCGTGACCCTGGAATCACGATAATTCTATATCCCAAAAGTCTAAAACAATGAATTAAAAATGATCAAAAATAACCAATTTTTTTAAGATTATTCAATTAGGTATTCAATTTTTTTTTATCAATGCAGAATACAGAATATTTTTATTCAAATTTCTAGAAACCTGTTAGTTGGTTTTACCATTTAAAACATCGCAAGTGGTTTAAGTGTTTAAAAAAGGAAGTCGTTTAATTCGTTTTGGCAAATATTATCTTTTTTCACAATTTGAAGGGTACATTATGAGTGTTATCTAATAGGTTTGTTTATTTTTGTCTTATTACATATAAGTACCAAAATAAAAATATATATTAAATTGTAAATACTCAACAAATTTGTAATATTGCATTAACATAGAATATCCTTCAATCTAGAACATCGTTATCTTAAGCTTTCTCACAATTTAAACAATGGGAACATTTATAAATTCAATTTCATTATAATAACAAATCACAAATCGTTTTGATAAAAATAAAATATAGACCATAAAAATAATTTTTGCTCCGTCATTAATTTCACTTATTTTTAATAAACCATCAAATACCAATTGAAATGATGAGTGTAGAAACATAACATAAAGCTAACTCTCTTTTGTAAGCAATATATGGCCTTCCAACCCAAAAAATATGGAGAACGTCCATACAAACCCTGAGGAAGGTCGTCGAAACGTTTTTTCTCAGAACCAGGGAGGCAGCGGGCAGGCAGATCCTTTTCTGTCTGTCAGCCAGTCCAATTGGAGATGATCATGTCCCTCAATAAAACAATTAAACGGTATTTTTTTCGAAAAATATGACTTTATTCATTCACTCCAGCAGACATACTCGTAAGTGCCTAAACAACACTAGCTTCTGTTAACAAAAAATATATCGAACCAATCTAGCTGCAAAAAACAGTTAGGTACGTTTTCATTTTAAAATATTATATGCAAATTCAATGAGCCCCAGACTGTCAAATTTTTATTTTTTAAATTAATTAAAAATTAAAAAATGAGCCAATCTTCTCAAATGCATCAACAAACGTGTTCATAGCTCAAGTTCTAATTTTATTACAATATGTAAATATAGGTACTTTAAGATATTAATCGTTTTTTTAGAAATGGATTTATAAATTAAATAAATTTCAATGTAACATTTCTTATCATTCAGAGAATTTTAAAAACTGGTTTCTTCTGGTTTAAAATTAAAACTGCGACAAGTTATCAAAGTGTGAAATTTCAGACTTTATTTAAGCATCAATCAAATATTAATTAAAAATGTGTTGAAATTTTCCACTAAGCAACTTCTGTATCCAAAAATATAGTAAAGCAGCTAGCATGGTTCAAATGACTATTTTTTATTCATTTTGTAAACTAGTGTAATTAATTTTAAAAGAGTTGGCAAAATGTCAACCTTAGGTAAATCAAAAATTTAATAAATAGGAAGTTAATAACTGGTTGCCAATAGTTTTAGTAGGTCCATTAAATTTCAAAATTATAAGTTTCGTTTAGTTTAAAATTATCTGTTTATTACCTGGTTTAAAAATAACAACTGAAACATAAAATGCATAAAAGTACGAAGTAATAATTAAAATACATTTCGCCAAAACTTTTTCTTCATAAGCGAAATATAAATATTTAAGTGTATCACTTACCTCTAGATACAAAATATATATTATTAAATAGAAAATTGCATAATATAAAGAAGGTTACTTACTTAAACTGAAAATATGTCATTAAAATTTAAAACCAACATATTTTGTAAATTGTTATACGCAATGTATCATAAATCATAACCATAGATTCTACGTATACAGGGTGTAATTGAAATATATCGACATGTTGAAACAGATTAATACCTATCTGAACTTTTCTGAAATAAATAAGTCGGGAAAATGTGTCATTTTAAAATGTTCGAATTTACTGGTATAACAGATAATCCTTCTGGTTTTAATATATCGATATATTAGTATTCAATATTATACCCTGTAAATAAAGTTTTAATAATAATATAATTTGAGATCATCTCTTAAATGTGAAATCATGAAAATAATAAATAAGATGAATCAAAAATTATTCTTGAGAATTGAATTTAATCGCCATATATTTAAGATTAAAAAAAGGAAATATTTATCAGAGCTTGGGTTTATTTTAAACTATGGTTTAATTTAAGATAATTTTCTATTTTCTTCTTTCGTTACTACTACTTTAAGATGAAAAAAAAAATTAACTTCCAGAATCTGTGGTTGTATCTCAATAATTTTGATTTACTCTAAAAGCATTCACACATTCGTTTACACAGAAAGAAATTAAACTAAAAACATGAAATGGATCACTATTTAATCGGTCCAAAACGTTTAGATTTTAGATGATAAGTATTTCATACATAAAAAAATTTAATGCATGCAAAATGAGTTGAGAGTACTGAGAAAGCTTTATTTTTATTCGATTTTTACAAAAAATACAATTATCACTAAACCTATGATATTAAAAAAGCTTTAATAAGGTATTTAATGGTTAAATAAATAGGTATAAAAATATTCAAAAAATAGCACTTAAGAGTCTTTTCCAAAAAGGGCACTTTGTTCCTATAAGTTACTCAGCTTACCTTTATATTTTGGTACGAAATTTTTAATATCCTGTTCCTGTATGTTTTGATAGAAATCTAATTCTCGATAATTCAGTGGCTTCACTATCGTGCTGGGATTCAAAACCATCAGTCTTGTATGACCACCAACCTAAAAATTAGAAAATATTTTCTAGGTGAACATGCAAATAGAATAATCTTTTTTGTCATACTAGTTTCATTATTGTGTTTTTATTGCTTAGTTACCAACTATCTAATGTCGTACTTTATGGCCGTGCGGGCATAAAGTTCACTTTATGGCCCGCGCGGGCATAAAGAAATAATTTTTTGTTTAACTTATTTAATAACCTTTATTAATGAAATTACAAACGGAATATAGTAATATATGTAAATATTGTAAATATTCGATGAACATTATTTTGACGAATTAACATAAAATTTGAGTATCAAATTTCTGTACCGAAACGCCAGACCCGGAAGGTACACCTGCCAGCATTCTTGAAACTTCATTTTTTGATGATATATCCTTCAGCAACCGACATACATAGAAAAATGTTTCGAGGTAGATGTATGTGGAAAATGTATATATTTAGTTTATCCTCTAAATATTTATAGAGGTGCTGCAATAGGTTGTACAAAATAACCGGAAAAAGCCTATAATAACTAGATAGGAAAGTCATGTGTTGGACACATCAGATTTTTATACCTAGTTACCGTTACATCATATGTATAGATTTTAATTTAAACTTTTACGTCACTTCTTACGAAACCGGAAATCAGCTATGTCAGATAATTGGTCTAATATAGCTAACCCAAATTTACATGTTATAGCAAACTTTGACAATATTTTTTTAAATATCTATGGTGGTAGATTAAAAAATAATGAAGCTACAAGGCAATTTTTCAAAACGATTTTTTTATCACTATCGCCAATATGAATATCAATTACTGATGGGATAACTTAGTTGGAGGTGAGCAATCGTATGGTGATTCTAATGGAAAGCTTGTTAAATGTAAACTAATCAACATTGTTTTTCTAAGAACATCTAACAATTAAGATTAAGTATATCTGTACATACAAAAGTCGTTATGAAGCGCAAAAACTAATCATTCATCATGGGTGATACCATGTACACGTTTTCTAATTATTTAAAATGATTTAATTGTCTAGAGAAAAAAAAAGGCTTGTTTAGGTTATTGTAGAAAACAACTAATTGTATGAATACCTCCATGATGAATCTAATGACTTTAAAATCTACATAAAATTTTAAGTTCGTTTCATAATGTTATTTACAAATTTAAATGCACAAAAATAAAATAGTACCGGTGACAAGAAGTGATGCTAAAAGTAAAAATTTGTGTCATGAAACGACATCTCAGGAACAGTTCTGATGAATGTAATCGACACGAATTTCCAAGAATGTTGACTATTCGGAATGAAACTTTCAAGGGTCTCTTTGTTTATATTAAAAAGATTAAGGATGAACAAGACACAAGAGGAACAACGAATTTTTGAAGGAATTGAGGGAAGATTCAGTCTGACTATCGCTTCGTTAGAAAACGGTCTGCATCGTCGGCTCATTGCACTCTTGCTTTTATATTAAATTTTATTATATTTTGTGTTAAAAACAATTAAATTACCTTTTATATTCTTTCTGCTATAATCATAGTTTTAATTTTTTATTTAAAATAACTTAAAAAATAACATGACCAATAAAATATTAAGATTCTAATTTTATGGAGTAAATTAAACAAGTATTAGAAATTAAAAATTTAAAAAACCGACTTCAAAAACGTGCATCTTAACCAAATTTATATGGGACCACCCCCTAAGGTACCCCCTTACTAAAAAAAAAGAATCATATAAATCGGACAAGGTGGTAAAGCATTATCGCTAAACATATATAAAAAATGAAGAGTTTGAGGATTTTCTCATGGACCTAATTATTAGATTTTGACCAAATTTATATGGGACCACCCCTAAAGTACCCCCTTTTTGACAAAAAAAGAATCATTGAAACCGGACACCGTGTTAAAGAATTATCGCTGAACATACATAAAAAAAATATTGCGACGAATTGAGAACCTCCTCCTTTTTTGAAGTCCGTTAAAAATATTCATAAAGGCATTTAAAAACTACTTGTTTGTATCCATCACAAAATAATTTTTAAAACACTAATGCTCATTTGAAAAA
Source organism: Psylliodes chrysocephalus (assembly GCA_927349885.1). NCBI lineage: Eukaryota > Metazoa > Arthropoda > Insecta > Coleoptera > Chrysomelidae > Psylliodes > Psylliodes chrysocephalus. The sequence goes on along the minus strand of OV651822.1, from coordinate 24,071,453 downwards.
CAGTCATTAATATTAATTAATGTATAATTAATGATGATGAATAATCTTGAAAATGCCTAGTCACAATTTAAATGTCAGCTGAACAATTAAAAATATACTTTATGTTTAAATATTTTTAAAATATACATTCTGGTCTCTTTATTTACTTTCAAAAAGTAGATATTATTTTATCTAGTGTAAATTTAAATATTTTTCAACAAATTAAAGTTAACTTTAACTTAATTTAAGTCATTAATGTAAATAATTTATGCAATAGCGTTATAATTATGTGGTAAATACCTATATAAAAAAAAAAAAATAACTATGGTATAATCAAGTTCTTGGAAACAAATTAAAGAATTAGTGGGCGTTTTTTAATCGTCATCTCTATATAGGGAACAAAAATGTGATTAGTAATCAAATGAATACGAATTGTTGATTTATAGTAACTTGTCTGTAATAAAAAAAACTTTATGTACTAGTTGTGACAGGCTTCTGGTTCACCTACAGTGAATCAGCGAGTCTATGTGGCGCTATGAAGGTGATTCCCGAATAGGAGTTGCTCAGGCGCCAGTTTTGGTATCAAAGTTTGCTCTGCGACCCTGTGGTACACCAGAGTGTACTCAAGGTGAACTCAGTGGAGATAAATAATTCCAGGCGGCCACTGCTAGGTAGCCACTATACTAGAATAAATAAAAATAAAACACTTATCTCCTTTATACCTCGTACCCTACAGTACCCTGAAAGAGAACGGTTAAGAACCAGTAATAAGAGAAACGCAGGAATAGGTAATAAAATATATATTTACAAAAAAATAATGCAACGGTAATTAAATATGAACGGCTTCCTTTATGCGGAAAACTTATTAAAAATAAATTATTACCAATGAAAACTAATTAAATATTAACGGTTTAAAGCCTCTCTCATGTATAAATCTGGTAGTCCATAGCTTCTACAAGAAAAAAACCCTTTCCACGAGCTGTTATAAAGACTAGGGGCTGAAACAGCTCTGATTATCGACGGGGGGAAGCAAGCGAATACCGCTATCACCCCCTCAAAATGGATGAAGGGTGCGAGTGCCCTCGGATTTAAATCCCATTTAATTTATTACCTTATTAGGTACTAAGGAAATTAAAAGTTCGTATTACCTTTTACTAGTACGGGAAAATATTTACGGTTCGCTAGCACAGGAGGCCAAGCGGTCCGGGAATTATGAAACTCCCTATATACGGAAAATTTATTAAAAATAAATTAATACACTCGAAAACAATTTAAATATGACGGTAATCAAATGCAAGCAAATAAATGAAATCAAAGTTTTCGGAACGTCCCTGTATCTTAGACCAGACCGATCGGTGACGCTCTGGCAATTATACTGAACGAGAATGATAATTTTCAGCGCGGTGTTTGGTACAAAAATTCGATGGTTAACGTAAAAAATATTTTGAGATTTGCCAAAAAGCGATCAAGACGGTGTGAAAGTTGGGCTTCGTTCAATAATTAGTTGTGGACGGGGAACGGAACGATTCAAATACAATTGAATGATAAATAAAATAAACGAGAAACTTACATGAAAAATACTGGGTGCTTCTTATAAAAAAAATTGCCAACGGTTTCCCACTAAGGGATGAAATGAAAAATGCTGGGCATGAATCAAAATTATTTCACTTGTCGGACGGGTGTCCCAAACCAATTGTAAATAAAAAAATTATAAGCGGTTTCCTACCTTTAGAAAAATAAACGGGGTTGTTCAATATTCTTTCGATATTACGGTAACTCACGGAGTATTTACTAGGTACTATAGAAGGGCGAATAGTTTTCGGCTGTCGGCAATCAAGAGAGGGTAATTCCCAGATGTCATCGAATTTAATTTATGCTTTTTCGCTGTGACAAGATGGAAGACCGATAAGCCCGAGTGGGGGATACCACCACTACAGCCGACTGTTTACAATTTAGAAATATAAAAAATATCCTTCTAGTACCTTGACAAATAAAAGTAGATAATCGGTACGAAATCGACTCTACAAAATGCCCATTCGGATTTCGGCAAATATAGGAATATTTTAATATACGAAGGTACTAGAAATTGTTGAAAAACGGTAATTCCTGGGAAACAGAAATACGGGGGATCTTCTACATGTCCTCAGGCGGAAATTAATTGAAATATTAATTTTTTAAATTAATTGAGAGCAAAATTTAGTGACTTCGTAAATATTAAATTTTTTGGAGTCTCCAATCAAATCACAAAATACCCCTATAAAATAATGAAAATTATTTTGCAACCCCCAAAGTGAAAGAAATTTAATGAAAAATTAAAAAAAAATTCTGTCTGCGAAGGGGATTCGAAGCCACCTATTAGTGTTCTAAACATATTAAAACCTCGAGCATTTTTTAAATATATATTTTTGCCGAAGTTATTTATGGGTTTTATACAGATTTGGGCCAAAATTGCAGATAATTTAGATGTACAATATTATAAAACAATTTTTAAATGTATTTTTTTATTACGTAATACAAACAATTGAACCTACCTCACCCAGGTACCTTAAAAATTTATTAATTCCATTTATTAAATAAAATATTGCATTCTTATTAAATTCGAAATCCTTCATTTAACCAAAAATCTCCCAGATAATTAGACTTATTTACGACACCTAATAAATAATATTTATAACCCTGTCAATAAGAGATCTAATTTTCGTGCACGTGTCTGGCAACCCAGCCCAAAAACCGCCGTATAACATATATTGTTGTTTCGATACACAAATTTTTTAAGGCAAGTAATAAATCTGCCAACCAATTTTCCACCCAGATTCGTTTCCCACTGGAACTAAGACAAACTGACGTCACAAAAAACCATTAAAACGGGTATAAGAACCTGAACCCAAATGAACCGGATATTCATTAATTTTCATTATTCGATGTGCAAGCAATTCATTTATTTATTTTTATTTTACATTCAAGCAATTCATTTATTTATTTTTATTTTACATTCAAGCAATCACTTTATCATTTGTATCCAGTTATGTAGTATGTACCTTTCCTAAAACGCTCTTCCTAAACGACGACTATCCTACAATACCTCCTATCCCCCGAAGGTGTCAACGACTCGACGCACAACGTTCCGTCGTCCTACTTCCCTACGCACCGCTCTACTTATCGACGCTTGCCATCCCTAAATATTTCCTTGGCGACATCCTTCGTCGCGTAGCACCATTTAAGTATTTTCTACCGTATCTCTGTCCCGACGCAGTACCGTAATAAATATCTTCCGCTTCACCACGACGCTAGGCGCCTCGACGCAAGGCGATGCTCAACGCTGCGACGTACCTAAATCGACGCCGTCACAACGCTAAATGAAATTAGTACATAATGTCTAGTATAGAAGAATCTAATGTCTGTTCTTTCATGTTTTATATTTTTATCATGCTCGTCTTCAGATGAAAGTTATTCTTGGTGAGTTCGGTCTACCCACTCTTTTCACTATATTCACTCCTAAAATACCCAAGGCGTTCGGGTACGGAAGGAGTTAAAATAAAAGTTCCTCTTTGACCGTTCGGAGATGGTGGAGTGTGGATCGGGCATGCGCATGAGGTGATTTAAATCGATAATAAGTTAATTGTGACTGACTCTTTAATAAATAAGTTTTTTTTTTGGTTCCCATGAATATCATTAATATGGAAGAAACTTATACGGTCGTTACTGATAAGTACGATTAAATTTTAAGTACTAGTATGTCACATTGACAACTGACATTGCACTCCGAGAGTTAAAGGAGTAAAATCATATTCGCACTCCGTTTACGCCTAATTACTCCACTCCACTCTGGCGTGCGCAGCCCGAACTCACCTATTGAGTTGATGATAATAAATATGACCAAAAGATATTATTGCCGCGTTTGAGAATCCACATCGCATGCATTTTTTACATCTCGAGCGTTTTTTTATCCACATCGGACACATCTACTACATCTACATCTGCGTTTGTTTATCCCAGATGTACCTGTTCAGATTACATTTTTTACATCTCGATTTGAAATGAGATGTGAATGAGATGTTCGTTCCATGCCAGAAAGTAAGTGTTCTGTGAAGCCTTGTTTGTCAATTTATCCTTTGTTTATGCTAGCATGAATATAAAAGTGATTAGTTTGTATAATTTTTGTTTATATTTCAAATTTAGTTTGATTTGTAGTCTCAAAAGTCAAATTTAATAAGTATAAACTTCTAACTTGTCATTGACATTTTATCACGTGACCAAATAAAGTCTAGAGCGTTTGTTTATTACATCTACATTTAGATCTAATTCTCTATCACGTGATAAAAAATTCACAACATCTCAGATGCATCCGATGTGGATTCTCCAACGCGGCATATATCACCCCTCGAAAACCACCTTTAGTGAATTAAAAGAATCTAAACAAATACTATCCAGTCGCGTATCCACGTGGGGTTTTGGAGGTCAGAACTGATCCATGGAGCACTATAGTATGGATGGATTTGTAATTAATTTATTGGCAACTATAGTCCTTGATGAAAATACCAAAACGGAATTCTACTTTTTTTTGTATTTTTTGCAAATGCAATTTAATTTGTTATGTGTTATTTGTTTCTATTCACTTTAAATCGTTTTATAAAAAATGATTTGTTTCTATTTTTTTTTTTTATAGAAACAAAATTATCTGAAATATTTGACTTTGTTGACGGAACCCCACTGATATTATCTCAACTCTGAAAGTTATGTTAGGTTAGACAAATACTACTTATTTTCAGGTACTTATTGTTCGACTATTTAGGTTAACCTTTTATAATAATTGGGTATTTTTTGGAAACGCATACCAAAAACAGTTATTTATAGTCCAATTACTAAACTAATACATTTAGATCGTTTGCGCTTGAATATTTAATTTAAATTCAACATTGTGACACCAAAATTACATTTTTGAGTAAATTGAATTGATTACCTGGTTATTTAAAGGAAACAAGTCAACTTCGTTGTTACAGCCATTTTGTTCTGGACGTCTAAAAGGTGTACTTGTACTAGCGGGTATGGCACATTTTTTTTTACCTGTGTCATTTTCTCCCATGCCCCAATTGGTCAAAAGGTAAACCATTCCCTTTTTCTCTTATTTTTTTAACCAATCCTGAAACAAAAATTCAATAATTAAATAAAAAACTAAATAAAGACAGTTACTACAACAGTAAAACACACGTAGTAATATAGGGGATGCCTAGTTAACTAAAACGATTTAATACTTTATAAAAATTACATTGATCAGCTTTAGCTATTGTTAAAAAATATTATTTTAGTCAAAATTGGTACGTAAATGTATCTTAATTTTAATAAACTTCACTTCATTTGTAATGGTATAGTATATTACATAACGAGTGTGGAAAGTGACATTTATCACACGCGCGGGAAATACTGTCGCACGAGGCATAAGCCGAGTGCGACAATCACGCAAGTGTGAAAAATCACTTTCACACAAGTGGTGTACAATATTTTTCCTACGACCACAAAATAGTTTTATCAAAAAAATGCAAAACCAGAGAATCTGGCTATAAAGGTTAGCTGGTTTTAGATTTGTTTTTTATATGCATTATTGAATCATTTTTCGTCAAAATTAAAAATATTGTGATTCCATTTACAAATAATTTCGTAGGATCATAAAGATAAAATAACGTTACAATTGTTTTAAACAAATAAGTTGAACAATCGTGAACAAAAACTTTTTTATTATTAACTTCTTTACTAACAATTTTTTTCTGAACAGTAAATATAATAGTACAAAATAATGTAGGGGTTATAATATGATAATTTGAAAAAGTCAGACGGTAAACCATTTCTATCATGGCTGTGTGATTTGGCTTATCTTATTAAATATGTATGTGAACCAGAAAAAACAAAAATAATGTACGTAGTTACTTTAAAATTATTATTATTTGAGAGCTTATGCGGAAAGTAGATTCATATTCACACACGTGTGGAAAGTAAATTTTTCCACACGCGTGTGATATAAGGCACTTTCCATAAGACTAGAGAGTGCAGGTGTCACTTTCCTAAGTGGTCGTAGGAAAAATATTTTTCAACATTATTTTTTTCAACACGATTAAAATAATGACTTGAAGAAGCTATATGATTTTCTCTGAATAGAATAAACTCTAATAATTACTATTGGATAGTAGATTTTCCTTAAGCGAAATGCAAAAAAGGTTCTCTCAGATGACCTCTTTTATCTTCTCTATAAAATTAACAAATCATGATTCCTATACTTTCCTTATCTGTATACAGACAGGAAAGTAAAAAAAGCTGTTTTTAATTATTACTTTTTCACTTTTAAATCTTGGTGATATTCAGTGGCGTAGCCAGGTAGGGGCTGGGGGGTGCTTGCCCGCCCCCTTGCTAGGCGCCTCTTGCCGATTGGCGCTTGGTGTCTATATACGCAATAAATAGTTACTTTTATTACACCCTATAACATTTATTGAAATTGTAAAATATTTTTAAAAACAAACACCGTATTTGTTTGAAATGCTTCAAATATTCTTTATTTAGTCCAAAGTTAAAGTAAAATAACTATTTTTATTTTATATGGTCGTAAATCATAACGAATGATATCTTCAAAAATAATGCGCGACGCGGTATTGGCGACTTTGAGACGAGTTTGCAAGTGTTTATTGTGTTACCGATGCCAAAAAGTATTTTTTGTTTACATCTGCTTATTAAAAAAAAAAAAATGTCTAAAAAATCAACGACTCGTTGGGCAAGTCACACTAGAGCTGTTAATTAGATATTTGAATATTTGACAATCTCCCGCTATAATAGAGGTTATGGAAAGCATCTCAACTAGTGAAATTTCAAGTAAAAATGAGAGTCAAATGATTGATGCTCGTGGAATTTCAACATATATAAAATCTTTTAAATTTGTATACCTTCTTTGCTTTTGGAAACAAACACTTTTAGTTATTCAAATTCTGTCTAATTATTTACAAAAAGTCGTTATAAATATATCAACAGCAGTTTCCTTCATTAAATCAACCGTAAATGACTTTAAATTATTGAGAAATGACGAATCGTCCTAATCGCAAACAAATTTCCATGCTTAGGGGCGGAAAATATTCTTTTTATTTTTGTTTATTATTTAGAATATTATGATCTGTCTTAACTCGATTATTCTTATTTTTGTTTTTTTTTAATACATTTTATAATACAAAATACCGTATTTTTAATAATAACAACAGTGGTTCTAAAAAATCATAAAGCGCCCATTTAAATGTTTGTCCCCGCGCCCCGTGAGTCTGGCTACGCCACTGGTGATATAAAGACAGGACAAAATTATCAAATAATCATAGACTTTTGTAATCTTTGCTCTTGCACTGATCGTCTACTAACTGGTTGACTGTAAGTGCATGTTCTGATTTCTGCTGATGATAACCTTAAATAATAATCATCTGTAAATGTCCGTTATAAAAGCCAGTGAAAGAAATTAGAAGAGAAATCTTGAAACATTTATATTATAGTAAAATTTTCCAATACTATATTGTATGAAAGAAATAAAATTACTTAAACCATATTTTTAGAATACAAGTCTGAAGAATTTCTTTGTCTTTACACGTCAAAGGAAATATTTGTATACCTAACGCGTAGATATAGTTCAAAATACGCCTGAAATAGGTACAAGTTATTGCGTAGGCAATCGCTTACAACTGACAGGAAATTAATATTTATTTTTTTATCAGTTTCAAGGATAACTAAAGAATTATTGACAATTAATTTGAAAACTCAAATAAATTGAGTAAAGATATAATTTTTTTAAGGATCCTAATTTTATTCCCTCAGGATAATTTATCATTAAAGTAGAAATAAACATTTCTGATCATACAGTGAAACTAAGGTATCATTAGTTCCCAAATGTTTGCTTGGAGCTAAGAGCAAAGAATACCTACCCAAGAAGCGAAACTGAATGAGTTTTCGTATGTACCAATGCATGAGAACTTAATACACTGGGAAACGTAAGAAAATTAATAAATTTTTGTCGTTTGGTTCATTAGCATTAAACACATACTAAAGTAACAATGGGTTCGTTCACCGTCATCAAACAGTTTCGTACGATTACAAATCGGTAAAAGGTAAACGAGCCAAGCCGAAACAGCTTTTTTGAAACCGTTTGTTAAAACGTAAAAGCGCAAATTAAAGTCGTTTCTACGTTTAACAATCAAAAGTATGCCAAATGGGAACTAAAGGAAGGGTTCTGTGGCAGTGTTGTTTTCGCAAGTTGAAGTAAAATGCGTTTTAACATATTTTCTCGTAAAATAATTTCAATAGCTGACTCAAAATGTTTGGAATAATAAATGATCCTAGGTTAATTTAAAGTACAAACTCTATAAAGATATGTCAAATTATTTTAAATTTCAACCCGTCCTTTGTTCGTTAATCGTCATCTAAAGTGACCATATTTTGAAAATTAGAAAGTGGGATAAATCAAAAACATTGAGATTAGGAGATTTCTTGTCAAATAATTCTATTTTTTTAAGTAGTGAGGGTTCACTGGAGAGGAAAAAAACGTCACCACAATAGCATAAAAGCGGGATAAAATCGGGACTAGTGATTTAAAATTGGGACTGTCCGACCTAAAACGGGACGGATGGTCACTTTACTGTCATCGCAACTGTTTACACGAAGCATAGAAATAGAAACGTATGATTCCTAAAAAAATCATTAACTAAATGACAGTGAGCACGACCAATGAAACAGAAAATTCTTACTATGTTCATTATGTAAAATAGATTATTTTAATAACGAAATAAGTACTGTAGGTACAATAATGACAGTCACTACACAATAGCGTAAGCAAAAAATCTAGTCATTCTGCAAATAGGGCATTTTGAGAACATACTCTGCGAAAGAATGCAAGTATGTCTCAAAATTATAGGACAATGGTGCAAGGATCATTCACTGTATATCAATCTCAAGAAAATGGAAATGGTCCTTTTCACAAGGAAAAGGATGAAAATGAAATTAAAACCTCCCGAGCTCCTAAACACAAAACAAAACTTTGCAACCATCAAGACAGAATGAAGTAGAGACGACATAAACATTGTTTTGCGATATGACATAAGGACGCACTTCTAGTGACGAAAAAGTGTAATGAAAATGACGACTTTAGTCGTACTTTGATTTATTTGAAGTCAATCATTTTATATTTGAATTCTGACGGAATGACAATAATTATATATCATTTAAATGCAGCTATTTAAAAAAAATGGCATTTATTCTCGCCAAAACTGATTAGCTTCACTATCTCGAATTTGACATATGACGTAAAAATGTAATGCAAAGGTGCGGACACTTTAGCATCGTCATAGGATCTCTTCTCTTTATTCTATCTCAATAATTGCAACAGAGGTGAAGCAAGTTAACAGGGAACTCACACATGGAAAACAGAGTCACAAGAGCATACATTGCTTATGAACAATACCGCCGAACCGTGGGACCCACCTGGGGTTTCTTCCCCAGAGTCATCAATGGACTTACATTGCCATCATAAAACACATATGCTAACATCCGGTGCAGTTATCTAGGTACCGAAAATCTAAAAATTGATAGCTATCCGCAAACTAGAACAAATTCAAATAACAGCATTTCTCAACATAAGATCCATGAAAACCACACCAACCAGAGCCATGGAAGTCGTTCTTAGTATTACTCCCCTTGATATTAACATCAAGGAATTTACTCTGATGACAATGACACGCCTCTGTACGATTGGAATAGAACATGATGTAGGATCTGATGAGGCGAGACGTTACTTTTGGCAAAAGGCGCTCGATATGCTCTCACAGCTTCAAGCTGACATGAACTTCATCTCACCGAGATTTATCTTCCATAAGCCATGTATCAAAGGTCAAGCCACATCGAAGGGTAGCCGTCTTGCTGGCCCTTCTATTGGACTGACAACATCGGTAGTAACAAATCTAATTGCCAAGGAGCTTTTAAGTGTTCCTGACAACACTACAGGAAACAAATACTTAACTATGAGTTGACAGAATTTGCGCCTGAATACAGGCATTCTGACTGATCATTGATCTCAAAGGAAGTACGGAGCATCTCCACATTATGGAGCTGTCAGAATCCGCACCCTGCAGGGGGTGCGAAAAAGAAGATGTGACCATCGAGCATATCCTGTACGATTGCCCGATGCTCTCATTTATTAGAATATTGTCTAACACCGACCAATAAATGAGAAGCACCTCTTGGCAATGTTGTCAACTATATTAAACCTGAAGGCTAGCTCACGAGCTAGGAGGTGCCTATCCTCTTAGAAGGAAGCACAATGGACATAGTGAGGCATAAGTGCCGTGGGGTAACCCACTCTCCACACGTCACATATATAGGAGTACTGTAGGTAGCTGTAAATTTATTTCGATTGCATCCTGATTGCAGCGACTTGGTTCCTCGGAATGAATTTGTCATATGTTTTGTATTATTTTTTATTTACTGTTTCAATCCGAATTATTTGAAAAACAAAAAAAACAAATTTTAAATAAAAGACTATGAATTTAAACGATGCATAATACGTAGGCGTAAAACATCATTAGAGGTAATACTGATTTAGAAATTTGAAATATAAAACATTTACAGCCAGATGCAAGAACGGTCATTAAAATTTACGAACAATGCAATGTATTTTTTTTCAAATAATAAATATCTTAAAACTATCTACGTACTTTACTGCAATTTTCACAAAACGCTAATAATAATATACCAAACGTTGCTCTACATAAATTGACAGCATGTTTGACGTTAAACCACCTCTAAAACACTGAGAAAACTTGGCAGTTTTTTGTCCACGAATTGCCCATTTAGTTTCGCTTCTTGGGTAGGTATTCTTTGCTAAGAGTAATAGATAAAATGAAAGACACTTCTTGACATTTTATAAAAACTACAGACAACAAAAAAACCGGTCTGATTAAAATAAAACTAAAAATAATAAAATAACGAACCTCCGACTCATTTCGAAAATACATTTTCCTCTTAGGTGGCCAATATGAGTTATTTTTGTTTTAATTAAAATAGCTTTTGTTAAATGTGGACGAAACTGAAACATACACACATGTAATTTTGAATGAACGTGATGAAACGGCTAAACGATGACAGAGTCATGTTGACACCATGTTTACATCATTATTATGAACCGATTGAACCGAACGCCTACTTATTAAATCAAAATGCAAAGTTATTGCACTTGTATACACGTCATATAGACACCAAAGTAAGGATTAAAAATGAGAATGAGTTGTTGATTTTTATTTTTTAATATATTTAAACAAACTTGTATAAGAGGTAGTATAGTTAATTATACGGGGTGGACCACCCGGAACAGCATCGATCAATATCTCGAAAAATTTGAAAATTTGGAAACTTGCTAGATTTCTTGGTGCCTATTCAGCTAAAACATATATTGGCACTTCCGATTATACTGGAAATATACTATAAGTCCCTTATTTTAAATACGACAACCTATATACAGGGTGCGCCACGATCAACGGGTGGGTGAACTACAAAATATATTAAAAAATCCTTTAGCACAAATATATACACTTGGTGGCGACTACAATTTAAAATTAGTTTCATATATACAGAATGCCCCAAATCAGAATACCAATATAAAGTTATATTTTTCCGACATTTTCTAATAAATGAAAATTTTGTAATAATTGTTCTATTTAATACCTAAATTGGTTAAAATCTTAAAACTAACACTCCTCCATTTTCATAACCTCTGCGGTTTTCGTTTAATAAATTTAATGTCGCACTTAATCAAGTTGCCTTTGTAAAAATTGTATACGCAAAGAATAGCCAATAGAGAAAGAAGTTTTTGATAGACTTTTAAGAAAATTTCGTAAAACTGGCACTGTTGCTTATGAAAAGCGCATCATAAATAATACTACAACAGATGACGAAACTAATCAATAAAATGTTCTTCTATACGTCATCGAAAATGCTAACGCAAGCACAAGAATTGTGGCAAAACTGTACGATTAATTATCTAAATTAAAAATATTTAATTTAAATATCTAGCCGTTTCAAAATTTTCAAATTTTTCCCACATCCAATTTCTAAGATATCGATAGATGCAGTTCCTGGTAATCCACCCTATATAATCTTTAAGAATATCCTTATCCCACGTGACCACATACACGTGACCAAATTTGACAGAACTAAGTTGCCAATAAAGTCACTAAAAAGGTCAAATGATTTACCATATGAATGGTATAAATGAGTTAAAAGCGCCAAATATTTTTACATGGGCAGGCTTAAGAGGAACAGGGTTCAAATATGTTTACATTTGCAGGCTTAATTGATAGTGGACCCAACTATTACGTAGACATTACTTAAGGTATAAATGAGCCATATATTACAAGGACAAGCGGAAAAGGTAAAATGACAAGCTATTTTTATATAGACAGGCTTAAGAGGTAAATGGTCCAAATTCTTTTAAATATGCAGGCTGAAGAATATATTTTACATGGTTAGGCTTAAGGAATAAAGGGACCAAATATTTTTAAATGAGCAGCGGTAAAAGGATACCATATTTTTACATGGGCAAGCTTAAGGAATAAAGTGCACATATATTTTTATATGGACAGACTTAAGAAGTCAAGGGTCCAAATATGTTTACATGGATAGACTTAAAGGGTAGATGACCAAAATATTTTTATATAAATTGTTTGAAATTCAAACAATTTGCAAACTCTAATCAAAAGGTGACATGGAATAGTTCAAAACAGGGCTGGCAATGTGAAGAACGTCTACGTGATTTAGACCAAGTAACGCCAATGCTTCACACATTTCGGTTTTTCGTTCAAAATCAAATCGTTTCTTTTATGCTATGAGTTTGTCCAGATAAGGTGGGACAACCAATTAAGTGTTTCTCGATTTTTGTTTTTTTTTTGTAATGATGACTAAAAAGTATGCAGTTAAATTAAAATTAATTAATAATAATGCTTTTTGATTAAAAAAAAAATAATACCTAAAATATCGATTAGTTACACAAAGATAATGAAACAGTAAAAACAAAATTAAAATGACGCCTGAATAAACAAAAAAACAATAAGAACCTACTATGATATTGATACATTTTCTAGTGTATCACGAGTTCACGCATAAAGGAAAATGTTGTTTTGTGGTTATCACTGATTTTGATAAAATGCTATCAAAAACATAGTGACGTGAAGATTTCACGGATACAACAAAAAAATATATATTTTTAGTGTTCGTCCCCAATTTGGCAAACAAGATCAATTTTATTATGGAATTTAGAAAAAAAATTGGGGGGTATCAAATGAAAGCTTTGTGCACGATTTTAAAAATATATAATACCTTTCGTCTGCGTAAAGCTCAGAAAAATATGATAAGAATCACGAACGATGAGAATAAGGTGTATATAGTTCGAACACAAAAAATGAATAAAACATTCGTTTGTCTTACATCTCTTTGAAAGTTGAAACTTGTTTCCAAGAGTAACGCTCAGAAAAAAATAGAAAAAAATTACGAATATAGTGTAGAATGGACAAAAAATATAAAGATTGCATTCCATTAGATAGTTTATTTTTACAAAAGAAGAAAGCTCTTCTATATGATACCTTATAAGCGCCAGCAGCGCTTGACCTAAATCTATCAACATGATTATCAACTTTAACAACTAAAGTACGGACTTCACATGGTTTTTTATGTATGTTCAGCGATAATTCTTTACCACGTTGTCCGATTTCAATGAATCTTTTTTTGTTAGAAGGGGGTGCCCCATATAAATTTGGTGATGGCATCATACAGGGTGTACCAATAAAAACTCTCAGGCCGGATATTTTGGTAAGTAATAGAGATATTTTAATTCTGTAAAAGCCAGTTCATAGAGCGCTAGAAGAGCTTCAGTTTTAGATATAAATTAATTTTAAATAGGTCAATATGTAGATGGCGCTGCGCTCAATATTTTTTTTTTTTTTCGATGGAAAGTTCTTTCTTATATAGCGCATCTTATAAAAAATGCATTTTAAATCATATTTTGTTTTATAAACTAATTCGATAAATCTAGCCATTTTTGATATAGAGTGAGTCACTCAAAACAGTTTCATCCTGTTTTTCGGCATCTATCATTGGATTTTTAGAAAATGCTAAAACAGGTCGATTTTTATTTCAAATTGAACATATTTTTACTATACAGACATCCGTCATGTGTCAACCCCCTCCCTTCCACTTCTCCAACCCCTTAATTTTAAATAAGGAATGTACCATGTGAAAAGGTAATTTTATGGGGAATTTAGAAATATAACCGTTTATTGCGATACTTTTAATTTTAGCGCCCTCTATCGGAATAAAAAAACTTGTAACGTATTATAAAGTGTGACACTTCATTTGAAAGCTAATTTAATTACTAATTAAATGCACCACAACATTAATATAAATATTTCCATATTGCACTTGCAACAAAATAAATTTAGCAATAATATTTAAAATAATGCATGACTAATTTTCAAGCTATTGCAAGTGCAATATGGAGGATATTTAATTAATGTTATGTGGTGCATTGAATTAGTAATTAAATTTGCTTTCAAATAAGGTGTCACACTTTATAATACGTACAGTTTTTTATCCCGATAGAGGGAGGTACAGTTAAAAGTATCGAAATGATCAGTCATATTTCTAAATTCCCCATAAAATTACCTTTTTAATGACGTGCTATACATGGTACATTGCCTATTTAAAATTAAGGTGTTGGAGAAGTGAAAGGGAGGGGGTTGACACATGACAGATATCAGTATTGTAAAAATGTTTTTAATTTGAAATAAAAATCGACCTTTTTTAGCATTTTCTTAAAATCCATTGATTAATGCTGAAAAACAGGAGTAAACTGTTTTGAGTGACCCACTCTGTATATTAAAAATGGCTAGATTTATCGAATTAGTTCATAAAACAAAATCTGCTTAAAAATGCATTTTTTATAAGATGCGCTACACAAGAAAGATCCTCCCATTAAAACAAAATTATTGAGCGCAGCGCCATCTACATATTGATCTATTTAAAATCAATTTATATCTAAAACTGGCTTTTACAGAATTAAAATATCTCTATTACTAAAATATCCGGCCTGGGAGTTTTTATTGATATGAGAAAATCAGCAAACTCAATTTGTGATGGCATCTACACGATTTTTAAAATTACTTTAATGAAGAAAACTTCATATAAACATGAGGCCTACGTATGTAATATATACCTATTATTAAATTTTTGGACACTTTTTTCTTGAGTTTAAAAATATTTAATTAATTTATTAAAGAAATTTTTTTTATATCCCGAAAAATTTACACTAATATGTTTATATATGGCATTTTAACAAAATTCAGTTACAGCCACACAACTTTTATTTAAAATATTTTTTGTATATGCGATATTAACAATGATAAAGGGTGGGTAATTTATAATGAATAACCCTGTTCATGGTCAAGTATTTCTGAAATACCCTGTATATATAACCATTTAAATTATTATGTAACTACAAAACTTGACCGAGGACAGAATTCCTCGAAGAAAATAAAAAAAATATTTCGGTCCATACCCATCTTTATCGACCGTTATCAAAGTGGTATTCCTATTTTTGAATCAGAGGCGTGTTTGCAGTATAAAACCTTGTTTTGTTGCATCCATTAAATACAATCTGAAATCCGCATTGGAATTTTGGTGTCAAGTACTGTGTATGTTATTTCTGAAACAAGCGAAATATAAACAACTTTTGATTTTTAGTGACCCAATTATTATTATTTTTTCTTTTTTAAAAGAGATCATGGTAACGCGACTATGATTAATTTATAATCAGCAAATTTGTTTCTAACGACGTTAGAGATATTCTTGTTTTTCTTGAAAATAACTCTACTATAAAAAATTAAAAGCAGTGCAGAGGTAATCTCGACGCAAAGTGATTATCGCAAAGAATGTAGGGTCACAGTGGCGTGCCAAGATCATCGGGGCCCCCCCGCAATTTTTTTCAAGGCCCCCCTCCCTCTACATCAAAAAAATTAATATACTGCATATACTGGGTGACAACGAAACTACTGTCTATGGTGATATTTGAAATCGGTGTGAACTCACCTTTACATTTTGATTTTTTTCTTTCAACTTTTTGAAGAATAAGAATTCTAATTAATAAAATTGATAGCGTCATTAACATACCAAATTCCATCTATAGTATATGGCGAATATGAATTCTATTTTAGGTTTGGAAAAATACAGAACATAAAATATAACTTTATTTAATAAACATTACTAACACAAAACTGTAACAAAAATAAACAAAACATTTATAACTAACACAAAAATGTAACAAAAATAAACAAATAAAACACATTAACTCTAAAAATATTATTATTATGATTTGTATCGTATTTCAGATTGGTTTAAGTAAAGAAAAAACAATTTTTTTCTGTGTAAAGCAACAAATGTATTAATTATTTGGTCTGTCTATGCCTTCTGCCCGTTCATTTTCTATAGAAATTAAACCCAATGAATTTAGGCGCGATTCACCCATTGTCGATCTTGCAAAACTTTTTATTAGTTTCAGTTTTATTCGTTCTGCTTGAGGCGATGTAACAGGAATGCTAGAAACAACTGAAATGCAATGCAAATCTCAGGTACACTACTAATCAAAAATTGATTTTTTTCGAAAATAAAATCAGAAAATTCCCTATAACTGTTAAGATTTTGCAGGCTAACATATAGGAGGTTTTTTATTTGAATTAGCTCCGACGCAAGATTTTGTATAGACATATTCCGCCGCTATAAAATTAAGTATAAGTATTATAGTTATTTCTATGTAAAAAGCTTGATCGAGGTAGTCGAGGTCGAGGGTGAGCGGGGGCCCCCGGATTCCTTGCCCCCCCCCGCATTGCGGGTCCATTCGGCATGCCATGCAGGGTCATCTTAATCATAGTATTCTACTTCTTTTTCATGACTTATTTAATAGATATACGTACTTCAAATACTTTGTACTCTTTTAGGTATATTTCAAAAATCACTTCTTGGAATAGTTATGTCGAGAATACATATAGTATAGATTTATACAATGCGATACTATTTTAATAATTTTTTAGTGATAGGGAAGATATATACTTACATTTTATATAATAATCTAATCTGTTTATTTGGCCTTCGACTGTATCTGTTTTACAATATTTTCAAAATATAGTAATTTAACTTTAACAGCTTTGTCTTTTGTTTTACAATATAGAAAAAAAATTAAAACTGATCTAAATTACCTAACCTGTACGTTACTGGATCCATAATCAATTTACCAATACAATTAATTCACACCTAATCCTTTATTACTACCTGACCCTTTATATTGCGTCGAAAATACTTGTAGGAATACGAAAACATTTTTTCCTACGACCACACATATCACACTATATAGTCCTATGGAAAGTGCCCTATATCACACGCGTATGAATAAGAATTTACTTTCCACCCGTGTGCGAATAGGCTACTTTCCGCATCAGCTGTCATAACATGTCAAACGCATCATTTCTATTTTGATCTATGCAATGTCCATATTAATACTAAAATCGATATGATTGTTAAATTATTGAAATTGTTGTAAATTAGATCCTAGATATTTATCTTCAACAATTATTATTAAAATAATTTTAAAATAACTAAGATATGTTTGGTTTTTATTCTGGTTAAACACAACCTATTAGATCATTCAATTGACGGAAAGGCCTATTAGCTCAGATGGTTAGAGCGTCAAACTTTTCAGCGACCGCGTTCAACCTGGCGGGGCCAGAATTTTTTTTTTGTTTAGAAAATATGAAAATTGAATAAATCCGATTATTGTTGATTATTTTTTTAAATACATTTTAATTATTATAATAATAACCTGGTTTTACATTTTTTGATGAAATTATTTTGTGGTCGTCGGAAAAATATTGTACATCACTTGTGTGAAACGTGATTTTCCACACTCGTAATGTAATATACTACATTTTGAGAGGTAAAGAAGATTAAACTGTGTCGAAAATCTACGACTTATTACAATGTTAATAGTAAACACCAAGACGTTAAAGGTCCCTTTTAATTATTATGAATTCCTATTTAGGACATCATCTATAATCTGCATTACGAAAACGAGATTTACGAGATTAATACTTTTAGTAATAAACTTTTTTTATTATGTTATGGTTTATGATTTAATTATTGTTACTATGACAATCAAGACATACAAAACCATTATCAGTCATCTCTTATTTCAAACAAAAGAAAAATAGTTATAAATTATTATTTTTGACGGCATATAAATTGACCTAAAACCGATATGAAGTAAAAAATATAAATTTATCAAAATGACAATAAAACGTTTTTACACAATTAAACTGACGTCAATGATTAAATGTTTATTATAGGTATTTTTTAGCGAGTGTATGGTTTAAAATATTTTCGAGTGTTTTAAACCATTTAAATTTTAGCGATGCAACTATGACGTCGTGGACGAAATATTTTAAACCAAAGCTAGAATTTTTGAACCAGTCGGAGGCATATGGTTCAATAACGGTTGACATATTAGAGATTCTGATTTTGGCTGTTGTATGTTGTTTTGCTCTGTTTCATCTTTGAACATTTTGATATATTTGACGTTTTGTTGATTTTTATTGATTTTTGATAACTTCATACATATATTATGTGATTCATATTCATACATTAATTGGTTATAATGTTATAATACAAATATATATGGTCACCATAAACAGTTGGACGATGTTATCTACCTAAAGGTTACTCTTGATTATGAAACAATAATTCAATTAAAATAAGGTTAAAGGATTACTTATCAGTTGTACGTTTTTTGCAAACATAATTACGTAGTTTGCTTCAGATTCTGAATTTGCCAGTAAATATTTAAAAGCAATTAAACGTTCTTTGGCAGTTGATGAACTTTGAAAAGCCCAAAAAATCTACAGCAAATAATCGTTAGACAATCGCGTATCTGTTGGAGCTACGGAATAAATATGATGCCATGTTTATTGACAAGAAAAATACCAAAATAAAATAATAAACGACGTTTCAGATTGCAATGTACCTATTAAAAACACTTCAATTTTTACTTAAAATCGGTATCACTCATCTTCCTTCATCTGATTTAACAAGCATTAAAAGAAAATACGATCGAAATCAGAATTATACCTAATTAAAAATTTTGTCCTATGACAGCTGGTTATATTTTTAAACCACCCTATTTTTGCCATCTATTAATTCATGACGTCACTTTAAATATGGTTTAAAAAATATTTTAAACCAATGTGGTGGCTAAAAACAGCTTATAAATCAGACAACTACTATTTTTTATTATGTTGCTAAGCGTTGTATAGGGTAATTATAATAGTTAAGACCTTTTTTTTAAATAGTTAAACATAATAAATAATTTTTGTAATCAACAGATATTTAAACAGTGTCTCACGTAGTAACATGGAACATATGAATAGCACCAGTTGTAAAGGTGCGTATCCACCAAAGCAACATAGAGCAACTTTTTTGTTTCTCTATGTTGCCATTTGTTGCAAAATGTAGAAACAAGATGCAACACATACAAAAATTTTGTCTCCACCAGGGCAATAAGAAGAACAAAAATGTTTCATTTGGTTGCTGTTGACCGAGTAACTGAAACAAAGTGTATCCACCAAGAAAACAAGGTTTCTCTTGCAGTGCAGTTCGGACTTAAAATATTTTTTTAAATGTCATCCAAAGCAAAAAAAAAACAAAAAAAAGAAAGCATAAATTTTGGATACGTCCTAGCCTTCAAGAAAGGAATCAACATGGCGGACTGCAGCTTCTAGACGCTCTCAGGAGACATGCTTGGAATTTCTGCATTTGTATTTGTTACCTTTTGGATTTCAAAGACACTCTGAATTTCGGTATGCTTCAATTAATATTAATAAGTCATTAGTCCACTTAAATCCCGCCATATTTTTTTAATTATAAATGAAAAAGATTCAAAATTGTCGACACGTTACACTTACTTTTTCTTTGATGTTTGCCGCTTCCAACGGAAACGCGCAACAAAGGGCAACTTTTTAATTTTGTCGCGGCAACAATTGGAAACATAGTGAAACTTACTGCAACATTTTTGTAAACACGCAACAGTAACACAAAAGTTGCTCTATGTTGTTTTGGTGGAGACGCACCTCAAGAGTGTTGAAATCTTTTTGGAGCATTTTTGTTCTTAAGGTGCGTATCCACCAAAGAAACTTAGAGAAACGTTTGTTACTGTTTCGTGTTTACAAAAAAGTTGCAGTAAGTTTTACTATATTTCCCATTGTTGCCGCTACAAAATTAAAAAGTTGCTCTATGTTGCGTGTTTCCATTGGAAGCAGTAATCTTTAAAGAATAAGTGGTGACATGTGTCGATAATTTTGAGTTGCGACGCATTGTTGATTCGGTGAGACACTGTCGCTGTTTGCTTTTATTAGTTTGCGTTTAAACATATCCGAAATCAAATCTTTTTGCAAGTACATTTTTTATTTATAATATGGCGGGCTTTAAGTGGACTAATGACTTATTAATATTATTAATTGAAGCATACCGAAATTTAGAGCGTCTTTCAAATCCAAAATATAAAAAGTACAAACATAGAAATTCCAAAATTTTGAATATGGCCATCGGTGATGTGCCCTACTATTAGATCATGTTGATTCCTTTCTTGAAGGCTAGGACTTATCAAAAATGTATGCTCGCTTTTTTCGTTTTTTTTTTTGTTTAAAATAATGTAAGCTGCTGCTGCTTCTAGCGCAATATTTAAGTCCGTATTGTACTGCAAGAGAAAACTTGTTTCAGTTACTCGGTCAACAGCAACCAACTGAAACATTTTTGTTTTTTTGTTGCCCTAGTGGAGACAAAATGTTAAATGTTGCATCTTGATTGTACATTTTGCAATAAATAGCAACATAGAGATATGCACCTTTACATTTGCAATTCAAATTAAAACGTGCCTAAGAGTCTAGAATAAGGCTAGTTCAAATTGAGGTTATGCTTTATTGCCAGATTTAGTCATCTTGAAAAACAGATATTATAGCTATTAAATAAATAAAAAAGCTGACCCTATATTATACTTTATAGATATTAAAATATTTTTTCTAATTTTGACATCTTTTGTGATCGCAGTGTGTCAAAATTATCTACTTTTCGTAACCAGTTACGAAAAGATTAATGTTTCGTAACTGGATTTGAAAAGTTCATTATGTCACTAGTTGCGTAAAGAAAACCAACTTTTCCTACGGCCACATACGAAAGTGACACATATCGTATTGTTTTAGTCTTAGGGAAGTGGATAATAATCTAGTTTCCATATTATCTGTCAATTATATAAGATGCATCTTTTTTATTTTTATTTATATTCAGGATTTATGTAATGTCTATATTAATAGTAAAATCGGGTTGATGATTAAATTGTTTACCTATTGATTTTTATTACTGGTTCCTACATATTTATTTTTAACAATTATTAAAATAACTTAAAAATAATTACATACACAGGATGTTCCTAAATATCATGTACATAGGGAAGGGGGTAATTGTTTGGCTTATTTCATTATTGAAAATTCATTTAAACACAGGCCCGCAAACGCTTCGTCACCGATCTACACAGTGTTGGTATTTCAAGATTTTTTGTTTTTTCTTTATAGCTCCTGCAGTTTTTGAAATTTCGAGCTCAAATTTGGAACCTAGGTAAAGCAGTAGGGCTTACATTATTGGGCCAATTGGTTGCGAGACGAACACCCCTAGATAATTTTCTCACGGTTTCAAATGCTTATGGTGTTGTACATTTAGAGATTTGAGATGTCCCATAGGAAAAAATCTAGACATTTTATGTCAGATTTCTATTCTTACTTTGACAATTTATAGTATGAAAGTATTATCTCTCTATTGCACCCCTTTCTGAAATATAAGGACCCCTCGAAAATTATAAACAGGAAAGGAGTTGTTGGCACCTTGTTTAAAAGGGATTTAAATGCCCTCACAATTTCAAAATTAAGTTTCTTAGTTATGATTGCACCAAATTTAAAAAAAATATATCCCACACCATCCCTTTCTTATTTAAAATTTTCGAGGGAGTGCTCATAATACAGAGGAGGGGGGGTAATACTTTCATACTATACATTGTCAAATTAAGAATAGAAATCGAACCTGTTTTAGGTTTTTTTCTTAAAAGCAAATAATAACGCTAAAAATGAATTTATTCCATAGGTACGCATGGACCACACTGTACAAGTAAACACATGAAACTTATTGTGATGTTTGTTTATTTTAAACAACAGTTTATTTATTAATAATTTATTTAAACACTTATTTATTTTATAACACTACTACTATTATAATTTATTTATATATATATAAATATATATATATATTTCGAATGTCTTTGAATTGTTCACTATTTATATTCACCACTGTCTATCTACTAATTAATTTAAAAGTTTGGCGAAGGTACTAGAAAGTTCACCTATTCTCACCAATACACTAGAAACATTATCCCGTTCTTTCTCGAATAGTCATCGAACGCTCCTCCGTCATAGTCGTCACATAGGTTTGGTCTAAAGGGGTTTAATTATGTATGATAATTGGACAAATTGAGCTTCAAAGGCCAAATAAGACAGAGAGGGACTTGGAGGATTAGAGCATGACTGAATAATGAAATGGCTCACATTACATTATATTGAGAGTGTTGAGTGAAGATATACTACCAAGTATTTACAGGAAATCACCCGAAAATTTCAGGTTTAGTAAGATACAAGTAATCACATTTTGTATTTTTAGAGAGAACAAAATAATTTCTTATATACGGGGTTTTACCTAAAGATAAGATTTTTCCTGTAAATTTATATGAGTCAAAGTTGATTAAAAGTGTAGATACGAGATGTCACTTCTTCAAAAACTATATACTGCACTGATAATACACAAGCTTTTATTGATATCTATCTCATTATATTTATCTATTTATTATGATTTGAAGGAATTTTTATTTTTTATAATTACTTTTCATTTCGTCTTTGGTTGTATGATTGTTTTTGTTATCAATATGGACATTAATTATATTTTGCTATTAAATTATAGTAAAATACTCTGGGGAAAACTACTAATTACGCACGAATGTGCATATTTTTATTTCGGTTCAAACCGGTTGCAACGAACTGAATTAGAACAAAAGCCGAAATATGCAAGCTTTGGTAGGCATATAGAACCAATTCGATTCCCAAAATTTTGTAAAAATTTTGTAAAAATTGTTCCATAAACAATGAATAAATCAGGCACTGTGTGAATATTTCGTTTTTTTTTTAAGAAATCAATAACATTTTATGTATATAATTTTCTATATTTGACTACCCCAATCACAATGGCACTATCAATATAATGTCAGAGTAATCGGACCTAAAATATTATTATTTTAAAACTTATTACTCGAAATCTTTTTTTTTTTTGGCGGATGCGCCGTATTTATTGGTTCTTAAGAAACACTTTAAACGTAAATAAAAAGATTTTCGAAAAATGATGATGATAATTGGCACACTTCTCAAAATTAAAATAAACGCAGAGAAAACGGAAAGCGTAATCCTGTCCAAGAAATTCTCAGATAGAATTATTAATAAAATTAAAATTCAAGGGCAGGAAATAGAAACTAAAAACAGCTTAAAATACCTAGGGTTTATACTAGATAGGAGACTGACGTTCGCAGAACATATCACAAAAAGAATTGGTCTGGCTACAGGGGCAATTAAAACATTGTACCCTATGTTGCACAAAAACAGCGGTGTCACAACAAAAAACAAACTATTACTATATAAGCAAGTAATCAGGCCAATTCTTACATATGGATGTCCTGTTTTCTGCTCTATGGCTAACACTCATTTTAAAAGGCTACAGATAGTTCAAAACAAGTGTCTCCGGCTCGCTTTGGGGTGCGACTACTATGCAAGAATAACGGACATGCACGAACAAACATCCATGGAACCTATTAAAGAATTTATACTAAAAATGTCCGAGAATTTCTTTGAAAAAAGTATACCACCATTCATCAAAGACGATATATTGATAATCCACCAAAATGATGGTGTAAACAGAGTCCATGGATGTTTACATCAAAACTTAAAACTTTACAGACGTCAATAGAGACAGCCCTCAGCTACCGACAGGACGTGGACTGGGCGCTGCTACTAACTCACAGCAGCGAGTATTACACTGAATAGACAAATCTCGAATCCGGCTAGCTATCAACTCTGGTCGGACGGAAGACTGCACGGTGACGTCATCATTCGATGCTGAAATTGCGGTTTGCGCTGCAACTCAAAACTCAAAAATTTTATTCATTTTACTATTTACAATATAATTTACCACTACATATATATACGCTTCGTCGAATTCTTCGCCTCAATCCTCTGGCCTAAGCTTGAGAAATGTGGGCGTCGTCTCGTACCCGTCATCACTAATGCAAGTGGTTTAAAAAGTTGCTGTATATTAAGTGCCATCTCCTTATCTGTGATATTATATGGCA
Organism: Psylliodes chrysocephalus; assembly: GCA_927349885.1. Lineage (NCBI taxonomy): Eukaryota > Metazoa > Arthropoda > Insecta > Coleoptera > Chrysomelidae > Psylliodes > Psylliodes chrysocephalus. The sequence continues at coordinate 24,046,891 of OV651822.1, read as the reverse complement.
ATTTTGGTTTTTGAGGGAGCGTCGGTAATGGAACTTTTCTCTTGTAATTATGTCTTTTGTTAGTTTTGTTTCGTAATCCCTGAAAAAGCGTTGAAAAAACAGGGTTGTCCTTGTGTTTGTCAATTTGTCCGTATAGATTTTGGCTGATTTGTACAAATTCATGAACTACACGGTTTAACCGCAAATCAAGGCAGCGAGAGTATCGCCGTTTCGATTTTCGACTTCACCGTGCAGTCCACCGTCCGACCAGATTTTTCGTCTAGTCGGTTTGAATTTGCACATTCAGTAATTTGTTCACAGGAGTCCAGTCTGTGTTTGTCTGTCTTGTTTTTGTATTTTTAGTTGCGTCTGTATAGTGTCAGTGCTTTATGGAGACATCCATGCTTTCTATGAGCACTATTTGCCTCCGTTATATTTAAAATATCTTCCTTAACGTCGTTCGGAAGGCTGTTTTGGTAGAATTTTTCTGATATTTTACGAATATGATCTTTAATAGTTGGCATGGATGTCTCTGTGTGCATGTCGATTACTCTGGAGAAACGGGGCCAACCCAGTGCCAGCCTCAGATAACTGTTTTGTACGACCTGTAGCTTGTTGAAATGACTTTCTGTCATTGAACAGAAAGCTTGACATCCATATGTTAGGATTGGCCGTATTACTTGTTTATACAAGAGTAGCTTGTTTTCACGGCTGACTCTACTGTTACTGTTGAAGAGAGGATATAGCGCTCTTCCGGCTGCTTTAGCTTTCGCGACTCTGTTTTCAACGTGTGTTTTGAACCTCAATTCCCTATCTAGATGCACCCCTAGATATTTAATTGCTTTTTTAGCCTCAATTGTTTGTTCACCTATTTTTAATTTGTTTAGTATTCTTTTTGAGTTGCCTTTTCTTTTTCTCGTGAGAATTACACTTTCTGTTTTGGCTGCATTTAGTTTCATTTTATTTGCATCCAGGTAGGGAATTAATGTTCTGTTGATGTGAATGTCAAGCCTCCTGTTCGCGATTTCAGCCAGCTCCGAGGTCTTGTACACGCAGGTATCATCGGCGTACAGTGCCGTCTGTACACCATTAGTACCCATGGGCATGTCATGGGTCATAATAGTGTACAGATGCGGCGAAAGTACCGAACCCTGGGGTACCCCCGCCTCTGCATTGAATGGTCCTGTTAAAGTTTTGTTTAGTTTTATGTAAAAAGTTCTGTCTAGTAAGTAAGATTGAATCGTTCTTACAATGTAAATAGGAAAATCATTTATAAACATTTTATAAATAAGCCCACGGGTCCATACTGTGTCGAATGCCTTTTCGGTGTCAAGTGCTACTAATACAGTAAGTTTTCTATTATTGTAGGCTTCCATAGCTTGATGAGCTATTTTTATTACTTGTGCTACTGTACCATGGCCTTGTCGAAACCCGTACTGTTCCCGTGGGATTATTTGTTTGTCTAGTTCAATTGTTCGTAGTCTATTAAGAATGATCATGTCTATTGTTTTAGTAAGTGTGTTAAGAAGGGAGATCGGACGATAGCTCCCAATGTGCTTAGCGTTTTTACCCGGTTTTTTAATCGCGATGATGTTGGCTATTTTTAGTTTTTTGGGGTAGTGTTGTGTTTTAAAAATGGCATTAATAATATAATGTAGCTGGACTATGGCTTTTCTCGTTAGTTTTTTAAGCATAAGGGCTGTGATTTCGTCTGGTCCGGGTGCTTTCCTATTATTTAATTTCAAAATTGTTAGTTTGACCTCTCGTGGTGAGACCAGCTGATTGGTCGGAACTGTTTGCTGTGGGAGGAGCCTAATGTCATTTACGACGTCCTCAATTATTTGTTGTTGAATATTATTTTGAATGTTGTTTGTGAAGTTGTTTTGGAAGTATTCCCCCAACGCTTCCCCTTTAGTTGTGTCTGTTGTGTAATGTTCGTTATTGTCCTCCAGTGTGGGTAGTTGCGTAAACGGCTTTTTGTACTGTCTAGCAACTTTCCACAATGAATTGTCTTGTGGTTTGAGATTTTGTAATATGTCTGTCCATTTTTTGTTTTTTAAGTCTCGTATAGCGGCGTTAATTGTTTTTGGGATGTCTAGAAGTCTTATTCGATCGTCCCTTTGTCTATGTCTCTGCCAGCGTTTTCTTATGTGATTTTTGTTGTCAATCATGTCCTGAATTTCCTGTGTGATGTTTTCGTGATGCGATTTTATTTGTTTAATTACTGTAGAGGCGTCTCTTGCCTTAATAATGGCGTTGGTTAGTTTGTCTATTTCATTGTCAATTTCCGTCTCTGTAGTAATGTTGTTGTTAATTACGATGTGGTTGTTCAGTGTGTCCTTGTACTTGGTCCAGTTTGTTGTTTTGTAGTCATAGTATTGTCCGTTATGCCTCTGTATGTTTCGTTTCGTCCTGATTTCAATGTAAACTGGGTCATGGTCCGAGTTTAGTGTTGTAATTGTCCTAATGTTGTGTATACTGTTAATGTTTTTAGTTATCGCGATGTCTAACGTGCTAGGGGTTTGTCCACTAAAGGGAAAAAACGTTGGTTCCTCCGTGTAGTGAATTTGGTAGTCGTTATTATCAGCAAATTCGCTGAGTGTGTTCCCGTTTCTATTATTTAGTGTGCAATTTGAATCCCATTCACTATTTTTTGCGTTAAAATCGCCTATTATTATAACTTTCTCCCCTGCTGCCATTAGGTTTGAAAGATCTAAGTAGTTGAATTTATTTAGTGGTTTGTTGTACGCCCCAATGATTGTAAAACCCCCTATTTTGACTATGGCATGTTCAATGCTAGAAATTACGTTTGGAAATGCTGCATGCTGAATGGTCCGTTTGACAAGGAGAGCCACGCCCCCTCCGCGTTGGTCTAGTCTGTCTTGTCTGTAAATTTCGTAGTCTCTTACTTTTATTTTGTGCTGTGGTCATCAAAGACGATATATTGATAATCCACCAAAATGATGGTGTAAACAGAGTCCATGGATGTTTACATCAAAACTTAAAACTTTACAGACGTCAATAGAGACAGCCCTCAGCTACCGACAGGACGTGGACTGGGCGCTGCTACTAACTCACAGCAGCGAGTATTACACTGAATAGACAAATCTCGAATCCGGCTAGCTATCAACTCTGGTCGGACGGAAGACTGCACGGTGACGTCATCATTCGATGCTGAAATTGCGGTTTGCGCTGCAAACTCAATATTGAATGGGGGCCTTACTGTGTAGTCTATAGATTTGTCTTTCTCACGTACGTAAACAAAGATGAGACACACTCACATACAAGGACAACCCTGTTTTTTTTAACAGTTTTTCAGGGATGACAGACAGAATTAAAATCATGACAAAAACTCCTTCATAAACCATTATCGACTCTAGTCATGTAGCCAAAATTGTCTTATAATGCTAACAAGCAAGGAGAGGACACTATAAATTAGAATTTAAATTAACTAAAGGGTATGAACACGGCCAAGACATCGGTCATGATCTTAGAACACTTCCTCACTCCCAGGATAGGAAGAAATCTAAGATATTAAGTTATATTCCAATAGTTAAATGAAATGTATATATTGTAAATAGATAATAAAGATATTTTGAAATGATGGCACACTTCTCAAATGTTTAGTAACTAAAATTTTACAAGATAAAATCATACATAAACTGATAAAAAACTTTTTTATTTTTCAAGGAATATTTTGTCTACAATTTAAATTATAATATAATCTATTTGAAATAAATCAATAATAATAATTATACTCGCATATCAGAAATATTTTAGATGAACAATTTTCGTAGATTTTTGTAATATATTTACAAAATGTCACCACTGTGTTACATCACCTTTAGCTTTGATAACGGCAATAATTATTTGGGACATTGTATTTACAAGTTTTAAGAATTTTGTGCGTTTCTTGAATATTTGATGTTAAGGCTGTTCTACCGCTTTCCATTCGGTCGAAGTTGAGAGGTACCTCATCCGTTTCATAGAATATTTCTGTACGCAACCCTCTCTTTGTGTAAAGACAATTATTGTACATTTTAACGCTTTTTTTGGTGCACGACATGCAACGCTATTTTGCTGTTCAATATTTTTTTAAATTAATATATGGCGTTGAGGAGTGGTTTGCAGACCAAAACATGGCTTTTTAGGTACTTTTTGAAATGATGAATAGTTTTAAAATTTTGTTTTGATTTTTGCTCAATAAAAATATATTTTGACTTTTATCACAATAGAATAAAAGTCTAGAAATAAATTTAAAATATGTTTTTATATTTCTTGGCAATTGACTTTAACCAACAACTAATCATAAGACGTCACTGTTAAAACGTTTTAAGGCAGGATTATGACGTAGAATACACTCAACCACTTTATTTAATAGGCACGTGGAACTGTTTTGAAATCAATCATTATAATTATTCTATTTCAAATACCTAGTTACCCGTTTTATTTTGACATAATGATAACGAATTTTGTAAATATGTTTTATCGTCATTGAAAATTACATAGGACAAATAAAATTTAAAAACAATACGCTTAAAAATTTTAAGTTTTGTGTAAACATATTTTTCTTGAGGTATTGTTTACATTTACATTTTTTAAAAATACTTCCATGTTTTGTGAATAAGAATCAAGTTTAAAAAAAAACCATAGAAACAACGGGAAATCACAATACACTTTATTTTTTATAATTCTTAGAAAATCATCCAAATGAACTAACGTAATTATGTGACAACATAGGCGTATCACATTGTGACTTAAAATGACAAGGCTTTAATATATTTCTATCTAAATTACTAATTTCGTTCTGCAATAATAACAAACCTATTTTTATAGATTTTTCAAGGGACAATACTCAAAACTAAATAAACGCCAACTTACAACAATTACGGATTCAAAGACAATCAGAAATCCTACGGGCAAGTAGTGAGGGCTGCTATGTTTAGTTAATCAATAGAGAGAAATATCGGGACATAACAAGGGAGACAACAAGGCCAGCACAATACAAGATGTATATAGGTAATATTTTTAATAAATAATAGTTTAAGAAAACTAAAACACACGCTTTAATAGAAAAGCAAACTAAAAAGTAGAAAATTAGAAAATAATTTTCAATCAATTTAAATTAAGAATAGTGTGATTAACAAAAAAATTTAATTTATTGTAGAAAAGCGTGGGGTGCTTCTTTAGATATTTCCATAATGACTCCAATATCTGTCATTAAAATATTATAATGTCGCGCAAGCCAACCCTGTGCTTTGTTTACTCCTTGCCCGCGGTATGAAGTCTAGCGCTGACAATATAGAGACAAACGCACCGCTTCTCGAAACTACCAGAAAAAGCGGTACGTGGCCGTTGAATCATAGAGATTGAAATTTCGGACATTCGAGATCGTCTAGAAACTACTAGTACAGAGCTGGCTTTATAAATGGCGCGAGTTGTCGACGGACAGGCAGATTGAATTTAAGTGTTGGACAGAAGAGATAAATTGTAATAAATAAATTAGAATTGTGTTTAAATAAATAAACGTTACAATAACAATTAGTTTCTTTAAACTATTATTTATTTTCTACTTTTTAGTTATTATGTAATTGTTTGTTTATGGAAAACCAGTAAGGTCAAAACGCATCCGTATTTCGGGAATCACCTAAAATTCTTACGATTTCGCTGAAATCCACCTTAATGTTAGACGATTTCGCCGATATCCCCATTTTATACAATCTCTGTGATATCGGCGGAATCGTTTATTTCTATTATTTCTAAAAAAGTTACCACAAGTATCTGTATCTGTAACGTGTGGAGGGTGGGTTACCCCCCCCCCCACGGCACTTAGGCCTCATTAGGTTCATTGTGCATCCTCCTAAGATGATAGGCACCTCCCAGCTCGTGAGCCAGCCTACAGATTTAATGTAGTTGACAACATCGCTTCTCTTATATCGGCCGGTGTTAGCCGATACTCGCCGAACACAAAGCTTCTAATAAATGAGAGCGTCGAGCAATCGTAAAGGATATGCTCGATGGTCTCATCTTCTTGTTCGCACCCTCTGCAGAGTGGGAATTTTGACAGCCCCATGATATGGAGATGCTTCCGTACTTGGCAATTACCAGTCAGAATGCCTGTGACTATGCGCAGATTATGTCTAGTCATAGTTATGTATTTGTTTGCTACAGTGTTGTCAGGATAACTTAAGAGCTCCCTGGCAACTCTACAAGTTCTTGATTCATCCCATCTTTCCTTGAATTTCACAAGGGAATGTTCTTTAATTAGGTCTGTCACTACCGATTTTGTCAGGCCAGTAGAAGGGCCAGGTCCAAAAAGTATTTGGTTGGCTGCTTTCTTGGCTAGTAAATCAGCAAGACGGTTTCCTTTCGATGTGGCGTGACCTTTGATCCATCTTAAGGTTGTTGATGGATACTTCGGCAAAGCTTCGTGACAATCTAGTACTAACCCTGAGTAAATTCGTGGTATGTTCAGGGTGAGTAGTGTTTGTCTGCTATCTGTATAGATGAGCATATTTCTTCCAGTGATATTGTTTCTGGTTATTTCTTTTGCTGCTATAAGAATCCCCATTAACTCTGTTTGAAACTACACTGGCACTATTGCTCACAGCCTATTTTATGTTTAGGTTTAAGAATCTGGAGTATATTCCACATCCTGAGCCTTGTTTTGTTTTAGAACCGTCGGTGTAGATATGAATCGTACCTGCCACTTCTGGCTCTTCTATTTGTTCTATTATAACTTTATATGGCTTATGGAAGATTTATATCGGTGAGATGGAGTCCATGTTCGCTTGAAGCAGTGGGAGCGTATCGAGCGCCTCCTCCCAAAAGCGACGTCTCGCCTCACCAGATCCTACATCAGGTCCTATTCCAACCGTGCGGAGGCGTGTCATTGTCGTCAGAGCAACCTCCTTGATGTAAATATCAAGGGGAGTGAGACTAAGAATGACTTCCATGGCTCTGGTCGGTGTTGTTTGCATGGCGCCTGTTATGTTGAGACATGCTGTTCTTTGAATTTGTTCTAGTTTACGGATAGCTGTTAATTTTTGGGTTTCCGGTACCCAGACAACTGCACCGTATGTTAGAATAGGTCTTATAGGTCATATAATAGCCGTGTAAGTCCATGCGACGACTCTGGGGGAGAAACCCCAGATGCGCCCCACGGTTCGGCGGCATTGTTCATAAGCAATGTATGTTCTTTTAACTCTGTTTTCTAAGTGCGAGTTTCATGTTAACTTGCTGTCAGGTGAGACCTAGGTACTTCACCTCTGTTGCAAACTTTAGTTTTGTGTATAGGAGTTCTGGAGGTTTTAATTCCATTTTCATCCTTTTCCTTGTGAAAAGGACAATTTCTGTCTTCTTAGGAATGATAGACAGTGAATGGTCCTTGCACCAAAAGCGAACTTGAGCTGGGTTTTTATTGGGACTAATCATAATAATGAGTACATGGATAATTTGAGGATCGAAAGAGATGGTAAAAAACGTACCCCCTCCCCTCAATTCCTAATATTGAATAACATTTGATAAAAAGTTACCAGAGAGATAACATACGGTATTGGATTTGGAAAATTGCTAATCCTGAAGGTCCTAATCAGGATAATGGGACAAACTCTTTAAATTATTGCATTGTCATCGGTCCTTGATAAGTGTGCAAAGTTTCAAATCAATCCGACGTTTTTAAGGGGGTGAAAATCACATACCAAGCTAATAAAAGCGTGTTAAAAAGGTGGATAAAATACGAAATAGAGATTTTTTCCAGTCATAATTAATAATTATTTCTTAATTTTTAAGGGATGGAATGTTAAAATAGTACTCGTAGGTTTGTGGCTAGATTCTAATTTGCGATTTAGCAAACACGTTAATATGTTATCCCAAAACTGTTACAATGTGTTGAGGTTGATATATCCTAATCGAGATTTGCTCTCCACGAAAATAAAAATAAAACTTTGTGAATCATTAATTTTTTCAAAACTTTTTTACTGCGACACTGTGTACGGCCCAGCATTACTACAATCTGACTCTTTGCGTTTACAAAAAATTCAAAACAGCTGTTTACGGTTTGCTTATGGTATCCGAAAATTCGAACATATTTCACATAAAATAGTTCACAAAGTTTTAAAATTACGAAAACCGGAATACCTTTTCACAAAATTAACTACTTTTTCCAATATTAATAACTATCCCACTAGAAACAGAACTACATTAGTAGTACCCATGCATAGTACCACATTATTCGAAAGATCATTCTCGTACGTTGCTAGTAAAAAATATAATGATAACGGCGGAATATAGATCCTACAGTATTCTTAATTTTAAGAAACGTCTCAAAGAAAACCTTTTAGCTAATCAATCTGCATTATAAAACGAAAACATGAACTGTCAAGAAATAAGTTTACTCTCTTGAAAAATAATTTTTGTAAATATAATTTAAGCTGTTTTTATCAATATTCATTTTGTGTATGAAATATTTATTTGCGTTGCAGGTTAAGTTGAAAAACAGCCTTGGGCTGAACTTCGCCTTTTCATCATTTTCCTTCTTTTTTTTGTTATTGTAAATGTGTAACTATGATGAATAAAGACCATTTATTATTACTATTATTATAATATTATTTCTGATAATTATGAAAAATATTAACTCGCCGATACTGTCGATACTCACGTATTGTACTTTTTCATATGAATCTTTCATCTTTAGAAACAGCATATTTGGCATTAATAAAAATACACCGTTTGTATATTAATGAATCAACAACTTTAATCTTATTTAATACATAACAATGTACACAAATTTCTCATCAATATAACACTTCATCATTATTTAAACCCTTTTAGTCTGATAAACTAGGCATTCATTCCAAATCCTTTATTTTTAAAATTTTATTTTACTATGTTCAGTGGAAGAACAGATTCTACGGTAGAATTGTGAGAATCTTACCAAGATATCTAAACTCCGCCTTATGGCTGATTTTATGTACTTATTTATACAAGATAGATTTTATTAATTATTACTTAATTATTTAGTGATTACCGATAGAACACAATGCGTGAGAATCAGCCAACAGCACCAACAACACTCAAGGCGACTCAAATCGTTCTGCCTGGAGAAGCGCCGGCGGTAACTGCTACTGCAAGTACCGCAACAGTTTCTCGCATTCCCTGCTCTTGACTGCCAATGTTCTCTACAGTACTATAGTTAGTAATCACTGAAAAATTTGTTTACCCGCTAACATGCATCTTTAATGAATTTTTTTGCTTATTTATTATTATTATTATTATTATTATTAATAATTTAACAATAATAATTATTGATTATGCCAAATTGTCTTAAGAAATACCAACTGGTCTAAATTAGTTTTTATCGAATATAACCAAAATATACTGGACTTTTATAGGACGATGTTTGCTGTAACTAGAACAACGTTTTGTATTCCAATAAAGAATAACACGTGGCACGTGCCTGATTATTTATAGTCTTGATTCTCGAAATAACCAAAGTATTTTTTGTTTACTTCCCATGCGGATCTTGATCGAATATTTATATGAATACGCATTTAAAAATAATCGTATATTATTCAAAGAACATTCCGCGAATATGAATAACAATATTTTAACGCGGAAATCTAAATTTATATCACAAAGGAGTTTATAAGGTATCTATAGGTTGTGCAAAACAAAGTTGGATGTACGAGGTGTGGCAGAAAAGTAATGAGACTGATTTTTTACTTTACTAAGTTTTTATTTCTTTCAAACATCAATGTTATCCCCTTCAAAGTAGTTCCCTTGGGCAGCTACACACCGATGGAGACGTTGTTCCCACTGTTCGTAGCAGCGCTGGAAGTCTTCAACCGTTATGGTTTTCAGCATGTCCGTTAGTCTTTTGGGATGATTTCTAGTCCCGAAATGACGGCCTTTGAGGACATTCTTCAGTTTAGGAAAAAGGAAGACTGAGGTCAGGGGAATAAGTGGGATAGGGAACCACAGGAATGCCTTTTGAGGTTAATGGGGAGAAATGGTTGCTCCATCATGACAACGCCCCATGTCACACTGCCCTCTCCGTAACAGATAACATTTACGTTTGAAAGAAATAAAAACTTTGTAAAGTAAAACATCAGTCTCATTACTTTTCTGCCACACCTCGTATATTTTTCTTGGATGATTTATTTCTGCTTTTTAACATTTTCTATAATCCCTTGTTAATATTAAATTAAATTCTGTAGGTATTAAACTTATGCGTTTATTTTTAAAAGTTGGGCACAATGCTTATAAATACTAAAAAGTCAATGCCAATGTAATAAATTGGCATATTTAAAAAAATTGTTAATATTATTGATATTGCTTTTTATTGTAATTAATATTTTATCTCAGTTATTCCTACACTTATTAACATTAATTTAATCAAATTATTTTATGACAACAATAATCGATTAAAGTTTTAAAATTGTAATAAATATTTATATAGATTGAATAATTTGAATTCAGTATATTACATCCGAATGTATTTGAATAAGGATCATACATACAAAAGCATTATAAGTTCTAAATTGGGTGCTAATTGATATCTGTATTTACAGTTCAAATATTTTTATATATACTGTTCAAATATTTTTATATTTACTGTTCAAATATTTTATGTTTAATTATGATTGGAAATTGTTCATTTTACTGACTGAATTAGAATTAATGCCTAGTTTATCAGACTAAAAGGATATAAATAATGATACTTCACACCTACATATTGATGAGAAATTTGTGTAGTCTGTTTTGTAATTAATAAGATTAAAGTTGTTGATTCATTATAAAATGTATTTTTAATGCAAAATATGCTCTTTCTAAAGATGAAAGGATCCTATGAAAATATGAAAAAGTACAATAATAAGTAAGTATCATCGACAGTATCGGAGAACTAATATTTGTTCTACATACCCACATGTATCTATGCACAGATTACAAAACGAAAAAGTATGAAATTGCGTTCAACTAATTGAATATATTTCATATCTATTCTAGGTAGTGAGAACACTGCAAAAAAATTAAATACACCGATCACAGTTCATATTTTGGACAACCAACTACTATTATTTTTAAAATTTGAAGTAAATGACAATTCTGTCAAACTAATTGTCAGTATATTTTTTTAGTTATTGAGATTAAATATACATTAAAATTAGTTATTTTTGTGTAGACTTGATAAATAATAGCATTTTTGGTACACATTTTAAAAAAAAAAAAAATTTAATCAAACTATATGAAACTATTTTAATTACGAATATTAAAACTAAAATCCTAAAAGAGGCGGCGGAACTGAGGACAGAGCTTCTGCCTTCCCCGCGAATAGCCCCGGGTTCGAATCTGGGCTGGGGAATTTTTTTTACGTTTATTTTATAAATTAGTAAAATTCATAAAATTTTTTAAAATTAGTTATTTTGTCTTGATAACCTAAAATATTTTTTTAAATTTGTAGATTTTGGTTAGAAAAAATATACTGTACAACTCGAGTGGATTGTCCATATCAACTCTTGTTGCATAAATTACTAATTTCATATTTATCAGAAATATCAAACGAGTTCCATTTTAACATTATACTTCATAGGAAATTTTGGATCGTTTTTTTAGTCAAATATGAAATATGAGGTATGTCTGAGATAGGAAAAATAAACTTATATAACTAAATAGTTGTTTACTAATTTGGTACATGCAGTGGCGTAGATAGAGGGAGCATCAATTATACATTTCGGAAAAAAAATTAGGACACTACTGATTGCAATGTAACCTACCTCACCTAGATACCTTCATAATTTATTAATTCCATTTTATTAAAGAAAAGTTGCATTCTTAATAAATTCAAATTCCTACATTTAACGAAAAATCTTCGTTATAAACAAAAGCAATATTTCTGTTCATGGTGTCTCTAATAGCTTCGTTCGCGGTAACAATCCTGAACTGATTCAGAATTACTAATTCATACTTTGAGCGCATGCCCGAATCATTATCAATTCTGAATTTTTACCGCGCGCGCAATCCCTATTGTATCTCGGTGTTTCAGGTATAGACAAGCGGTTCAAAACCAATAATAATTTTACCGCGAACGCAGGATAGAACCAATAATTCAGTTCTTTTGTTCCGCGAACGCTTTTTAACTACTGCGCCTGCAAAACCGTTACTGTCAGTAATAATTCGGTTCAAGATTCTTACCGCGAACAAAGCTATTATTACAAAAAAGATAAAAAGTTATCCCATGAGAATCCGATCTTAAAACCTCCATAAACATATTTCTTTTCACGAAGTAATCATCATTAAAAAACTTAACTCGCATATCTTTCTTGTTTCGATGTTAAGACCGGTTTTCGACAATATTTGGATACAAAATTCCGAGAAGTTCTCAAGGCACAATAAATTTACCACCCATTTTTTCACCCAAAATTCGTTCCCAGCGGAGCTACGAAAAACTGACGTCAAAAAACGCCATTAAATTGGGTATAAAGACCCGAACCCAGGGAGCTCGAGAGATATTCATTATATTTTATGTAGATTTCAGATTATTATTTTATATTCAGTATTCAGTACCTTTCCTAAATCGACGTTCTTCTTAACCGATGTCTATCCTACAATACCTCATATCCCGCGAACACTGTCAACGTTCCACGCCTTATTTCCTGACGCTTGTCGTCCTTAAATATTTCCTTCATAATAGCCTCAACGACACTCTTTGTCGCGCAGCACCACCAAGTATTTTCTACGCAGTACCGTAATAAATACCTTTCTCTCCACCACGACGCTAAGCGCCTCGGCGCAAGGCGACGCTCAACGCTGCGACGTACCTAAATCGACGCCATCACAACGCTAGATACAATTAATACATAGTGTCTAGTATTTTCAATGGTGAGTCAAAAGATTTAGGTAACTTTCTTTGAGATAGCACCGGGGTTTCGTTTGAATAACGGCCTGACATTTGCTTCAAAATATTATCAATGTAACCAATAAACCACATGGCATTCTTCCCTAAAGACAGTTAAGTTAGACATCTGTTTTTCGATGGGTGAATTTGAGTATTTCAATAGAAATAATAAAAATCAATATTTAGAAATATAGAGGGTTGTATTAAGTCATTTCAATAGAAATTATAAAACTCAATACTTTAGAAATATACAGGGATGTATTATCTTGGATAAATTATACAAACCGAGATGGTAAAATTTAACAGTAAGTTAACCAACTGGTAAATGGACATTGTACGTTAGCTCAAGGTGTTATACTAAGCCACCCATTCTATTAGGTTTGAAACAAAGTATATGTAAAATCAACATAGTAAGGAAACCAACTGGCGAATTGACGCTGTTCGTTACTTCCATTGGTCATCACCTCTATACTTGTCGAAATAATTACCTAAGAGGGTAAAACCTGTGTATATCTAGAATAGAATCAAGCTAAATCAAAATATAAACATCAACACAGTTGATAACAAGTAGCAAGTGAACGTGGTCTGCGTTTGAGAGTGAGATCTCAGTAAATAGTTCCTATTAATTGTAATATACTTTGCTAATTATTGCATCATATTAAAAGTATGAAAAATTAAAGAATTTAAATATAAATTTGTCTGGTTTTATTAATCAATTTGCACCAAACTATGCATCGGATCCTGGTTTACCCTAATTAACATTATCACAACGTGGGTATATAAATTAATTAACTAGACGATCACTACAATACTAGAAGAAAAATACAGTAAGTATAGAATTTAAAGTAAAACAAAATTAAGAGGTAAATAATAATAAGATTTCAGACGTTAAAAACAACGATCAAATGGGGTACCGGGGGGTGGGCCGTTACAGCAAGATGTATTAAAGCTTGTATTTCAAATTTTAACTTTTAATCCTGTAGTAATAAACCTACCCATTCATTAAATATTATAGTAAAATATTTTTAAAGGGCCCGTTTTGAGCAGTTTAATTTCCATGATTAAGTATTTGAAATAGGTCAAAAAATATCAATGTGATATACCTATAAAGCAAATACAGTTTGGATCAGACAACTCTGGTTTGTAATAAATTCTGAAATCTAAAGTGGTATACGAAGGCCACATTTCTGTTTGTGCAGTTGGAAAGATAAATATAGCACAACGAAAAGTCGAGTCAAGAATCGAAGACTTTCAATGAAGTGTAAAAAGGTTAGTTTCCTTCAAAAATAGCTACGGAAATAGAAAATAACAAAAGTTAAAAATAAACATCGATTTCTTAAATTAAACAGGAGTTTCGAAGTTAATTTTGTTTACTGTTTTCATTTTTGATTTGCTTAATGTTCAGCTCAGCGATCTAAAAGCTATTTTCCATGTAATTAATACAATTCGCCCAATTATAATAAAATGAGCTGCGTTTTGCTTATAATTTATTTAAAAACGGAATAATTATTATTTATTTAAAACTTACATTTTTTGGGAAACGGACATACTTTACCCGTGGATGGATGCCACCGATGTGATTTATGGATATTTAGATGTTTATAACCAATCCATATCTCATCGAATGTACCGATGTATAAAAAGTCAAAAAATTGGAGCTGGACTAAAAATTTATAAATTTTTCCACCCTCAAAAACATATTTGATTTTTAATCATTCGTTTTCATATTTGAAAAGAGCACAAAAATCAATGTTATTTTTATTTTTGAGCAGACGATTTTACTGTTCAAATTGTAAATTCTTATTGCAAAGAATTTTCATGGAACACAAATTGGACAGGTTTTTGTTAAGTTTATTAAAGTACATTAAATTAAGATTACTTAACCTAAGTAGATTTTTAAAAGCTACTTATTAAGTTGGTCCTAGTTTGAATTTAATGTAATTGCATGTCCGTAGTATTTGGGACCAAATCACAACATCAACATAAACAAATGTGTCGAATCCTGCCAGTATTTTATCGATCAGTTTTTAAAAAGGATTTTCCCAAGCTATCTTTTAGAAAAACCGCGAGTTGACACGTGAAAAATGTGTGAGTCCCTCTATTTGAAATCGAAATGCACAGACTTCGCTGTTGCAAATCAAGCCAAAACTCATCTTGAATTGCACTACATATAGGTGGAAAGTGTGTTCATAGATATAAAGCACGATGTTGAAAATAGCACTTTACCAAAAAACGACACCTTTACTATAGACTTACAAAGAGTTTTTGTCCTCCCAAATCTTACACACACTAGTATGTATTATAGTCGCCAATTGTCGTGCTACAACTTCGGCATCCATGTTAGAGACACTGCTGATGGAATTATGACACGAAGTGCAGTCTGGCCGAGGTGGAAAAATGGACTCTTTCCACCTATAAACGCAAGTTGTGCATATGTAGTGAAAACCATTCTGGGCAGTTGAACAATCGGATGTGATTGTTTTCGTTCATTTTTCTCGTGGCCAGTACCCAGTTTCGTAACTTTGCCATTCTACAGAAACGTGGAAGGGTTTTAAAATTAAATATTGTTGATGACGTAAAAAAATGTATCGTTACTGCAAGACCGACACATCCCTTCCAGGTACTAGATATGGAAGAAAATGTTTTTATTAATTTTGACAGCGCCTCTTCCAAATACATTGACACCTCAAAACTTGGCATTAGCTACGCGTCGTGGTTGTGAATCACTAAAGATGATCCCAGAGCGGTGCTTTACAAAAAGAGTTTTAGAGAGTTGTTGCAATGGGAGAGATGTCGTGTACTGAAAAAGGCATACAACGTTCACCACATCAGGTCAGCTGAACTGTCAAGTTTGCCTGATACAGCACCCTTGAAGACGTCGAAAAAAAAAGACCTTAAAGCTCTGTTAGAGTATTTAACTGAGGAGAACCAGGAGTTTTTTAGAAAAATTCTAGGTGTCTAAAACTGATATGGATCATGGAGATAGATCACTTCCAAGAGAGCACATATTGGCACTTAGATCTTTTCTATTTTTAATGTGAATTATTTTGCAAAAATATTTTATTTTTCTTTAAATTTTTCATGTTATATTTGATTATTTGTGTTGAACAATGGCTTTATGCTATTAAAAATAAAAAAAATTATTTGCTTCCAATGAGGGAGTTTTTTTTATTTTCATGAGAAAACGATTTTTGGCACTTAGATCAATTAGCCCCGCCACTCTACAAATTATTGTTTATCTGAGGTAATATCTACTTTAAATTCCTTTATGATGTTGACATTCGTAATAACTGGAGGCTATGAGAATGACAGAACTTCTTTGTTGTTATTGTTTTTGTTTATTTTCAAAAAGTTTGAACTGTTACTTTTCTTTATCGATAAAATGTGTATTAATCTGTGATAATTAATAAAGTGCATCATACCATTTCGAATCAAGAACCGGTTGATGACCTTCGACATCACCTGATAATCTGGTTGATTATTACCACATCTGAGAATACTAAGATTAAAGTGTATTCTTCCAAAATAAACAGTAGGGAAGAACTCCTTCCTTCAGAGAATTTAAAAAGTAAGTGCAGAAATAAGAAATATTCCGCATTTGATTTAAGATCTATAAGACAATTCAAAAAGAGTATCCATCAAAGTGGAGCTCATTTTGATATGTAGATTTTGTCTTGACATTTTTTTCCTTATTATTATTATTATTGCTTGCTCTAATTGTTTTTTGTCTTGTTTGATAATCTTAAATACGTGCGAATTAAGCCTCCTGTGGATACTACAAAAAAAAGTAAACATTTTAAATAATTATTACATACAAAAGAAAACATGGCGTGATTGTCGAATTTTTTGGGCGAAGAATCTACTAAAAGAAGCGGTGCGATATGTAAAGTTGACAAACTAAAAATAATCTTGATATATGTAGGGAGTCCATCATCTTCTGTTTCAAAAGTTGTGACGCACGTTATGAATAAAATTATCGAAAAAACTAGCTCTTAAATAAAATTTCCTCAAGAGTGTTGCCGATATACATATAGGTAAAGAAAAGTGGCAACCAAGATATAATTTTTCCTGTGCAGTAGGTGTCATTGATTGTACTCACATATAAAGAAGCACCGTGGTCATGGAAATTAATACATAAATCGAAAAGGGTATCCTAGCATTAATGTACAAGCCACATGCAATTCAAAAGAATGATTTATAAGCATAGAGGCTTCACGGACCAGATCTGTTCATGATGCCGCTATATGGTGTATAGTATACACAATAGTATTCTGGACAAATCCATCCGACCTAAACAGATGACTGATATTCGCTCGAAACTTCCAGACACTCGCATTTTCGATTCATTGTTCTGTTTTCTCGATAGAACCGGAAAACTCCAATTCCCGAACAATCCTTGCAGGTAGGTATAAATACAAGCGAGGCTGCCTGAAGATCAGTTAGTTAGCGACTTAGTCAGTCATCTGCAACGACCCGCTGTGACTCGAGTAATTGATTGTGTAATCCCCTAAACTCCCACTGCCTCAACAAACACCCTAATCTCTGCTTCGCAAATGGAACCGGACTATGATGAAATTTTGATGAAACAGTCTCAATTTCATTTTTCTCATGCACCATCAACCAGTAATGACACCAGAAAATAAAGTGATAATACTTCACATCAAGAACTACACTAAATTCATTTTATATTTTGTGCTTATAATTTTCTTACCTTTTGCTTTTTTACTATTAAAATAATAAGTGTATGTAATAATATATGTATATGTTTATAGAACACATAAATGTTTTAACGATTAAGCATTATTCTTTGGCCCGCTACGATTGTCTAGTTATTACAAATGGCCCGTCTTAAAAAAAGTTTCCCCACCACTTGTGTATACAGTCAAGCTTTACTATGCGCAGCCAGTAAATAGGAGTATCTGCTCACTTTTATAGGAGCACCTACTCGCTAAAGCTGTGATTCATTTTATTCATATAGATTAAAGTAAAAACTCCTCATGCTCTTGAGTATATGCTCGGAATATAAACTTACTTTTTATTCATATCACCCATATCAATTTCTGTGAAACACAGAAATAAATACAACAGAGAATGTTGGCATGCAAGGTAAGGTGACGAAGTGACTAAGTTTCAGCGATTCCGGGAGCTGCGAAAGTTTCTGCTTGGGTCACAATTTTCACTAGCGACTACGGAGTAATAAGTTCTAATGAAGGAGAAAACTAATCGAGGCAGTTCGAGGAACAACAGTTTTACATGACACCTCTCACGCCGAATATTTGAAAATCAAATTAAAATTGCAGATTTGAGACGAAGTTGCGAAAGAGATTGGTCTTTTTTTTTTCAAATAACTAGTTTGGGAACCAAGCTTTTTATGAAATAATGTTGCAATTATTTGGTCTTTGAAATCTGATTCTAAAGTCTGGCTAATTGGTTCCTACCACAGCCATTTAACTAATTAAAAAAAAAAATCTGATTCTAAACTTAATATATTGTTACCCTGCACCCTGCAGTAGTCTGCAGCTGATATAGGAAACTTACAAATAAAAGAAGAAGTGTAATGTCACCCATCACCATATAGTGTGCTGCGGTTGTCATAAGTAAAAGTACGAATAAAAGAAAAAGAGAGTCTAGAAGTCTAGAGGATAGTCTATAAATGTCATACCGTGTCAAGAAACATCTGGATGGTTCGAGAAGATTCAAGGGAGATATATAAGTCGGTGCTCCTGACGTTACAGTTCAGTTTTATGATAGACGTTGTACGTTAATGTTAATAGTTCTATAGTTGAATTGTAAAAGTTGAGTTGAAAATAAATTGAGTTACCAAAAATCAATGTAACAATATATTCCATATACATTGTAGTCATCACGCATATGGTGGACACAACGTCACATACACGCATAGAGACTATAGAACTGCTGTCTCAAATTTCGCTCTCCCTGCAAGCAGGATCTTCTTCCCTGCTTCTTCCTGCATCCAGCAGGCTCAATTTGAGCTCGGCCTAAGTATTAGTTTTATGTCAATTAGGTTAGTGACAAAGTTTTAGGGTTACTATTAAGTTATTAAGGTTACTTTTAGCCAACTGATGACAATTTAGTCACGTGTGATACGAGATACGGGTATTTGATGAAGACTGTAGAATGTTAAATGAGAAATGCATATTATTAAATTTTTGTTTTATTATCAAGGTACAATATTATTATTATTATTTTTAGAATATTTTAAAAATGCTGTATACCTACCTTAACTCTGAAACTAAGAAAACGCACTGCTGCATCAACAAGATTAATGTCTGGAAAGTTTTCAGTCAGGTAATAGAAACAAAGACAAAATATTAATAATGTAAACACCGATGATGATAATAATAATTTATAGTTAGTTAGTTAACAAGGTACCAACTTAATTCCAATTAAATTTTATGGAAAATTTTTAATATTAAATAAGAATGGTTGGTATGTTTGAAAGGATTATCATTAACAAATATTTAATAACAATATTAACACGATTATGTCATATTTTACAAAACTATTTATTGGTTATTTTGAACGTGCTCAGTTTTATTTATTTGCAAAGTTTATATGGAGTGATCCGCAACCTTAAAAAATGTTTATAAGGTAGGTTTTGGAAAAGTTTACGCATGTTGGACAGTACAATAGGTATTTTCATTATGTGATGAGCGCAAGCGCAGCCGCCATGTTGAAATAGCGGTAATTCAAAAGTTTCGTACTGTTTTGATCAACAATGGCTGGAAAAGCAATATTATCTCTTAGAAGTTAGGTATCAATACTTGTTTACTGTGTAAAAAATTAATGAAAACAAATAATAATTATAACTCTATTCTAATGCCAACCAACTATTAGTACTACTTGCAAAAACACTTTAATTAACATAAAACTCGGGGGGGGGGGGGGGGGGGGGGGGTAGTTACTGTGGAAATCTTCTGTCCTACGGGATGGAGATTTCATGGAGATCCGTGGAGATCTTATGGAGATATGTGGAAATCCATGGAAATATATGGATGTCCGGTGGAGACACGTGGAGATCCGGTAGACATACGTGGAAATTCAAAAAATTCGGCTGCAGTTGTGTAGAATCGGAAAAGCGTAATTGCGTGTGCACATAATTTTAACTGGTATTGCAGCCCGGTGTTGTCAGATCTACCGTTTTTGCCTTTGTCTTGGAAACAGTTTAGTTTTTTCAGGGTTCCTTTACTGGTAACTTGATAATACCTATTGTTTTTTAGTTTTATGATTTTTATGTCTTTTTTGAACTGTTTGTTTTGTTTATTATGTACAAACGTTTTAATATTATTTTGAGAAAGTCATGTGTTACTAAAGTTACACCTATGTAATACTTTTTTATTTTAATAAAACTAACTTGTCATATACTTATATTTTTTAAATTTTTTGATTAAATATTATTTTCATGTTTAAATGTTGCTTCTTCTCTAAAACACCATAACAAGTTGTGAGTAAAATTCGGGGGTAAAATAATACTGAGTTAGTTAACAATACAGTCCTTCGACAGTAATAATCTGTTTTCTGCCATGGTACATAATCTACCATTATTAGGTCAAGTACTACATACTATTCGTAATAGTCTACTTACTACCTCTAAAAAGTTTGTGATTTATCCATATTATAAATATGGATACAAATTATTATTATTATGATACTATTATTTATTTAATTTAAAAAAAAGGTAATCGCTTGGCAATCCTATATTTTTCAAAAATATTCTAGCGTGTTCAATTTAAAGACTTTCTTTAATTATCAGAAAAAATACTGTATATCAAGAAATATTCTTAAAATATGCCTTCTTTGTTTGTCTATAACACATACTGAAATATCGAACAATTATACACTAATGGGACACCCTGTGTTTTAGTGGAAGATAAACGGCGCCAATATTGAAACATAAAATGCGGTTTTTAAAAATACTTCAAACTATTTTAAAAAATTCATTAATATTGTTTTTTGAACTGAAATATCCCAAAATAAATATTATGTGATAGAATGATCTGCGTTTTTTTTTCTATCAGGGGCAATTAATATATTTTTTGTTGCCGTTGACAAGGTAAAATTTTGAAACAACATAAACAAGATCAAGTATTTATTGACGTCATTTTAAAAATAGATAACTCGATATGTTTTACTTTTGAAAAGATTAATGTTATAATAATTATTGTTAAATGTTGGTTCTATTAGATCAATCTATCGTCTTTGTTTCAGAGTATAGTTCCATACTATATTCGCTAAACATGTTTGCCTGTATAGTTTCTAACATGCGGTTTGTAATACACAAAATTTTTTTCTAAAATGGGCCATGACAGACAAAGACAGAGATACAAGTTATATATGCCTCTGAATTAAATCTAAACTGTAATTTCAAAACTAATTGTACGCTCTGACATTCGGTATTTTTTCTACATTTATATTATTACTCCATATAATTTCCAAATGAACCACTTAGAAAAATCACACATCGAAGTCTTATAATGGAAAGTACCCGTATGTAAATATGAATCTACTTTCCCAATCAGCTGTCAAATATGTCAGAAGCATTATTTCAATTAGGCATTCCAAACTGAATGGCTACCAGTGGGTTTTGACGGGGTATGATCATAGACATCATATTATCCGATATCTTTGGGTATGATATGGCAAAATTATGGCAACCCTGTAGGCCTGGTGATTTGACAAGATCAATGAAATAGATAGTTACATATATTGATCATCCATATTTTTCAAAATAAACATAAGCTTATGCCTTAAAGTAAAAATATAAGCAATTATTTTTTTTAATTACCTAAAGGCAAAAAATTGGTTTTAAAACACATTTTTGCTAAACCGATTCAAATTAATAAATATTTACCAGACAATATGGCCGCTCGTAAACGACCAGCTTTGAGCAATCTATATAACTATATATGTATCATTGGCCCTGTTAATGACAACAGGGTTGCCATATCTAAACTGTCATTACCCACTGGTAGCCATTTGGACAGGTCGTTGGAATGCCTTGTCCATATTATTAGTAAAATCGATTTGATCCGATTAATTTAACATCGTCCCGATTTTGTCCGCTTTTGTGCGCTTTTGTCCGCTTTTATCCGCTTTTGTCCGATTAAAAACAATGTTGTCACACTTTTGTCCAATTATAGTAACATTTTTTTGCTCTTCAATGAACCACACCGACACTACTGCAAAAAATAGAATTCGTCTTCATCGACGGTTTTCGATTTTTCGATTTTTTGATATAACCCATCCGAAAACGCCTAACGTGTCTATAGAAGTTTTCACTTCAAAAGTGTGTCTAATACTAAACGGTATAGCGGAAAAGCTGATTTACCTCGACCAATTCGTTTAGGGGGTATTTGTACATACTTTACACGAAAAACTAGGTTTAGTTAAACATGTCATCTCACAAAAAAGTATTAACTCATAAATAAATATAGTTTAAAAAAAAAACTAAAAATCACGCTTTTAGAGCATATCAAACTAAAAAGTTAAAAATAATTTTTCAAATAAGCTTAAAACAATAATGAATGGAAAATACTAGTATTATTGTGAAAAATGCGTCGGGCGCTCGATGTACGAGAAATATGGACAAAGCGCCCCACGCTTTTTTCACAATAATACTAGTAATTTTCATTTATTTTTGTTTTAGGCTTATTTGGGATTGGAACCCACGATCGAACTTGAGGTAGTGGGATATACTGACAGTAATAAGCCACTTGCTTTTAGTCCAAAGGAGAGTTACAAACATACATACAGGTGAAGCTAATAAAAGCGTGTTAAAAACATAATAATTATAGTAAACAAATGCACGTCTATGAATTTGTTTGCGTTTGACGGAATAACAGTACTGGTGGTGATTCACTAATCCAACAGCAGTGGGTGGGAGGGTGGTGGGCTATTAGCTTCGTTTGTGGTAAGAATCCTGAACCGAATTATAACAGTAACGATTTAGCATGCGCAGTGGTTAAAAAGCGTTCGCGGAACAAGAAGAACTGAATTATTGGTTCTATTCTGCTTTCTCGGTAAACTTATTATATTGGTTCTGAACCGCTTATGTTATACCCAATGAACTGGAGTGGGGTAGAATGCTTGTCAATAGGCTTGACATGCGACTCTATGGGCAAAGACAGGTTATTTTTCTTCTCACTCGGGAGTATTTATAACAACCATTTTCTATTTCACTTTGTTATTGTCTGATCCACCAGCATGTGGATTGAACAATAACAAAGTGAAACAGAAAATGGTTATTATAAATACTCCCGAGTGAGATGAGAAATAAAAATGGCTGCGCCCATAGAGTCGCATATTGTTCTATTGATACAATATGCACATTGGCGTTCTACCCCACTCCAGTTCATTGGTTATACCTGAAAGACCGAGACATAATATGGAATGCGCGGGCTATAAAAATTCAGAATTGATATAGAATCAGGCATGCGCTCAAAGTATGAATCAGGTATCGGTAACTGGAATAGCCCGAACTGAAACTATATTTTTGTTTCAAAGAACAGATTCTAGATGGCGCTGTACACAACAATTTACAGAAATCTACAATTGATGGTGGAAAGAGTGGGAGTGTCATTTGTCATTGTCAGGCATCCATTATCGATTACCTCGCAGTGAATGACATTTGCCATTTTACCTGTATTTTTTGTGATTATCAATATTATATTGTCAATAATTATTATTTGTTTGTATTTGGGTGTACTCTGGATCCTGGATGAATAAATAGTAAGTATTTTGTAAATTATTGTTTATTGTCGAGTTTATTGTATTGTCAACTTGGTCTTGTTCAATTTTGTTTTAAATGTTCAATTTGTTTACTTGATCTTGCTGACGATTGAGCTTATTTTAAATTTTTGTGGTCATTTTTAGTTATAAAAGCTGTAATGTATCGTATTGTTGTATGCCAAATTGTTTTGTAAACACTCTGAAATCCTAATAACGATTTATTTCAAATTTGAGTATTGGGTGTTCCCAGTCCATTTTTCAAGAATAAAACAACAAATTTGTAAAAACTATTTAGTATGTGATAAACATTTTGAAGATGTTTAAAGTTCTTGGTGCACGCAGCGGTCTAACTGTATTTTTATTTGTTCTAGTACAAACTTTTTCAAGCCGTTTGGAGTGGCAGTATTGCATCGTTGAAGACAAAAACAGCCAGTCAGGGAAGTAATAGTCACTGTACTTTTTGTATTCATGCCTCACATTTGATTTTTATATTGATTTAGTTCAGATTGTTACTTTTACTGTTTTTTATTTATTCTAGTACAAACTTTCTTCAAGCCGTTTGGAATGACAATATTGGATTGTGGAAGATAAAATAGCCTAGTCCGGGAAGTAATGGTCAGTATACCTTTTTTGTGCTCCCTAACAGATTTGAAGGGTTCAGGAAAAAAAGGGGCCAAGTCACAATTACCAAAATGTTCAGATAACCAAATTTAATTTAGACTGACTAAATACATACTTTTGATACTTTAAGGTAATTATTTACAAAAAGATGTTACTTTGTTTAAATGTTGCCTGATTATATTGTAGTTTACCACTTAATTTACCAGACAGTTGTAATTTTTTATTCTAAATAGTGAAAATGACAAACAGTAGGAAAGTCCTTGGACATAATTTTAAATGCACTGTTTTGCATTTGCTAATACTGGTATTTTACAAAATAGGGCGGACCAGTTCAATTTTGATAAAAATGTGGCTTAGCTGCTTTTCTCTTCCTGTACCCTTCTTAATTTATAAGTTGATTAATATTTATTTTTTGTTCTAGATAAAACTCTTCAACCTCTGTGGACAATGACTTAACTTTCCAGCTAATTAACACGCTACATTTAATTATTCTATTTTGTATGTTTTTTTTGTTTTAATAAATTAATTTTGTTGATCATGCTTTTTAATTTTTTGTAAAAATATTTCAACTTGTAGTCAAGTTAGGATTGGTTCATACTACTCATTTTTTGCTTTATTGTAACAAATATAATTTTATTGCTACAATAAACGTAAAAAAGGAGTTGGTATGAACAAATCTTAATTTGACTACCACTTTTAAACTAAATATTGAATGACCATTTTGAATGTTCCCGCGTTTTGTGTTAACTAAAGTGACCGCGAGATGGCGCCACTTCCGCCAAATAGTTCAAAGAACGCTCACCGGGTGTTACAAAACTGTCTCAAATTTTAACATTGCAGTTTCCATTCTAAAAGTAATTGTTCTGTGGTATGAATTAGTAATTCTGAATCAGTTAGTTCATTCAGTGCAGGATTGTTACCGCGAACGAAGCTATTGATGACGTGCCTGGCCTTTTCTTAAATCAACCAAATTCTACAAAAATGCATCAGCATTTTTAATCCTATTTACCTAAAAACAATCAATAAAGTTATCTAGTTTTCTAAGAAGCATGCTAATTGTTATTAAAACCCGACGCAACAAATCTTTTAGGGTAAAAAAATGACTACGCCCAAGCGACAAGCATTGATCAAACAAATAAGATTCCGTATCCAGAGGCGTTTCTGTGGATACAATAATTAGATGATTTGTTACTTATAAAAACAATCGCAAACACAAAGACTACAATACTATGTATATACAAGGTGGGCTAAAAATTTAAAATAAAAATAACTGTTTTATATGTATTAACATTTTTATGAATCTTTTCATTGAAATGTGGATCAGTTTGTTGTTAAGAGTTTTTTTTTGCATTACCTGTGAAAACAACATCAAATGTCCACCAATTTCATTTTCACACAAAACTGTTCTTTATATGCTATGCTCTTAGAGTCGCTACTGATACTGCCTGAATTTCTGTTTGGATATTGTTCATTAATTGCTAAAGTGTTCGAGGTTTATTCATATACTTTTTCCTTCAGGTAACCCCAAAGGTAGAAGGCAGACGCTCTCAAATCGAGGGAACGTGGTGGGTATTCAGTGGCCCCAGCTGTGTGAGCTGTGGCTCCATCTTGTTGGTACCAGATATCTGCTTAATCTTGAATCACAGGACGTAAATAAAATTGAATCGTTTGTTTATATCGTTTTCTCGTAAGTTATTGCAGTACCATCATTTTGAAAAAAAAAAAAAATGGACCAATAATCCTATGAGCTGTTATCCCACACCACACTGTACATTTGACAAGGTGTAGTTGACGTTGGTGGACTTTTCGTGTCCCATATCCGACCGTTTAGGTGAAAATGGGCCTCGTCGCTGATTATGAGATGATTTATGAACCTGGTTCTTCTCTAACAAGCTGTTGAAACAGACATACAAAATTCAATCGATGGGGTAGCAATTGCACAAGCTAGACTTTATAAGGATAATAAATGTCTTAAAATACGCCTAAGAGAGGTTAGCCCAATTGCGTTGATCTTTTCCAGGTTGATGTTTCGGTGTTTTCCTGTACACTCTCCTCTTTCCTCTGTATGTTTGCATTTGTAAAGGCAGAACATGGTCTTCCTGTTCGAGGCAAATCAGCTTCTTAAAAACGGCGAATAATGTTGAATATAGTCATTTCCGATGGGCCAATTCTCTCATGAAAATATCGGCGATATGCTCTTTGAATAATAATATTTCTGTAAATGCTTTTTTATATGAATGATTTTGGCTCGATTTACTTAACCAATAGATAGTCGAAGTTTCTTTTTCTCTCATTCAGTACATCACTGTAAATGACGAGTGTACGAGTGGTGTAGTTAGCTCTCCCCTCTGTCATAATAACGATGTTGCAGACACCTAACTATATCTTAGATAGCTGCCTTTATAAAGTGAAAGTAGCAGCATTTGGTTACTATTAAATAATTGTATTTATCGATGATATCATCCCGTGGTATGTTTAAAAAAAATGTATATTGAAGGTGTATGTGGGCATGACAATAGATAAACAAAATAATCTGCCAATGTGCTAATTTTGATTCAACAAAATATTATTCTTTGACATTTCGCAAAAAATTATTAACCATAAATTTTCTTATGTCTACGCCTACGCCTCTATTTCGTAAATATGAAAATTACGTATACCTACTTATGAATTGTTATAAAGATATTTTTTTAATAGAGCTTTTGTCAATGGCATTGGCAAATAATTTGTAAGAGTGAATGTATTGTTGAGTGTGATTTTCGTCCCGCAATTTTTTTCCTCGGTTTATAACTTTTTAAACAAAGATGATTTTTGAAGGTAAGAAATCAAATTTTCATCAAATATTCATTCAATTTTGTTAAGTTGGAAGATCGTTTGCTTAATGTCATTTACATCCCAACTACTGTTGATCTCTTTGTTTACTGAAATAGTATAAATTATGTAAATACTGAAATAATAGTAGATACATATACATAGAGCTCGTAAGTAAAATGTATTTTAACAATATACTTTATTAGCGAGACAAAAGTATAGCAACTTTTTGATTTGGTGTAAAGGAAAAGAGTTTATGAGAAAGGTAGTTTAAAAATGCACAAATAAATATGCCAAAAGGAAAACGAATCTGCACGGATGTACAAGAAATGGTCGTAAACGCCTTAGAAGGGCAGTGTAAGACTGCGATTTCCAAAATTCTAAAGAGCTAAACTTGCCCAAATATAGTGTGTCAAAAATAATTTCACTTTTTTATAATGAAAGAGGACATGTAAAAAAAATGCAGAAAAAAGAAAAGCCCAGGAAAACTACATTTTGAAAGGATAGGAGAATCAAAGAGATCCGTAGTTGCTGGAATTCCTGAACTGGAAGTCAGTGTGAGGACTGTTCAACGAAGATTAGTTGAGGCGAAACTTTATAGCGTCCTGCTAAAAAACCGTTGGTTTTCGAAAGAAATCGCCGTGCCAGGCTTGAATTTGCACAACACCATTTGAACTAGACAGTACAAGAGTGAGGAAAAGTATTGTTTAGCGATGAAAGTCGTTACAACATTTTTGATTCTGATGAAATGAGGCGTATTAGGCGTCCAGTTAATACGAGATTTCACCAAAGTATGTTACGCCAACTATAAAGCACGGACAAGGTAATGTATTTGTATGGTTGTAGGTCCAGTACATTTTTTTAGAAAGCATTATGGATCTCTTCTACAGGGATATACTCCAAAACGTTGTTTCCCTATGCTCAGCGGGAGATGACTTTGAAATTTGTATTCCAACAGGACAAGACCCAAAACATTAGGCTCGCCTTGTTCAGGATTGGTTTCGGAAACATAATATCCAGATTCTTCGGTGGCCAGCACAATCACCAGACCTCAACCCCATTAAGATCCTTTGGGAAGAGGTTGAACGTCGTATTCGAACTACAAAATTTCCAAATAAACAGTCCTTAATTGATAAAATTAATGAAGTTTGTATTA